>OZ024821.1:87808534-88433892 GCA_964016985.1 Anodontia alba
GAAATGGGCAAACCAGGACTTTTGCAAAAACAAAGCACTTAAACGAAATATAAAGTAATGCCCAAGAAACATCTAACCAGCAAAGTTCTAGATGAGCATATGCATGTATGTGCGTATACGCAGTCTGGGTCCAGTTGTTAAAAGCGTCGTTAGCTTAACAAGCTCGTTAAGGGTCATTTCGTTATCTGTTTTAGTGGATTCAAAACACAATATTCTGATATTTTTTGCTGAAAAAATGTGAGTAGCTTTTGCACTGCAAAAGCTACTCACATTTTTTCAGCAAAAAATTTCAGCATATTTGCGTATCACTCGATGTAAATTTTAACGAATCGTTAACTAACGATGTCGTTAGCTTTGAACAACTGGGCCCTGATCTTTACAGTAGAAAAAATAACTCACATGAAATGTGTGACGATGTCCAAGAAAACATATGACCAACAAAGTTCCAGATCAGCATGTGCATGTGCATCCACACAGTTTGAGCAGGACCTTTGCAATAATAATAATAATAATAATAATAAAAACACGTAAGGCCGTTTCGTCTGGCACCCGCTCATTCTTCCACTGGACCTGCAAGTGACTTTTTTTTAAACACATGCACTTGGTATGCACGAACGATCGTATGAGCAAACAAAGAAATAAACAATTAAATGAAAGAAAAGGATGAATAAACTTTTGGTCCTGTAATTTCACATCCAAAGAAACCGACCCATTATAGACAATCAAATCTTGCATTCTATGGAACAAACAAGACAATCATTAGGTAAGGTGCCTTTTATCATCAGAAGCTGTGTAGAAATACTTTGTTAATTTTTCTATAATGTATGTAGATGATTAACCAAATAATATTCATTCATATTTGATCGTCAACTGTTAGCTTTGTTACTCAAGAAGTTCAAAATGTGTTTTTGGGTGGTTTTAGTGTTGATTGTGGGCGATTTGAGGTGTTTCAACAGACCCAGAAAGGATAAATCATATGCCTATTTGCTGAAACCTTGCGGGAAATCAAATTGGACAAAATTATGATGGACTTTTAATTAGAGCTCTCAACGTCAGAAGATAAAATGAAATCTGTTTGCTTTGTTTTAGTATGTTCAGGACCCTAATTCAGACAAAAAGAAAATTTTTAAACTTGCAGCTGGGCAAAGTGACAAGGCCTTTTTGTTGACACCAAGAAATATATGTTCTGCGTACCCAAGCAATAAAGCATTCATTAAACGTTGACCAATGGCGAGTCAGGATGTTCAGGTGAACAGACACGGACCCAAAATAGAAAGGATGCAATCAGGCGTCGTAGGAATTTAAAGATTGCGACAGTCATTCCATAGATTTACATTGCGTCATGTCTAAATGACAATGAGAACATCACGAAAACACGCCTATATAATTTTGACCCCCTTAAACCTCACTTTCATATAGTAAAATTGGGGTTTACAGGGGTATACATTATTTTTCTTATTTCTGTTCAAAAACATAGATTGTGGGTACTCATTAGAACTGCCTCACCGAGGCAGTTCTAACGAGTACCCACAATCTATGTTTTTAGCAGAAATATGAAAAATATCAGAATTTTTTATCTGAAAATTTTCCTTTTTTATAATGTTTTCGTAATGAGCTATCGTGCAAAGAAAGCGTTACATAGAGTGGGGTATTACTTTGACAAGGAAATGATCAAAGTTTCGGGTGTAAAAATCGGGCTTCGTTTTAAGGACCTCTATTATAATATTGAAAAATAAAATGCCAAACTGCTATTCATCGTCGCTTATCTTCTTTTTTGAAGATGCTTCTTGTTGATTCATCATACTGGGTCATTTCCCGCCGTGCCATAATGACGTACTTCTTTGATAGATAGCCTTTTATGGAAGATGCAAAACGTGGCAAAATGGCCCTTATGTAAACAACATAGGCCCTTATCAGCCAGCGGGTCCGTGCCGTCCGCAAAGGTCATACTCTTATACGTCGAATATGAAATGATAGAATAAGCCCTGATCGGATTCCACGGAAGCACAGGGTGCATCCACGAAATCTGATCAGGGTCTGCTCTATTATCGCCGTTCGTACAATGTATACAGCATGGAACTCTTATCCTACGTTGCGCACGAGATATTCGGTAGAAAGCTGAAAGAGTTTAATTAGCAGGATTTGGATAGCAATGCATCAAAAAGAGCCGGAATGTCCTACGGGTAATTACGAAATGCTGTCATTGATATATTCATAGGTCAAACAACACATGGCAATTAGGCATCCTAAAGTACGATTTTACAATGATCTTGCTAAAGTGCTAGCAAGTAGTAAGGTAAGAAATGAATAAGAACAGATATTATATACTGCGAAAATTTTTAGTTTTCATAAAAAGATATGATAAACCTTAAAATAGCTCAGGTAATTTAATTGGACATCAGCCGGCTATGGAATGCTTTTGGTCATTAACACATTAGCGGCAACTGTTGAAATTGTTTTGCCTCCATCACGAAAACACGCCAATATAATTTTGACCCCCTTTAACTCCACTTTTATATAGTAAAACTGGGATATACAGGGGAATACATTATCATTCTTATTTTGCTAAATACATAAATTGTGGGTAGTCATTAGAACCGCCTTGCCGATCCAATGATATGTATAAATCATTCACATATGTAACATCTGTTCGTTCCTTGAGCTGGCCTCGGTGGCTCAGTTGGATGCGCGTCCGACTGGTGATCAGGAGGTTGCGGGTTCGACCCCCACCGGGTCGGCGACATTCTTTCGAAGAGATTTGATCAAGTTATTTTCTACAGTAATTCTCTCTCTTCCGCTGATTCAAGAAGGTCAGTTGTCAGTTTCTGGCGAAAGAAGGCACACAATACTGGTTAACCGCTTAGAAGACTAAGCCTGCCTAGTGGTAAACTGACCGCGATGAACATGACCCCATAGAGTTAAATTGGCCGTAAAACTTCAACACAAACAAACATTCCTTGAAGAAGAGGCCACTGTATCGAAACCTATATGAGCTCGATTTGTTTCTTAATATAAAACTTATTTGACCTGACCGATCACTTTTTTCCCACAATGACGAACTAGTTTATGCTAACCTGAGTTCAAGTTTTTGGTTTGCCCATCCCAGAAATCGAAACAGGAACTTCCGCCTCGCAAGCGGACGCTATTATACCACTGAACTATTCAGATGGCCCACTTATTGACATCTAGTCCTTACAATGCTTTTATAGATGGGTCCTTCTATTTGCAATAATCTGAAATATAAATATAATAATATTTTATAGATGTGTATCTCTCAATACTATACATGTAGCACACAGACAAAGAGTGCAGACCATGTTCAGGGGTCGAATTCACAAAGCATCTCAAATTGAGATTTTCCTTATTCTCCAATTTCAAATTCATATTTTCAGGGAACTTTTGTTGCTACTTTTACAGAATTTTGCTTTCTATTGAAAAAAAGTACATTTTTCACTGGCAGTAAAAAAAATATTCTTGGTGTGACAATAAAAGTTCGCGCAAATTCTAATTTTGAAATACAAAGATAAGGATGTCACAAATCAAGATACTTTATGAATACGACCCAAGAGTGCTCCTACAGGATCTCTCTGGGTCCTCACTGTTTGAGTCACGTCACGCTAAAATAGGCAATCGGACTTTAAAACAGGGTAGGCCTAGACCAGCGCGGCTTCTGATGTATAATTTCTAGACTGTATCAAAGACACAATACAACTTATCGCTATTTCTTTGCAATTTTATAATATCTGAAGATTTCGTAATGTTTGCAAATGTGTAAAATTCGACATGTGACAAACTGTACGCATATGTAACACAACGGTTACGTATTCGTATTTGTGACATATGCTCACGCACGAAGCACTTACACAATATAAACATTCAAAACATCATGGACTCAGACGTACGCAGATCACAGTAAAAATAGTTTTAAGTCCGTAGAATAAAATAGTTTTAAGTCCGTAGAATAAAATATGCGAAAACAAATATCGAAAACAAAATCTGTCTCGTACTCTAGATATTTGAATTTTCATTAACCTTTACCTTTCTCTTGGCTAATCCAGCAGACGAAAAATTGATACATTTCTCCACCCCTCCCCTCACCCTCGCCCCCCCACCACCGAAACCACGCTTTGACAATTCATGCAAATTGTCCCCATTGAGAATATCAAAACCTGCTTCCTGGGAAAAATAAGAAAAGATATTTCAATATGTCGTCTGCGGAATTTTTTACCCAGTTTAGCGTTATAAACACATCAGATGGTTCGATTAACCAACCCAGCGGGCACATGACGTTTATACAAAGTCGACTCAACGTCGATGCAACATCATGACGTTGCATCGACGTTGAGGCGACGTTGTATTAACGTCATGTGCCCGCTTGGGAACAGTCTTAAACTTTGAATTAACAGCACTAGCAATTACAGTTCACAGTAGACTAAAAGTTGCAATAATGATTCGTTGCTCCGAAAAATATCAAAATTTATAACTGTATAAAAGTTGGAGGTCAGATTCTTTTGTTATGTTTACAAATGAAAGCCTGTCATCAGACTAGCAGAGACAGTTGCTTAAATTCCGTATTTACCCTATATATTCGGACATATTAAAGGCATTTCTATACTTGTTCTGAATTTTTACCATGTCTAAATCTGTTAGTGTGTCTATACATGTAATCCGTGTGACAAGAAGCAAAATTTCTAGAACATAATCCAATGTCACTTTTCATGGTGTATGGGAAGACAGCTTCTGACTTGGGTGCAGACTGTTTGCTTAGGGTAAACGCAGAACGCATAGAGTGCAACGAGAAAAGTCTTTAATATAAATTGCCATACTTATCATAACGGTTGTATTATAACGCTGCATCGTCATTCACGTGTGTGGAATCAAATATTTTTGTTCGATACATACGTTAAATACTGATAGATACGATGGCATTCTTGAATTCAATCACGTCCATTGTACCAAATACATATTAGGAAAACTTAATTATAAAAAATTGTTTCATCAACGGATCTTGTCCTGTCCCATGGCAAACACGCTCAGAAATATTAATTTGGCGCCCCACACGAAAATGTGAGAACCTCGCGTGCCCAGACTAATCTTCGCATACGCGCACTCAGATCAAGATCGTCGATACTCTCCCTCTAGATTCTACTGTATTTACCCTAAGTATTCAGACACCTAAATTCCTTGCATACTTGTTCTAAAATCTGAACAAGTACAATTTTACAACCCAATGTTGTGTCGAAAAATTGCTGGATTAGTGGCAAACAGTTTACACCCTGATGAGATGCCGCGATCTGCGTCGTCTCATCAGGGTCTACACTGTTTGCTCAGCCCTGTCTGTCAAAAAACATACTGTAAATACGGTACTTTATGCAAGATTCTTCAAAACAAACCTCGATAAGCCTGATAAGACCACGTGCTAGTTTTATCGCCCATCTGTTTGTGTGTCGGAGTTCGTTTTAGTAGAATTTATAATTCCGACAAGATTAAACCTTCATTCCTAAATTTCTGAAATAGTCTTTTCCATCTCCGAATCTGATCAGAAGCATTGTTACAAATAGGAGTCAGTCAAACATCAAAAAGACTTGCTAAGTATGTAGATCCTGATGAGACGGCTTATTCATCTGGATTTAAACTGTTTGTATAGATATCTGTACCGGGGTCTAGCCAGTAAGCATTCTACATAAATCTGTAACGACCCGCTGTAGATTTATAAAGAATGCTAGCTGGGTATAGCGTTGAAACGGTTATTAGATTAATAGCTATGTCAGTATGTCAGTTGTAAAGGACTCCAATAATTTTGATAGAAAAAATGCCTCTTCATTATCTGAGTCCTGATTTATATTCAGTGAATACGATAAAAAAAAATGTCGGTGATTCAAGATTTGCTATCGTTCCATTTCCCTGCAATAATTTGGGGTCACGCTCGGGACAACGAACTATCTTTTTTGACACATTTTATATCTTTGCTATGTGCCAGACATATTTTGCATATTTTATTTATTGTGGCTGTGAAATAATATAGACAGTTTGTCTTAACGTTCAAATAAACACGAACTCTATTTGCTTAGTGGTTAAGGGAATGGATATATTATCAAGGGAGAGGTTGGGGGAGGTGGCGACTGTCAAAACGATTCATCTCTCATCCGAAAAGTGGTCCACCCTTAAAGAAAAGAATTTGCTCCCGAGGGGAGCAAATTCTTTTCTTTTAGAGCAGACCTCTTTTCAAAAGGGACTTTGTGTGCAGGAAAATAATGTCTTCCCTGCAAACACGAAATCTACCAGGGCTGCATTCAGAAATGCAAAGTGACAGCGAATGGTTTTGCCCTGGATCCATGTACCTAATGACGAGCGCCAACAGAAGCAGGGGTCCATGTCAAAACAATAGCGAGTAACTTGCACTTCTGAACGCAGCGCTGGTGTATCCAGTCTTTCACAATAACATGAACCAGGTTCAGTGACCCCATATGACCAGAAATATATGTACATTATCAGAAATAGGGGGTCAGCGATCTGTGCAGTCTGATCTAATTTTACGATGTCGCCTGAAGAACCTTCGATTCTTGACTATGAAAAAATGCCTTACGAAAATTGATCAGACTGCACGGATGTCTGAATATTTATGCTTAAAAGGTGATTTGATACACTAACACTAATTTCACCGTTTTTGTATGGAAGACGCCTTTAATGACTTCCTCTTTGCTTTCCTATACGCCAAGACCCTTCTGAAAAGGGGTCTTCTCTAAAAGGAAATAATCTGCACCCAGGCACCACGGAACATACCTATATAATGTTGACCCCCTTTAACCCCACTTTTATATAATAAAACTGGGGTTTACAGGGGTATACATTATTCTTCTTATTTCTGCTCAAAAATATAGGTTGTGGGTACTCGTTAGAACCGCCTCAGCGAGGCGGTTCTAACGAGTACCCACAATCTATGTTTTGAGCAGAAATAGGAAAAATATCAGAATTTATATCTGACAACTTTCAGATTTTGGTGTTAAATTTTCAATATATTTGAATAGGCATGTTTTCGTAATGGGAGCTTTATTTGTATTTAGAGTACACCCCTTTTCTGAAGGAAGACAAAACAATTTTGACAGTTGTTTCCCATGTATATATTATAAATTCCCCTTAAACCGAGGTTAGAATTATTCAGTTTATGAGTTCTTTGTGGTTGATGAACTTTCTGGAATGTATGTTTAACCATTACGGAGCCAAATGATTGCATGATAATAGAGACAATAATGGTCTACTTGCGCAAATTGTAATCATAAAGAATCATTTTAACAACAGACATACACACTTTAGAGCAGCTGTAATGAAGTTAAATATTTACTGAAAGAGAGAACTTTGCAGCAAGGGATGCACCAATTAGTCGAGCGTAGTATGCCTGTTCATGAGCAGACATTAAAAATGTAAAATTGCTCTTCTTTTCTCGTTTTGAATGGAACTCTATTTTCACATATCACACAAAGATGTACGAGTATATTCAGTTAAAACAAGTGGCTGTAAATTAATCAGACATTTACCAGACATTTACCAAACGCATGCACGTTTGTGTTAGTTACACAGGGTTCATACATGCAGGATTGCGAAAATTCCCTGGCATTTCCCCGACGTAAATTCAAATTTCCCTGACGGTATCGGAGTCGGGCATTTTTATTAATTTAGCAAGAAAGAAAAATACATGGGGACCAAACATCCCAGCTTTATCAGACTGATTTGTAAAATTTCCTTACATTACCCTGACTTTTTTTTTTTTTTTTTTTTTTTTTTTTTTTTTTTTTTTTGGCAAAATTTCATTTTCCTGACACATCACAGAATTCCCTGTCAATCCATGACCTAGATGAAAACCCCTAAAAAACTGCCATTTCCATGACGTTATGAACCCTGTTACAGCAGGGCGTGTTATAAATAGTATGTTCTATTATATTTGTATAATCATTTAGACAATGCAATGAATAGGCCACAACAAAGCAGTTTGTAGTTTTTAAATAAGATATCTGGGCCCACTTGTTCAAAACTAACGATGTCGTTGGTTAACATATCGATTAAAACTTAGATCATTAAATATGGCAAACATGCAAATATTTTTGCTGAAAAATGTGGGTAGCTTTCGCATTTGCAAAAGCTACTCACATTTTCTTTTTCAGCAAAAATACCTGTGAATTAGACATTTTACTTACAAGAACAGACAATATTTTGACCACTAACGAGCTCGTTAAGCTAACGATGCTTTAAACAGCTGGGCCCTGGATAATATTTATACTTAGCAGTTCATTAAAAGAATTTCAATTCAAAATAGTCTGTAGCTCAAAGCGGGATAGGATCCATATGTACCATCACGAAAACACGCCTATATAGTTTTGACCCCCTTAAACCCCACTTTTATACAGTAAAACTGGGGTTTACAGGGGTATGCATTAATTTTCTTATTTCTGCTCAAAAACGTAGATTGTGGGTACTCGTTAGAACCGCCTCGCCGAGGCGGTTCTAACAAGAACCCACAATCTATGTTTTGAGCAGAAATATGAAAACTACCAGAATTTTTCAACTGAAAGTTTTTATTTTTTGGTGGTAAAATTCTCAATATATTTGAATAGGCGTGTTTTCGTAATGACCTATTCCTACTTGTTTCCTTTTAACTCGAAACCGTCTGACCTTGATACTGATCATTGAAACAATAGTACGGTTATTAGTTCTTACAAACTTCGAGCGTGTTTAGTGGTACATGGAAATGTTATTACTTTATTATTGCATAAAAAGCAGTGCCGCACGTTATTAACAGCCGTGCATTAACCGGCGAAAAGCCGTGTATTAACAAGGCAATTCACGCGCTGTTAATGTACGGCTACGCAACTTTCAATATGATCTTACCGGGGCCACAGATTTGCTGCCGTTACGAGATTTGTACTGCCCGGCCCTAGAACGAGCATAGTCCGTGGAAATTACGTTCGCGAGACATCTGTAAAAACGCGAAACAAAATAGTGCAAGAAATAACTGGAAGTGTAACAAATGTTTTCATTTTTTATGCAATAATAGCGATCAAACATGTTTTTTTCAATGCATTAACATTCGCCAGGTCCCTTGGGAGGTGTTGAAAACCGTGGCCTATATTATGATTTTTAGTACTGGGCAAATGTTCATTATACCATTTCTTTGTGTGTCTTAATCTTCTTCTTGGTTTTGTTAGCAATGAATGGAACACGAATACCTATTAGTATGAAAGAGCATAGGTCCAGATAATTGTTTGAGTTGAGATTTTACGGCCCAGTCAACCCATAAGGGTACATGACGAGCGCGGTCAGTCAACCGACTTATACTGTTCCTGGACAGGCTTACTCCTCTAAGCGGTTAACCAGTATTTGTGCACGTATTTTCGTCAGTAACTGACAACTGCTCTTCTTGAATCAGCGAAATAATGGCCACAGAAATTATTTCATGATGAATTTCACTCAAATTCATGTGGCCGAGCTGGGGTTGGAACTCACGACTCCTGGTTTTGCGGTCAAGATTACGGGAAAGTTTAGGAAATATCATAGGTTTTGCAGTAAACATATCTTGTTGCTACTCATTTGAAGCGATTCCAGCGAGTACTAATAGATATATTTTGATGAATTAATAACAAAAGATATCCTAAACTGTCATCTCAGTTATCACCTAATCTAGTGTTAGGAAAGAATATACGAGATGATGTAAACGAAAATACCAAGAATATTTGCAAAATATTGCTGTCAGAATAGCAATTAACCTTGCTGAATAAAACAATAAACATCGCTTCAGTACTACAAACTACACAGCCTTTTATACACGATGGAATTTATCGATGGTTCTAAAAGAGTTTGAACTTTTGACCAGCTGTATGTTGAATGCCATTTTGACAACAATTAACAGCCGGATATAATTCGACGTTTATATGTAGAAAATATCAATGCATGAAAAAAAAAAAAAAAAAAATAAATAAATAAATAAATAAATAAATAAATAATAATAATAAAAAATAATAATAATAACAAAAAAAAAAAAACAAAAAAAAACACCAAACAAACACACACACACACACACACACACAAACAAAAAAACAAAACAAAAAAAAAAAAACAAAAAAAAAAAAAACAAAGCGCAAACTACTGTTTCTGTGCGTGAACACGAGTAGTTTTGTGTTCAGAGACAAAAGTCCTATAATATGTAACCGTATCAACTCTTATCATCATTAGTATTTGTTTGAACATAATTATGCAGACTAGTGACAGTCGATTCTTTATTTGTTTTATGTTTTCGGTGTTTTTATTTATCTATTTATTTATTTAACCCATGTTTTCTCTTATCATACCATATTTTCTCCTAAGCCTGTTCATACAGACAAACTTTTCAGTCAAGGACCATTATTGATTATAGAATAGTATAAGCTACATCCCAGTCAGCATTCTATGTAAATCTATATCGGGCCGCCATCGGCCCGTCAGGGTAGCTGACGGGCCGATGACAGCCCGATGTAGATTTACGTAGAATGCTAGCTGGAAGCTAGCTGTATACCTTTGAAAAGAGAAGCCAAAACAATAGAAATATAAAATAAGCTATCAGTAGATATACGTGTTAAGCGACAGATATGTAGACTTGTAAAGAGTAAAATTTGTTTAAACTTCGATTATCTGAGCAGTCTTTGCCTTCTTTGGTCTCGGGACTTGTGATTTCATTTTAAAAGGCATTTTCATTATCTAAAGTCAGAATGACTGAGACAAAATAAAAATGTCTTAATTATGCATATGGATGTGCAAACGGTACTTTTACTTGCCGAACTATCTTCGTTTATTTCATTATGCATCAGTCATTTGCCAGGGAATAGCGGGGCTTTCAGTTTTTCAGTTTTTAAAGCTCTGCTAAATGCCCTGCACTGCGGGGACAAATGTATGGAAAAATCCCTGCTAAAAACCCCTCCACCCCGGAGACAGTTTTTGTTTCCTGTTGCAAAAACCAACCTGTATCTTTTTCATGCTTAAAGGTCTGGATACAGCTAAATTCAAAGGTCAAGTATCATTGACAGTATGAGCCAGGTCATTTGAAAATTAAAGTTTGAGGTTGATGTGGCTCTAATTTATGTATGCAAAACATTTTGGCGGGAAATTAATACCAGGCACATCTACGGCACTGCTAGGACTCGTCGGAGGTTAAATCACGGCACTTAAGCCCCGCGATGTTCCCGCTATCCCCGACCTCACAGGGGCTGGGGTTTCAAATGACTGGTGCATTAATAAGTATCGGCATCGTCCATAAGACAACACCGAAGCCGATTGTTTATTTACCAATATCACTTATTCTTGTACTGGTACCTAGTTCATCTAACTAATACTGCAATACATTGAAAGGAAAAAAGTACCAGCATATTTAGGGGTTCTTAATGGGAGTGCAATTATCTTCTCTTTAAATAGTAATAAACTCAATTTATTAGGCTGCGCTTAAAATATACAGGTGGGGTTAGACTCAGTCTACCTAACACATAATCATTAAACCCAGGTCATATCAGTCTACCTAATGCATAATCATTAAACCCAGGTCATAAAGAACAGGAGGTGTACACCGGACAAATATTTTGTATAGAATAGGTCAGAGAGAGACGTAACGGTCACTTACTTTTAAAACGAGAAACAGTATATTTAACAGATGCAGCCACGCACCAGATCTGACAACCCTAGCTTGTATAGTAAAGAGGATATGCTGCAAACTATAAGTATAAATATAACCCATTGTCGCATGACCTGTGATAACTGATTTCAATTTTCTATTTGACGTAATACAGCTAGGAGCAAGAAGTCTCAAGTCACTGGACAAGGTCTTATTTTTTTCTATACTGCTGTGTTGCGTATGTGTCACAGTGATCTACTCTTCGTATTGGACTCACCGTCTATAGTAGATACATGTACCTGTACATCAGATCTGATAAGCCATGTATATATGCACTGCACAATGGTTTTCTTTATATAAATATAAAGTAATAAGTCAAAAATAGGACGCATTGACTTACGTTTAATACCTGACAAACCGTCTTTTGTAAATGTACGTATGCATGAAATTTGGCAAACCTAGGTAATACAATGAATGATATATGCATCGGACCACTTTTTATACGAATTGGATCATAGGTCAAAATATACGAGACCTACTTTTTGGTACGCGGCATATCATCTTTGATAGATGTACACTTATATACCAGTTTTGGTAAGCCAATATCATTCAGTACAGTAATAAAGCAGATATGCACTGGGCAACTGTTTTGTAAAACGTATGTCAGAGGTCAAAATTTGGGTCAGTTATGTTTGGCACGCGACAGACAATCTTTAAAGGTTGATACCGGAGCTAATTTTGATATAACCTTACTTTTTGTTGTCTGAAAATATTATTTCCAAATGAAATTAAGCTGCCCCTCGTTTGCTATAAAATGCTTCTGAGGACTCTGCAAGCAAGTATTATAGGAGAAAAGTTTGTACTAATTTTGTCTAAGTACGTAGTTTTCTAACTAAACTACGTAGCCATTTTTGGTCCAGGGAAGAAGAAATGTTATCAATTAAATAGTGATTATAATCTAGTGAAAAAAAAAAAAAAAAAAAAAAAAAAAAAAAACTAGTAAAGTTAACGAATTGATTTGTGTTGGAATGGACAAAACTAACACACCCAATAATATGGTAAAACATGATAATAATAACAATAAAAATAAGAACAGTAATGATAAAATTAGTTATTAATAATAATAATGATAAAAATAACAATAAGAATAATTTTACTCCTACTATTACTACTACTACTACTTCTACTACTACAACCACTTATACTAAGGTTATTATCCTATTACTACTGATTATAACAACAACAGAGATTATAGTAAGAATTAAATTACGTTTGTAGCAATATTGTTAACAATATTATCGTCTTTATTTGTCCATTCTAGCACTAATTAACAGAAAATGTCCCAGTTATTTTTTCAATGGATCTAATTACTTTAAAAGTTTCTATATTTTTATGTATTTTTATGAAAAGCATGTATATATCTTTCACAATGACTGCGAAGATTCTTCAGAACCTCAGTAAGAGCATAAATTATTTTCGCGAAACTTAGAGAATCAGAAAAAAAGTAAGAGCAAAGTCCAGGGAGTGCCACTATCACAAACGGCAGCCCTTCCCAGACACCAAGAAGAAGAGGAAACATACAAATCCAAACAAGCACAAATCGAACAAACGTACAAAAAGCACCAAGACCAGCTCTCTCATCCCCAAGCGAGGTAATCGCAATGCTAAAAGGACTGTAAAACACAAGACCAAAATAACACAATGCAAGACACAAAACAAATCACCACGTAGAATAAACCACAAAGCAACAAAGAGTAAGAAACACCGGGACCACCGCCTTAGAACGGTCAGTAGAATAAACCACCGGGATTTAAAGCACTTTTACGGCCAGCCAACTTCACCCTGGGTCCCGATGTAATTTTTAATACAGAAAAAAAAAACCCCATAAAAATCGGTTCGTATAATGCTCCAACTCAGTGAATGCATCAAAGCGAAAACATAAAAATCAAATTCATCACTATGATAAGCAAAGACGAGTACACATGGTTAATTCTACTGTGTGACAGAGTAAATGAAACCAATAGTTGAACCACGGCGGGACAAGCCAAAGACAAATTGTCAAGCCCCAACCCACTGGTTAAAGTTTTACGAAGAGGCCGTCACTGAGTCTGAGGCCAGAACCGCCGTCGTGCAATTAAAGAGTGAAGCATAGCCATTAACAATGATTGGGTTGATAACTAGGCATGCAGTCTACCGCATAATATCCAAGCTATAACCGATTCTTTTATAATGATTAATTAATTTTCTGAATTGCCCCGAAAAGTTAGATTTTCCCGCAAGTTTGCAGAATTTGTACACTAAGTTACAGTAAATAAAATTCTGGTTCCGATATACCTTGTTGTAGAAGTGTTTTCAGACTGTCGTTATATTTTTTTACCAAGGCACTGTGTCTGCGACAAAATTTCAAAAACGCCTTACGAAGAGAAAGGAATAGAAAAAAAACCTACATCGGAACCATTTGTAACCAGTCGACTCAACCGATACTGGAAGAGAAACAAATGGCGATCATAACGTTGTACAAAGACCAACTCCAGTGAAAAGGAAATGATTAAGAGAGCCTGAGGTACAACAGGATATAGAGAAAAGAAAGGGTGCATCTATTGATAAAGGTTATAAGCAAGCGGAACATTTAAGTAAACAGTTTGAAGAATCAGAGACAGATACAGACTCAGAATGTTCAGACAAATCAGAATTTCAATATGTAAGACCTACATTTAGAGATGAGGCCGCTCACCATCCTGAAAGTCATAGGCCATATGACAGTGCAGAAGGAATTACTGAAAGACAAGCCGAGGTAGAAAAGGTTAAACAAGTCGAAACGGATGATTATTAGATAGATGATCGCAGAGAAGAAACTGCAAGAAAAGTAGTAGAAGACGTAGACGTTGAAACAATACATACAGTTGAGAAGATCGAAGAAATAAACACTGATGCAGAAACGACGAGAAAGGTGAATAGAAATACCAGGATAACTGACAGAAAAAATTCGTTAGACAGAAATAGAGACAGTAAAGATCCAAGTCAAAACAATAACATATTGGAGAAAGCAGACAAAACAGAATCAGATATAACAAAGAAGAATCAGCCTTCCAAACATGATAGAAGCCTGAGAGAAGAAATACCTCCTCTTAAACTCCCCGCCCTCCCACACACACCCATGAAAGGCCTTCAGTGAGGGAACGTAAGCAGCCTGCATGGTTTGATCATAGCAGATGAACCAGTTGGTTGCAAGACCCTATGATAATAAATTAATGGCTTTAGATGAACTAATGATTCTGGGATTTTAAATAGGGTAAATGCTGATGTTGCTCACAAGTCGATTTTAGCAGCAATGAAGAAATGAAGAACTTACATTTAAAGCACAAAGTTTTATATACATTTTATAGATGTTTCATTTCAGGAAGAGATTTGAACCATGATTGTCATTACTTATGATGAGTCTCTTAGCTGTTAAATATATAATATGAATGATAACATATTGTTAATTAATACATTTTCAGTTGATTATAGGATCGAGAAGGAAAATTTGTTAATTAATACATTTTCAGTTTATTATAGGATCGAGAAGGTATTATATTACAGAAAGAGTTAAATGAAACCAAAACTGTTGCATTCTGTTTCAGGATGTAGTTGTTTCGTCATATTTTAGAATACAATTGGATTAAGACGGTGTTATCTTTCCTTAAGAAAAAAAGGAAGGTAGGAGAGTGAAAAAATATTGAATGGATTTATTACAGATAAGATCATGAGAGTAATGCAGTAAAGCTTCGCTTACATGAGAGAGTAAGAGACGCTTTAATGGTTTCTTTTCTGTTGTAGATAGTATGTTGATAAATACTTATTATATATATTTATATACGTGTCGATAGATAGTTTTCTTTCTGTTGCAGGGAGAAGTGTGAAAAGTAGATATAAAGCTAATGAGAACTCAGTCAAGTTGTATGTTAATAAATAATCATGGTATTAATGCGTTGATATTTGTTTTTTATAGAATAAACTTCCGGAGTAGTAATAATAATTTCCGAAATCATGATAATAATTTCAGCTTCTAGCTATTGTTATTTTTTAAATGTTTCTGATAAATGCTGCTGCAACATATTTAAAGATGTGTTTAATTGAAAGTGGAAAGTTTCTAGTGTCTAAGGAGAGACATCAGCTGCAGGCGACCTAAAAAAAACTCATTAAAGCAGTAATGTCTGTCCCGATGTAATATGATACATGTCTATTAATCACTGCTGCTAACTACACTGTATTAAATGTAATTTTATTTGTTTTAGATAAGACTATATTCGAAGAGAAAGAAAATACCATGATTTTTGGGCATGATGGTATGACTATTTTAATTTGGATTCTGTTATTGTAGTAAGAATCACTGTTCAGTTTTTGATGTTTCAGTAAACGGGTGACAGTAAAAGACCGAACAATGAAGATATGAATTAACAGAGATACATGTGATAATTTTGAATTGGATTTTGTTTGATTTTATTAAGATTCACTGTTTCAGTAAACAGGTGACAGTAGAAGACTGAATAATAAAAATACCAATTCACAGACAGATGTTACTTGTATTAGTAATATTTAAGTTAGTTCATTTAGTATGTTTTGATGTTTTTAATTTTATTTCTTTGTGACTGACAAAAAAATAACAAATGACAAGACGTCATTTTCCAGACAGGGGAAGTATGTAACGAGGTTGGATTTTGTTCACCTCTTCCTTAATTTGGACATCTTTGAAAATAGATTACTTCCCTTTGACCAGTACTTTTTTTTTGTCCACCTCTGACCTTTTCCCACCAAACCAAACCAGTAGCCCAGTAAAACTAATCCAGATTTATCTGGCGCTGCCTCGATGCGACTCAGTTGCCTGGCAGCGTTAAAAATCTGTAAACTGTAACTGTAACTTTCCCACCAATACTTGAAGTGGTCATTGGGTAATTTCATCAGCTTATTCAGTTCTTTGTTAGTTTAGTTAGAGGTCGGACATTCTCCCGTCATCACATCATCTGGAATGTTCTGGGCTTTGATATATTTTACTGCTTCATTTTATTTATTCGTGCACTAACAGACAACACAACCAGCACTGAGAGAGCGCTATGGCTTAGAGAGAGAGGGTCGGTCCACCTGATTCCATAAATCTTGTGGAAGATTGTACCTTACCAACCAAGGATTGTATCCTACCAACCAATGTTTGTATCCTACCTACCATAGCCCTGTTTGTATGTCACAAACAGTACATAAAGAATTATAACTAACTCCCATTGTTGATTGTTTATTATACGGGTGCGTCTGGCGTCATTTCCCCAGTTATATATCTATATCATGGGAAGAGACTGAAAAGTTACACTGCTAGTGTTTGGTATCTGCCGGTACAGTACCTGGCTGGTCTTCTCTGAACCATTTCGATTTTGTTCTTTGACTGAGCTGTATGAGGATTCCAGACAGATGCACAATACTCTAGGTGGTGTCGGACAAAAATAGATGTAGGCTTCTGACTTAATTTCGCAATTCCTTACCCGAAGATACTTATGTACAAAGCTCAAGGTGGTGTTGGCTTTCTTCTCAGTCTTTCCAGTGTAGATTGCTGGATAGGTCTACAACTAGGTACTTGGATGTATCAACCTCTTCAAGCTGTTGACTTTTCAGCTGGTAACTATGTTTAGTGGGGGATCGCATCTTGGTTACCCGCAACACCTTACATTTGTCGGGAGGAAATGATATTCCCCATGATGTTTTCTACTCTAAAAGGCTTTCTACGTCATGTTGAAGTTATTTAAAGTCCTCTGTTGTGTGTATCTGTCGGTAAACTATGCAGTCATCCGTGAATATCCGTGTTCTGGATGTCACACTGTCAGGTAAATCGTTATTAAACAACAGGAAGAGAATAGGTCAGATGACTTTGTTTTGAGGAACTCCGCTGACAACGGGTGCGTTCTCTGATTTTATTCTATCAACGACTACTTTCTGTGCTCGACTTGTCCAAAATGACTAGAGCCAGGTTTGTGTCTGGCCTCTGATTTCATAATGATCAAGCTTTCCCAAGAGCCTCCGGTGTGGAACGCGATCAAAGGCTTTAGAAAAGTCTAGGAATACAAAGTTCAGCTGTTCAATTGCCCGGGCAAGTTCATGAACGAATGTTAATAGCCTGGGGCTCACAGCTTCATCTGGCCCTAAAATCATATTGACAGTCGGTCAAGATCTTATGTTATTCCAGGTATGCCATGATGTTGCTGGTAATTATATACTCTTGAAGCTTGCAGCAGAGGCTAGTCAGTGATACTAGGTAATAGTTTGAGGCCTTGAATCTGTCTGTTTTTTAAGGGAGAGATGTTAACAGGCTTCGAGTCATCAGGAACCATCACCTTGAGTCAGGGGACCCCATTGGGTTGACTGGGCCGTAAAACCTCAACACAAACAAACTCTGGAAAATAATGGTGAGGCTTGGTCGACCTCATCGGCAAGATCCCTTAGGATTCAGATCACAGTAATATCTGACATTGTCCGGTAAGGTTGGTCTTTCAGCCGTCTGAGAATAGTTCCCTCTTCGTCTTCTTTAGTGTAGACGGACTCACACTGCCTATTGAGAATGTTACTATTATCCAATTAATAAGCATGCATCTAGCCTCTATCTTTAAGTGGGGCGACACCAGTATTATCTTTCTTCAAGGACTTGCTTGATTGACTAGTGTCTCGTTGTTCGTCCGAAAGAGGTCAAGAGTACTAGAGGTTGTCTCTGTGGTTTTAGTACTCGTCTTTGTTTATCATAATGATTAATTTGATTTTTATGCTTTTGCTTTGATGCATTGACTGTGCTGGGAGCCTTCATGCGAACAGAATTTTGATGTATTTCTGTGTTATAGTAGCATCGGGACCAGAGTGAAGTTAGCCGGCTGTAAAAGTGCTTTAAACGCCTGTGGTTTATTCTACTGACCGTTCTAAGGCGATGGTCCCGGTGTTAGTCTTACTCTTTGTTGCTTTGTGGTTTATTCTACGAGGCGATTTGTTTTAAGTCTTGCCTTGTGTTATTTTGTTCTTGTGTTTTTCAGTCCTTTTAGCATTGCGATTACCTCGCTTGGGGAAAAGAGAGCTGATCTTAATGCTTTTCGTACGTTTGTTCGACTTGCGCTTGTTTGTTTTGTCTGTTTCCTCTTCCTTATGGTGTCTGGGAAGGGCTACGGCTTGTGATTGTAGCACTCCCTGGACTTTTGTCTTGCCTTTTCAGGTAGGTTCATCCACAATCTGGCTGAGATAGATATCCTTCACATTGGTGAACAGCTGCTGATACTGTGCATCGTGGGTGGGGTATGGTTTCACACACTCTTTCTGATGATGTTTTGCTTTCTTTTCTCAACAAGAGCCGAAACTGTCACAGTATGTGATGTTTTTCTTCGGAATTTACTTAATGAATACATTAAAAAAAGCAGTACTCAAATGTTGACAGCTGTTGTCGTCTTTTCTTATTTGAGTAAAAGCATACGCTCATTTTTGTTTTCTTCTGCTAAACTGATATCTATTATAATAATATTACAGAATAGTATTCACATACAATATTTCTGTCGATATTTTAAGCAAGATTAATTCTGCTCATGCTTGTTAAGAAAGATCGTGTTTTCTATTTTCTCTTTTGCACCTCACGGATAAAAATGCCAGCAGCAATAACAATCGCATTTTGTGTGGTCACGTACAGTCCACGGCCCGTTCATGTATAAACGACATACGATTCGTACCATTAACGGAGCGGTAACGTCCATTCAATGAGTTTATACTATATAGTGAAGACCGTGGTATATAATTTTGACAAATTGACTGCTTGGTTTGTATACCTAATTGGCTTATTATTACTATTTCTGTCAGCGACTAAAGGGGGCTGGATACATTTGGTGGCCTATTTTGCCATTTTTGTGGGGGAGTGACGTCCTGTTTGCTTTACGGCAACCAAACCCTTTCAGAAAAGGGATCTTCTCTGTAAAGATAGGCCCTTTTCAGAAGGGAGCTAAAAGATTTTGACAGATATCTCCTTTGTAGCTACACTATTAAAACTACGTTTTCTTAATTATTAGCATTTATAGAGTTGAAAGGTGATGTATTTGAAAGGTATATTTCACAAAGCTGTGTTGTCGTCAGGATTATTTAGCATCCCAATTCCAAACAATTGACACAGATCAGATTAATCTGGGTCTGCATCGTTTGCTGTTACAAGCAAAATACAAGTGTGTGTGTGTGTGTGTGTGTGTGTGTGTGTGTGTGTGTGTGTGTACTATATCCGACTATTCTGTTAACCTAGTTCTATGTTGAACATGGCTTTGTCGTTTATCACAGAACATGTCCTAGATCAGATTGTTATGTTGGTTCAAACACAAATTTTTAGCGACCATTGACAATAATGGAATTGCTACATAGACATATATTTTCAGTACATTTTATCTCCATTTATGATAACATTAATGATGCAAAACACATTCAGAATATATAGCATAATTGGTTGGTAAACCATAAAGAGGAAATGATGTTCTTTATCAGCTCGGGATACGTCAGACGGTTTATAGATATGAAAAATACTTCACAATATGTCAGTCTTAACCTGCGATAACAGACAGCTTGACATATGCGCCCAGCGAAGAGGCAGATGCCTGCGCATCGGAACAGTCTGACCAAAATCTTTGCTGCGCGATACTTGGATAACCAAGGATCCCAAGTTTCTTCAAGCAGGTAGCAAAGACTCTCGGACTGCGAGGAATGCTATCTGATTTGAGTCTTCTCGTTGCTCCATATTTTTACAGTCTCAGTCTACAGGCTGACAATAAATTTATTGTCTCAGTCTACAGGCTGAAAATAAATAGAGTATATGGGTTACTGTCTGCCAGGGTGTGTTTGTTCTCCCTTTTGGTGTCATTGGCAGACTGTAATCTGTAATTGTGGTTATTCTGTTGCTTCAGCATTTCAGTTCTTTATTGCTGTCGAGTCCTCATCCTTGTTTCATCTCTGTATTCGTTTGGTTTTTATGTTCTCGGAGATGTTGCACTGAAGAGTTATGAACCCTTCACGCGGACTTAACAAATGTCTTGTGTATACAACAGCAGAACTAAGGGCGCGGGTTGTGGCCACGTAAAATCGATTTAAGCCCCTACACCACCCCTCCCCAGTAATATTTTACTTACCGTTCCAAGGCGGTGCTTCTGCTGTGGTTTACTATTTCTGTCATTTATATGGCTTTGCATGTATGTCCTGATGATTTTTTTTATTTTAGATACCCGTTTGCCCAATCTTTGGGAAAGAAACTGTCCTTTTGGCTTCCTGCGTGTAGTATTTTGATTGTGGTGTCGTCGCTTTAAGTGCGTCCTTCTTTCCCTTTGCAGTCTTGGACGGAAGGTGGTGTTAGGTAATTGTATCGATTTCTGATCATTGCCTTTCTTTCTATATTCTTGATTATTTTACATGGATAAACACTGGATAAACAGACATTTGTTTACTTTCTTTTTTTACCGCGCGCTAAGCACATTCTGAAAGGATCTTACTCTAAAAGGAAAGAATCACTCCCAAATGTATCCAGAACTCTTAAACACAAACCTTAACGGCACATTAGGCGTTAAACAGATAGCTGTGTTTCCGCTAACCCGACCGACCCAGTTTCAAACACACCTCTGCTATTTTTATCAGTAAAAATGCAAAATAAAAAAAGTAAAGCACCGACCTTCAACAAAATACCTGCATTTTCATAAAATTACAGGCCCGACCCTGTTCTTTTCTGGAGAAATAATAGAAAAATAAAAAAAAAGTTTCTCCTACCTACCGACCAATTTTTTTCAGTATGTTAGCGGAAACACAGCTATATTTTTACGCCTTAGGTACATTGTTTCTTCAATGATTCTCCTTGCAGCATGGTCAAGTATTTATGTGTCATGAGGTCTGATATAAGCTACCGTCAGTGGGCGACAGCTTTCTTCATAGTTCATGAGCCAAGGTTACTTGAAACCAATACTTGTGTCGCTCTTTAAGAACCTTTATTGGCGTCATAGTTCGTTTGTCAATAACTACCACATTATTGTTGCAGAATTAATTAACGACATATGCGTCGCTCTATAACAGATATCTTCCCTTCTCGGATTTGATCTATCACGATGTGACCTATGGAAACATGATGGCTGTTAGTTGGTGAGGTAACGGACCGTTCACGTACCAAAGACATGTCTGTTATTTCTAGACTCTTTAGAATTAAGGATAAGGTTTCAACGGATAAAATATGTTTTCAACTGACTGTTCCCATGCAGATAATCTCTTGCAGTTCTTCCTTCGTCAGTGGTTTCATATGTAACATTCGTTTTGTCATTACTCGTTTATCATCTCTCCTATTTTTGTGCCTAGGATCGACTGTGCTTCGTGATTGTGGCATTTTCTGAATATCTTAACTTATATTATTGGCGCTGTGGTGCTGTGCATTGTTTGTTTCACGTTTTGTTTCCTCTTGTGGCGCCTCAGTATTACGAAAACATGCCTTTTCAAATATGCTGAAAATTCTGATATTTTTCATATTTCTACTCAAAACATAGATTGGGGGTACTCGATAGAGCCACCTTTTTAAGGCGGTTCTAACGAGTACCCACAATTTATGATTTTTGAGCATAAATAAGAAAAAAATGCACACCCCAGTAAACCCCAGTTTTACTATATAAAAGTGGGGTTTAAGGGAGTCAAAATTATATAGGCATGTTTTCGGGATAAAGAGCGCTCTGCTACGTGTTTGTAGCCTTTCCGGAGTATAGTTTTATAAGGAAGAAATGCTTACTTTCAACGAACATCTGATCTCACTTTCATATATATAGAGCTCTTCTTGGTCGATGACTACTTTACTTTGTTTGCCATTTTGAAACACGAGATGCCCGTACCGAAATTCACTGTTTTTTATACATGGACCTCGCTTTATTGAGAGATCCGGGAAAAACTCATTTTTTGCTACAAGGTTGGTTCAACGTCAGGTCATGAAAAAGGGCATTGTAACAATGCTGTGTGTCCTGCAGAGGTTCTAATAATGAATAAAAAGTGTACACCACATTTGTGATTTTAGCTGCATCAGTATAAGGGACGAGGTTTCGTTCAAAAATAAAATTGTTTAACCCCCGGGAAGCTGTTATTTTTGCCAACAGATTCAAGGCGGTTCCGCCGTTGCAGTCATTTTTATATTGCAGCTTTGCCGTTGAATTGTTATTGTTTGTTTGTCGCTGTGTTTGTTATTGTTTTTTCCCCATCTCTTTTTCTTTCAGTGTCTCGGAATGGCTGTGCTTCGTGCTTGTTTCCTATCACGAAAACATACCTATATAATTTTGACCCCCCTAAACCCCACTTCTATATAGTAAAACAGGGGTTTACAGTGGTATACATTATTTCTTTTATTCTGCTCAAAACATAGATTGTGAGTATTCGTTAGAACCGCCTCGGCGAGGCGGTTTGAACGAGTACCCACAATCTATGTTTTGAGCAGAAATATGAAAACTATCAGAACTTTTATCTGAAAACTTTCAGGTTTTGGTGGTGAATTTTTCAATATATATAAAAAGGCATGTTTTCGTAATGATTCCTTAGTAACTGTATTTATGTTTTCATGGTTACTTCATGTGAACAAATATTGTGTAATGATTATACCGTTCGACATCTTCAAATAAAGACATCGCTTACTCACTTACTTACTAATATTTCGTAAATGAATAAATAAAAAATAGTCACAACAGAAACTTCGCGATGTGTTAGTTTAAACTTATGTTTGGAAAGTCTACAGCAACTATTTTGACAAAATTATGCAAATGCACTGTTAAGTGTTCACTGTTCGCATACGGGAAGAATGTATGTCTGTAATATATTGGAACAGTGTCTAATCCACCCTTCAAAGTCTGGAAGACAGGCCTAAGCAAACATTCTAGATTTAGATAGAAAAGCTTTGACCAGAATCACTACAGTAACTGCTTTCTATTCAGCTAATGTATTATAGACAAATCACCAGGTAGTTGTTGAAATTTTAAGATAACCACGGGAACGAGTTGTGGTATTTAAATATTTACAATAATCACCAACTAGTTTCAGTAATAAAAAAATTAATTTGAGATGCGTCATGAGAAACCTTGTCCTTGGAGCATATGTGGACAGAAAAGATCCATAACAGCCAACCACATTATTTGCTCTACATCGATACATTCTATAGTATGAAATGAGCCAGCGCACGATAAAACCTACAATAAGACCTGTGTGTCCAGCAAAGACTCAGATTAGCCTGTACATCCACCCAAGATAGCAAGGGTTCTCGTTTATCCCGCTTTGGATAGCCTGGAGGCTATAGAAAGCACATGCGATCAGCGAAAACTCTGATCAGACTGCGTGGATGCTCAAATGATTATGTAACGGACAGCGAAGACCATGATCAGGCTGGGCGGCAGCGCTGTCTGATCTGGACATTCGCTATCCATATATGCCCCGAATGCCCAAACCTACATGGTGCGGCCCAGACATTTTTCTGGTTTCATATAGCAAAACACTGATAAAATGTTGTCTTGAGATTTGTTGTAAACAACTATTTTTATTTATTACATCGTCTGCATAATATCCGTAAATGTGTCAATGATTCGTAGACAGCCAGCAGAATAGAATCTGTCTGTATCAGCAATTTGCTTGACACACTCATCAGTCGTCGTTTAAATTGTGTTGTTTTCTCCACCAAGTTATATTACAAATCATTTTGGATTACCATTACTGTCTGTAGAACCGCAGATAAATGTATTTACTAAAAATAGATTAACATTGACTTGTCAAATGCTTACATCATGAGACTCAAAATCCACAAATGGCTCACCAGATTTATCATGAGCTGTGATTCCGAAGTTTGAAATTTGTTTGGCTCTAAATTGGTTAAAAGCAATTAAGCGGGCGGTAGAAGTTTTTGCTTTGCGCATCCGTGAATTATTCCCAGTATTTTTTCTTCAGTAGAATGGGGTTTAATGCTTTCTATAAAAGCGAAATCAAAACAACGTCTGGTTTCTTTCCATGACGGATGCATACGTAACTCGCTATATATTCATAATAATTCAGCGATATAGCCAATGAATCTAGAGAATGCGCTTCCAGTTGTTACTTGTTAATCAAACTGTAACTACAATACTGGTAGGCAATACACAGACTAACTGAATCGCAAGGTTAGAAACTGTACGTTCTGACATGCGTGCCCAACGAAGACTACTCAGCGCATCCTCGAAGGCTGATTAGAGACGTCGTTGTTTGCATGAAGAAACTTTTTGTTTATCCCAAATGCGTCTGGTGAAGAATATGATCAGACTGTTCGAATGTGTAGGCTGATCTGAATCCTCCCTTGGTGCACATGTCCAAGGTACATTTTTCTGACGTTACAGCTCAATTAGAGTTGCAGATTTCATCAAGGTAACATGCCTCTATAATTTTGAAGCCCTTAAACCCCACTTTTATTTAGTAAAACTGGGGTTTACAGGGGTATACACTATTTTTCTTAATTTTGCTCGAAAACATAAATTGTGTTCCCACAATCTATGTTTTGAGTAGAAGTATGAAAAATAACAGGGTTTTTTTATCGGAAAATTTTCAGTTTTTGGAGGTAAAATTTTCTATATATTTAAATAGGTGCGTTTTCGTAATGATTAGGATGTAGTCAGAATTATACAGCAGTTATGGAATTGAAACGGTACCATTTGACCACAGTGCTATAGTCTTCTGTAAAATAACTTATAAAATATGATTTGGCGCAACAAAAACAACGTGAAATACATGTAACACAATGCCATTCAGATATCCAACATCTTTATCAGTGGGACGATAGGAGAACATGCGAACCATCGGTTACAGAAATCGAGATCAAGTGGTTGTCTCTGCAATCGATCCTAAGGTTATGATATATGATATGTATAGAAGTTGAAATTATTTAGAGGTTATTACATGGCCACTGTCGCATCGCCAGGCATATTGGCACGGTAGCTACATATCGGCCCGAGGGCCAATGTGGAATACCGGGCCGATACGCCTGGCATTGGCCATGTCGTAGCTATTTTATTACATGTTTGTTCTCATTTAAATGTGAAAGTATATTTTAATTTAAACACTCGAATTGGGCGTCATTGTGTTCCATGTCTGTTCGTACAGAGGTGATGGGTTTTACCTTCCTCGTGCCAAAAACCAGTACCTGAAATGATGAAGTTAGATGAATGATGTAACTTTTCATTGTTAACCCGGAAGCAGAAAGAATGTACTGATGAACGAAAGTGTTTTAAAAACGACCCAGATGCAGCTGTCGAAGACAGTTCTGGAGAGCCTCGCTTTTTCCGTATGTTTGGGTAATGGGTTTTTGCCATTTATGCTTTCAGTTAAATATAATGATAAAGAATCGCTTTTCCGAGTTTGTTTGGTCAGCAATTCGTTTCTGTTTCACATCAATATAGAAGTAGAAAGAATGCAATAATTAAAAAAATGTCCAAACAACTATCCAAAATAAAATATTCTCCAAGACATACATGCAAAGACATCCAATGACAGACATAGTAAACCACAGCAGAAGCATCGCCTTGGAACGATCAGTAAAATATTACTTGGTGTGTGTGGGGGAGTGTGTGTGTGTGTGTGTGGGGGGGGGGGGTGGGGGGGTGGAGAGGGTTGAGGGGGATGCTTAAATCGATCGATTTTATGTGGCCACAACCCTCGCCCGTAGTTCTGCCGTGGTATACACAAGACCTTTGTTCAGTCCGCGTGAAGGGTTCCTAATTCATCAGTGCAACATCTCTGAGAACATAAAAATTCAAACTAAAACAGATTGTTATTATTTTAATAAAACATATAATAAATATTATTAATATACTAAAACGCATAAACTCTTATTAGTATGCGCATCCGCGCAGTCTGATCAGAATAGTCGCTATCCTCTTACAGATCAATCGTGTTGTGGAATGCATAAGTTACCTCATCACATGGCACAGTTCATACTTAATGTTTCGTAAATCACATAAAAATAATATCGATAAAGAAAGGTCTAAAAGTGATAAAGTAAAACATCTACGCCATGAAGAAAAGACGTATTTGGTGTATATGCGAACAGTAACGATCCAGATAACCCAGCCAATCTATATAGTCTGATCAGGGACTTTGCTCTTTGATTTTATATTCTACAGTTTCTATAAATTCTGCAAGCGGTTAGCGAAGACCCTGATCAGATTGGGGCTTCATTGTCCGCGAATGGCTTGAAAACACATTTTCTCATTGTGCGACCAAATGGAAATCTGCAGACATTGGCAGTTAAGCCAGCTTATTAACACAATATTATAAATGTTTTATCATACCGTAGTTCCGTTTGGTTTCTGATCTTATTCAATTTATTGATACTGTATGGCTTTATGTAGCATTGAAGTACTGTGGCCACCTTGCTGGGGAAAACGGAGCTGCTTGCTTTGCTTTATGCTTTCTGCTTCAGTTGTTTTCCTACTATAGGGATCAAACATGGTTTTTTTTATGCATTTCATGAAAACCGAGGCCAAAGAACGCGGTTTTCAACACCTCCCAAGGGACCTGGCTAATTTATTGCATTGAAAAACCATGTTCGATCGCTGTTATTGCATAAAAACTGAAAACATTTGCTACATTTCGCGTTATTTTTTGTACTATTTTGTTTAGCTTTTTCACAGATGTCTCGCGAACGTAATTTCCACGGACTATGCTCGTTCTAAGGCCGGGCAGTACACATCTCGTAACGGCAGCAAATCTGTGGCCCCAGTACGATCATATTAAAAGTTGCATAGCCGTGCATTAACAGCGCGTGAATTGCCTTGTTAATACACGGCTTTTCGCCGGTTAATGCACGCCTGTTAATAACGTGCCACAATGCTTTTTATGCAATAATGACCGTTCCAAAACCTCCGTTTCCTCTGTTGCAGTTCATTCTTATTTGTATGTCTGAGGTTTCATATCTGGCGTTTGTTTTTACTCTGTTTGTTCCCAATCACTTCTTTTGGTGCCTCGGGAGGGAGGGCAAAGCTTCATGAGTTTTGCATGTCCTGGGTCTCTTCATTTATATTTTGTGAATTGTCCTTCATGGTTTGTTTGCTTTTCCACGGTGTCATAAGTACGGTGTTTTATTTAATATTCTGATCTTTTATACTTTGTTTTCAGAATGTAATGTAAAAATTAGAGGCCCTGAGCACAGTATCGTATCGCAAGTTGCGAATATTCTAAACAGTTGAATAGAAAATAACGAGGAAAAAAGAAAACAACACAATTAATGATTATAGACACCCGGAGCCACAAAAAGTAGACACGATTACAGAACTTGCGCCTGGTAGATACTTTGATTTAGTCGCAAAACAGTCACAAAACATAATTTTGGACATGTACGCTAAGCGAAGATTCACATCAGCCTGCGCCTTCTCTGGGCACATTTTCGAGTGCAAGGATGTTAAACCTTCATGCGGACAAGAAAGACCAGACTGCATGGACGCACGATCTTCGTTGGGTGTACATATCAGAAGTTACGTTTTCTCACGTTGCGTCTCAAATGTTGGCATAGAACAGAGCAATACATGTGATCGAAAGGCAAATGACATTTAGCTTTAGTGATTAGTATGTTTATCACATAATTCCTATTAACAATTGGAACTGCGATTCAAGGTTAGAAAGAAATGACGTAGACTAGATGATTGATCTGTTTAATAAACAAGATCATAATGTCTTTTACTGGTAAAGTAACACACAGTAGCCGAGAATTAAAATTGGAAACAGTCGCTGATTTAGCTATAATTCATGACTTAAATGACAATTGTTCTGTCTGATTATATCGTTAATCAACCTCTTGTTGTTATTCTAAAGACTTTCAGCTAACAAAACCAATATTTTCTGATACAGTCGAACCTCGATAGCTTGAACACGGATGGCTCGTTTAACATAGCTAATTCGAACTCGTTTTGGAGTCCGTACGAAGTTCTTCCGATAACTCAAGAAAACAAATACTTAGGCAAAATTTCTTATTTTATTGTGAAATTTTATGTTGTGTGTTAGAATCGTCTCATCGAGGCAATTCTAATCAGTACACTCAACATACAATTATTGTGTAGAAAATCGAATAAAAAATTCCTAAATTATCGCCATTTGCTTCCAGACTTGGCACCATAATTAACCCTCAGTGGCTCGAACCACCCATGTCCCGAACAATTTTCTATGATCCCAAAGATGTTCGAGCCATCGAATTTCGACTGTACCAAACTACAAGTGAAGATACACAGAACATGTCACAATCACGAAGCGCAGTCTTCCCGAGGCACCAAAAGGCGAGATCAGAACCAAACAATGACAAAACAAATGTTACATATGAAAACACCTGAAACAGCTCCAAACATAAAACAAAACAAATAGAAAAAAAAAAAAAAAAAAAAAAAAAAAAAAATCACGAAAACGCACCTCTATAATTTTGACCCACTTAAACCCTACTTTTATATAGTAAAACTGGGGTTTACAGGGGCGAGGCAGTTCTAACGAGTACCCACAATCTATGTTTTGAGCAGAAATATGAAAAGAATATCAGAGTATTTTATCTGAAAACGTTCAGTTTTTAGAGGTGAAATTTTCTATATATTTGAATAGGTGTGTTTTCGTAATGATGAGAAAAAAAAAGAAAAAAAAAAAACAGTGGCAAGCATAGTGGGCAGCCATTGAAGAAGATGACTACACTGTACAATGCTAGCACCACATCAAGAAAACAGAAAGCAGACAGCCGTATAACAGGTGATCTTTTTGCTAGAATTACAACAACGATTATCAGCATGAGAATATCCGCCGTGGAACGAACAACAATATAAACCTCTAGATTGCTTACTCACGTGAACCCTCGCCCTTAATTCTGATGCAGCTTTAAATTGCACACACACATGTTCGGCACAGATAGATGCCCTTTACCCCATCAATGAAAGATCACAATGAAACACATGAAATCACAAACACTATGATGAAACAAAGCCAAGGGCTGAAAGGCGAACACAACCACAGACATTGAAAGTCAGGCGTCAACCTTTTGGCACGCACTTAGACGGGAGCCGTCATTTAGTATAAAGAGCGATTCTTCGTCTTGCAATTAAAGAGGGAAGCAAAATTATCAAACATAATTGGGTTAAAAATCATGCACGCAGTTTGCCGCAGACTATACATGCTGTATTCATTTTATAAGGAGTGGCAATCGTTTGAAATTGTTCCGAAAAAAATGTTTGCTAACAATCTGTTTGAATTTATAGACTAAGTCGACTGGCTGGAGTCTTCTGTTGAAGGGGAGTGAAAGTTTATTTTGATGGTCATGGTCCTTTGACCAAAATAGTCCACGTGTATGCTAAAACAATTTTAAAAATCTTGCTGCCCAGAAACAAGAAAACTTTTAGTCGGACTTAATGTTTAACATCGTGGAAGGGATATTTATCAGGTTTATTCGTATGATGATTATAGGTTGAACTTCGACCTTTTTCCCGGCAAGGCCAAATTTGCTTCCCTATATATGTGTACGGGGTAACGTTGGAAAGGCATTTTCTCCAATTGTTTTAAAAACTAGTGGTTGAAACTTTAAATACATAAGCAAAGATGCTAAACACATCAGTCACAATCAGACATCTATCTCTTTGTTGCAATCTGCCACTATCCCTGGGTTATATAGATGTATAAAATGATAAAATCTAGAAATGTCTTTTTTCTTCAACTACTTTGATAATTTTTTCGTGCAACCTTCTGTCGAAGGGTTGGGGGCGGGGCGGGAAGGAGTCATAATTTGTTCAAATGGTCACGTACCTTGACCAAGGTAGCAGTCATGTCACAATATGGTAAAAACCGTTGTTTAAAATCTTCTCCTTTACATCCATGAACGAATAAAGTTTGAATCTTGGCGTAGAGCAATTAGGATAGTAGGTCTACCAAGTCTGTTCAAATGATAAGCCTTAATGTACTGACTTTACGGCAAGGTCAGATCATCTTTCTTTTACGTTTTTAAGGGAAAACATTGGAAAGTCATTTTCTGGAACTGTATTAAACACTTAGAAATTTAGCATACAATTATGCGATGGAAGTAGCAAATGCCATATACAGTTGGGCTTTGAAATCATTGTATTACAATTTCATCTGAATGCTTATAAAGGCTTTACTGGGACACCAGCATTTGTTAGTTTAGATTAATTATGGCTCTAACACAGGCCACTTGTCAAAACTACTTTTTATTAGTTTATATTCATCCACCATTTATTGTCTCCATGTATTGAAAAATTAGTCAATGTCATCTGCAAATATTGTATGGCTGTTTGACTCAGGTGAACAAAATGTGGCTCATGGGCCTCTTGCTTAAATAACCGATCATTCCGACCATTAACTTTGCATCAGTCGCGCCGTGTAATGAAAGATCATCGAGGCACATGTAAATATCGAAAACCCAAATCTCGGTAGTGTGATCATATCCCTCAGTGTCCGCTATCAGGGCCCAGTTGTTCAAAACTAACGATATCGTTAGTTAACGATTCGTTAAAATTTACATTGAGTGATACGCAAGTATGCTGAAATTTTTTGCTGAAAAAATGTGAGTAGCTTTTGCAGTGCAAAAGCTACTCACATTTTGTCAGCAAAAAATATCAGAATATTTTATATTGAATCCGTTTAAACAGTTAACGAAATGACCCTAAACGAGCTCGTTAAGCTAACGACGCTTTGAACAACTGGGCCCAGGTTTTTTTTCCAAGACTGTAGAATATTTATCAATGGAAAACAAGAAGCTTAATGAGATCGCGCGAAAAGGAATGATGGTGTAGAAAATTAATTATTTGTATGTGCCCTTTGATCAATTTTCGCAAGACGGGGCTCACAATATTATGCTCTTAGTGAAGAAAGAAAAGTGAATCGCTTGAAATTATGTTTGATGATTTATAAAGTGGCGGGCTCGCGTTTATGTTGATTTACGACAATTCGAAATGAAACATCAATACAAACCTTCAATTATGTTGGTATGGAAACGGAGCTGAGGAAACAACAATCTCTAAATATTAACTTTTAAAATGCTATGGGCAAATTCAGCATACAACAAATTAATGTGTGTATTTTTTATGTTTTGCTTTTTTTTTTTTTTTTTTTTTCCTTTTTTTTTTTTTCTTTTTTTTTTGTTTTTCCAGAAAATGGCTTTGACTTTCCATGCAAATTGTTTTCAGATGTCTCCAGAGGAAACAAGTTGCATAAAATTCAAAGTCTATTTTCTGGAAAAAAAATAAGAAAAAAATATTTCAAATTGTCATCTACTGAAATAATTATCCAGCATGCTAAGTGTTAAAGGCAACTTCTCTGCGTATACACAACAGTCCTGCCTTAAAGTAAGGCTGAAGAAAGACAATTTAGATGACCTAACGGAGACTGTATGTGCAGTCTGCACACTGCGGACAAACATTCCTGTCAAAGCCACCTCAATTGTTTACTTTTTAGATTCCTCAGAGAGCTGATTGTGTTCTTGCCTAAATTATTATAGAGACTGATGCTCTTATGCTTTGCATTGTTGGGAATACTGATTGTCTATGCCATTTCCTCGGTAATTTTGTGTGTTGATCGAAAAAGTCTGTCTAAATCATACACTTGTTTGCCTCTGAATTATAAGATACAACAATATAGTAATTTCGCAGTATTTTGATCGTTTCCTAGACTTGTATATAAACCACTGGGTACAGTAATTATTTGCCTACAAGAAAGAAGACACCAATAAGGAAAAGGCCACAAGTAATAAAAAAATGCGATTACTTTCACACTGTCGCCGAAGCTCCAGTATAAAGTTTACAGCTAAAATTTGAACACAACATACGTGCAGTGACATGCTCTATGCGGACACGGAAGGCTCGTATGCACATTCGCCCATTCTGGTCAGGGCCTTCGTTCTTTGTCCATTTACAGAATCAACAAATCCTTAGGAATATTTGAAAAATAGAAATGGCCCTGTTGGGACAGCTCAGTTCGTATATGGCGCAAGGGCCTTTTTTGTACGTTTCCTTTATCTTCTATTTTATCATAACCTTTAACACTCAAAACCGGAACTGTAATAGACCATAATGGAAGCCTTACAAAATTACTCAACAAGAACACAGTTCCAGCTAAGAAGTTGTTTCATTTTCCAACACATAGTCCTGATACCTTTTTGATTTCTCCACGTAAAACATATATTGTGGTACGCGTTTAAAGCGCCTTTGCAAAACGCTTCCACTTGATACCCGCAAAAACGTTTTTTTTTCTGGACACAAAAGAAACTATATCTCCAGATACTCATGTAATCTAGAGCCCTGCAAGAGATGATCTAACGAATCTAATAGTACCTAATTTATCCTTAGTATTCGGTCAGACAATAAAATTCTAAAAGGATCCTGATTAACAGTATAGACCCAAATCGCGGCATCTAGTCAGGGTCTACACTGTTTGCCACTCACCTACAGTGTTAAGACACATCAATAAGTTGTTAATCGCCTAATTTAAATTTAAGGGGAATTATGGAAAGGAGTTAGGTTGTCCGAATATTTAAGGTAAATACGGATAACTTCAGTTTCATTCCCATGTTAATTTCCAACATATTGAGAGTGTGTTCCTCGACTAATCGGTTATACAATAATTCTAACTTTATATAAATTGTACTTTTAAAAGGCAGTCTAGGGACTTCAGGTGATGCTGAACAAGGTTTCTAGAACCGACATTCGAGCCACTTTCCGAAAAAAAAAATGCTCTTTCAGTCAAAATAGTCTTTCACTGCGCATGCCCGACCCCTTAGCAAGGCCACACATGTCTAGTTATTTGTCTAAAGTGAGTGAATAGTATTGGTTCTGAGGAGCCTGCAAATGTGCAAAAGCTTGCTTGAATCTTTGCTGTGCACATATGCTATAACGGCTTTTTTTCTCGTCATCATGAAAACATACCTTTATAATTTTGATCCCCTTAAACCCCACTTTTATATAGTAAAACTGGGGTTTACAGAGGTATACATTATTCTTCGTCGAGGCGGTTCTAACGAGTATCCACAATCTATGTTTTGAGCAAAACTATAAAAAATATCAGAGTTTTTTATCTGAAAATTTTCAGTTTTTGGAGGTGAAATTTTCTATATATATTTGAATAGGCGTGTTTTCGTAATGGTGGCGGGATTTATTCGTTTCCACTGATGAATTCTGGCTGTGAGCTTTATCAGCAGCTACAATAATACAGTTCACTCTCGTTATCTCTATCTGGCTTATCTCGAATAACCGCTTATCTCGAAGTGAAAATCTTGTCCCTGCCTAAACATGAAAATCTAACAACATGTTAAAAACTATTGTGGGAAAGAGGAGAAATTGCTCTAACTTCAAGAGTCCAATTACACATATATTTGTTAAATGTGGTTAATCGAATTAGTTTTTCATCAATTCTGTAAATCTGATATGTCGAAGTACGGATATCTTCGAGATAACGAGAGTCGCCTGTACATGTATCCTTCTATCAATATTTTGAGTGTTCGAAATCCTTTAATATCTGCTTGTTTGCGTCCTGTTTTCAAAAATCTAAATGAGTATACTAGTATATAAAATCAACTGCATTGAATCTAAGAAAAATACGTGGAAAAATCCATATATGTTATTAATTAAATTGGTTTCACGTTTAAACAGCTATGTGGCATACGTTTATTAACAAAGTGAAAAACTTCTATAGACTTCATTTTTTGACCGGATAGAAAATTTTAAAACCTGACATGGAACTTTCAAAGACGCGCACTTCCATTGACGTCAATGTGATATTAAAGTTATAGGTAAGCTTTAACTCGATGCTTTTTGAACGTCACAAAGATAAATCATTTTCATTTGGAAATCATTTTAACATGTTTATTGCATTAACTTTTACCTGTTAAGGTTTTTGAATAATGCCATTTTTTTAGTGATTAGTTGGGTAGACGAAACGCAATGCTTTATATTAACTTACTTGGCGGTCTATGAAGTTAAATTTTGTTTATAAATGTATGACACATATCTAAAAATGTATAACGCAGCACTAACTAGAAAAGTTAAGTATCAAACAAGATTCCTGCTATCTTTTTAATCCTCATCTTAGCCCTAATTCCCTCTTTATGGTACCTATTAAGTTAGGCTTGTGCTTTATTCTGGTTAAAAACAATATACGAGTAGTCCTAAAGTGTCAGCGCTATATCAAAATACTGTTCCACGTTTTACGGCTTCCACACACAAGCACATACTCAGTCTTCAGCCTTTATCGTTTATTTTCAGGTATACAATCTAGCGTAGCTTAAGATTTACTAATCCATTAGTTTAAAAGGTAGTTAAACAGCAAAATGGGATTAAATAATAAAATAAATAAGTATAAATGAAGTGATCGAAGAAATGACAAAATGACAAGCACAGAAACGAATAGAGCCAATCTAACAAGCACTTAACGAGAGCTACAGTGATGAGAAAAAAAGAGGAATATTTTGGTTAACATATAAATAAAGTTATCACAATCATGAAAAAATGGTAAGAGAAAAGTCCAGGGAGTGCCACAATCACAAACCGCAAAATAGAAAGGAAGACACTGATCAGGAACCGATACAATTATCCCATACCTCCCATCAGTGACACCAAAGGGAAAGAAACACAAACACGAAATAACTAGACCCTAATGAAAACATCGCTAGCGGAAAGCCAAACGGACAGTTACTTTCCCACAAAGTGGCCAAATGGCTATCCAAAAAAAAAAAAAAAAAAAAAAAAAAAAAAAAAAAAAATGAGTAAGCGACCCACACATTCAAAGACGAACTATAACAAAAATAAACCATGAGAGAAGAACCGCCTTGGAACGGTCAGTGAAAAGTATTTCACTGGGGGAGCTTAAATCGGTTTTACGCGGCCACAATTCTCGCCCTTACTTCTGCCGCGGTTTAGACACATAATTTGTTCAGTCCGCATGAAGGCTTCTTAACACATCAGAGCTACATCTCAGAGAACACAAAAAATCAACTAATTACAGAGATGCAACAACGACAAGGACTCGAGAGCACGAAACAACTGAACTGCTGGAGCAAAAGAAAACCAACAGTTAGACTCCGGTGGGCCCGACCCGCAGCCCTTCCCAGACACCAAGAGGAAGAGGAAACCGACAAATCCAAACAAGCACAAATCGAACATACGTACGAAAAGCAATAAAATTAGCTTTCTCTTCCCCAAGCGAGGTAATCCCAATGCTAAAATGATTGAGAAACACAAGAACAAAATGACACAAGGTAAGAAAAACAAATCGCCTCGTAGAATAAACAACAAAGCACCAAAGAGTAAGACTAACACCGGGACCACCGCCTTAGAACGGTCAGTAGAGTAAACTACCGGGGGGTTTAAAGCACTTTTACAGCTAGCCAACTTCACCCTGGGTCCCGATGCTACTCTTAATACAGAAATACATAAAAATTTGATTCGAATAAAGGCTCCCAACTCATTCAATGCATCAAAGCGAAAACATAAAAATTAAATCAATCACAGTAGTAAACAAAGACGAGTACTCATGGCTAATTCTACTGTATGCCAGAGTAAATGAAAATCAATAGTTGAACCACGGCGGGTCAAGCCAAAGACATATCGTCAAGCCCCAACCCACTGGTTAAAGTTTTACGAAGAGACTATCATTAAGTCTGAGGCCCGAACCGCGTCGTGCAATTAAAGAGTGAACCATAGCCATCAACAATGATTGGGTTGACAACTAGGCATGCAGTCTGCCGCTTAATATCCAGGCTATAGCAAATTCTTTTATAAAGGTTAATAAAGTTTCTGAATTGCTCCGAAAAGTTAGATTTTCCTACAATTTTTTTAAATCTGTACACTAAGTCACCGTAAAATTCTGGTTTCGATATACCTTGTTATAGAAGTGTTTTCAGACTGACGCTATATTTTTCTACCAAGGCACTGTGTCTGCGAAAAAAGTTCGAAAACGCCTTACGAAATTTAAAATAACGATAGCCCTGCCTAAGAAGTTTGGCAGTTAGGACTTTATTACGGTAGTTAATTTGAACAAGCTCCGGCAAATCTAATAAGTTGAGATATATATACCCCATATGAGATACGCTGGGGGACATCGCCATCCAGAAAAGGGAAATTGACCATATCAAAATCAAAATCGTCCCGTTTATCATAAATTTTGGTGGAAGCTGTACCATTAGCTATACATAGATTCAAATCCAAAAAAGGTGCCTCGGTATCGGAAGAATTTGCTCTATTTAATTGGAGTTTTGTTGGATATATGCGGTCCACCATTTGGTCAAAGTAAATACGAGTATTATCAATATTTGATAAATCATCAAGGTATGTTAAAGTTGAATTGAAAGCCTCAATAATGTCTGCCTGATTTTCACGTGAGAGAGACTTTATGAAATCTCTTTCATAACAAAACAGAAACAAATCTGCAACAAGAGGAGCACAATTAGTGCCCATCGGAATACCAATAGTTTGCCTATAAAGTTTAGTTCTAAATCTAATAAAAATATTATCCAAAAGATAAAGACTTCTCAAAACACTGAAAGAAGAAGAAGGAAGAAACGCTGAAAAGACACAATGACACAGTTGCCATAGCAGACATTCAAACACAAAAGAACTTCAACAGAAGAACCGTCTTGGTAAGTCAGCAGAAACAACTACTTATGTGCCATTTATGCCGAATGAATTTATCTACCTTCACTCATCGGACTGGTCGGTTTCCAGTATAAGGGGTGTCTGGTTAGCTTTATTATATCATGTTTTGTAGAAATTTCTGAATTTAATGCAAACAGTGTAGACCCTGATCAGACGCCGCGTTCTGCAGCGTCTGATCTGGGTCTACGCTGTTTACCAATGTCCTTTTCATTAGACGCTAGGCATAAATGGGTTAAACTAGTTTTGCACGCCAGGAACAAGTTTACTAGGTCTGATTTTCAACACTAGCACACTAAAATGCCACTGGCAAATCTAAATATGGTCTTCAGTTAAATAATATACAGGTTTGTGTAAAACTAATAAAGCATAAAGCATTCTCATCTATTATTGTCGAAAGTCAAGGTATTTATCAAATATAGACCTTGGCTTCCATATTCTTTGCTGGTCAGTTCGCACCAAACTAACTGGTACCCTGTTTCCTATAGACATGCCCATTTTCACAGGTAAGTGGCGAAATACGTTGATTTCATAAGAGTCAACATTTTTTAATAGAAGCATGTTGTTTTTATTTATGTTTTATCTTTTTTTTTTCGTACATATTTTAACATACCTACCCTGCCACAATATTAGCAAAAATCTAAAAATAATATCCAAAATGTAGAAAAAAAATCTCATATGAGCTTTAAATCTTGCATCTTCCACAAAAATATCAGACTGAGCTGAATATTTGCATATGTGCTTACCTAATATTTATATGTATGTACGGTTATTCAGGGGCATACGCGGTCCCTATTTTTCAAAATAGACTTAAACATCCCACCCCCATTATATGGGGTAATAACAGACCGAATATTAATGTCCATCCTTTCAGTAGATTTGTTTCGTATTCCCTTTAGTTGTAAAGAAAAAATAGAAAATATGGCCAAATATATCAAATCAGGTCAAACGGCATGAGAAAAAGGACTAGCTGGTCATTCGATGACACTACATTTTTTACTTGTTCAGCGTAAACTAAGCACAACCTATGTATATATTCAGACCAGTTTGCTGAAAGAAAATTCTTACTTCCAAAATGAACATATTGGGTCACAAAATTGAAGGTCAATGGTCAAAAAGGTCAAGGTCAGTTGAGGTCAGCTCCATTAAAGTAGCTAATTTTTAAGAACAATCAACGTTCCTAGAGACATTTGTTTCCATAATAAAGGTCACATAACAGGGAATTATGTCACTTAATATTGCATAAATACTTAAAACGCCTTTTGCTTTGTTCATTCATAGAAGGAAATTGTGCCATAATTTGTAATTTGCTATGATACATACAGGATATTTGTCACTGGCTGAAGGGATGCAGGTTGTCGCTATATACCATCGCGACAGAAATTTTTCAAATACTTGATCGAAGTGTCTCTCCCAGGCTTTAAGTCAGTAATGTAAAAAAAAAGAGGTCAAAAAGAAATACAGGGAACCCTCCTTACAACGTCAGCATTTTTCTCAAAGATATTGCCATTAAAATGAATTTGCTGTTGTATAGAATCCTTTAATGGACAAAATGAAATGTAAGAAAGGTCTTGTTTCATTCTTATTCCCTCAAAGAACATTATGTTTAGGATAGGATATTTGTTAGAATTGCCTCACTGAGGCGATTCTAATTAAATTTCTAAAAATATGTTGCTTGAAGTCTCAGTGCAATATTCTTGCATAAATTCTCATTAACTGTCACCTCTTGAGCGAAGGTTTCTTGTCATTCAAATTGTCATTGTAATACACTCTCGGTCGGAATTATATGTTGAATTTATGTCACTTAAAAATCACTGTTGACTTTTTCTCAATTTCTTGTACAGGAGTGTACACTATCTGAGAACAAAGGTCAAAAGTTTAAAGATCAAGGTCAATGAAGACCCCGTTTAAAACAAATTGGAACAATTTATTTTGGTTTCAAGGGTGACGGGCAGTTAAATTTTAACCAATAAATCAATAAATAAATAAATAGATAGATAAAATAGAAAAATGAATAAATAAAAACTAGTTCGAATTCCGTATACAATTTGCTGTTTCAAGTCCTCACCGCACTTATTGGTACCCTGTTCCATACAGTCTGAAGCAGGGCTTACGGTCGTGCAATTAAAGCGGGAAGCACACATATCGGCCATACTTTGGTTATAAACCATACATGCAGTTCGCCGCATATCAATCTTGTTATAATCCATCATTATATTTTTTGTATTTTTATAATTATTCCTAACAAAAAGTATTGCCAACAATCCTTGTGATTTTATAAAAATAAATCGCAATAAAACCCATGTCTCGATCACATTTGGGACAGATGCTTCAAGCGAAAATCATATTTAAATAAAACTTTATAGTGCTAAAATTTAGAAATAATTTTATAAAGCTTTGCTTTATTTAGACGAAGTTCTGTACGATAAATTTATCACCCATTTATTCATATGAAATCATATCAAATCTGAAGACCTAGAAGTTGAATTCAATGCGACTTTGACATTGGTTTGGTTCACTCCAGAGACAGCATACAAATGAAGTCGAAACAGAACACAGCCAGCAACCAGTCTCCAGTGGAATTGTCCACAGTGACCGCCCTTAACCGCTGCCCACGTTGCATCTGTCTGTATTTCGTCTAGGCTTTCTATAGGGTTTCTTGTGTATTTACGTTTGGAACTGGTTTAAAAGATTGGTAAGGTTCGACGCTCGTATAACCAAATTAAAAGCCCCCGCCTCTTCATTCCTCCAACAGGTTTGCCGATGACCGTTCTAAGGCAGTATTTCTATTGTAGTTCCTGTTCGTTACGCTTGTAATGTTTTCGTTAGAGGGCTGTTTGTAATGTCGTTTCGCACAATTCCAAACTTATCTTGTGCCTTGGGAGGGTAGTGTTCTGAGAATGTGGCCTTTCCTGGGTATCCCTGTAATTGTATTATTAGCACTCTGCACTATGCTATATACGTAAATGTCATTTCAGTCACTGATGCTTTCTAACTGTAACAAAATATAAGGTTTAACAGCTCATTAAAACGTACAAATTGAACGAAAATTCACGTTTTATTTTCTGCGACAGATGCAATGACAGTACTTTCTTTCTATTTTGAAATTTATGCTGTTTCGTTGACAATTAAGTATGTTCAAAGTAGACAATTATTTTATACCGAGGGGTGTAATTTCGTTTATAATTAAAGTCATACTAATTCTGAATATTCTATAGTCTCTATAGTCCAGGTTCGTTTTACTTATATATATATATATATATATATATATATATATATATATATATATATATATATATATATATATATATATACACACACACACACATATATATATATATATATATATATATATATATATATATATATATATATATATATATATATATATATATATATATATATATATATATATATATTTAACTGAATTAATAAATAACTTGCTTCAGCAGTGCGTGCCTTTACTTTGTTCTTTCGTAAATTCGCCCTGATTTGTTCAATTCTGTGATGGCGTTTCGTGTCTTTCCAACCATATTCGGCACCTTGCGGATGGCTGTGTACCGTCATCACGAAAACATGCATATATAATTTTGACCCCTTAAACCACACTTTTATATAGTACAACAGGGGTATACATTATTTTTCTTAGTTCTGCCCAAAAGCATATATTGTGTTCTAACGAGTACCCACAATTTATGTTTTGAGCAGAAACATGAAAAATATCAGATTTTTTTATCCGAAAAATTTCATTTTTGGGTGGTAAAATTTTCAGTATATTTGAATAAGCGTGTTTTCGTAATGGTGACTGTGGCCTTTCCTGAGTATTCCCATAATTACTTGCAATTTTTAAGTTTATACAATTTAAATGAGGGTCACTGATGAGGCCTAACTGGCCAAAACTAGCTTGTTTGGTCCAGAAAACTTGACACCAGTTGTTTTCATTTTATGAGTGAATACAGTGCTCTTAAGGGCTATTCTACCTAGAATCTATTTACACTTCCGCATCGTTGTTTTCTTAGCCTGCTATGTTTTTCTCATATGGTATTCAATCGTCTGCCACTTTGAATGACTGTTACAAATTACAACGTACAACAGGGTTGGAAAGAAGGCTTAACGATTCATTTATTACTTCCTCTAATTATTAAACAGTTGTAAACAGAAAGCGTCGTCGTATATCTCCGATAACTAAAGGCTTATACATTTAATTCGCTTGGCAACTTCTGCATTCTCCATTTCTTATTTTGACAGTATGTTCTAAGCTGACAATGTTAAATTGCGTCATCAGATCTGCATAAAACAAGTAAGCTGTAAAAACAGGTCTATGATATATACATCAATCATTATAGTTTTAATCATTTTGCCAACTTGCATTCAATAGCGAAAATAGATTCTGCAAGGAAGCACGTACGAGTAATGTGCGCTCGGTCGGGTGCATTGGACTCAGTAAATGTAACCCGTTTAAGCCTAGCGTCCCATAAAATGGACATTGGCAAAAAGTGCAGACCCAGATCAGATGTCGCAGAATGCGGCATCTGATCAGGGTCTACTCTGTTTGCAATAAGATAAGGAAGTTTTACTAATAAAAGCAACTATGACAGTTTCTATATAACACCCTTTTGACCATATCATGGACCATTCCAAAGTTCATGATGGGAGAGCTCTTTGAAAATATTTGGCATAAATGGGTTAAGGGGCATCAATACACTTTCACTGTATGCAACTCAGCCAAAAAAATTTTTTCACATACCTTCATTTTATAATTTATTTTTCATCACTACAGCTGGTGTCAATGCCATGTGGCGGTCGAAATTTTAACCTCTTAATTTTTGTTTGCGCGTTGGTGATTTCATATGTGGCGTTTGTTTGTCATTATTTGGTTCCCATCTCTTCTTCTTTTGGAGCCTTAGGAAGGCTTTTCTTCGTGATTGTGAAGTTTTCTGAGTGTCTTGACATATTTTATGAATGTGTACATTACTTTTAAAGTTCCTTTAAGAATGTGTTTATCTTAACTACAGCTGCTGGTAATGTTGTGTTGCGGCCGTGAAACGTCTTCCCGTGCTTCAATATACAGTCGACTCTCGTTATCATGAAGTCATTATAAGCCGTCTCATCTGGATCTATGCTGTTTATAAAGCCTACTTTTAGTTTAAACATATTTTTATTTATAAATACAGATACAATACATGTCAACATAAACATATTTCAACTGGGATTCAGAAAAAAAAGTCAAAGACTTATATGAATCTGTCTCCCATAAATTTTGAACAAAATACATGTTATGGTGAATAATTTAAATTAATGCAGAATGTAGTATTTGCTACGAACACTATTAAATAATTGTAACTTTTAACAAGGTTGAAACATACCACAACATACACATATTCGTACATGCACTTCCATACATATAATGTATACATACATGTACACGTATACATATATATTTATACATGTACATATATACATAAACATATAAACATATATACCAGCATATATATATTACATGTATGTAATATGTAGTTTTGCTATATTCAGTATTGAATACATATGGTATATACGTGACTGAAAAATCTTTAAAATATAAGAGAGAGAGAGAGAGAGAGAGAGAGAGAGAGAGAGAGAGAGAGAGAGGTATCTTTCGTTTCAGCGATCAAAACGTTTGCTTTCAGCAATAAATATTTGTACTTCACGGAATATTGTTTCATTTAAACGGTTATCAAGCTGACAATCACCATAAAGTAAAACATTCAGACTCGGGTTACAAATTGCCGAAATATTATTTAGCATCGCAACACGAATTTCATCATAGTGTGAACAGTCAAGTAGAAAATGTCTTGTTGATTCGACTTCTCCGCAGGTGCATAATGGGTTATCAATAATATTTTTGGAAAACAGATGCTGAATTAATGAGCTACATTCAGTTCTCAGTCTAGTATGTTGTATTTGTAAATTTCTAAGTCCATATGAGTAATATTTAGGGATATTTGGAAGATTCTTATTTAACTGATGTTTGAAAATTGTAAGAGAATCACTGTTACGACATTCAAATGGCAGTTCATTCCATTCTCTAATACTCGGCGGTATAAATGACTTGTAATACAACTGTGTTCTTGTCAATACGGGTCTAATGTTTTGTGAGTCCCGAAGACTATAAACTGTATTTTCAAATGACGACGGAACAAGAGATGTCAGGTAAGCTGGAGAAAGATCATTTGACATTTTGTAAAACATGTGTAATTTGTGTTTTGTTCTTCTCTGTGTCAGTGGTTCCCATCCTATTTCCTGGTATAATAAATTCACAGAAATTAACTTTGTTGTACCAGTAACAATTCTTGCTGCTTCTATCTGTATTTTTTCTAAAGCATTAAGTTCATATTGAGTACAATTGTCCCATACAATATCAGCATATTCTAGGATAGGACGAATAAATGATATATATATATATTATTTGAAGAGAATCCCTATCAAGTAAAAATTTTAATTTTCTCATAATATATATTCTTTGCCAGGCCTTTGCAGTTACATAATTGATATGTTCGTGCCATGTACCATCATGCGATATATATATGCCTAAATGTTTATGATGCTCTACTTCTTTTATATTTTCACTGTTCATTGTCAAAGGCGGGTGAACAGCCCTATTAACTTTTCTAGATATTAAAAGTGATTCTGATTTTGATGGATTAAATTTGACTAACCAGGCTTTTGCCCATTTGTTGATAATTTCTAAATCAGCATTCATTATTCTAGCAGTTTCATTTGGATTATCGACTATTATATACAAACTTGTATCATCCGCAAACAATCTAATATTAGCATGTATATCTATCACAATGTCATTTATATATAAAAGAAATAAAAGAGGGCCAAGAATAGATCCCTGCGGGACACTGGCTTTAATAAATGCCCATTTAGAAACGGCACCTGGTATAACAACCCTTTGTTTTCGATTTGTAAGATAGTTTGATAACCAGTCTAATAATTCCCCATTAATTCCAGCTTTTTTTAATTTAAACAAAAGGCCTTTATGCCATACGCGATCAAAGGCTTTACTAATATCACAGAAAACTGCCCTTACCTCCTTACCCTCGTCCAGTGCTTTACAAAACGTGTTATAAATGTCTACAAGCTGATTAACCGTTGAATCACCCGAAACAAAACCAGACTGTAAGCATGAAATTACATTATTTTCATTGAAAAAATTAAAAATATGCTTGTGTATTATTTTTCCATAACCTTGCCTATCGTATTTAAAAGAGATATCGGTCTATAATTAGAAACTAAAGAAGGATCATCTTTTTTATATAGTGGTGACACATTAGCCTCCTTCCATACGTCGGGACATTGTCGATTAATTAAAGAGCAGTTAAAGAGATCAGATAATGGTTTCGAAAGAGGAATTGCCAGTTCTTTAAGAATCCTATTATTGATATTGTCAGGTCCTGATGACATTCCTAGTTTTAGAGTTTGCAGAACAGACTTTACCTCTTCTGGTGTAACAGAAACAGTATAATCAAGCGTGTTCAGGAAATATAGGAGCTGGAAGTGATGCATTATTTTCATCTATTACTGTTTGTTCAACAAAAAAGTCGTTTAAAAAATTAGCTTTTGCAACATTGTCTGAATAATAAGTATCATCGTGTAAAAGAGGGGGAATGGCAGTACTATTTGACGAGTTTATAAAAGATTTAAGTGTTTTCCAATAATCACTGGATGATAGATTTGGGCCTTTTAGTTTGTTTGCCAACGAGTCAATATAGTCCTGTTTTGATAAAAAGCCTACTTTTATCGCCTGTGGCAGTGAAAGAGTAAAGAAACTGTGAATATAAAACGGCAAAGAAGTTCAAATATTTATTGCTATTCAAGGAAGTTCGGAAATAAAACAGAAATACGACAGGCAAACTGTGAATATAAAACGGCAAAGAAGTTCAAATATTTATTGCTATTCAAGGAAGTTCGGAAATAAAACAGAAATACGACAGGCAAACGTCGCTGTCTTCCATCAGAGGACCTTTTGAAAGTACCAAACTGCACGTGATTGCAACTTCCCTGGGTATCTCTACTTTTGAATGTCCTGTTTGCTTTCCTGCACACCAACCCCTTCTAAAAAGGGGTCTGGTCTATGAGGAAAGAATTTGCGTCTGAGATGCCTCCCCTGAAAGAACATCGATAATATAAACTGATCCGTACCACTTGAGAGTAAAAAATATATGGTTAAAAGGGCTTATTCAACTTTTTAGGATTAGTTTGGTGAGAAGTTCAAGTAGTAATATGAACACTTTGCATGCTGGGTAGAAATTTCAGCAGACGACATTCAGAAATAGTTTTCTTAGTTTTGCTAGAAAATAGGATTTGACACTTCATGCGAATTGTAAGGAGACAAATCCCATGAAGTGTCAGGTCCTATTTTCTAGCAAAAATAAGAAAAATAAATTTATCATTTTGTCCTCTGCTGAATCCATAACATGGTTAGTGTTAAAATAACTATATATCTGTGAACGTGACCATAACCGGAGAGAGGGAAAAAATGATTTGGCCAGGTTCAAGATCCATACAGCCATGTAATTAGGTTTCCGATAATTGTATAAACAAATGGGAAATAAAGCCATTTAAATTATATAATGTATTCATTTTAATATAAAAAGAAATAGGCGTGGGCGATTAATAAAATGTCCATCTGTTTCATCTCCGACAATTCCTACTGTTGTCATAAAATATCGTTTGGCTTCACAATACCCTAAAATGTTACCGAATTTAAACTAATTATTCGGAGAGATAAGCCTGAGCAAACCGAGTAGACCAAGATTAGACGCCAAAGAACGCTACATTGTTCTGTCTCTCTCTCCCTCGTGAGATAACGTGCAGGTGCACGTCATTGTGGGTTAGTAGAAGGGTTATAAAAATAAAATTAATGTGTCTATAAGAACTAGCCGTTGATGAGAGTTAATCAATAGGTGATAGGGTTAAATTATTAAAAGTAATATATGTCGTACAGTAGGTTTAGAGACTTCAAAAAGAAAATAAAATGGCTTGATCCAATTTTAGGACACATACAGAAAGCAGTTAAGGTGTCCAAATAATTAAGGTAAATACGATAAGTGTGAAAGAATGTGCCAAGTATGTCAATCACGCATCAGATTGGTCAGAAGTATTAATTTCCAGACAAATAACGAGCAAACAATAGCTGTATCACGCTATCGCTTCTCCTCAGGTTGTCTACTGAATTGCATCCCGCTCTAGTAAGGATGCCATTTGCATTATTATAGCTTAACGCTCAGCATGATGTGTAAAAAGTTCAGCAGACGACAACTCAAAACGTTTTTACTTATTTTTCCTGGAAAATGGGATTTGACAATTAATGCAAATTATCTCTATGGGGGACAATTTGCAAGAAATGTCAAATCCTATTTTCTAGCAAAATGACAAATATCATCCCTTTTTTGTCTGCTGAATTAATCCAGAGAGTGGTAAGGATTAAATGAAGAGCAATTGAGAAAACCAAGTATGAAACCGTATCGGAACAGAGAAGGCCCAAACTTAACGCAAGGACTTGCACAGAACGGTCTGGGGCTTTCACCATTTGACACATACTGTCCACAGACATAAGCATTAACAAATAGCCAGGCTGAGCTGTTCAAACAGGTATTGGTCAACGCTTTTCTCATATGTAAACAATGTGGCTTTTCCTACAACCAAGCCCATTTATTTTGTTCTCGACGGGCTTTATTTTTGCATAAAAAGGACTTTCTTAAAACATAATTGGTCTGCAATGTTAAAAGCCGGAAATCGAATCTATATCACCGCTCTCTGGACAGTGCAATATAAGAAATAAGCTGGACCTTATCAATGACAATAGCTTTGATCCCCTATATATAATGAGCTTTATTCATTTAGATGCTAATGTCAAATGGCCAGCATAAATATTACGCTTTGCTCGAAAATGGCAGTTTTGACATCTGCAGTCAACGTAATTTCAGAAACTCATGCGTATTCCATAGCTACATAGAAGAAGTGTATCCACATAATATTTTTCTTATTGTGCATGAAAACATACATCGTGATGCGCTTCTGAGTACCACGACATATGTTTTCATGGAAAAATAAGAAACATAGCTACCTTTTCTGTTTTACATATGCTTTATCTGGAGCAATGGTATTCGCGCAGTTCGATCAGGGCCTTACTCGTCCGCAAACAGAAGAAATCGACAAAACAGAGAAAGCCTTATGAGCAGTCTTGTCTTGACCATCACTGTTAGCATATTACATAATGGCCATTTCCTCAGGTTTCATATTGAATATTGCTAACCGCTCTGCCTATTTCGAACGAAAAGTCGCAAGAAACTGCTGGAAAGTATCGCACACCTTTCATGCTATAGAAACTTTAGTCTGATGAAATCATAGTTGTTAAGGAGATGGAAGAGTTTATGTGTGTGTGTGTGGTGAGGGGGGGGGGAGGCGAAGGTGATGGCGGAAGGGGGAGGGGGAAACTGTTTATGACTTTGTATTTGCTTTCCTGTCCGGTAGAGAGTCTACTTGGTCTAAAAGGAAACTATCTCCATTTAAGTAGAACCATTTTCAGAAGTCACAGAGGCCAAAATTTATCACATGTAAAATACAAATGATTTTTACTATGTAACACAGGAAAGGCAGCAACAGTAGCGTTTGTAAAGTACAAATGAAGTTTACTAAGTAACCCAAGTAAGGCAGCATCAGTAATGTATATAAAATAAAAAGGAAGTATACTATGTAACACAGGAAAGGCCAGCAGTAAAGAGTATGTAGAGTACAAATGAAGTTTACTATGTAACCGAGAAAAGGACAGCAGCAATAGCGTATGTAGAATACAAATGAAGTTTACTATGTACCCAGGAAAGGCCAGCAACAATAGGTATACAGAATAGAAATGAAGTTAACTATGTAATTCGGGAAAGGCCAGCAGCAATATCGTGAGTAAACTACAAATGACATTTACTATGTAACCAAGAAAATGCAGCAACAGTAGTGTTTGTAAAATACAAATGAATTTAACTAAGTAACCCAGGTAAGGCAGCGTGGTAGCTCAGTGGTTAGTGCACTTGCCTCTGATGCTAGAGGCCCACGGTTCGATCCCCGGCAGCGGCGATAAAATTCGGTGTCCGCACACGCTCCATTGGCATCATTTGCAGGGACGAATGTCAATAAGTGCACCGTCCTTCGGATCGGGACGTTAACTGGAGGCCCCCTGTGCAGGGAGAGTCATCCCCTGTGCAGGTTAAAGACCCCTACCATAATTTACATGATTACTGTGTAGGCGTTCATCCTGCAAACCTGGAGTGTATATAATGTACACCGTCTGTGTCCCCTTCTGGGGTTAAGGCGAAATGGAAAAAAAGAAAGAAAGAAAAAAAGAAAGACAGCAACAGTAGTGCATATAAAATAAAAATAAAGTATACTATGTACATAACACAGGAAATGCCAGCAGTAAAGCGTATGTAGAATACAAATGAAATTTACTTTGTAACCAAGGAAAAGCAGCAATAGTAGCGTATTTAGAATACAAATGAAGTTTTCTGTGTAACTCAATGAAGGCCAGTAGCAATAGCTGATGTAGAATACAGATGAAATTTACTATGTAACCTAAGAAAGGCCAGCAGCAAACGCGTTTGTAAAATACAAATGAAATTTATTATGTAACCAAAGAAAATAACAGTAGCGTATGTAAAATACAAATAAACATTACTATATAACCAAGGAAAAGATAGCAGCAAAGCGTATGTAGAATACAAATGAAGTTTACTATGTAACCAAGGAAATTCCAGCAGCAAAAGTGTATGTAGAATACAAATGAAGTTTACTATGTAACCAAGGAAAAGCAGCAACAGTAGCGTATGATAAATACGTGAGATTTAGTATGTAGCCCAGAAAGACAGCAAAGTAGCCTATATAAAATACAAATGAAGTTTCTTATGTAATCTAAGAAAGGTCAGGAGCAACAGTATATGTAGAATACAAATGAAGTTTACTATGTAACCCAGGATAGGCCAGTAGCAAAAGCATATGTATAATACAAATGAAGTTTACTATGTTACCCAGAAAAGGTCAGCAGCAATGGAGTAATGGAAAATACTAATGAAGTTTACTACGTAATCCAGGATAGGCCAGCAGCAATATCGTATGTAAACGCAAATAAAGTTTATGATGTAACTCAGGAAAGGCAGCAACAGTAGCGTACAAATGAACTTTACTTTGTCACCCAGGAAAGGCCAGCAGCAATAGTACAAATAAAGTTTACTATGTGACCCAGGTAAGGCCAGCAGGAACAGCAAACGTAGACTATGAATAAATTTGACTATGTAAGCCAGGAAAGGCCAGCAGCAAAAGCTTAAATAGAATACAAGTTATTACGAAAACATGCCTATATAATTTTAACTCCCTTAAACCCTACTTTTATATGGTAAAACTGGGGTTTACAGAGATATACATTATTTTTTTTATTTTGGCTCGAAAACATAGATTGTGGTTACTCGTTAGAACTGCCTGGCCGAGGCAGTTCTAACGAGTACCCACAATCTATGTTTTGAGCAGAAGTAAGAAAAATATCAGAGTTGTTTACCGGAAAATTTTTCAATTTTTTGTTTGTTTTTTTTTTTTTTTTTTTTTTTTTTTTGTAGGTAAAAATTTCCATATATTTGAATAGGCATGATTTCGTAATGTGAAGTTTTCTGTGTAACCCAGGTAAGGCAGCAACAGTAACGTATGTAGAATATAAATGAAGTTTACTATGTAACCCAGGAAAGGCCAGCAGCAATAGCGTGTGTAGGATACAAATGAAGTTTACTATGTAACCCAGGAAAGACAAGCAGCAATAGCCTCTTTAGGATACAAATGAAGTTTACTAAGTGACCAAGGAAAGGCAGCAACAGTAGCAATTGTACAAAACAAATGAAGTTTACTATGTAATCCAGAAAAGGCAGCAACAGTAACGTATGTAAAAACAAATGAAAGTTACTAAGTAACCCAGGAAAGGCCAGCAGCAAAAGCGTATGTAGAATACAAATGAAGTTTACTTCATAACCCAGATAAGGCCAGCAGCAAAGGCATATGTAAAATCGAATGAAGTTTATTATGTGACTCGGGAAAGGCCAGCAGCAATATCGTATGGGAAATACAAATGAACTTTACTTTGTAACCCAGGAAAGGCAGCAACAGTAGCGTTTGTAAAAAACAAATGAAGTTTATTATGTAACCCAGAAAAGGCAGCAACAGTAGCGTATGTAAAAAAATGAAAGTTACTATGTAACCCAGGAAAGGCCAGCAACAAAAGGGTATGTAGAATACAAATGAAGTTTACTACATAACCCAGAAAAGGCCAGCAAAAAAAACGTATGTAATCTCGAATGAAGTTTATTATGTGACTCGGGAAAGGCCAGCAGCAATACCGTATGGGAAATACAAATGAACTTTACTTTGTAACCCAGGAAAGGCAGCAGCAGTAGCGTATGTAGAATACAAATGAAGTTTACTATGTAACCCAGGAACGGCAAGCAGCAAAAGCGTACGTAAAATACAAATGAAGTTTACTATGTAACCCAGGAAAGGCAGCAGCAGTAGCGTATGTAGAATACAAATGAAGTTTACTATGTAACCCAGGAACGGCAAGCAGCAAAAGCGTACGTAGAATACAAATGAAGTTTACTATGTAACCTAGGAAAGGCAAGCAGTGAAAGTGTATGTAAAATACAAATGATGTTTAGTATGTAACTCAGGAAAGGCCAGCAGCAATATCGTAAATAAAATACAAATATAGTTTACTTTGTAACCCAGGAAAAGCAGCTACATTAGAGTATGTTAAATAGAAATTAAATTTACCATATAACCCAGGAAAGGCCAGTAGCAAAAGCGTATGAAGAATACAAATGAATTTAACTATGTAACCCAGGAAAAAGGCAGCAACAGTAGCTTATGATAAATACAAATAAGTTTATTATTTAACCCAGGTGATATAGCAACAGTAGCGTATGTAAAATACACATAAAGTTTATTATGTAACCCAGGAAAGGCCAGCAGCAACAGCAGTATGTAGTGTACAAATGAAATTTACTATGTGACCCAGGAAATGCCAGCAGCAATAGCGTATGTAGAATATAAATAAAATTGAATATGTAACCCAGGAAATGCTAGCAGCTATAGCTTATGTAGAATAAAAACGAAGTTTTCTATGTAACCAAGGTAAGGCAGCAACAGTAGCGTATGAAGAATACAAATGAAGTTTACTATATAACCTAGGAAAGGCAGCAACAGTAGCGTATGTGAAAATAAATGCAGTTTACTATGTAATCCAGGAAAGGTCAGCAGCGAGAGTATGTAGAATACAAATGCAGTTTACTATGTAACCCAGGAAAGGCTAGCAGCAAAAGCGTATGTAAAATAAAAATGAATTTTACTATGTAACTCAGGAAAAGGCCGACAGCAATATCGTATGTAAAATACACATGAAATTTACTATGTAACCCAGGAAAGGCCAATAGCAATACCGTATGCAAAATACAAATGAAGTTTACTAGGTAACCCAGAAATGGCTAGCAACAATAGCGTATATAGAATACATATGAAGTTTACTATGTAACCCAGGAATGACCAACAACAGTATCGTATGTAAAATACAAATGAAGTTTACTATGTAATTCAGTAAAGGCCAGCAGTAATACCGTATGTAAAATACAAATGAAGTATTACGTAACTCAGGAAAGGCAGCAACAGTCGCGTATGTGAAATACAAATGAAGTTTACTTTTAACCCAGGTAAGGCCAGAAGCAATATCTTATATTAAATACAAATAGATTATTTGGTTCTTTTGATGAATTACGTACGGAGAAATAATATACTAGTCTTCTAAGCCTTGCGCGTAAAAAGAAAATGATTGAGCGTAGCGAATGAGTTTTTTACAAGCAAACCTTAGAACAGGAGTAAGTTATTTTTTTCCGTAATCAATCTAAACAGCAAAATAAACTGATCATTACCTTTTCATTCATGTTTTACCTTTGAATTTTTTTTCACATTCTGCTGTTATGATTTTTTACTAAATAGTTCCAATCAGAACATGAATTTCAGGAGGCGTTGTTTAGTTTGAATATCTTGTTTTCACGTTAATGCAAAAAATCAGTCTGTGCTTTAAATACTGACACAACAATGTCACGGTAGTAGAACAAGAAAATTATACTTTATGTTTGTGCTGCAGGTCTTTCCTCAAAAACGCTTACTGGACGTGAAAATTGCTGTCTGATTTCAATGATTCTATCAATGTTACGCAAAACGTCAACTGTTGTTATTGTTGTTACGCACAACGTCAGCAATATCGCCTAGCATTTATGACGTCAAAACGTTCGAAATGAAATAATTCACTCGGTGAATTAAAGAAAATAATTTACTAACAAATCTCAGTAAATCATTGCTAAAAATGTAATAAATGAAGTTCACTATGTAACCCAAGAAAGGCTAGCAGCAATATCGTATGTAAAATACAAATGAAGTTTGCTATGTAAACAAGGAAAAGCCAGCAGCAATATCGTATGTAAAATACAAATGAAGTTTACTACTGTAACTCAAGAAAGGCAGCAACAGAAGTGTACGTGAAATACAAATGAAGTTTACTCTGTAACCCAAGAAAGGCCGGCAACAATAGCCTATGTAAAACACAAATTAAGTTTACTATGCAACACAGGAAAGGCCAGCAGCAATAGCGTGTGTAGAAAACAGACGAAGAGTACTGTTTAACCAAGGTAAGGTAAGCAGCAATAGCGTATGTAAAATACAAATGATGAGTCCTATGTAACCTAGGAAAGGCCAGAAGCAGTAGCGTATGTAGACTACAAATGAAGTTTAATGTGTATCACAGGAAGGGCCAGTAGCAATAACGTATGCAGAATACAAATATTGTTTGCTATGTCCTTCATGTAACCCCCCGGGAAAGGTCAATAGCAATAATGTATGCAGAATACAAATGATGTGTACTATGTCATTGATCTAACCCAGGAAAGGCCAGCAGCAATAGCGTATGCAGAATACAAATTAAGTTCACTATGTAACCCAAGAAAGGCCAGTAGCAATAACGTATGTAGAATACAAATTAAGTTTACTATGACCGAGATGTAAGCTAGGAAATGCCATTAGCAATAATGTACAAATGAAGTTTACTATGTAACCCAGGAAAGGCCAGTACCAATAATGAATGCAGAACACAAAAGAAGTTTACTTAAATGTTACTCAGGAAAGGACAGTAGCAATAGCGTATGTAAAACACAAATGAAGTTTACTATGTAACCCAGGAAAGGCCCGAAACAATATTAGGTCGTGTGTAAAATATTAAAGAAGTTACCCAGGAAAGGCCAGACTATGAAGCACAGTATCTCCCATTAACCGAAAGAAGAAAAGATGAGGCACAAATAAAGGCCCCACCTTTTCTGTGTGTTATTCTTACATATTTTCCACCGCGTAACCTGTTATAGACAGTAAATAAAGCGCGCTGTCATGCATAAATCGTCGCTTAAGCATGTGTTAAGCTAATTATTGAGTAAATGGGCTCACATTGTATAAGAACAGTAATAGTTAATTCACCATATTTATCTCCCCCATTCGAACAGCCTCATAATGCAAGATTTCCGATATTGTGGTAAGTTAGTGCGCTGGAGATTGCGAATTTCCATCAGTTTTGATATCATTGATCAAAGATATGGTACCAAGCGCTTTTTTTTCATGACGCTACTTGAAATACTTCTGTCGCAACATTTATTGTACGATTTTGCACAAAATTCAGGGAGATATTGCTTTTTATGACTGTCTAATTCTTCTGCTGGAAAATTTGTATATAAAAGCCTGTCATTCTAAGAGAGAGCCGGCTAAATATCAAGACAAAGGACTATACTGGTCTCCTTGCAAGGGTGACAATTCATGACACATAAGAATGCCAAGGCTATTTAGGTTATGCTTCTGAAGAAAATGGCTGAAGGATATGACTGAAAGTCAAGAAGAATGCAGATGTGAGTTATAAAGATATAAATTATGAATAAGGAACGAAAGATAAGAATCCATGAAAAAGTGACGTCATACAAGCGAATTAATATGAAATAAATAGGTGTTACCTATGAAATGAGATTAAGCATTTTGTGCACTTTTTTTCACCAGGTATGCAAAGTCGCGGACCAGACAAACCTGGTTAAATAGGTCCGAGATAAAGTGCTTAACATCGAATATTATGCTTACATCAATTTAACCAGAGTTTCCTAGAAAACATCGCTCTACTGTATTTTGCTTTTTACATATTTAAAAAGTGAGGCAAGTGAAAAGAAGTTCATTTGATACTAAATATAACTATATTACTCAGTCTGAATCCCCTAAAATCTGCCATCAGTGATATACAATTTTGATGCCTTCAAGGTACAATGGAAGCATGTCCTAAAAGCACCACTAATTTGAAAGGCGTTTACAAAATGGCATGCAACCGGTGCGTCCGTGTTGCTCGGTCTGCCTTGGCCTTTTGGTTTGGGGTGGGGCGTAGTACTCTCCACGGCGTCGTTACTGCTATCAATTATGCCATACAATGTATCTCGGTTTTTTAGGTATTAACTTTATGGATGCTTACGATGTTTATCAATAACGAAAGCCACGACAAATCATTGTGCAGCATGTGTCGAATCGAAAGTTGCTAAACTACGAACGATCAGCTGATCGCCAGTCAGCTGAAATCACCGCATATCCTACCTTTATCTTGTCGCCAGCGATAAATTCTTCCCTGTGCATAATTCCTGTTACTACTAATTTTAGAATTGGTTAGACTTTCAACATTTTGCAACATTTTAAAATTGACAATTGGTTGTCAAAACCAACACTTTACATCATTGATTGGATGTAAATATGCATTGCAGGTGTTACATAAACCCATCAGAATCATTTTCACATGTCAAACAATGACCACAAGAAAGGAAATGAACCCAAATATTTGTTCACTTATTTGATCAACCTGTCATTCAAACTTGAGGATCTCTTCTTTCTTTACAAAAATAATGCTAAAAAAGTCAGAAGCTGTGTGTCATTTAATACAAACAACTAATCACCTGCCATGTCAAGGAGCTTTCTTCTAGATGCAGTGTTATAATGAAAATGTAATGACTTCTGAAATTAGTAGTATGTTCTGTAGGAATGTAATCCATTTTTTACAGCAATACTTCAGTATTTACTCTTAAATACACGAAAATGTTCTTTAATACGAGAGAAATCTCAGATAAAAAATGGCGGCTAAAACGCAGATCAGTCTTGCAGTCATCCGTGTCAATGACGTAAAAATGTATCCTTCTATTTCATTGGCTACACGATTCCTTACAGCCAATGAGATCGCTTGCGGCGGCTGACTGGCTTTCCATGTTTGCAGCGGAGCGTATCTGATTATCATATTTTTCGGAAACCAGGCCAATGGCTCCGCCTTATTAGCGTTGGTTTTCGGGTTCAACATTAAGCCGATACACTCCGCTGTAGATATGGGAAACCAGTCAACTGCCGCATGCAAACTCTTCTGCATAGTATGTGAGAGACTCACGATACCAAAAGTACGAGCTTAAGCTTCGCAGGTCGCTTAAGCTCGTTATAAATCTCTGGAAACCAATCTAAACGACTAATAAACGCAAGAAAGAGTATGTTAAAAAATTAAACAAGCTACAGACAGCCCTCTTTATGCCGACACTCGGTATAACGACAAAATTCGTTATAATGACAATTTGATTGTCAGGAAACCTTCGCTTAAGAGGTAACAATTAGTCACACATTATGCAAAAATACTGTATCTAATACTTTAAAGAAACATATGTTTTGGATATTTGTTACAATCGCCTCACTGAGGCGATTCTAACAAAAATCCGAAACATATGTTCTATTAGGACATAAGAACAAAACAAGATCTTTCTTACATATCAATCTGCTCATTAAGTATTCTATACAACAGCAAATTCATTTTAATGGCAATGTCTTTGGGAACAGATGTTGTCGTTGTAACGAGGGTTCACTGTATATTATAAACCAAATGAGCCACCCCATGACAAAACCAACAAAATGGCATGTGCGTCGAAAGAATAAAAAGGTAATAGCTTCACGCGAAATGTGCGCGACAAGGGCTCTATCCCAAGGAAATAAAGCGGCTAGGCCAAAATAAGTGTATTATTTTGGATGTCCCGTTGTGAGAAGGTAATACGCCCGAGATCGTAGGCGGAGGGATTTAATACGGTGAGAACAATGTTGTCTTTTACCCTTTCCAACTACGATCATGGACATAAATACGTGCTCACGACTTGTCAACCGAATAATAAGGTGTCAGAATTTGTTTCATTTTAAGCCATTTATGTCTAGCGTACCGTAAAAGGGATATTGGCTAACAGTGTAGACCCAGATCAGACGCCGCATGATGCGGCGTCTGATCAGGCTCTACATTATTTGCATTAAATACAGGAATTCCTATGAAACATGGTAATAACAAAACTAATCAGACACCTCTCATACTGGAAATAGACCGGCCCAAAGAGTTGTGGAAGAGTCCACTCGGCATAAATGGGTGAACGGATGTTATAACTATTTATTTGCAATAAAAGGTAAAGACAGTCTGTGGTTTGTGTAGGAATAGCTGGAAAGGAAGCACCCTCACGCCACTCCTGACTGCACCTTTATTCCTATTTGTACAAGGTTAGAACAGGAATTGAGTGTGGCCGGCTCAAACTCGAACGTTCCATCGAGAACTGGGCGTAGTATCTGGTGTCACAAGTGGGATAAACTGCTTGTTTTATTTCCAGTTATCGCCGCACACTTTAACAAATGTTTACAATTCCACATTGATGATGTGAGGTACAATATAGTTCCTATTGTGAGGGAATTCAGTTTAATTATGCCATCTGAAGTGAACCTAGTTGACCTCCAATTGATACGTTGGTCCTAAACTAAGGATTAACTGGTATGCTCAAATATGATCACTTTTAGGGTCCATGTTTTTTAGGCTAGCAGTATAAGTATCCTATATATGTATTATGAGTTGAAATTAGATGCATAGTTCCGAAAACTGCAGACATGGTTTGATTAAGTCTGTTCATGAATGATATATCTAATTATTATAATACTAAGTCAGCGCACGACAAAACCTACAATAAGACCTGTGTGACTAGCACAGTCTCAGATCAGCCTGTACATCCACCGATATGGCAAGGGTACTCGTTTATCTCGGAGGCTGTAGAAGGCACATTCGATCAGCGAAGATTCTGATCAGTCTGCGCGGATGCGCAGGCTGATCTGAGTCTTCACTGGTTGCACAAGTCTTATTGTAGGTTTTGTCGTACTCTGACTCATATTAGTTTCAGGGCTTGGCTCTACAATTCTATAAACAAATGTTTCACTGCATGCGGCTGGCACCCCGCAAACGACCTTGGACAGATAGAAATAAAGGATCTGTCTGAGTCTGTAGAGCGAACTACTTTTACCTGTTATGTTAGAGTTTCATAAAACTTTTATATACAGTCGAACCTCAATGGCTCCAACATCTTTGAGGCCATAGAAATTTGTTCGAGACATGGGTAGTTCGAGCCACTGAGGGTTAATCATGGCACCACTTCAGGACGCAAATAGCGATAATTTAGGGAAATCTTTTCGATTTTCAACACAATGATTGTATGTTGAGTGTACTCATTAGAATCGCCTCGATGAGGCGATTCTAATGAGTACACACAACATACAATTCCATGATAAAATAAGGAAGAAATCATTAAATATTTGTTTTCTTTAGCTATTGGAAGAATTTTGTAGGGACTGAAACTAGAGTTCGAATCATCCACGGTAAACGAGCCACCCGTGTTCGTGCCATTGAGGTTATACTGTAAATCAGCATGACGAGTAACAGTGGGTAGCGTTACAATTTCTACATCAAGTTGATCGCTAAAATGACTATCTCCACATGGGCCGTGCTAAGCGAAAATGTGTCTTCGAGCATGCGCAACTGCACATATTCAGATTCATACCACCCATGCGCAAAGTCTCATCAGAGGCTGGCATTTGCTGTCCTTTGCAGTATTCTGCAGTGGCTAATGATGCTGTTAGTGGTAAAAGTTTCAGCAGACGACATTTTGAAATAATTTTCTCATTTGTCCCAGGAAACAGGATTTAACATTTCATGCAAATTGTCTCCTTTCATGCAAATTGTGGAGACAATTTGCATAAAATGTCAAATCCTGTGTCATGGGAAAAATAAGAAAAATATAATCAATTTGTCGTCTGCTTAATTTGCCCATAGCATGGTTAGTGTAAAAATGTCATGTCTTCTGAACTTTTGAGCTGTTACATTAAATGTGAAAACGGAGTTTACTGAAGGAGCTGACAGAGGTATTCAGGGACGTTGCGGGTTTTCATTAGCTCTCATAAATCAACAACCAAACCGGGTCTGCAGTTTTCTATTGTTCTCTAATTGCAAAATAACGATTAATATTTAAAGTGCCAAACACAACTGCAGCAGATTTTGATTTTATATTTAGTTTTCAGAGAAAATGTCTTGCCAAGCAGCCGATTCACATGAAATGTCAAGCGGAGTTCTACTCTGAAAAAAAATAAATAAATAAAAAAATAAAAAATAGAAATAAAAATAATAAAATAAACATTTCAGAAGGTCGTCTGCTACAAATTTTGCTTGTTGCTATAAGAGATAATGGCATTGCAGCTAAGAGTATCCGTTGCGAAGGAACAGAGAGAGAAACTCAATGTCTTCATTTCTTGAGCCCATATCGGAAGTATAGTCAAGATTAATGACAGACAGTTTGTATCTCAACAAGGAGAAGTAATTTATTACAGGAAATACTGTCTGTTCCTCCTTTCAAATTATTTAATAATATTAGCCTTAACGTGAGAAAATGCACATTCTACATGTGCGCCAAGCGAAGACTCAAATCAACATTCGCATATGCGCAGTCTGATCAGATTCTTCGTTGTCCGCATGAATAAACTATGCATTCTTGGCTGTCCAAAATGCGCCAAGTGAAGGTCCTGATCAGCCTGCGCGAATACTGAGGGTGATCTGAAATTTCTTTCGGCGCACATATCCCAAGGTGCATGTTCTCATGTTGCGATTCACATGGTATCTCAAGCTGTCCATTCACGTGATGAAAGTTCATCACAGGAGAAAAAAACATTGATTATTACTACCATTTCAAGATGTTATCCTCAAAGCATGATAATACACACACAATAACAAAAAACAAAAAACAAAAAAACAAAAAAAAAAAACAAAAAAAAAAAACAACAACAACAAACAAACAAACAAAATACTGTATTTAACCTAAATATTGGGACACTGTAACGTCTACCATACCATACTTTTGAATAAGTTTTGAATAAGTCTATTTTACAAATTGTTGTTGCGTCTAATAACTCCTGCGTCTAATAACTCCTGGAAAACATTGTACACCCTGATTAGATGCCGCGTTCTGCGGCGTCTGATCTTGGTCTTTATTGTTTGCTCAGGCCTACATGTTCTAATTGCTAGGGTAAATACAGTAATTATATTGCATATTATGCATTTTGTGTCCTCGTTTCCTTTAATAAAGTATGCAGTCATCACTTTAATATCATACAGCTCGTGCATTCATCAGAAACCTAGACTTCAAGATGTATATCACATGATTTGGGCCATTGCAGAAAACAGCCTTCGACTCGTCGGATACGAACAGAGCAAGTGTAGAGAAGCCTGCCCAAGATCTACATTCTTCAAATCTAATTTCAGCTCAGTTCAACTATTGTGTGTTCAAAGTCCCCAAGTCTTGCTCAGCACCGCATGGCTACTCAGAGATGCCCTAGCATTCCTTGTTTCCATATAACATATGGATGTTTTTCTGTCTGTCGTTTGTTTTTCAATAATATGGAGATTCGGTACATAGGATGGCGTATGTATGACTTTATTTAGTTTTCTGATTTGAAGATACCATTTAAGAATCCATACTATCGTTATATAATCTCCTGAAATGAAGACGGATTTGCTTAGAGCAAAATTATCTGTGTCACAAAAAATAAACTCTTCGTTCTTTCTTCCAGTACTGCTATGTACACCACGACCTCTTTATAACACGATTGCTGGAATCAAACGTGAAAACCGTTAGCTAAACAACCGTGTTGTATCAAAAATGTCTAGATTATATGGAAAAATGACCATAAATGGTCATTTTTCTATATAATCTATACATTTTTGTTTGCATACAACACCGTTGGGGTCCACCTTTAAACCGTCTAATATCCACACCGCCTTATACTGAAATGTCTTATAAAGAGGCTCTGTTGTAAATTAAGACCATGATGGCAGGTTTATTTGAATGTCTAGATGCTTGTACTGTTAATCGCTTATCAATATAATTTAGTTCATTTTTCATTTGTCAGTAAATTGAAATTATCAAAATATATAGCTTACCATATTTACCCTAAATATTAGGACATCTTAACTTCTTACCAAAGTTGCTTCTAAAATTTGAACAACTCCATTTTACTTCACACTGGTGTGTTGGAAAACAATTGCTGGATCAGTGGCAAACAGTTTAGACATGACATTACGAAAACACGCCTATTCAAATGTATAGAAAATTTTATCTCCAAAAACTGAAAATTTTCAGATAAAAACTCAGATATTTTTCACATTTCTGCACAAAACACAGATTGTGGGTACTCGTTAGAACCGCCTCGCCGAGGCGGTTCTAACGGGTACCCACAATCTATGTTTTGAGCAGAAATAAGAAAAATAATGTATACCCCTGTAAACCCCAGTTTTACTATATAAAAGTGGGGTTTAAGGGGGTCAAAATTATATAGGTATGTTTTCGTGATGAGTAGACACCGCAGGACGCGGCGTCTGATCAGAGTCTACACTATTTGCGTAGGCCTGTCCGTCCCAGTACTTAGGGGTATTACGGTAGTCTTAGTCGTGTCATTTCAATACAAAATAATCGCGAATCTTTGTTTACTTGGAGCAAAGGTTTGCTAATATACGCGTATGTTGACGTTTCAGTGACACTTTATGATGTTAACTACGTCATTTCCGGTCATCACGGTGAACCGTAGAGAATTTTAGTGACTCTTTGAAGAATAAGTTCAGAACAAATATACTCCGTTAAATTTTGCGTCTTGATGAGTACAAGCAGACAATAGACGCTGTCTGTGATCCAAAATACGTATGGTGCTACAGCTCTGTCAAGGACAAGAATTTATGAGTGGTACAACACTTTCGATAAAGACCCTACGCGGGATGGAACAGATTGTCCAAAGGCTTGCCGTCCCAACACAGTGTCTTGAAATGCGGATGAGATTGGGACGTTACTAAGAGCTGAAAGGAGATTAATTGTTCGGGATATCGCATTGAAAGTTAGACAAGGGACTGCATCTGTTCATGATATTATCACAACGTAGCTAGGTATGAGAAAAGTTTGTGCTCGCTGGATACAGCGTGTTCTTAATATTTAACAGAAGCATCGACGAATCGCTGACAGTAATGGTTACCTCAAAAAAATACAGAACCCATGGTAACCAATTCCTAGAATCTATCATATCAGCTGATGAAATGTGGGTTAGTATTTGTGATCCAGAAACTAAAAAAGTAAGCTCTGTATGGAAGTCCCTGAGTTCTTCATCACCTACAAAAGTTTTAATGAGGACGTCTGTCAAGAAACTAATGTTCATCGTCTTCTTTGACGTGAGGGGCATCATCCTAAGCGCCATGCAGTTCCTTCTGGAAGGACAGTGACAGCCCTCTACTATTCAAAGGTACAGTACTTAATATTTTATACTTTATCGTTTTTACCTAAAATAATAAATTTCAGGTAAGTTTAGCATTACAAATTAGTTCAGTATGAAAAATGAATGCAAATTTAGGAGCTGAAGCGTGACCTGATATGGGCAGTAAAAAAAGAAGAGGCCAGGGCTTGTAGGCAAATTCTATCTTCAACATGACAGCACAACCCCTCATACGTCTGCCATTACCAAGAAAACACTAACTGAGCTAGATATTAAAACTAAACTGCATCTCGCGTACTCTCCAGACCTGGCGCCATGTGACTTTTGACTCCCCTCCCCCACGAAAAGAACGAATTTAGCGGATCACGTAGTTTCAATGACGTCGAAGACCTGCCAGTGGTTGTCTGGAAATGTATCAAGAGAAACCCAACCGAAAACATCAAAAGCTGCTTCGCAGCTTTTGTTCACATACACGAGAAGTGTATGAAGTACTCTGGGGAATATTTTGAACAAAACTGGACTTGTGTTGTTTTGCCGACATTACGACAGAGACATTCTGTAAGTATTTACAGCTTCAGTTGCCCCGCTTACGTTTACGTAACGTTGCTATGGTAACAATTATCAGTGTGCTATTTTCAGTTTTGTAACTTTGCTTCTGAAAATGAGTAAACGGGATATGTAGCTCCGTATGTTTAAAGAACTGTATAAAAATATAAAAAGAAACATTATGAAAACACGCCTATTCAAATATATAGAAAATTTCACCTCCAAATAATGAAAATTTTCAAGTATAAAAAAACTGTGATATTTTTCATATTTCTGCTCAAAACATAGATTGTGAGTACTCGTAAGAACCGCCTCGGCGAGGCGGTTCTAACGAGTACCCACAATCTATGTTTTTGAGCTGAAATAAGAGAAATAATGTGTACCCCTGTAAACCCCAGTTTTACTAAATAAAAGTGGGGTTTAAGGGGGTCAAAAGGCGTGTTTTCGTGATGTAAAATATTACAGCACCTGACGCTACACCCCTCATATACATGTACAAAATATACCATTCCGTACATTAGTGGCCAGTAATCCCTCAACAAAACCCTGTTATATGGTATTATTTGGTACATATGCAATGAAAAGCCGCATAAAGTATATTCACTACCACAAAACGTACTCAGAATATTTTGAAAAGGGGAACTTTTTGAGGCGCAGAATAACATAGAAAGCTAGAAAATAGCAGACTCGCTTTAACCCTTGCCTTGCTGAATAAATTAAGATGCCACGCCTACTTCTATTTTCCAGCCAGTGAGATTACCTGATCCGTAATTTTGATAGAAATTAACATATTTAATGACAAACAGTGCAGATCCAGATCAGTTGGCTTCTTCAGAAGCCAACTGATATGTATCTACACTGTTTGCTTAGACAGGGCATGTCGTGTTCAGCAAGAGAAAGGTTAATACAGTCTGTTCATGAAGGTTTTTGGAAGCGATTCAACCTCACTTGAACTCACATGAACTCCCCAGCTCTAGCAGTACTTTAATCTTTACCACATCTTTTGGGTAAATCAGCAGACGACAAATTGATGATATTTTTCTCTTTTTTTCCCCAGAAAGCAGGATTTGACATTTCATACAAATGTGTTCGCTGGATAGGGTTAAGGTTAAGGTTATCCACGGCTCAATAGTGGCCGGAGTTTCAAATGACTGGTGCATAACAGAGCTCAGTCTCAATCACAAATACAGTGAACACGCGTTACAACGACAGCATTTGTTCCCAAAAGCGTTGCCATCAAAATAAATTTGCTGTTGTTCAGAACACTTAATAAGCAGCTTGATATGTAAGAAAGGTCTTGTTTTGTTCTTATTTCCTCACAGAACGTATGTTTTGGATACTAGTTAGAATCACCTCACCGAGGCGATTCTAACTAATATCCGAAACATATGTTTCTTTAAAGTACTAAATACAATATTCTTGCATAATTTGTGACTAATTGTAACCTCTTTAGCGAAGGTTTCATGACAGTCAAATTGTCATTATAACGAATTTCTCGTTGTATCGAGTGTCGGTATAAAGAGGTATGTCTGTATATTTGAAATCAGTTTAATAACCTTAATATATAAACGGTCAAATGACATTTTGATTATAGTTTGACAAAAACAAAACAAACAAAAAAAAAAAAACAACAAAAAACAAAAAAAAAACAAAAAAACTCTAAAGTTTGAATTCAAGCGAATGCACATATAATTTCAGAACTTCAATTACCCTCAGTATTCGAACATAAAAGCCTGAGCAGACGGTGCATACCAAATATGCTGATCTGGGACGTCACCTTTCGCATATTAACCCTTGTCCTGCTGAATAAATTAAGATGCCACGCCCACGTCTAATTTCCAGCCAATCAGATTACTTGAATCGGAATGTTGCTATAAATTCACATACTTAGTGGCAAACAGTGCAGATCCAGATCAGTTGGCTTCATCAGAAGCCAACTGATCTGGATCTACACTGTTTGCAAAGGCAGGGTGTATCCGGGCTCAGCAGGACTAGAGTTTATACAATTACTATTTTAATTTGATGTGATTCTTATACAACTGCGTTCTTGGGCCACGAGACCAATTAATCGGATCAGACAGGGCAACTGTCAAGCCTCCTGCAGTTCACAAGAACCTCAATCTTATTATTTGATTCGCACCTTGAGACAATGAATTGTCGGTGCATTTGCAAATGACAAATACCCTAATCAGTCTGTGAATCTGCGCAAGCAGATCAGAACTTTTACTTTAAATCGGTATGGTCTGCAGAATTTGCTGATTGTGAGTGCAGAAAGCGAAGCTTCCGATCAGGCGGTGCTAACGCGCGTTTTGATATAATCATTCACTGATTGCATATACGGAGAAACTCCCATTTCTTGTTTCTAGTGTAGTTCATTATTCAGTAGAATTGAACGATTAAATCTATGTTGAGAGGATATTACCAATATTATGATATTTTTCATAATCAAAGATGCAATAAAGATGTCTAACGCCATATTTCTGGCATTCATTAATATTGCTTGATGGACAGAAACTTATGGTGAAATCATTTCTCTTGCTCTTATCACAACTTTACACTTTGCCAATACGATGTTTCTGAAGTTGTGGAAATACGCGAAATTAGAGTAGCCACATCCAACAAAAATATGTTTTAGGGCTAATGCGGTAAACGAAGGCCAAGATCAGCCTTTGCAGATGCACAGGCTGATCAAGGCCTGCGCTATTCTCTAATGTACTATAGAATATATGAAATGAAAACAGAGATCTAACGGTGCGGACACAGGATTATCCGAACAAGTGCCCTAAGTCACGTTTTCGCTTACCAGGGTTTATACTTTATCGCGCCACAAACTCAAAGTAAAGCAAAATAACCAACCTCAGCTCCCCATGATAGGTGACCACAAGCCTAGACAGGCTCCACCAAACACAACAAGACAACGAAAAAGACCCCGCAGCTAGCTGCCTAAGCTATACAAAGAACAAACAACGTCAGAACCACGGCCTAAGAACGGCCAGTAGTAAAAACTACCTATGTGCGTGTCTGTATGTGTGTGTGTGTGTGTGGTGGGGTGGGGGGGGGGGGGGGGTATGGGTATGAAGTCCGTTTATCTCCCTCTTGCTGTGTCAAAAACTGCGGAATATGTGGCAAACAGTGTAAACTATGATCAGACACCATGTTAGCTCAGAGTGTCCTGCATTTGCCTTAAAGATCCCTTTTCGCTTGGCATTGCTTAATAATATTCGAACCCCTGTCATAGTTACCGTAATTACCCAAATTGTTTTTTGACACCTCCACTCTTTACGGTATTTATCCTCGCAAATGAACAAGTCTATTTGACTACCCGATGATATATCTAAATTTGCTGATATATAAATATTAGTTTTGGAAGCAGTTTGATCTCACCCAGATTTGCTTTTCCTAATATTTTGGGTAATTACGGAATAACGCATTTCCGCTAACATTAACACGCTTTGTTATGATATTATTTGATGTTTAAGCCCCTCACCACCACAACCCACCACCAAGTATATTAACTCTGCTTACCGATCCAAGACGGTCCCTCTGTTGCGGTTCTTCTTTGGGTGTATCTCGGTTATTACAACTGTACTTATGTATCTTATCATTGTTTGTTCCTCATCTCTTCTTTTTTCTGCGGGTCAGGAACCCAGTAAGCATTCTACATAAATCTATAGCGGACCGTTATCGGCCTGTCAGCATAGCTGACGGGCCGATAACAGCCCGCTATAAATTATAAAGAATGTTAACTTGGAAGATTGTGCTTCGTGAGTGTGATCTTTCTGTGTGACTTAATTTTTGTTTTTGAAACATTTACAGTATTAGAAAATAGATATTTCATAATATGCAAACAGTGAAGACTCAGATCTGCAAGCTCATTCTGATGCGGGTGATCTCTGTCTATAATCCTACTCTATAATATCCGATAGTTTTTTGGGTGAACAACAATATACATGTATATTGGTTACACAGCTCTGATACATAGTTTCCTGTCTAGATATACCGCTTTTTTTCTAATGATGGCCCAATTTGATCTTTTCAACGACTAATTGATGGCTAGTGTATATCTAGTTTTGTTTTCTGAAAGGACGTGTGTTTTAAAATCAAAGCAACTCTAGCGGTTAATTGGAAATGGTTGTAGTTGCTTGTTACCTTCTCTGATAGGATAATTAACGTGTGACCTGCTGTAGGAAAAGTACTCAGTAGGAACCAGGACCTTTACTACTCTTCCACAGAATATTTGGACCTCATGAGTTCTATTAATGAGTCCCTAACAATACTGTACACACTTACGGTTGCCTGAGTCTATACAATCCTTACCTGAAGTCCGTATGAAGAAATGTTGGTTCCTCCATAGTCACTTGACTCATTTCAGGTGTGAAAAATAAACCTTGAAAGTAAGTAACATATGAAGACTTATTTTGTTTTAACAGGTCTTCTGATAGAGACAAGACTAGTGCGAAAAACCTGGTGTCTGATCTTGATCAATTTTATCATATAAAGTGACCACATTTTTAGCAGTCTTCGAAATTCTTGTGTGGTCCAGGATAAGGAAAATTTAAATGTAATCCTCTTAGTCGGGATGCATTGAGCAGTAAGAGCGATATGGTCAGACCAAAGTTCAACATAGGTGTAATTGGACAGCAATTATCCGGGATAGGCTACAATCGGCACAGCGCAGGTATTGTCTTTGCTAATCCATTACAGTAATCTTTGATACCTTAGAATATATCAGTGAATTATAAGTTCCTTGAGTTATTCATGTGAAGGTGCATGCTAGTATGACTAATGTGCATGCTAGTATGACTACAGTGAATTACCTCTTGAGCAATACAGATGTTCGACTAGCCTGTTCAGGCCCTTTGTTGTCAGTTGTTCTCATCATATCTATCTGTCGACCCCTTCAAATAAAATTTATAATGGTTCCCTTGGAAACCAATAACACATTAAAGAACGATCCAAGAATGGGCTCAATGCTCCATAGATAAAAAAATGAAACTGCACTGTGATGAAGTACAGAGAGTGTTTCTACGGCCGCCACATAGCACTTACATCAGCCTCAGTGAATTCAGATAAAAGCTTTAAGGGTTGTCATAATTACCACAAAAGAGCTATTCCGTCTTTGAATTTAGAAGAGGCCGTCATCTGAAAACATGTGTTAGCCCAGAAAATAAAATGACGAACATTGTAACGGCAAACTAATTAAATAGATTAACAGTTCAAATGCTGCTGAAGCGGTTGTTTCGAAATTGTCGTCATATGAAACAACAACAATAAGCAATACTCGATATACTGTCGATCTTCAATGGCTCGAACATCTTTGGGACAACAGAAAATTTTTCGAGACATGGGTAGTTCGAGCCACTGAGGGTTAATCATGGTGCCAGTTCAGGAAGCAAATAGCGATACTTTAGAGATTTGTTTTCGATTTTCTACTCAATAATTGTACGTTGAGTGTACTCATTAGAATCGCCTCGATGAGGCGATTCTAATGAGTACAAACAACGCACAGTTTCATGGTAAAATAAGAAAATTTCCCTAAATGTTTGTTTTCTTGAGTTATCGGAAGAATTTCGTAGGGATTCAAAAACGAGTTCGAATTAGCCATGGTAAACGAGCCATCGGTGTTCGAGCTATTGAAGTTCGACTGTATAACACATTGACCTACAGGTTTGATGTTTGGATTATAATATGTATTCGGGCATGTTACTCTGAGTGAATAGTTGCTTTACATGAAATGCAATATCAGACAACCGGTCTTTCGTGCCTAGCTGACTAATTCGACCAAAGTTATTTGCTGGTTTGACCGCAATAATTTATGTTTTAGACTGTGGCCACTGCATACTGTAAGTATGACAGCCATTCTTAATTTCACCTGAAACAGCTATTCGCTCAACGTAACATGCTACTTACATAGTAAATACTATGTTAAAACGCCTAAAAATAGGTGTGGTTATGTCAAGCACATGTATGGAGCCAGTAAAATATACTTCAAAAGCCATCTACTTCAAAATAGTACAGATATGATGAGATTTTACGGTCCTCCAGAGCTATTTATCGACAACTCTACTTGCCACCTGTTCTGTTTGTGGCTATTTAATTGTACAGTCGACTCTCGTTATCTCGAACTCCAAGGGACTCTATGAAACACTTCGAGATATCCGTACTTCGACATATCAGATTTGCGGAACTGAGGAATACAATTAATCGAACAACCACCTTTAACAGAATGAATATGTAATTTGACTCCTAAGTTAGAGATATATTGAAAATATTGTGGAAAAGAGGAGAAATTGCTCCTTAGGAGCAATTTCTCCTCTTTTCCACAATATTTTGTTGCCTGTTGGTAGATCTCTGTGTTATAACAGGGACCAGATTTTCACTTCGAGATAAGCGGATATTCCAGATAAGCGAGTTCGAGATAACGAGAGTCGACTGTATTTGTCTGTCTTTCCCTTTGATGTTGAGAACTTGATGTGGATCTGATTGTATCAGTTCCTGAGTTCACTTATTCACTTTACTTCATAAATAGCATATGGAGATAGAAAATAAACAAGTGACCTCAGGTCCACCAACACCAAAAGGAAATACAGACAAATACAGTTAAGCAGCCACGAAATGAACAGATGGCAAGCTGAGTTAGCAACTCTTTTCTAAAAAGGCAGTTGAGTAACTGATACCCAAACTTAACCGAATATATCTTAAATTTACATAATTGTTAAAAGAAAAAGAAAGATTAGAAAATGAAACACTACATAACAATTTACAAAAAATACGACAATGAAAGTACCCACTTGGAACGGTCAGTAATGAATTACTAGTGGGGATTAAAGCTATCCTTACTGGATCCCTACTCTCGCCTCCCCCACACCCCCTCCACCCCCCTTAACACGACCCCTCAACTTTCATAGTGATGAAAACATATACGAGTATTTGTTCGGTCCGTGTGGTGGTCTTCTACCTTATCCGTGAATCATTACGGGAACTCCGTTTAAAGCGTTTCTAGGGTGTTAGTAATGCATTGCGTTTCGATATTCTTCATAAACAGACTAAATCAAAATATAAGCTATGTAAACATAGAAATAACAAATAATAGCAGAAAATAGCAGAAAGGGTTTGATTGAGTTTGTTTTAGAGGAATTATGAAACACTCCTACGTTTCTCACTTCGCGGCAAATAGAGTGTTCAGGAAAGGAAAATTTATTTATATCAGCATTATACTCACAGGCGTTGGAGAAGACGCGCAGCAGGGACGAGACCCCAATGATTTTGGTGGAGGGGCCAAAGGCTATTTTGCCCCTTGCCGCCCCAGCCCTACCCTCTTCACACTATTTGGGCTATTTGTTATTTTTTCTACAATAAAAATGTCCTTTGTCGTGATTGCCGACCCATTTATACCCCAAAAGACATTGATATGCAGCAGTGGCAATCACAATAGGCTCAGAATGCTGGAAATGACGTCCTCGGTTTCAAACGTTTCCGGAGGAGCATACCCCTGACCCCCTAGCAATTCACGAGTTTCTCTCGGTGAGTTCGCTTGCACAGCGCGTTAACATCAGTCATAATCAAGAGGCCCATGGGCCACGACTTGCTCACCTGAGTACAACAGCCATTGCATATCTGCAGATGCCATGCAACTTTCTTCCAGTATAGCCAAAGCAATTAGGACAGAAATGTAATCGTGCGGTAAAAAAGGTCAAATGTCGTCCTAGGATCATCATTCAATAGTGCAAAACAACTAAACAAACTGACAACAGCCTGTCGTTAGAAGGCTTCGTGTGGTTAACATTGGTAGAGCGGTTATAGAGAAAAAGAAATTTAAAGATTACACGATTTTATACATTTTTATAGCCCAGGCGCAAGGGCAGATAACCCCAGGGGATGTTTTCTGTCGTAACTAAAAAGGCTAACTACTTTAATTATACTGTATAAGCTTCAGCCTTTAGTTTTTAATACATTTGAGTAAAATTATCTTTTAACATTTTGCATGGGGACGCAAATTTGACCTCGCCGTAAAACATTCAAAAGTAATCCTGGGATAATCATGTGAACAAACTTGGAAAGCCTTGTGTCCCCGATGCTATATACGAAGAATTCACCTCAAAGCTTTCTTAGTTCTGGAGAAGATTTTTAAATGTCTTTTATCATACATGGGCATGGCGACTTTCTCCAATTAAATATAAGAATCCGTATAAAAGGAACAGTATGTACCCTAATATTTCTAAGTGCAATGCCGAGAGTTGCACCTGCTGCAATCATTTAACAATTCAACTTAAAGATACATTGACGATTTATTAAATATTGACAATATTTACTTTGACCAGATGGTGGACCGGATATACCCTACAGAACTCCAATTAAATAGAACAAATTCTTCCGATACCGAGGCACCTTTTTTGGATTTGAATCTATGTATATCTAATATATCTAATGGTACAGTTTCCACCAAAATTTATGATAAACGGGACGATTTTGATTTTGATATAGTCAATTTCCCTTTTCTGGATGGCGATGTCCTCCGGCGTACCTCATATGGGGTATACGTATCTCAACTTTTAAGATTCGCCAGAGCTTCTTCAACTCTTAATGACTTTAACTACCGTAATAAAGCCCTTACTGCCAAACTTCTTAGGCAGGGCTATCGTTATTTTAAACTTCGTAAGGCGTTTTCGAAATTTTATCGCAGACACAGTGCCTTGTTAGAAAAATATAGCGTCAGTCTGAAAACATTTCTGCAACAAGGTATATCGGAACCCGAATTTTACGGTGACTTAGTGTACAGATTTAGAAAAATTGAAGGTAAATCTAACTTTTCGGAACAATTGAGAAAACTTATTAACCGTTATAAAAGAATTGGCTATAGCCTGGATATTATGCGGCAGACTGCATGCCTAGTTGTCAACCCAATCATTGGTGATGGCTATGCGTCACTCTTTAATTGCACGACGGCAGTTCGGGCCTCAGACTCAATGACGGCTTCTTCGTAAAACTTTAACCAGTAGGTTGGGCTTAACGATATGTCTTTGGCTTGGCCCGCCGTGGTTCAACTATTGGTTTTCATTTACTCTGGTATACAGTAGAATTGCCATGAGTACTCGTCTTTGTTTATTATAGTGATTAATTTGATTTTTATGTTTTCGCTTTGATGCATTGACTGAGTTGGGAGCCTTTATGCGAACCGAATTTTTATGTATTTCTGTATTAAGAGTAGCATCGGGACCCAGGGTGGTTAGCTAGCTGTAAAAGTGCTTTAACCCCCCCCCACCCCACCCCCCCCCCCCCCCCCGCCGGCGGTGGTTTGCTCTACCGACCATTCTAAGGCGGTGGTCCCGGTGTTAGTCTAACTCTTTGTTGCTTTGTGGTTTATTCTACGAGGCGATTTGTTGTATGTCTTTCAGTGTGTCATTTTGTTCTTGTGTTTTTCAGTCCTTTTAGTATTGCGATTACCTCGCTTGGGGAAGAGAGAGCTAATCTTAGTGCTTTTCGTACGTTTGTTCGGTTTGTGCTTGTTTAGATTTGTCGGTTTCCTCTTCCTCTTGGGGTCTGGGAAGGGCTGCGGTTTGTGATTGTGGCACTCCCTGGACTTTTCTCTTACCTTTTTTGTTCAGTGGTCTTTGAACAAATGGTCAATATACCTTCGACAGAAGACCCATGTGAATTCTGGTAAAAATTCAGGTCAAGCGCTTTCATAGAAGAAGACGTTTCAAGATTTTATACATGTATGTGGCCCAGGGTAAGGGCGGATAACTCCCGGGGACATAATTTTGACTGCAATTAAAATGTTTTACTACTTTAATCATTTATTGTACAGTTCAGCCATAAGTCTTTGAAACATTTTAAGGAAATATTTTTTTCAATATTTCCCCATACAAAAGTATGGGGACGCAAATTTGACCTTGCTGTAAAAAGATCAAAAGTCATCCTAGGATTATTATTTGAACAAATTTTATAGACCTTGAATCCCAAATGCTTTATTATGAGATTCACACTCAAAGCTTTCTTGATTCTGGAGAAGAAGAGTTTTAAGTGATTTTTTTTTTTTTTTTTTTTTTTTTTTTCCGTCTATGGGAATGGCGGCCATCTTGTTTAATTTGATGATATCCTTTCAACAAAAGGTCCCGTGTGAAATCTAGTAAGAATTATTTGAGCTGTTTCAGAGAAGAAGACGTCTACATATTATGTGATCTTATAGATGTATATAGCCCAGGGGCAATAGTAGATAGCCCCGGGGGACAGCATTTTGATTGTAACTAAAAGGGTTTGCTACTTTGATCATACATTGTAAGCTTCAGCCATTAATCTGTAACGCATTTTGAGAAAATGATTATTAATATGTTCCCCATACTTGACCTTACCGTAAAAAGGTTGATTGTCAACTTAGGGCCATTACTTAAATAAACTTGGTAGACCTTGAATCACCAATGCTATATTCCAAAATTCAGCCACAAAGCTGTCTTGGTTCTAGAGAAGGAGAATTTGATGTGTTTTTTTATCGTATATAGGCATTGCGTCCATCTTACTGAACGTACTTGACCATTTGTACAAACTTTCCAATCCCCTTTGACAGAAGGCTCCATATGGTTTGGCCGAGAGATTTCCGAGGAAAAGGTATGAACGGACGGACGGACGACGGACGGATAGGAAGTGATCACAATAGCTCATCCTGAGCCTTCAGCCCAGGAAAGCTAAAAAGGTCCCCCACCTCCCATCCAATATTGTAAACCTTCCTACGGCTATGATATCCGTTAAGCAACACACATACTTATTTAACAGAAGCCGTGGTCACAATCTCATCTGAAAATCGTTTAAAAATATAGTACGAAACAACATATTAAAAACATGAAATCCCAAAGGAGCAAAAAGTTTAATAATATCAGCACTACAGCGAAGTAATCGGCGAAATTTTGCGGGATGGACAGTCTCGTGATAGGTAATATTAATTTTGTAATTTCTCATTTTAGGGGTATTTTTGCTTCGATTAGCGGTAGGTAATAGTGACTTACGAATTGTTTTAAACAAAGCTGATATTGTCCTAGCTCTTTAAATTGTTGTAAGATCTGGCAAATTAAGCGTGATTCACTGTATGTTCGCACACCAGTGGCCCAAAAAGTAGGTAAAATTAAAGGGTTCTATTAAATGAGCCGCAACATCAGAAAACATACCGTCTGACTTATGCTCCCAGCGAAGAATCAGATCGGCCTGTACATTCGCGCAATCTGATCACAGTCTTCGCTTGGTTCATTTTGGAAAGCCAAGGATTCAGAGTTTCTAAATGCGGACAATGAAGACTCTGGTCAGACTGCGCGGATGCGGAGGCTGATTTGAGTCTTCATTGGACGCACATGTCAGAAGATACATTTTCCCACTTTACAGCTCAAGTCATGATACTTAGGTTTTTAGTGAAAGCTAATACTTGTTTTACGTCTGTTTTCAAGGTCGAAGTCGATGTCAAGGTTTGCCTGACAAGGAACATTTTTGACCGAATGAAGCGATATGCTTTTTACATTAAAATACAAACACAATGCGGAGGGTTAAGTTTGTGAAATCATAATGTTTGTTTCAGACTTTCATTCATGTTGTACAAGCGGACCCAGTTAGTAATGTGTGTCATCAATATCATTACATGGTTTAGTTCAACGTTTCAGTGGAGGCAATGTTTCTGTAATACGTTCATCTTGATTTTATAGAGTTTATATAGATGGTTTGCCTGACAAGGAACATTACAGAATTCAATTTCCATAACAGTTCAGTGTACTCATTTTCTATACACACGAGCGTAGACACATATTCTGTGCTAAGCGTAGACTAAGTTTTTTTAGGTGAAAGCTAATACTTGTTTTACGTCTGTTTTCAAGGTCGAAGTCGATGTTCGATGTTATAATCCATCATCTCATAGTCTCATAAATATCCGAATACTCCTCGAGGTCTACGTCAATAGTGATTTTTATCAAGTCACTACATTTAGCAAACAATATGCTAATGTTATATATGTTTCTCTCTAAAATTGCCAACCAATATAAATATGTACAAGTACATATATATTGATGAATGTTTACTGTTGTGTCAAAGGTTAGACGAGTCCATCTAAAATCCGTATTTCGTGTTTAGGGTAAAACATGGCTAAATATAGCATCTCGAACCTTTTGGGATATATTCGTAAAACAGTTGGCAATGTCGCCATGAACATATCTGAAACATAAGGTCAATGATATCACAGGTCAGATTAGTGTACTGATAGTCGTCAAAAACAGCAAGCAAGATTGTGTATGCGCACCATGTGAGTTTGTGTCAATATTTTTAGTACTTATTTTCGATTAACATTTTAGCTCGCCTGTACGAAGTACAAGGAGAGATATTGTAGTCAGCCCGGTCGTTCGCGTTCCCCTTCCCGTTCGTTCCACAGACCTCTGAGTTCATGCCCCGGGGTGGGGCTAGGGGTCAGAATCTAGGACATCTTTGTAAAATGCTCTGTTGCTGTGTTTAAGTTTTTCATATGCTTATATCTTAGTAATCAGTTGTCAACAAGCATTCATATTCGGAATATTGGTGCCTAGAGGCGTTGTCTAAGTGTCCATAGGTTTCGTCCCCTGGGATCATGCCCTTGGGTGGGGCTAGTGTTCAAATTTCAGGACACCTCTTGTAAAGTGTTTAGTGCATTTCTGTTATGCTAGCATTGTAAACACATACTAGGTAATACATCAGACAACCTTGAGACACTGCTTTTAGTGTCATTGGGCGAAAGTCACGGTGACCTACGTTTCACAGTCCAATGACTTATATTTCATGGTCCAGTGATTTTGCCTTATATCTCTAAGACTATTTGATGGAAAAATGTAATACCTTGGATATTAGTTCTATGTGACACAAAAAGTGACCTCAAAATATAATTAGGTCAGTGTGACCTATATTTCATGGTCCAGTGATTATGCCTCATATCTCGGAGACTATTTGGTAGAGAAATGTCATAGCTTGGATATTAGTTTTCATGTGACACTAAGAGTGACCTCAAAATATATGTAGGTTAATTTGACCTACATTTCATGGTCCAGTGATTATGCCTTATATCTTTAAGACTATTTGATAGAGGAATGCCATACCTTGGATATTAGTTCCATGTGACACGAATAGTGACCTCAAAATATATGTAGGTCAATGTGACCTATTTCTTGGACCACTATGCTTTATAACTCAAAGACTATTTGATAGAGGGTGGTCGGGTGGTGCGAAGGTGATGTGTATCTTACATCACTGGGGCGTCCAACTGATATTGGCTTACAGTTGGGCAAGGCCTGCTATCCTTGTAGTGGGTAAGGGTAGAGGGTGAATGTTTTTATTTCTTCTGTTTCTTCACTTTCATTCCTGTTCCTCTTTCTTCCCTGTCCCTCTCTTTCATCTCCTCTACTCTCTCTTCTATCTCTTTTCTCCCTTTCTCTGGGAGACGACACAAAATGACCCTCAAGGGTTGACGTGTCGTTAAACCCAAACACAACAATGATAGAGAAATGTCATACCTTAGACATTAATTCTATGTGACACGAAGAGTGACCTCAATATATATGTTGGTCAGTGTGACCAATACTTTATGGTCCAGTGATTACGCATTATATCTCGATGACTATGTGATGGAGAAATGTCATACCTTGGATATTAGGTCCACGTGACACGAAAAGTGACCTCAAAATATAATTAGGTCAATGTGACCTATAAATCATGGTCAAGTGATTAACCTCATATCTCGAATTTGATAGAGACACGTCAGACCTTGGCTATTAGTGTCATGTGACACTAAGTGTGACGTCAAGGTATATGTAGGTCAATTTGACCTATATTTCATGGTCCAGTGTGATTATACCTTGAAGACTATTTGATAGAGAAACTCCATACCTTGGATATTAGTTCCATGTGACACGTCGAGTGACCTCAAAATGTATGTAACTCGTATATGTGACTCATATTTCATGGTCCAGTGATAATGCTTTATAACTGAAGACTATTTGATAGAGAAATGGCATACCTTAGATAGTAGTTCCAAGTGACACGAAGAGTGACCTCAATATATATGTAGGTCAGTGTGATCCATATTTAATGGTCCAGTGATTATGCCTTATATCTCGATGACTATTTGATAAGAGAAACGTCGTACCTTGGATATTAGGTCATTCTGACACGAAGGCTAAACACAAAATATATGCATGTCAGTGTGACCTATATTTCATGGTCCAGTGAATTTTCCTTATATTTTGAAGACTATTTGATGGAGAAATATCATACCAGGACTATTAGTTCCAAGTAAAACTAAGAGTAACCTAAAAATATATGTAGGTCATTGTGACCAACATTTCACAGTCCAGTGATTTTATCTTTTGACGTGTTAAAGTGAAAACATAGACAGACAAGGCGCAAACAGAAGTTATGCTGTCATGCGACAGCTCTTGTTATACAACGTTATACCTTTCATCGGGATTTTAAATATTAATTACTTTTTTTATATTTTCTTTGCTCAAAATATTACAATTAACATTTATCATATTACGAGCTATAAAATAGTTAACTCAGAATCACGGCCAAATTAGCAGCCTACTCACCGGTGTCTGAGGGCGTGCCCCACCAACCCCGCACGTCTCCCTCTTGCTTTCCGTTTAGTCTCGTAGAGATAATAAAAAATGAAAAAAGATTCTCGTAAAAAAACGAACATTCTTTTCATGTCAATAACTTAACATGGTTTGAAGCGCGGTATAAGAAATCCTATAGAATGCCATATGCTTTAGGTCAATGTTCAATGCGACCATACTATGGGCACAATTTGACAACAATCTTTGATTGATGTGGTTGAGATTTTTCATAGTGTGCAGAGATCAGAAGGCGCTGATATCCAAAGCATTTCATCAGGATGTGTCATTTTTGCAAGTGCATTTCGTCGTTTTAGTATCTTTTGTTTTTACCTTTTTCCATCATTTTTTATGTTGTTTTTTTTTTTTTTTTTTTTTTTTCGTTTTTTTTTGTTTTTTTTTTTTTTTTTTTGTGTTATTGATTAGCCGATGAACAATCAATCTTACAGAGAAAAATACAGACCATATAGATCCACCTGCTTGCACAAGAAAATATGTTACATGTTTAATATTGCCATTACGAAAATATGCCTATTCAAATATATACTGAAAACTTTACCACCAAAAAATGAAAATTTTCAGACAAAAAATTCCGATATTTTTTTCATATTTCTGCTCAAAACATAGATTGTGGGTACTCGTTAGAACCGCCTCGTCGAGGCGGTTCTAACGAGTACTCACAATCTATGTTTTGAGCAGAAATAAGAAAAATAATGTATACCCCTGTAAACCCCAGTTTTACTATATAAAAGTGGGGTTTAAAGGGGTCAAAATTATATAGGTATGTTTTCGTGATGGCATTCGTCTTGCTCATTCCACGGTAAGGCCAATAGCACATTTTTGCAGTCTCCCCATACTTCACCATTGTACAGGTTATATTCATTCTCTTTGGGATTATTGGGCCCATTTTGATATCTTTGAAAATGGAGTTCTGCTCATGTATACGCTAGAGGGCGTAAGCAGTGTTGCAAACTTCATTACTGCTTATGTAGAGTTTCAATAAAACCAAGACTTCCTTTTTCTAATTTTTAATCTGTTCTTTGTTTTCAAAGGCAATCTTTTTGGCGTTAATTTTAGTATTTTATGCAGACTGGTACATTTTACAAATAATGTTTAAATCAATTTACTTTTTATATAACTCTAAAGGAGACCCACAGAGCAGATAAACCGGAAAATACTGAGTGTCGGAAGTTTTTCCGTAACTACCTGCTTTGACTTGACCCTAAATTATCGTCCAATAATAAAAAAAAGTACATTGGCACGACAGTATACACTCATAGTTCTATAGTTTTTCTCAGCATATATCGTTAGGCACGTTACGGTCGGTCGACGACAGAACAACATCGGTGCATCCCGAAAACATGCCTATATAATTTTGATCCCCTTAAACCCCACTTTTTATTTAGTAAAATTGTGGTTTACAGGGGTATACTTTATTTTTCTTATTTCTGTTCAAAACATAGATTGTGGGTACTCGTTAGAACCACCTTGTCGAGGCGGTTCTAACGAGTACCCACAATCTATGTTTTGAGCAGAAATATGAAAATGTTTAGAATTTTTCATCCGAAAACTTTCATTTTTTTGGTGGTAAAATTTTCAGTATATTTGAATAGGCTTGTTCTCGTAATGCATATATATCATACTGGCACACCTATGTCTAAATTAAACAGTTTTGCAATCCCGATTTAGTAAGACTTCGAGTACTAAAGTAATAAAACAATAACAAATAACATTCCCTAGCACGTGTTCTGTATAATATTACGAAAACACGCCTATGCAAATATGTAGAAAATTTCACCTCCAAAATAAACGAAGAAATTCAGATAAAAACCTCTGATATTTTTCATATTTCTGCTCAAAACATAGATTGTGGGTACTCGAAAGAACCGCCTCGGCGAGGCGGTTCTAACGAATACCAACAATCTATATATGTTTTGAGCAGAAATAAGAAAAATAATGTATACCCCTGTAAACCCCAGATTTACTATATAAAAGTGGGGTTTAAGGGGGTCAAAATTATATAGGAATGTTTTCGTGATGAACAGAACCATTGATCAACCATATTAAACACTAAAAGATTAATCTTTTTTTTTTACAGTTAATCAGTAAAGTCTTAGATATCTATAACATTACAATAATAATATTTACACCTTTGGACACCAGCTAATTACCATCACTAACCATCCCAACGATTTAAGAATTACCAAGCAGGATATGGCGTTTATACAAGGTCGCATATGACATTGCATCGACGTTAATTTCATTACGAAAACATGCCTATTCAAATATACTGAAAAGTTAACCACCAAAAAATGAAAATTTTCAGATAAAAAATTCTGATATTTTTCATATTTCTGCTCGAAACATAGATTGTGGGTACTCGTTAGAACCGCCTCGCCGAGGCGGTTCTAACGAGTACCCACAATCTATGTTTTTGAGCAGAAATAAGAAAATAATGTATACACCTGTAAACCCCAGTTTTACTATATAAAAGTGGGGTTTAAGGGGGCCAAAATTATATAGGCATGTTTTCGTGATGGACATTGTATTAACTTCATGTGCCTGCTTGGTACATATAGAAAGTAAATAAGAGAACGCAGGAACTGATACAATCTGATCCACATCAAGCCCCCAACATCAAAGGGACAAACAAAAACAATGAAGCGGCCACAAAATGAACAGATAGCAAGCAGAGTTAGCAATTCTTTCCCCAGAAAGGTGGGAAATCCGTTACCCAAACTTAACTGAATATGCACGGCCGACCATCTCCAGGTCCTGATACTACGGACCGATATTTATCAGCAGATGATCGACAAACAGAACGAGAATAATAATCATTTTTAAAAAACATAATATAGGAAGAGAGGCCAACATTGTTCAGTATGGTAACACCTTTAAGGTGTATAAATGCAGTGGACGATTTTGACGCCATTTCCCAAAAGGAGGCAAATTTTGCAGACAAGTAGTTTCTTTCCTAGTATGTCTACTGACCGTTCTAAAGCGGTTCCACTGTTGCAGTTCTGCTTTATTTGTGCGTCTATGAGGTTCATTATATGGCGTTTGTTTTGTCAGTATTTGTACCAAGTCCCTTTTGTTTTCGGTGCCTCAGGAAGGCTGCGCTTCGTGACAGTAGTATATCCTAGGTATCTTAACTTGTATCTTTTCAACACTGGGGGCTACTCTTATATAATTTGAAACTTAGAGTAGACCCCAAAGAAAGGAGAGGGAACATATTTCCATTTCACAGTTATATACCTTAAGGGTATATCTCTTCCCCTTATAATACTGATAACATTATTGTTTACAGGATCAATGTAACGTTAGATAAAATCGAAGATTATATATGGGGAAGGCGTGAATTACAATAATATTTGTTTTCTGTCTGAGAAAATATTTAGTGTCTTGATTTCTGATATTTATCCTCATTTTTCAATTAGCGATTTTCTTGAGTGAGTTCTATGTTTCAACTTGAAGTCATATCATCATCTTTGTTTCATCGCAATCTTAAATAGTGAATTTGTATGTTTAAAGTGTAACTGCACGTATAACTTTGAGACGCCTATGAGACACCGAACAATTGTAGCATGTGTACAATTCTTCGGTGTGTTATAGGCATTTCAGTCATGGTTTGTTTGCTTTTCCTCTTGCTTTCATTGACAGGTCATCACGAAAACATGCCTATATAATTTTGACCCCCTTAAACCCCACTTTTATAAGTCGAGGCGGTTCTAACGAGTACCCACAATCTATGTTTTTGAGCAGAAATATGAAAAATATCAGAGTTTTTCGTCTGAAAATTTTCAGTTTCTGGAGGTGAAATTTTCTATATATTTGAATAGGCGTGTTTTCGTAATGTATGTTCTGTGTTTGCCGCTCATCCTTGATATCTTCGATATTATTTTAAACACTGTGTTTCACTGTCTTTACAGAAAATAAGACAGTATTGCACTCAATTCATCGCCGAAAAGGACAATTTGAATAAAAATGTCATGGTTCAATTTATGAACAGTATTAGAAAATATATCACATATTTTGATCTGGTGAGCTAACCTAAACAGTACGAAAGCTTAAAATGTATATGAGACTGATCACGTATCCTCCGTTTAGCACTCTTCAGATACCTCAGTCAGCAAACAAGGCATCCTTTGACATCATGTAGTAGCTGTATCATCACGAAAACACGCCTATATAATATTGACCTCCTTAAACCCCATTTTTATATAGTAAAACTGGGGTTTACAGGGGTATACATTATTTTACTTATTTCTGCTCAAAAACATAGATTGTGGGTACTCGTTAGAACCGCCTCGCCGAGGCGGTCCTAATGAGTACCCACAATCTATGTTTTGAGCAGAAATATGAAAAATATCCGAATTTTTATCTGAAAATTTTTCATTTTTTGGTGGTAAAATTTTCAGTATATTTCAATGGGCATGTTTTCGTAATGAACACGCACACATCCAGCGATTCTCATGTGCTCAAAAACTAGACACCGAAGATGTCTAGAAACAAAAAAAGAAAACAAAAAAAAATCACTAGATTATTTCTTGCTGAAACATACTAAGATGTAGACGTTTAGGTATTTTATCTCATTATTTAAATAGCTGTAAAAGTATAAGTGAAAACACCAAGGAAACGCTACAGTAACGAAGCACAGTTCTTCACGAGAAACCAAAAGAAAACGAGATGAGAAACAAATAATGATTAAACAAACGCCACATATGAACCGACGCACACACAAAGAAAAAACTGCAACACAAGAACCGCCTGGGAATGGTCAGTAGGAAAACTACTATGGGAGGTGGTGGTGGTGGTGGTGGTGGGGGCGGGGGGTCAATTCAGTTTGAGCTGCAAGAAATCTCGTCCTTATTTCTGATGCAGCTCCAAATTACAAATATATGTTTGGTCCATTTTGGATTTCTCTACCTAATCTAAGGAACGTCACAGTTTAACACGTATAATGGTGCAACAAAGCGAATGGTTCAACGGTGATCTCAAGCCAGCATCACGAAAACATACCTATATAATTTTGACCCCCTTAGACTCCACTTTTATAAAGTAAAACTGGGGTTAACAGGGGTATACATTATTTTTCTTATTTCTGCTCAAAAACATAGATTATGTGTACTCGTTAGAACCGCCTCGGTGAGGCGGTTCTAACGTGTACCAACAATCTATGTTTTGAGCAGAAATGTGAAAAATATCAGAGATTTTTATCTGAAAATCTTCAGTGTTTTGGGTGAAATTTTCAATATATTTGAATAGGCGTGTTTTTTTGTAATAGAGCACAAGAAAACCACAAAAAAGGAACACGATGGCCCGACCACAGACATTGATAATCATGTCCCAATCGTCTGAAACAGATTTAAGAGAGGTCGTCATTTAGTCCGATGATTCAGTCATGCGATTAAAGAGGGAAGCAAACTTATCGGTCATAATTGGGTCAACAACCCAACAAATGGGTGAACAACACAAGTACAACAAGAAGTTAATATCTGGAGAAATTAGTCGTGTTTTAGTTCGTGCAATAAAACATGCTTCGAAACAAGATAACCAATATAATGTAATTAGCATAACCGGTTCCCCATTTTATTTACTGCAAACTTGGAAGTATAAGTACGATGCTCGTTAACAAAGGGCCTCTCATCTGTGAAGTCTGAAAAAAAAAGATGTAAGTTACAATGACACTATTGTTGGTGTTATCTAATGTTTTTTTGTTTTTTTTGTTTTTTTTTTCATGTGCTGATCCTCTGACGAACTCAGAACCGCGACCGGACCGTACGAATAAGTGGTTGGAAATACTTAAGGATTTAGGGCAGCCATAAAACAAGGCTTTATCCCAAACAATTTTGCTGGTGGCCTTTCCAAAGTATCCATTCTAATATCTTGGAAAATCGAGTCCGGCATAAGCTGGTAGCAGACTCGATAAAACAGTCTCCCCGTACTTCATCGTATGGCAGTTTTTATTTGAGCCCGCGCATGACCAAACCTACAATATGACTTGTGCGACAAGCGAAGACTCAGATCAGCCTGTGCATCAGCGCAGTCTGATCAGACTCTTCGCTGATCGCATGTGCCTTCTACTGCCTCCGGGCTATCCAAAGAGAAATAAACGAGACTCTTTGCCAAACTGGGTGGATGTACAGGCTGATCCGAGTCTTTGTTGATCACACAGGTCTTATTGTAGGTTTCGTCGTATGAAAACACGCCTATTCAAATATATAGAAAATTTCATTTTCAGATAAAAAAAAACTCTGATAGTTTTCATATTTTTGCTCAAAACATAGATTGTGGGTTCTCGTTAGAACCGCCTCGGCGAGGCGGTTCTAACGAGTATCCACAATCCATGTTTTTGAATAGAAATAAGAAAAATAATGTATACCCTTGTAAACCCCAGTTTTACTGTATAAAAGTGGCGTTTAAGGGGGTCAAAATTATATAAGCGTATTTTCGTAATGGGAATCATAGAATACATGCTGATGTTCTGGAAAATCGAGTTCCGCTTAAGGCAGTGCTAGGGTACTAGTGCGGGTTCGGCTCGGGGGAGGGGGTGGTATGGACCCCTGCAAACTACATTGTTGCAATATAAATAGTTTCAACTGAAACGAGACTCCGGTATTGATATCTATTCCGTTTTATGTGTTCATTGATTCTAAGGGCTAACCTTTATATACAATTGTTCTTTTCCTTGTTCATATTCGCGCAGTCTGATAAAAATCTTCACTACGCATTTTAGATAGGCAATGATACAAAGTTTCTTCATGCGAACAACGAAGACTGTTCAGACTGCGCGGATGCGCAGGCCGATTTGAGCCTTTGTTAGATGCACATGTCAGAAGGCACGTTTTTCTCATTGAGGCTAATATGACGTTTGTTTGCTTTAGGGGCCTAGCTAGACACACTTAATAGATGTTCCGCTAGTATGTACATCGGAGCCAATTTTTGGAATTTCTTATTTGTTTTCCTACGCACCAGGCACCATCTGGAAAAAAAATGTTCTATTCTAAAAGAAAAGAATTTGCTGCCATCCTTGCTTTTAGTGTAGACTTCTTTTCAGGGATGCAAAATGTTGTTTTTTTTTTTTTTTTTTTTTTTTTTTTTTTTTTTTTTTGCAGAGTTATCACCATTGAAAAGTGTATCCGTTCCCCTTAAATCGCATCACGAAAACACGCCTATATAATTTTGATCCCCTTAAACCCCACTTTTATATAGAAAAACTGGGTTTACAAGGGGTATACATTATTTTTCTTATTTCTGCTCAAAACGTAGATTGTGGGTACTCGTTAGAATCAGTACCCACAATCTGTGTTTTGAGCGGAAATATGAAAAATATCAGAATTTTTATCTGAAAACTTTCAGCTTTTTGATGGTGAAATTTTCAATATATTTGAATAGGCGTGTTTTCGTAATGGTTATAAAAGTTGTTTACTCGTCTTAAAAGCAACATGGCTTTTATGATAAAATCTGCCTTAAAGGCTGTTAGTTTAAAGGAAAGTAAAATCAGTTCAAAACGCAAGATTGATAAATGTTTCCTAAAATTAACGTTTTAAAAGCCTTACAACCAATTATAGAAGAAACATTAATGCATTTTTGGTCGACAATTTATTTGTAGATCGACGCGAAACTGTCTGTAAATGTCCCTTAATGCGTCAGAAAATATTGGGTGTTCGATTAAAAGTAGGCCATTGTCGCAATGGCATAGGAATTTAATACATTAAAGTAACCTTTACTACTCTCTAGGCGATTTCAGCAGGTGATACATTAATGATGTTTGTCTTATGTCTGGCAGAATATAGGCTATGATATTTCATGCAAAATTGTTATCTAAGGAGACACTTTGCATGAAATGCGAAAGCCTGTTTTCTCCAAAAAGTAAGAAATATATTTCAAAATGACATCTGCTGAACCTTTTACCCAGCATGCAGAGCGTTAAAATGATTTAAAGTGCTTATGTCTCTTAAGACTGGAACGCTCATAAAGTATAAAGACGAATGAGCTGATTCTGGAAATTTCGTGTCTGGACTAAGTCATGGTATTGCTCGTTAAAGATATTTACTACTCAAAAGATATGCTTTACTCTCTGGTTTGAAATGTAAAATAAACTTTTTTTTTATTCTAAGTATTGAAACAAACTAAACCGTTTGCAAAGTTTTAATAAACGTCAAAAAGATTGCCTTTGAAAACAAAAAAAGAACACATTACAGATTAGAAAATGGGGGTCTCGGTTTAATTGAGACCCTTCATAAGCAGCAATCAGGTTTGCAACACTGCTTACTCCCTCTAGCGTATACATGGGCAGAACTCCATTTTCAAAGATACCACAATGAGCCCAATGATCCAAAAGGAAATGAAATATAACCTGCACTAAGGTGAAGTACGGGGAGACGTTCTACGGCCGCCGCATGGCGCTAACACAAGCTGCAGTGTAGTAAAATAAACGTCAAAAAGATAACTTCAATATTAACGTCAAACTGTTAGAACTTTCCAAAATGCCACAAAATGCCACAAAATTATAATGCCAACCAAACTTTAACAAGCGTAGCATCGATATATGTTACACTTCCATGCTTTCTTAATTTTTGATGCTTTGTCTTACTCGTGCTCCGTTTGTTGTGTGTTAGTCTGTTTGCGCATGTTACGAAATCGGTCCCCATTTAGGCATGAGTAGATGTTTTGAACAGTGTCTGTTTTACGCTAAATGATATTAAGAAGTTACATGTAAGAAACAGCATTTTTAAAGCATAATTGTCCCCAGAAAACAACAACAACAAAAAAAACCAAAAGAAAAAGAAGGAAGAAAAAAAATGATGGTAAGACTGATGAAATGCAAGGAGACCTAATATTAGACCAATATTAGAAGAGATAAAATCTTTGTTCTGCTGCTTTGCTTTGGCCTTTAGAAGGTTTCTTTTTAGCCAACTACAATGATTATTTCTTTGACTTTGTTTTCAAAAATCGATTTATAGGTAAAAAGAAGGCATGCTAATAGTGTTTGCAGTTTTAAAAATACTGAACCATCGTACAATTTAACACAATAACATATTAATCAACAGCGAACAGTTTATTGTCACATGGTATAACTTTCAACCATGATTTTGTGAACTTCGTTTTCCTATTTAAGTACCCACTGGCCAGTCAGTCGTGGCTGTTCAATCCCAAATATATTGTGAATTGGTGGAATGTAATTACAAACAAAACGTTTATCCGATACTTCACGTTTATTACTTAAAACTATAAATCTATAGAAGTGAATGAAAACTTTTTGTTATGCAATATCTGACAATAGATAATGAATGTACACATAACCATTGTGTATAACTACTTATGCATTCCTAAAGTTGTGACATTATTTCCGAATTCTGATTTGTCAGTGGCGTAGCTAGAACGGAACTATTTTTACGTTGTCTCAAAGGCAATAACTCAATTCACTTATTTAGTCAGGGGTAGCCGGGGGATTCGCTTATATGCTTCATGTCTTGACTACCCCAGACTTGAGATAATTACTTAAGGTAAACACTCTTTTCCCGTGTACTTCGGGAGGACGAGAGCCGGCTGTAGATATATATATCTGTACGTATTCGCTAAGCTCCTCGGTAAACATGCTAGATTTGACAGTGATTTTCGTTGTCCTCACTACTATATATATGTTGTTGTAGGCTATAAGCAACCTTGTATTTGCTTGAAGCTGAATAAATATATTGTATTGTATTGTATTGTATTTTATGCATACTCAGGAAAAATCTTTAAAAAACTAGTGTCGCTTTCAAAATAGGAGCTACTCTTAAAAGAAATAATTTGCTCCCAGGTGAAGCAAATTCTTTCCTTTACGAGTAAGAGTAGCCCTTATTTCGGAAGCGATAAAGTCTTTCCTTTAAGAGCAGCCCGTATGGTAAAAAGCAAAATGTTTTATCTTAGTTGATGTCTCTTTATTGCAAATAACATTATTTTTCTTACGCATGTTACGCACAACATGCATATGCGTAATGTTCGCGCGCTACGCCTATGTATGTTCTAGACATTGAAAAAGGCCGTGGAAGATTTTGGGATATACAGTAAAACCTCGATGACTCGAACAGCGATGGCTCGTTTACCATGGTTGACTTGAACTCGATATTAAGACCCGATTTTTCCGATAGCTCAAGAAAACAAATACTTAAGGAAATTTTCTTATTTGATCATGAAATTGTATGTTATATATACTCATTAGAATCGCCTCACTAATTAGTACACTTAACATACAGTTATCATTTAGAAAATCGAAAACATTTCCCTAAATTATTGCCATTTGCTTCCTGACCTGGCACCATGATTATTAACCCTCTGTCGCTCGAACTACCCATGACTCGAGCAATTTTCCTTGGTTCCAAACATGTTCGATCCAACGAAGTTCGACTGTAGTCATAAGCATAGTACGCAATTAGTTATTTCCAAGAGCACCCCAGAGGCGCACTTATGGTATTTTTGTTTGTTCAGTAGTAGTAGTAGTAGTAGTAATAGACGTAGTGTGTGTGTGTGTGTGTGTGTGTGTGTGTGTGTGTGTGTGTGTGTGTGTGTGTGTGTGTGTGTGTGTGTGTGTGTGTGTGTGTGTGATATCTTGAAAACCTGTTGATTCAAGTGACTAATAATCATAGCTGGGAGAATATTTGGACAGGAATACCTCTCAGGTCTGTCATAAATATCTATTATTCTTTACAGTACACTACCATCTAACTCTAACGTATTGTTGTCTGTTGGATTTGTTTACTAACACAGGGTATAAGCGATTTAAGGGGAGTTATTATTGAAAACAATATCAAGACACCCAATAATGACAAAAGTAAAATTTGCTAAGAAAATGATAAATGACAGCTTTATATTACTTCCGTAGAAACCGCATCTGTCAACACATTAGTGCAAAAGCTTTTCATAAAGCCATCAATGTGGCTTTGCTTTTTACAGTTCAGACAGTCTTAATAAAATCAACTTAATGCAATTATTGATATATTTCATAATCAATGACCAACTGCGGGAAAACCAGCAGTTTCTTGTAAACACTCCTGCGCATGCGCGTATTCTAGCTTGTGGCCACGCTGTTCTCTCCTTTGTACAAAGTACATGTGACGTATTTATCCTTGGAGCCGCATTGTCAGGAAACATATTTTCGGACCTGATCAGACTACACGGATGCGCAGGCTGATTTAAATCTCCGTTGGACGCAAATGTCAGCACATCACGAAAACATGCCTATATAATTTTGACCCCCTTAAACCCCACTTTTATATCGTATATCTGGGGTTTATAGGGGTATACACTATTTTTCTTATTTCTGCTCAAAAATGTAGATTGTGGGTACTCATTAGAACCGCCTCGCCGAGGCGGTTCTAACGAGTACCGACAATCTATGTTTTGAGCAGAAATAGAAAAACATGTCAGATTTTTTATCTGGAGATTTTCAGTTTTTGGAGCTGAAATTTTCTATATTTTTTGAATAGGCGTGTTTTCGAAATGAGGTATGTTTTTTCACTTTGTGGCTCCTATGTATTTGGACGGCCAGGCCTGGCAAACAAAGTAAAGTCAGATGAGACGCGTCGTCTGATCAGGGTTTACACTGTCTGCCACCTATCCAACAATTTTAAACATATCAACAGATAGATCAGGAGATTGTTCCAGGTATAGGGTACGTATGGTTAGAGAGAAAGGCGTCCGCATATTTTGTATAATTATGTTAGATATGCACGGCAAACAGCAACACTCATGACCAGACTAGCCCGGCAGCTCTGTTCCTTGTTGTCTTTCCCTAAAGTGTCGAAAATATTGGCTTATTTAATTGGAGCCGGAAAGAAAGATAGCGGTCCTAATGTCGCATGAGAGTAGCAAAGGCTCATCGTCGATAGTTTTAAATATACACTATCCATTGATTAGTGAACACCCTGATTAGACTGCACAGACTGATTTTCACCTTCACAGCCAACGTATGCGATATAGTTCCTTTTCTCCTGTTACTTACTTGGTCTATGATTTTTTTTTTGTATAATTGCACCGCGTAGGATTTGCTTTTTTTACGATGTTTGCTCCGACGGTCTGGATTATATCTACTTAAGTCTACTTGAACTGCACCGATACATCCGTCGATATTTTCTGCGCATTTGTAGTAAACAACTTTACCGACTCCAATGCGCTGCTTTCTGTCGACCCTGAAACGTATCGGTACATTCCGACATACCTATGCGCTTTTAGAGTCGACACATTACGAAAACATGCCTTTATAATTTTTACCCCCTTAAACCCCACTTTTAAAACTGGGGTTTACAGGGCTACATGTACATGTATACATTATTTTTTCTTATTTCATCTCAAAAACATAGATTATGGGTACTCGTTAGAAACGCCTCGCCAAGGCGGTTCTAACGAGTACCCACAGTCCATGTTTTGAGCAGAAATATGAAAAATATCAAAATTTTTATCTGAAAATTTTCAGTTTTTGGAGGTGAAATTTTCTAAATATTTGTATAGGCATGTTTTTGTAATGGAAAGCTATGGTGGCATATAACTGACATCTAAATATTGAGATACTAAGTCGACTTTTTCTGCTTTTATGTTGACTTAAAATGTATGACCTGATACTATATCGACTTCCGTTGGCAATGGTTATCTGCAAGTCGTAATACTGTCCAGAAGTGTCATCCACAACGTCAGCATCACGAAACACTTTTACAACTATATGTCGACATTATAATTATTATCTCGACTTCCGGTCATGTTATGTAGTAGAATTTGTTGAGAAGATAATGACAGTCAGATAGTGACTATGCCGGTAGAGATACTTAAATTCGGGACAATGTGACGCATGAAGTTTAGGGCTTAATATAGTGTTTGGTGGCATATATTACTATATATAATCATCGTTTCTTGTAAACAGCTTTGCGATTGCAGTAAGACTGGCGCTGCCTGTGTGATTTTGGTCTAAAAATAAACTTTTACGACTACGAAAACGTATCTCAACGCTAACTGGCAAATCATGACATGTAAAAGAACCGGAAGTCGAGATAATAAAAAATAATAGAAAATAAGTCGTCATACAATGTTAACACACTTTGTTTTCTTGAAGGCAGCTTAGAGCAATATTATGACCTTCAGACGCGATAACCATTATCAACGGAAGTCGATATAGCATCAAGTCATAGATTGTAAGTCGACATAAAAGCAGAAGAAGTCGATTTAGTATCTCAACATTTAGATGTCAGTTATATGCCACCATAGAAAGCAGAACGTTGGTATGTTTGAAGGGACTGGATACATGTTGATGGTTTCCTGCTTGCTATCCTGCGAACTAAATCTCTTCAAATACAAAATGTTCTACTCCAAATGGAAAGAAATAAAAGGGAAGCACATTCCTTATTTTTGAAGGAGCCAGGTTTTTAAAAGAGAGATAGGGTTGCCTTCATTCTCCTTGCAGACAGATATGTAAGTAAATTAGTTAGTTAATACTTTATTTAGAGAGGGTAACCCAATTGGCTAAAAGCCAATCTTCCTTTGGGCCCTCTTAAAGCAAATACATAAACATAACAATCGTTAAGAATTATGAGGACATCTGTCTGTCTCTCTGTCTTATCTGAGGATTTGCTATTATCATTTACAAGGTTTAAAATGTACAGATTTAACATAGCATCGAGTGTAAACAATGATCAAATTACATTTGCATAAGATTGAAGATTAGGTTAATAATAGTCATGCATAGCTGCTAATAGGAAGTGCATCCAGATATTTTTTTTTCTAATTTCTCCAAGGAAACAAAATTGTAGCAGAGAAATTGATAAGAAGGAGTATTTGGGGATACAGTCGACTCTCGTTATCTCGAACTCCAAGGGACTCTCTGAAATACTTCGAGATATCCGTAGTTCGACATATCAGGTTTGCAGAAGTGAGGAAAAAATAATTTGATTAACCACATTTAACAAACTGATAGGTAATTGGACTTTTGAAGTTAGACATATATAGAAAATATTGTGGAAAAGAGGAGAAATTGCTCCTTAGGAGCAATTTCTCCTCTTTTCTACAATATTTTCCATCTGTTGTTAGGTTTTCATGTATAGGCAAGGACCAGATTTTCGCTTCGAGATAAACGGTTATTCGAGATAAGCGAGGTCGAGATAACGAGAATCAACTGTAATTATAAAAAGCATATGTTGTAGGTATTATCATTAAAAGTATATGCACAAGTGTTGGTTAACCACTTGGAGGACTAAGCCTGCTCAGAAAAAATGTCAGGTTAAATGACCTAACAATGTTGACTGGGCCATAATAGACTCAGACTCAGACTTCTGTTCAATCAAGAAAAAAAAATATTGACATTTTTTTCTTTATGTCAGCATGAAAACATATGCTGTGGTAATCGTTAGAAATGCCTTGGTGAGGCACTTGTAATGAGTACCTACAACAGAGGAATTGTTAAGGAGGAGTATTTGGTGATAATTCTGAGATACTTTTTTCTTATTTCTCCATAAAAAAAACAAACAATATATGTTATATTTTAGATTTGTCCTCGAATCTACACATCAGTTTTCAACGAAATTTCCCTGTACACGGATATGCTCCGCGTTCCTGTAGGTCATTTAAGTTGGGCGTCATTTGTAACAGCCACAACATTCTAATCACCATTTCCGCAGCCGGGGATCAACCAGGGTTGCCTGCGTGACGGGTCAACAGTCTGTCGTGTCGCCGTTAAATCCGGCCTTCATTTTTTTCCTTTGTAATCATTGAGCCAATTATGGTTACGGCTTAAGCCGATGCTAGGGGGGCATATACAGCTTCACGACCTACACTGCTGTATATAAACAGACTTGATAAAAAGGAGTCTCCGATTTTATTTTCCTAAACGTAACCCTTAAGACTTATTTGACTTCACTGCAGCTAGTGTTTAGTGACAGCCGTAAAATGTCTCACCGTACTTTATCATAGTGCAGAGTATATTTTGTATTTCCTTTGAGATCATTGAGCCTATTTTTGTTACTTTGAAAATCGAATACCGCTTAAGCTAGTGTTATGAGGTCCTATACAGCTTCGCAAACTGCACTGTTGTATATGAAGAGACTTAACAAAACCGAGTCTCCGATTTTCGTTCTTTTTTATGCTTTTCTTTTTTGTTTCCAAACGCAACCTTTCAGATTTTTCATTACGAAATATATAGAAAATTTCACCTCCAAAACTGAAAATTTTCGGATAAAAAAAAAACTCTGATATTTTTCATATTTCTGCTCAAAACATAGTTTTTGGGTACTCGTTAGAACCGCCTCGGCGAGGCGGTTCTAACGAGTACCCACAATCTATGTTTTTGAGCAAAAATAAGAAAAAATAATGTATACCCCTGTAAACCCCAGTTTTACTATATAAAAATTGGGTTTAAGGGGGTCAAAATTATATAGGCATGTTTTCATGATGTACTGAAAGAAAGTACAAGTGTACCCCATATTAATGCCATAGCCCTATGGCATTTAGGCGCCTTTGTAGAGTGTACAGCTCAAAATATATGAGCACATTTTCGGCCATAAAGTATTTGTTTTCATGTTTTGCATCAGCAAAACTTAGGCGGCGGATGAACAGGCTGATCTGGCATTCGCTGTCTGCATATGCCTCGAACAACATATACCCTAGCTTGGAGCAGTTCATAAGCGAAAGTTTTTGCGTATACATACTAAGTTGTAGAGATAAGAAAAAAAGAAACGGCGTGAAGGGACTTCATACATTTGTTAGTGTTTCAACCATTATTTACAAGGGAGACATCTGCAAGCCAAGCTCATTCTAAAAATGGGTCTACTCTGAAAGGAAATAAATTGCTCCCGAGGGGAGCAAATTCTTTCCTTTCAGAGAAGACCCGTGTCAGAAAGGAGGGAAAACAATTTTAATAGAGTTGTCTCCCTGAAAAGTGCATCCATTCCCCTTAAATATATAACGTAACCCATTACCTCCTGGCATTTCAAGCAATATATCTTTTCAAATTTGTGCATGATATTAGCAGCAGTTATATATTTAGTTACAAAACAAATTAATATACATTCTGCATAACTGTCCGTTAACTAGATAATGGGCCATTCCAACTTGTGGCTTGCTTAATGTATTGGTTTATTTATAATTTAAAGGTTGCTGGGTTTTAATTGATTATGGCTGCATCTGCAAATGCACATACCTTTGTCAGAAAAGGGTCTTTCGGTCCCATCATAGGTATATGGAGCCTAAATTAATTATATATACATAGATATAGAATTATTGTCTAATTAGACTGACTGAAAGTGCCAGATAATTCGCTGAGTGGCCAGAAATGAGTTCCCCTAGCATAGTTTTGTGTTTTGTGTTTGCAAGAAGATTATTTATAAAACAACTAAAACGAAAGGCAACACTGCTAAAATCACAAAAAAAAATGAAGACTGATACGTTATGATTGTAAAACTTACAAAATGTTTAAAATATGTACGAGGCGTGTGTAAATCAACAGTTGTGGATATACTCGAATTGTTAATTCCTCATTATAAAGTATACATGGAAGAGTTTCTGAATCAAGCCGTATAGGTACTTTTATTGCAACAGAAAAAATGTAATGTATAACCTACTTTTCTATGCAGTTCAGAAGTGTTGCATTTCTTTTCGTGTCAGTATATTTAAAAGCATTATCATAAATCTGTGAATAAATTTTGCTTACATGCCTCCATGTATAGCTTTATATCCATATATCTATTCTAGATATACTGGATACATATCAACAAATTATTCTCTAATTACGTAATGAAGTCTAAATTATGTGAAATCTGTCGGCAACTGAAAACCTGAAAATTAAAGTGAATATACACAGGAAATGCCACACCCACAATCACATTACGAAAACATGCCTATTCAAATATATAGAAAATTGTACCTCCAAAAACAGAAAAAATTCAGATAAAAATGTCAGATATTTTTTATATTTCTGCTCAAAACATAGATTGTGGTACTCGTTAGAACCGCCTCGGCGAGGCGGTTCTAACGTGTACCCACAATCTATGTTTTTGAGCAGAAATAACAAAAATAATGTATACCCCTGTAAACCCCAGTTTTACTATATAAAAGTGGGGTTTAAGGGGGTCAAAATTATATAGGTATGTTTTCGTGATGAGAAGCACAACCTTCACAAAGGCACCAAAAGGAGAGCTGAGGAATAAATAATAACAAAAGAAACGCCACATATGAAAAAAAAACGACACTAAGAAATCACGAAAACACACCTATATAATTTTGACTCCCTTAAACCCACTTTTCACATAGTAAAACTGGGTTTACAGAGGTATACATTATTTTTCATATTTTGCTAAAACATAGATTGTGGGTACATGTTAGAACCGCCTCGCCGAGGCGGTTCTAACAAGTATCCACAATCTATGTTTTGAGAATATGAAAAAATATCAACAATTTTTATCTGAAAATTTTTCTTTTTTTTTAGTCGTAAAATTTTCAATATATTTGAATATGCGTGTTTTAGTAATAAAAAGAGCTACAAGGAACAGTCTTAGAACGGCTAGTAAGAAAACAACTATGGGGCTTAAACCAGTTTTACTCAATCGAATCGCACTGACTGCTAAGACTGATCTAGACATTTAGTGTTTGCTATTGCGCAAATGCTTTATTTTGCGTTCCTTGGCGTACACAAGCATGCGTTCCAAGTAAACACATAAACGTACTGATTGGCCTTTTCGACGTTGCAAAGACGTTAGACGTCTTGAATGACGTCCTGGCGATGTGAAAAGATGTTGCGACGTTGTGTATGTGCTGGGCTCATATAGGCCGTCAAAATCTGATCGTTTCTCACAGCTGAAATAATCAAAGCGCCAAAGGCACTGAAATGACAGATTCTATCAGAAATTCATCAAAACCAAAAAAAAAAAAAATTAATTTGTATAAAACCTTTACAAGAAGAACGCCTAACGGCATTATGGACGGGTTTATCAGAGGAAAAACCTGCCAGGGTTCGCTATTTTAAAGGACAGTTTTTTGAAAACCCGTCCAATGAAAAGGTTTGTTTAAAAATGTAGTACTACAAATTCAGTTATCAAATGCTCGAAGATGTATATATATATAGTGCCATGAAGTTCCACTTGATGTTTTGAAGTTTCAAAAGAAATATTTTGTCTCAAAATGTTGCAAAAAGCCAGTTATCACATGCAATATAGAGCTAAAATTGTGATAAGTTTTCTTCAATAACTTAATACCTGTACTTAAAAATTGGTTGCAAACGACGTCATAAAATTTGCTTTGCAAACCTGCAAATTTAAAACAAGAAGCGGACCTTTCATTTGGTTCTTTTTAAAGAAGCCAACTTGTTGTCTACTTTCACTTTCACAATCGAGCAGTCAATAAGAGGAAATAACCGAAGTATCTTGAGTAGTTAACGTTGCGCTGCAGATAGCAATAGGGATTTTCAACACTTTCCTTTTTTTTTTCTGACAAATAGTTACACTTTAAACCCAAGCATCCTTTTTATTAAAATGTCGCAGACAAAATATTTTAATGTTAAGCAAATCAACAACAGCGTGAATACATCTTGTAATATTTGACTAAAGCCCTGTCCCTTTAATCCGACAGTATTGAATTTTTTACACACGTCAAACAAATGGGCAAGTGCTCTGTGTAAAAGTTTTATCATACCATATTTTGAAATATTTTTTTTTTTATTTTCCCAAGGAGACAGTATTTGACATTTCATGTTTACTGATTCCTCATTTGAGACAATTTGCATGAAATGTCGAATTATGTTTTACGGTAAAATATCTGCTAATTTTGACACGCGCGTCATGAGGTGGCGCCTGTTTTATTAATAGCTAACAACAAATTGCGCAGATCAACCTTACAACCTATCTAACGCACTCAGATAATATCGAAGAAAACACTTTGCAGCATGATTATGAGCACAGCCTTTTTTTTCTTTTATTATCAAGCATAAAAAATCTTCAGAATCTACACTAAATTTGGACAGTAATAGCTGATTAGACAGTGTTTATATTGCTGGTAACAGTGGCTTACGGTCTAGTGTCTCGCGCCACGTCTTTAGTCCAGCGCAGGCGTATTGATACACAAGTATTTTGATATGTTAACCCTTAGACTGCATACTACGACTGTAGCAGATGTCAATTTCATTTTTGTCTTATTTTATCAGAGAATTTTATGCGATTCATCCGCTGGCAAATAATTCATATGAAATGCTCAGTCTGGTTTTCTCTGCAAAATAAGGGAGAATTCTGAATGTCATCTGCTTTAAAAATTGCACGGCGCTATAAAAATATTAATAGCATCGGACTACATTTTGAGCGGTCACATATTTCAGTGGTAGTGAAAGCCGGATGCAACTTGAGAACGCTTCTGCCAGCAAGGAGAAATCTGTCATTAAAAAGTGAATATCTTATGACCTTACCTGATTCAATTCCTATTCCTTGTAACCCAATAAAGTGAGCCTCGACGTCATTTATAGTAACTTAGACCATGTGCACCCAGCAAAGACTCAAATCAGCCTGCTCATCCACACAGTCTGATTAGAGTCTTCGTTGTCCGCATGAAGAAACTTTGCATCCTTGACTATTTGAAATGTGGCCGTCAAGAGTCTGATCAGTCTGATCGAATGCGCAGGCTGATCTTAATTTTCGCTGAACGCACATGTTCGGGTGTACTTTTTTTCACGTTGCGACTCAAATCTTTACATAATTGCTAAGCAGACCTCATTTACAGAATCACTGGAACTAGGACGTGGGAAAGTCTTCCGTCAGCTATATGTAGAACCCGAAAGCCCTGACCTGAATGCCCATCCAAACATTCTGGTCAGCTTCTTTGTAAGTTCGACTTCATAGAGGTGAAAGGTTAAACAATACGTGTACATGTATAAACACCAATTTATCACTAACAGGCTGCACGTACACCGGTGTTAGTTCAGGTCTTCTAATGTCGAATATGTCATAATAGGCACATTTTGTTTCCCTTGGTTCGTCGGTTTGCCGTTACATGGGAAAATGCCCATTCATATAAGTATAGCAAATGCACAGATCCGAGCAGTCTGGTCAGGAACTTCTCTGTCTTCATACAGAATCATTTTTTTTAAATACCCTGGAATATATTAATGGAGACGAAGACTTTTATCAGATTGCACGAATATGCCTTCACTGTCCGCCTATATGTTAGGACTGTTTGAGCCACAATGTCGAAAACATATAATCGTACATGTGTGCCCATCGAAGATTCAGATCAACCTACGCATTCGGCTCATTTAGTATAGCTGAGACTTCGAAGTTTCTTCATACGGACAACGAAATATCTAATCAGACTGGGCGGATGCGGAGTCTTCGTTCAGCACACACGTGAGAAGGTATGTTTCCTCATGATGCGACTAATCTATTCTCATGATTTGGCTGATTTTCATTTTCAGGACAAATCATTAGCCCGCTATATAGAAAGAAATTAAATTTTCGTTTCTTTGACATTTCTCTAGTGTGTCGATTCATCCCAATTGTCTGCTAGATTGTCTTCTTTTCTCAATCAATTATCGCCGAGCTTCCTTGCATCAGTGAATGATTTGACATGATTCTTTGTGATGTTTACCCTTTCTACAAAACTTGGCCGTTCCGACAACTCAAGTGCTTGATGAAAATACACACAGAAGATATAATGAAACCGCAGAATAGCCCTATGAGTTTTAGTTATGCAAACATCAGAGTTCCTCAATGTGCTTGCATTTCATCACGAAAACATGCCTATATAATTTTGACCCCCTTAAACCCCACTTTTATACAGTAAACCTAGGGTTTACAGGGGTATACATTATTTTTCTTATTTCTGCTTAAAACATAGATAATGGAGACTTGTTAGAACCGCCTCGCCGAGGCGGTTCTAACGAGTCCCCATAATCTATGTTTTGAGCAGAAATATGAAAAATATCAGAATTTTTTTATCTGAAAATTTTCATTTTTTTTTTGTTAGTAAAATTTTCAGTTTGTTTGAATAGGCGTGTTTTCGTAATGTAATAACACTTTGCTTGCTGAGAAAAAAAAACAGCAGACAACCCTTTGAGGTAGTTTTCTTATTTTTCCCTGAAAATAAGATTTGATATTTCATGCAAATTGTCTCCTCAGGAGACAGTTTGCATGAAGTATTAAATCCTATATTCTGGGGAAAAATAAAGAAAGTAGCATCAGTTTTTCGTATGCTGAATTTGCCTACAGCATGCTAAGTGTTAATATTTCACAAGATGTTTGCAGAATATACGAAGAATTACCCTTCTTGCCCAAAATGCAAGGTAGGTAGATTAATTAACCCTTGTCCTGCTGAACCCGGATATACCCTTCCTTTGCAAACAGTGTAGATACAGATCAGTTGGCTTACTGATCTGGATTTGCGCTGTTTGCCATTAAGTATGTGAATTTATAGCAGCAATATGGATCAAGTGATCTGATTGGCTGAAAATTAGAAATAGGCGTGGCATCTGAATTTATTTACACGTATTGTGTAAATATAAATGAAGGTTCCCAGGAAAGGCCAAAATCGTGAACATTACAGAAACACGCCTATTCAAATATATTGAAAATTTTACCACCAAGAAAAGGAAATTTTCAGATAAAAATTTCTGATATTTTTAATAATCCTGCTCAAAACATAGATTGTGAGTACTCGTTAGAACCGCCTCGGCGAGGCGGTTCTAACGAGTACCCACAATCTATGATTTTTACCAAAATAAGAAAAACAATGTATACCCCTGTAAACCCCAGTTTTATTATATAAAAGTGGGGTTAAATGGGTTCAAAATTATATAGGCGTACTTTCGTGATGAAGCACAGCCTTCTCGAGACACTGAAAGAAGTGATGAGGTACAACAATGACAAGACACAACGACACAGTCGCAATAATCGACATACAAACCAAAAAGAAAAAAAAAAACAACCGCTCAGCTTAGTCCACTCAGATAATGCTCAAAGAATTTTGCACTCTTCCTGATTTTGGCAAACATCCAAACAAATAATACGGCTCTGATGATACAACAGGGTTTTGCCACTGTAGTTGAGTTTCAAACCTGTTAAAATCACAAGGAAATTAAAAATATATATATATATATATATAACGGAATTCTTACCAAATACTCAGAGAATGTACAGAATATTAGGGATCTGTTACGGACTGAAAAATATAATTGAATGTTTCGGAATATCAGGAATCCAATCATTACAGAATGCTACGGATTTTGAAGCGCACACTGAAAGTGCCCATTTTGTCGTTGCCTTTTACTCAGTTCGACGAAGCGCTGTATTTCTTAAAGTAATTTGGTGGTTTTTAGACTTCAAATATTTTATTGAGTTTGAAATTACATGTAAAGGCACGACAGAGGCCAATAAATCTGTCTTGTTACTTGCACTGCTCATTAACGTGTCAACCTGAAGCGTTCGTTAAAACAGATTATGTGCAATTGTTCACAGAGGATGCATGAACAAAGAATAATACAAAACATTCCGCCATTACATGCAATACAACCATTTGGTTACAACAGAATGGTCCATACATTACGAAAACACGCCTATTCAAATACATTGAAAATTTTACCACCAAAAAATTGAAAGTTTTCAGATAATTTTTTTTTATATTTTTCATATTTCTGCTCAAAACATAGATTGTGGGTACTCGTTAGAACCGCCTCGCCGAGGCGGTTCTATCGGGAACCCACAATCTCTGTTTTGAGCAGAAATAAGAAAAATTATGTATACCCCTGTAAACCCCAGTTTTACTATATAAAAGTGGGGTTTAAGGGGGTCAAAATTATATAGGCATGTTTTCGTGATGGATGATTAAAATATTCTACACTGTATTTACCCAAGTGTTCGGACAGACATGCATGAGCAAAAAAAAAAAAAAATAAAAAAAAAAAAAAAAAAAAAAAATAGGTATCCAGACCAAAGGCCGCTAAAAAACAATCATTTAAGAATTTTTAGATACACCAAGAAGAGTAAGTAAAACATCACGAAAACATGCCTATATAATTTTGATCTCCTTAAACCCCACTTTTATATAGTAAAATCGGGGATTTCAGGGGTATACATTTTTCCTTATTTCTGCTAAAACATATCGGTTCTAACGAGTACCCACAATCTATGCTTTGAGCAGGAATATGAAAATATCAGAGTTTTTTCTGAGAATTTTCAGTTTTTGGTGGTGAAATTTTCAATATATTTGAATAGGCGTGTTTTCGTAATGTAAAATTCGTTCCAAGGTTGTTCCTCTATTGCAGTTTGTTTTTGTTTGTGCGTAAGTAGTTTCATATGTGACATCTGTTTTGTCATTATTTTGTCCTCAGCTCTCCTTGTTTTGGTGCCTCAGGAAAGCTGTGCTTCATGATTTTGGTAATTCCTGGGTATCTCCACATACATTTCTGTTCAGACTTCAGTAGTTTATATTTCTGTCCGTTCCGCCTTAAAACGGACAGCAGTATAAACTACTGAAAAAAGGTAAGGAAAAAGTCCAGGGAGTGCCTCAGTCACAAACCGCAGCCTTTCCCAGACCCCAAGAGGAAGAGGAAACCGACAAATCCAAACAAGCACAAATCGCACAAACGTACGAAAAGCACCAAGATTAGCTCTCTCTTCCCCAAGCGAGGTAATCGCAATACTAAAAGGACTGAAAAACACAAGAACAAAATGACACACGGAAAGACACACAACAAATCGCCTCGTAGAATAAACCACAAAGCAACAAAGAGTAGGACTAAGTCTGGTAAGTCTATTTAACTCACTGTTGGTGTGTCTAAACACTACTCTCCATTTCAAGGTGGATAGTCTGATACTGACCATCGGTAATGTAATTCTAGTGCTATGGTCATTCGCTATTCGGCTTCCGAATTTGCTTTCTGTATTTTATTGGGGTGCTGGCATTGTAGTCAACTCATGTCTGCTCATTTTTCCTTCTGTTTGTATTGTTCATTACGAAAACATGCCTATACAAATATATTGAAAATTTTACAACCAAAAGAATGAAAATATTTAGATAAATAAAATTCTGATTTTTTTTATATTTCTGCTTAAAACATAGATTGTGGGTACTCGTTAGAACCGCCTCGGCGAGGCAGTTTTAACGAGTACCCACAATCTATGTTTTTGAGCAGAAAAATGAAAAATAATGTATACCCCTGTAAACCCCAGTTTTACTATATAAAAGTGAGGTTTAAGGGGGTCAAAATTATGTAGGCATGTTGTCGTGATGTTAATGTTTGGAGTTGCCTCAGGAGATAAGGGCGATGTTCTACGCGAAAAAGAATTAGTAAAGAAGATGTATAGGGAGGATTGCAATAAAAAGTCATAGCCTACCAATGACATCATGATTAACAGCAAACAAATCAGACAGACAGACAGACAAGTAGTTTATTTAAGTCTCATTTTCATACATAAAAACATATTTAAATTGTATAAAACAATAAATGCATATTAAAATGTATGAAACCACTCAAGTTGAGTTATAAGAGACTAGTTATGAAATATTAATAAAATGGACGTTTAAAGTACATGTATCTGTACATTGCTAAAGACCTAAATGAAACATATTTACATGTAAGAACTATCTGTACAAAAAATTTCTACGTTCTGTTAAAATAATTTGGCAGGCTTTGGCACTATAAATAGCAATTCTATCGTCAGATAAAAGATGACAAACTTTTTCATGGTTATCAAGAGAGTCAAAATGCTGAAGGTCAATTTTTGAGAGCAGCTCTAGGCGTATATCATTATATAATGGGCATTCCAATAGTACATGTTCCTCGCTTTCTATTTTATTTGTACAATTAAAACAATACCGTTCCTCATAAGGTATCATTTCATACCGTCCCGTTTCAATTCGAAGGGGTGCTACCCCGCATCTAAACTTCGCTAAAGCGCTTCTTCTTGTCCTTGACATAACATGGCATTTAACATATGCTTCTGTTTCATAACTATGTTTAAACATTTTATATGTACGTAATTTGTTTCCTCCTGTGTATTTTGCTATGCTGACGTTACTTGACACTTTATTTTTCCATTCTGTTTTATAATCAGTAAACATAACATTTCTCAGCGTTTCAATAATAGATTGTCTGTATACTTTATTGTAGAATATATCTATACTCAAATTAATATCCGTTTTCTGTAGGGTCTTATCAATGTGAAAACACCAATTTTTATGTTTATGTCGTGTATGGTAGGACCATAAAAACACCTGCTTGTTAATCCTATCACTGTCCATGTGATTTAAGCGGAACCAGTGTGACAGAACCGTAGTCATCTGTTTTATATGCGTCGGTGTCCATCCCATATCCCCGTTTACAGCGGTGTTGGGTGTGTATTTGCCCACCCCTAGGAAGAATCGACATGCCTTATTTTGGACCGTGTTGATTACAGAGTACTCTTTCATTCCCCAGACGGCAGTTCCGTAGCTGATCACCGACCATACTGTGGTGTCATAGAGTTTCTTATAAACATCAAAAGGCATTCCTCCACTTTGCTTAAATTTCGAGATAAGTAGACCAAGTGCTCTGGTCGCCGATTTAGCAACATATTTTGCCGTGACACTGTAGTCTAGATATTCGTTTAGAACAAGGCCTAGATATTTGTAAGAGTCCGTATAATCAATGTTCACCCTTCCACATTTAAACTGAAAAACTGATTTATCCACAGACTGGTTTCGAAAATGTATCACTTTTGTTTTACTTAAGTTAACTGACATGCAATTTGTATTACACCAGACAGATAGGGTATCAAGTAAGAACTGTAAGTCATTTTCATTTTCTGCAAGGAGGGCCAGATCGTCTGCGTAGCATAAATGGTTTATGTACATGCTATCAACTAATATGCCTTTAGTTAACTTAGAAAGGACATCACTGAGGTCGTTGATATACAGATTGAAAAGCAACGTGGACAATATACAGCCCTGTTTTAAACCAGATCTTACATTGAACCAGTCAGTTTGAGTATGGTTTATCCTCACAGCACATTTTACGTTGTTATAAAGTGAGCGCAGAGACTGAAAAATTTTTCCCCCAATTCCATATGAATGCAGCTTGTTCCATAGAAGTTCCCGGTTTATGTTATCATAGGCTTTACTAAAATCGACAAAGGCTACAAAGGTAGATTTTTTCACTGCTTTTCTATTTTCAATTATGGATGTTAAAGTTGTGAGATGGTCAATCGTGCTGCGTTTTTCCCTGAAACCGTTCTGAAAATCCGTTATTTTGCCGGTACTTTCTGCCCAAGCTGTAAGTCTTTGATTCAACACATTACAGTAAGCTTTATAAGCGGCAGAAGTTACAGTTATGCCCCTGTAATTCATGGGATTTCTCGGGTCTGATGTGGAGTCCTTTAACAATGGTGTTATAATTCCATATTCCCAGGCTTCCGGGATGGTTCCTGTTTCAAAGCAAACGCAAAACAGTCTGTGTAAAAAGCCGATGCATGTGTCAGATTGGATCACTTCAGCTGGAATATTATCATATCCAGGGGACTTATTTTTGTTTAGTGACATGACAGCCTTTCGAACTTCAAGTATTGATATGCCTCCGTTCAGCATGTCATTGACTTCGTGCATGGTCGTAGACTGCATATCTTCTCCAAAACCATTTTGTGCATCCAACCTATTTGAACCATTGTACAAGTTTGAAAACTCTGTTTTCCATTTCTGAAGAACAGCCTCTTGTGACGTTGACGTTACACCATTTTCGTTTATGACTTCCATGGGTATAGTTTTATTTCTTTCATTCCCGATTCCCGTTTTCCCAATGGTTTTCCAAAAGATACCGGAATTTTCACACGCATTTAGTAATTCAGTCTGTTGCTCTTTCCAGTATGCTCTTTTCCTACGTTGTACGCACTTATCGAATTTTTTCCTCTTTTCAACATATACTTGCTTTCGCATTGATTTTTCAACTCTGTTTTTACATTTAAGCCATAGTTTTTCGTGAGTACATAAATCATTCCATAAAAGCCTTAATTCATCAGTCCACCATGGTCGTTTTACACGTCGTTTCTTATTTGTTATACCGTCTTTCAAGATTTTTCTGGGATTTAAATACTTGTTCATTTCACTTTCTAGAATGTTTGTAAATCTCTGGTATACATTATTGACGTACTTTTGATTATTTTGATTACTTTCTAATGATACTATTAACTCGTTTAGTTTCAGCAGGACATCGTTACTGCACATAAAGTCGGTTGGTATATTCCGTGTATCATATTTGATCTTTGTACAACTATTTTCGTCAGTTGTACCAGATTCATTTTGTAAGACTGACTTTAGAGATAAAAAAAGAAACGAATGATCAGGAATTTTAGTGCTGTCTATAACATGGTTCGTTGTACTCTGTTGCACAAGTTCATGACCGACAGTACACATGACACAAACCAAGAAGAGCAAAACAATCAGCTCCCTCTTTCCAAACGAGGTGATCACAATGCTAAACAGGAAGCAGGGCCCATTAAACACTGCAATTAACCAACGAACAGGACAATCCATGATTAAATCCCACAGTGAGCAGCCACAACTAGTTTAAAACTCCCCTCATTACGAAAACACGCCTATTCAAACATATAGAAAATTTCACCTCCAAATACTGACAATTTCTAGACAAAAAAAAAAAAAAAAAAAAATTTTCATATTTCTTCTCAAAACATAGATTGTGGGTACTCGTTAGAACCGCCTCGCCGAGGCGGTTCTAACGAGTACAAACAATATATGTTTTGAGCAGAAATAAGAAAAATAATGTATACTCCAGTAAACCCCAGTTTTACTATATAAAAGAGGGTTTAAAGGGGTCAAATTATATAGGTATGTTTTTGTGATGCCTTGGCCGTTCCTCCGTTTCAGTTCGTTCTTTTTTTTTTTTTTTTTTTTTTTTTTTTTTTTTTTCGTGCGTCAGTAGTTTCATAAATAATGTTTTGTTTTGTTTTATCATTGTTTCTTATTTCTCCTCCTTTTGGTGCTTTATGATGGTGGAACTTCCTGGGTATCTTAAATTTTAACTGCTTGATTTTTTTAACATTACACCGATTCTGAAAAGCGGTCTACTCTAAAGGGGAACAACTTGGCCCCTTTGCTTCTTTCTTTTTAGGGTAGATCCCTTTTCAAAAGAGGAGAAAAATCCATTCCTAGACATTTGTCGCCCCTGAAATTGTATAAATCCTCCTTAAGCAACCAAATGTTCCAATACAAACAAAAACAACTACTGCAAATTAATATTTCTGTTAACACTGAAACTATTTAGAGTACCACTCTCTCTATAATTACCTTTTACATGTAGCAAAAATAGCATACAGGCAGGGTTTTAATTGGCAATCTTATCTAAATCTGTCTGCCACTTGTTAAAGCAAACAAGTTGAGCAATATTTAGAAACATGTAATGCAATATCATCAAGCAGTTGGGTTTCTCATTCACAAACGTAACTCCCATTCATTATGATCGTTGTCTTATAAAGTGAGATTTAATTTTACACGCCGCAGCTTTCACAATGAGAAAATAGGTTTTCGGTAGACAGACAGTGATGACAAAGAGTGATGAAATATTGCTTTCGTGTGTCTGTACACAGAATCTTTGGATACTGAAAGATTTATTGGCCAGTAGTATAGGATTTACCCTCAGAATCAGACATGTGCACACAGTGGAGACCCATATAAACTAATCAGAACATAGACCGTGGGCCAGTCAGACTCAGTCTTTTCAATAATTCACCAGGTAGTAAAATGGACTTTACGTAATCCTGTGCCGGGATACGTTACATTACGAAAACATGCCTATTCAAATATATAGAAAATTTCACCTCCAAAATCTGAAAAGTTTTTAGATAAAAAACTCTGATATTTTTTCATATTTCTGCTCAAAACATAGATAGTGGGTACTCGTTAGAACCGCCTCGGCGAGGCGGTTCTAGAACCGCCTAGGCGAGGCGGTTCTAACGAGTACCCAAAATCTATGTTTTAATCAGAAATAAGAAAAATAATGTATACCCCTGTAAACCCCAGTTTTACTATATAAAAGTGGGGTTTAAGGGGGTCAAAATTACATAGGTATGTTTTCGTGATGGGTGAGCCGTTAAGGCGTCTGGTACTATAAAACCGCCCTGGCTAGTCTGCTCCGATACGCGTGTTGTACTTCAGTTGGATGCGACGTCCGACTAGAGACTAGTTCAACCCCCGCCGAGGTCGGCAACATTCTTTCGCGGAGACTGATCATGAAATATTTTCTACGGTCATTCTCTCCCTTCCGCTGATTCAAGAAGGGCAGTTGTCAGTTTCTGGCGAAAGAATGTGCACAGTACTGGTTAACCGCTTAGAGGACCAGTAAACGTGTGGTTAGGTGAACTGACCGCGCTCGACATGGCCCCATTGGGTTGACTGGGCCGTAAAACCTCGACTCAAACAAAACAAAACTTTCGGTTCCATATTTCGTTCTGTAACATATTGTAACCCCTACTATCTGATTCGACTGGATTTAATTGGAATCGATACACTGTCAGGGGAGACAACTGGCAAATTTAAATTGCCTTAAAATAGGATCTACTCTAAAAGGAAAGAATTTGCTCCACGTGGGAGCAAATTCTTTCCTTTTAGAGTACAACCTTTTTCAAAAGGAACATAGTGTGCAGAAAAGCAAACAAGAAGTTACAAAAGTCATCTTTTTTGTAAAAGTGGCATAATTATGTCTGTGTGTCGTGCTCACCATGGTCATGTTTGTGGTTTTCTTGTATTGTGGCTTCAGATCCGCATTGAGCCTTTGCTTTGTTTCATCACAGTGTTTTGAATTATATGTGTTTCACTTTGTTGTTTTACAGATGAGGCAGAGGGCCCTTATGCGGACCAAATATATATCTATAATTTGGAACTGCATCAGAATTAAGGGCGAGGCTTCGTGCGAGTAAAACTAGTTTAAGCTCCGCCCCCAACCCCACCAATAGTTTTCCTACTGACCATTCCTAGATGGTTCCTCTGTTGCAGTTCTACTTTGATTTTGCGTCTGTGATTTCATACATAGCGTTTGTGGTGTCCTTATTTGTTTCTCATCTCTCCTTTCTTTGGTGCCTTGGGCGGTCTGTACTTCGTGATTGTGGCATTTCCTGCGTATCTTTACTTATATTTATACAATCTACATAATGAATTTAGCCTCTCTAATATCTGCGTTCTGTTATTAAATAGCGAAAGTACCCTGAACATTCGGAAGACTTAGCTTTAAATCATGCTTATCCTGAAATTTGTACTCTGTCATGTTTATGTGAATACCTTATAATGCTTCTAAAACTACTGCTTAAGATGGCGAAGTGTGCAGATCCTGATCAAAGATTAGAAGCAGTTTGCTTTTGACCTTCTCTGCTAGCTCTGACATGTTTGTTCGAATATTTATGTTCGGATGTCTGTGGTTTTATACGTAGCGATTATTTGCCATTGTATGCTCCTCATCTCTTCATCTTTTGGTGTCTCAGGAATACTCTGCTTCCTGGTTGTGGCATTTCCTTGGTATATTCACTTTCATAGTTGTCATTACGAAAACACGCCTATTCAAATATACTGAAAATTTTACCACCAAAAATTGAAAAAAGAATCAGATAATAAATTCTAATATTTTTTCATATTTCTGCTCAAAACATAGATTGTGGTACTCGCTAGAACCGCCTCGACGAGGCGGTTCTAACGAGTACCCATAATCTATGTTTTGGAGAAAAAATAAGAAAAAATAATGTATACCCCTGTTAACCCCAATTTTACTACATAAAAGTGGGATTGAAGGGGGTCAAAATTATATAGGTATGTGTTCGTGATGTGTAGTTCGATTTAGGCTGCTTTCATTCAAGAAAAAGAATAGCAAAGACAGTTTCAACGTTTAGTAATGGTGTTGTACGTAGATATACTACAAGTAAGACTGACTTAATTTGTAGAGTAAACAACTACGAGTACTTTGGAAACGAAGATCTGTTTAATTAATTGACGCAAACGCTCAAAACACATCGATATATTTGAGTTTGTATAAGAAGGGTGGTCAAAGTGACACAGACTAGCATATTCCTAAGGCGGCATCCAGTCTTCCTTTAAAGTGACTTGATTTATATATGAACAATATATAAAAAAGAAGCATGGTAAAGAACTCGTATCTATTCGCGCACTCAAATCAGCGATCTCTGTATCTGCCTAAATAATCAAATGGATCATACAAAAACACGCCTATTTAAATATATTGAAAATTTTATCAGCAAAAAATAAAAAATAAAATCAGATAAAAATAATTCTCCTATTTTTCATATTTCTGCTCAAAACATAGATTGTGGGTACTCGTTAGAATCGCCTCGTCAAGGCGGTTGTAACGAGTACCCTCATGTATACCCCTATAAACACCAGTTTTGCTATAAAAAGTGGGGTTTGAGGGGGTCAAAATTATATGGGCATGTTTTCGTGATGATATCAACGAACAGCAATGGGGCTGTTCAGCCGGAGCTGACGCGCATGACAGTTTTGATGTCTGCTGATAGAATAAGGGCGCATTTTCGCACATTGAGTTTAAATGGACTAATGCTTAACTAGATTCATTAATGATTTTAGGTTAGGCAGCTAATGTACTAAAGGAGAAGTGAATTCACTAGAAAGTACACGAATAAGCATAATAAAGGATAGATGAAGATAAATGAGATATAGATTTTCAACGCCTCACGGGAAGGTACATTTTAAGTTATTAGTGTAAATCGAACAGCCATAACAGCTTGTCCATTAAACTAGGGAAGTCGTAGCTTTTGTTAATTGCTTCTAAGTTCGGGTCCTTAAAACTGATGACGTGAGCAAACACCGAGAAATCAAAATATATACACAGGTTTACCTGTTCAAGCGCTGTTTGCATTTTTCATAAAATGAAATGTGTAAATGTTATTTTCTGATTGACCGGCTCATTTCCATTCAAAGAGCAGCTACAAGCTAAAAAGTGTTCCATAAGGCTAATGACATTTGAACCACAGCGTCTGAAAATGTACCTTTGGACATACGCACCAAGCAAAGATTCAGTTCAGCCTGTGCATTCGCACAGACTGATCAGAATCTTTACTGATTTCATTTTGGATAGCCAAGATTACAACGTTTTTCCATGCGGACAAGGAATACACTGATCGGACTGGGCGGATGTGTAGTCTAATTTGAGTCTTCCATCACGAAAACTTGCCTGTATAATTTTAACCCCTTAAACCCCACTTTTATATAGTAAAACTGGGGTTTACAGGGAATATACCTTATTTTCTTATTTCTGCTCAAAAACAGATTGTGTGTACTCATAAGAACCACCTCGTCAGAACCGCCTCGTCGAGGCGGTTCTAACGAGTACCCACAATCTATGTTTTGAGCAGAAATACGAAAAATATTAAGATTTTTTATCTGAAAATTTTCATTTTTTCGTGGTAAAATTTTCAGTATATTTGAATAGACGTGGTTTCGTAATGGACTAGCGCACATGTCAGAAGGTACGTTTTCTCACGTTGAGGCTCATTTGTTGCTTTCTTATAAAAAGAGCCAGCTCATGACTAAACCAACAAAATGGCATGTGCGCCCAGCGAACAATTCAGCCTGGGCATCCGCCCAGTCTGATCAGAGTCTTCACTGTGCGCTCAATGGGTAAGTAAGGACCCAAGCTTTCTTCATGCGTACAGCGAAGACTCTGATCAGACTGGGCAGATGCCCAGGGTGATCTGAGTCTTCGCTGGGCGCACGTGCCATTTTTAGGTTTTGCCGTGTGCTGGCTCAAATATTATCTGTAGTACCAATGCCCAAACAAGACAATGTATTCTGGATATTTGCATGTAAACAATTTATGCTTAGTGGATGCTACTTGTTCTAAAGTTATAAAGTCAATTTGTTATTCATTTAAATGGGTGTTTTACAAACCCCTATTCTTCCAAGTAGGAGCTCTTTAATGCAAAAGTGTAAACCTTGATTATGTTCTGATATAGTTGTGGACGGTTTGCGAAAGTCCATTTTGCGCGGGACATTTGGTAAAAAGTGGTTCAAAAGCGACAATGCACAAAAAGTTTCCATACAGAAGTGAATCAGCTCACGATAAAACATACTATAAGACTTGTGAGACAGCGAAGATTCAGACCTGCACATCCATGCATCCTGATCAGGGTCTTCGCTGATCGTTTGTGCCTTCAACAGCCTCGGGGCTGTCATAAACTGGATGAACAAGAGCCCTTGCTATACTGGTTGGATGTACAAACTTTGCTGGTCATAGATGTCTTATTGTAGGTATTGTCGCGCCCTTGCTCCAAATTGAAAAAAAAAAAGATAAGAGAAAAGTCCAAGGAGTGCTACAATCACAAGCTGCAGCCTTTCCCAGGCACTAAGAGGAAGAGGAAACAGACAAAACCAAACAAGCGCAAATCGAACAAACGTACGAAAAGCACTAAGATTAGCTCTCTCTTCCCCAACTGAGGTAATCGCAATGCTAAAAGGACTAAAAAAAACACAAGAACAAAATAACACAAGGCAAGACTTAAAACAAATCGCCTCGTAGAATAAACCACAAAGCAACAAAGAATAAGACTAACACCGGGACCACCGCCTTAGAACAGTCAGTAGAATAAACCACGGGGTGCTTTAAAGTATAGCCGGCCATTTTCACCCTCGGTCCCGATGCTACTCTTAATACAGAAATACATATAAAATTGGTTCGCATAAAGGCTCCCAACTCAGTCAATGCATCAAAGCGAAAACATAAAAATCAAATAAATCACAGTGATAAACAAAGACGAGTACTCATGGCTAATTCTAGTGTGTGCCAGAGTAAATGAAAACCAATACACGTAGTTGAACAACAGCGGGCCAAGCCAAAGACATAGCCCCAACCCACTGGTTAAAATTTTACGAAGAGGCCGTCACTGAGTCTGAGGCCCGAACCGCCGTCGTACAATTAAAGAGTTAAGTACCGCCATCAACAATGATTGGGTTGATAATTAGGCATGCAGTCTGCCGCATAATATCCAGGCTAAGAAGTTAAATTATCGCATGCATTGATAAGCGACAGAATGCAGGTGCACTGTTAAGCTGCAGATGAACAGGGTGGTGGATTGACCTCACTCTATCATGATGTTGACCTGCTCCTTTCATTAGAGGGTTGATGCCAGATGTTACGTCTTTGATGTGACGCTCTATGGTTCTACTAGCTTCTGATGAGTTTCTTTATCTGTGGCTATCAGCGCATCACGAAAACATGCCTATATAATTTTGATTCCCTTAAACCCACTTTTATATAGTAAAACTTGGGGGTGGGGGGGAGGGGCGGCGGGGGGGGGGGGGCGGGGCTTGGTTGGGGGGAAGAGGGTACAGGACAGGGGTATACATTATTTTCCTTATTTATTCTCAAAACCGTAAATTGTGGGTACTCATTAGAATCACCTTGGCTGGGCGGTTCTAACGAATACCCACAATCTTTGTTTGGAGCAGAAATATGACAAATGTCAGATTTTTTACCTGAAAACTTTCAGTTTTTAGGAGGTGAAATTTTCAATATATTTGAATAGGCGTGTCTGAATGGTCTTTGGTGTTTGCTACGAATCTTTATCATGGTTCATAATAGGGATTTCATTTAAACTATGTAAATTTGTAGCAGGCAATTGTCAATGCTTCTAAAAAAGAAAGCAAAGGACACTTGTTTATAGAACCCTTAACGACGATGCTGACGTAGGGAAATGTGCATGCATGTTAGTTTAGTCTCTCGCACAAAGTAAGCATGTATCTATTGGGAAATATGTGACATGAATTGTATAATTTTGCTGTTGTTTTGCCAAAACCTGATTTTAAACAATTGTTCAGTGCCATTTGATATTCTATCAAACTCTGAGCACAAAGAGATAGAACATACTAAATTTCAATTACTTAATACATCCAAATAACAGTCTTACAGTTGATCTGGAAATGAGGTCATTACCGGGCATTTTTTGAGATACTGTTTTTTCAAACATTGACTTGTCGCATGACAGTTATTGGCATTTCTATACAGATGTGCCCTTTCACCCTGCATGAAGCTAGGTTAAATTGAAATGGAACACCAATCAAAGCTATCTACTGAAAGCCTCACTATATAGAGGTATTGTATGCATGTTTAGCAGAATGACATTGCATATTACTGGCATATTGAGGGAGGCCAACAAAGACCATCTCTAGCACGAAACTACCCTATAACCCTAACAGTTCCAACAGACCTGCGCGATCACAAGTATGGATACCTTTTTAGAGGAGGCAACTTTGTTATTATAGTTTTTGCTTTCCTTCTGAAAAGGGGTCTGTTCTAAAAGGAAAACAATGTGACACCCCATGGGAACACATTCTTTCCATTTAGAGTAGAATTAATTTCAATAAGATGTAAGTATGCAGAAAAGCAAACAGGAAATCACAAGGTTGTCTCCCTTAGCGGAAATGGGCAAACATCTCCCAAATGTATCCAGTCTCCTTAAGATCCACAGTGTTTACCATTCAGCCAATACTTTTAGACATCTCAACATGTAGACAAATAGACTTGTTCACAAAACAAATAAGCTGGTTAAACATGCCTGAAATACCTCAAGTATTGTTTTGAGGTTTTACGACTCGTTCAGTAATGTTTCAATGATAGGGTCGGCATTGTATGTGCTTGCATGGCTTTGTACAGAACTGAATACATAGGCCTCGTGTATTGTGGCAATGCTAAACAACAGAACTGTAGAAACATTTAGAATATGCGTTGCTGCTAATACAAAATATAGAAATATTCCGCGTTTTATGTAGGCTAGACTGCAAAGATCAACAATGGTCAGGAGATAGTTTGGGTTCATCTACAATCCATGCAATAATATAGGGATCAAACATGGTTTTTAATGCATTAACATTCGCCAGGTCCCCTGGGAGGTGTTGAAAACCGAGACCGAAGGCCGCGGTTTTCAACACCTCATAAGGGACCTGGCGAATGCAAATGCATTGAAAAACCATGTTGGATCACTATTATTGCATAAAAACTGAAAACATTTGTTACATTTCGCGTTATTTCTTGCACTATTTTGTTTCGCCTTTTCACCGATGTCTCGCGAACGCACTTTCCACGGACTATGCTCGTTCTAGGGGAGGGCAGTACACATCTCATAACGGCAGCAAATCTGTTGCCCCGGTACGATCATATTGAAAGTTGCGTAGCCGTGCATGAATTGCCTTGTTAATACACAGCTTTTCGCCGATTAATGCACGACTGTTAATAACGTGCGACACTGCTTTTTATGCAATAATACTCTGTTCTGTTTGTTTTTCACTAGAACTATTGGCTGTTTTGTGATTGCACATCATAAAAATCATCAACTGCCATTAGCTGTTAATTTCATCAATAGATCGTTTGAAGTTCAAATATAAACCTTCCTGTTTACTTTGGTTTAATCCAGGTTGTTAACGTTATATTACCAACTGACGTCCTATCTGTAATAAACCCTGATCTTGCTGAACCTGGATATGCTCTGTCTTAACAAACAGTGTAGATCCATATCAGTTGGATTCTTCAAAAGCCAACTGATCAGGATCTGCATTGATTGTCATTCAGTATATGAAGTTATATCAACAATCTTGATTAAGTAATCTGATTGGCTGGCAATTAGAAGTGGGCGTGGCATCTTAATCTATTCAACAGGCCAAGTGTTAAGACTAAATGGGGACAATAAACGTGACCGAGAAAAACAAAATTGTCGTAAATTTATTCATAGAAGGAGGGAAACAAAAATAAGTGTGGAAACATTTTATTTCTATGCAATCAAATCAAAGCTATTATTGTGTGTCAATATATTAAGGGAAATTGATACACTTTTAGGGGAGGTAAATCTTTCCAAATTGATTGACCTCCCGTCTAACAAGGGATCTGTTATCTTAGCTCTGGGTAGATCTTTTTTCTGAAGGACTTTGGTGTGCAGGAAAGCGAACAGGAAGCCACAAAAGCTATCTTCTTTGTGAGAAATGCAGAAAACCTACCAAGAGTGTCAATTCCCCTTACGCAGAATCTAAGGGTTTTATAAGCGGACTTATTACAGAATAATCAAATGTCTGCTATGAAAATCTTGCCCTAGGAATTAGAAGTGGGATAATTCGGTGCAAATGGTGTCTTAAACAATCCGTTTTCTTTTTACTAGAGTAATACAAGTATCTGAGTATCATCTACAAAGTGCGGATGAAGTATTTTTTGAGTATGGTAATCCACATCTATAAATGAGTCTCTGTATGAGAAAAACTGTTTTCGGGCATTCGGCCAGCGAAGATTTAGAACATTCAGCGGAGCTGCACAATCTGAACAGGCTCTTTGCTAAACATCGATATGTTCTACAGTACCGCTTCAGAAAATCACCAACGAAGAACTTTATCAGACTACACGGATATGAAAACAGATGTGGTCCGAATATGCTGTGAGGACGTCTGTTGAAATTGAATCTTAAGTCAAAGCCCAGTACAAAACCTACTGCTGGCGCATTTTAGAGTCGAAGTTTCGACAAGTCACCTTTTATGGTAACTTTCTTGAGATCCCCGCGCACCCAAAGAATATATGGAATTGTCTTTATTTAGCTGAAACACTAGATATGTCACAACATGGCGTTTAATGGCACTTAAGTGGTCACTTTATTCTCTCTCTCTCTCTCTCTCTCTCTCTCTCTCTCTCTCTCTCTCTCTATATATATATATATATATATATATATATATATATATATATATTATATATATATATATATATGATTGTTGCGCTCTTACCTATACAGATACTTCCCCAGTAAATACCAGGTATTCCAATAATATTTAGTCCAAAATTCAGAATAAAAAAAGGAAACGTGAAAATTTCTTAATAGAATCAAACTTCCCTGGATAATTAGGATCTTCTTCGGTCAAAAGTCCAACCCTACACAGACTCCCTTCTTCCAAAAACAAAAGAGTTTACTGTAAAAAGAAATAAGGAAATAGTTTACTCTCAAAGTCCTTCCTAAAAGGAAGGACTTTGAGAGCAAACTATTTCCCCATTTTCTGAAAGATCATGTATGTGCAGAAAAGCAAATAGGAAACCACAAAAAAAATTTTCCTATGTTAAAAATGGCAGCAATACAACCACGTTGATCCCGTCCACTTAAGAAATATGGACAAGTCGCAGGTCCTTAGCAATTTAAAGATAATTCTGCAAATAAAAATTCGAATGAAGAAGAAGAAGAAGAGAAACAATCAGAAGACAGAATGGCAAAATATGATATATCAAGGAAAAGACAGGCCTTAAAGCCACATTCCAAAGGACTACAGAGCTGGGACAGAGAATCCCGAAGTTATCATGGTGATCAAAGACTAAACGCATTATTGCCTACAAGACATTCTACTATATTGTTTAATCAGTTACATTTTCATTTTAATCAGTGTCTATTGTTTAAGTCCCCCCCCCCCCCCCCCCCCCCCCCCAAACACACACCCATCCCACAGTAGTTTTCCTACTGACCGTTCTGCTTTGTTTCTGCGTCTGTGGTTTATATGTAGCATTTGTTCTGTGCTTCCTGATAGTGGCAGTTCGTGTGTGTCTCCACTTATATTTATACCCTCCGCAAACTTTGTTTGTGGGGGTATACTGTTTTCACGTTGTCCGTCCGTCTGTCCATCCGTGTGTCCGTCCGCGACGCTGATTTTTTTCCTAATATCTTGAAAATGCAGTGATGGATATTCATCAACTTCTGTAGACACATTGATATCAATAAGGTGTACCTACATAAGAGAAAATAAGGGCTGGGACCAATGCTCTTGGAGTTATTTGTATTTCTATTTTTTTTTTTTTTTTTTTTTTTTTTTCTTAATGCAGTGAAAAGTTTGTGTGCAAACTGTCTCTTTAACCAAATGGCTGGAATTTGACCAAACTAGCAAAGATACATCATAAGGATGGGAGAAAGAAGTGATTAGATTTTGGTGACCTTGACCTTATTTGCAAGGTCACTACATTATAAATACTCAAACAAATGAGCCTTGTTAATGCAGTAAAACGTTTGTATGCGCATTATCTCTTTAACCAATGGCTGGAATTTGATCAAACTAGCACAGATACATCCTAAGGATGAGGGAAAGAATTGATTAGATTTTGGTGACCTTGACCTTATTTTCAAGGTAACTACTTTATAAATATGCAAAAAGTGAGCCAGTAAAAAAAAATTGTGTGCACACTATCTCTTCAACCAATGGCTGGAATTTGACCAAACTGGCAAAGATACATCATCAGGATGAGGGAAAAAAGTGATTAGATTTTGTTGGCCATGACCTTATTTTCAAGGTCACTACATTATAGGTACTCAAAAACTGAGCCTTATGTGCACTCTATCTTTTTTCCTGCACATCTTGATTAATATTATTAGGAATCTTAACATATTTTGCATAAATGTTCATATTCATCAGATGTTGCTGCTACAGAAAAAAAAGGGTCAAGGGATCAATACTGTTATGGTTATTTCCCTTTGTAATTCTTCAATGTCCGTAACACTTATGTTTTTTCTGTGTATCTTGCTTAATAGTTTTAGGAATCTTGTTATATTTTGCATGAATATTGATATTGATAAGTTGTTGCTGCTGTAGAAATTTTTAATTTTTCTGTCTATCTTGCTTAATAATTTTATTATATTTTGGTGACCTTGACTTTATTTTTGATTTTCTTTATTTAATGCTAACAGTGTAGGCTTTGTTTCTGTAGCGTCTAAATTGGCTCTGCACTGTAAAGGGTCGTTTTTGGTTGCTAGCATAAATGGTTTTCACTGCCACAGGCGATAATAATAGGCTTTTGCAAACAGCATAGATCCATGTGAGCCGTCTCATCTGGATCTACGCTGTTTGACATTCAGTATTTCAACTTTACGTATAAACTTCTTTTCAAGCAATAGTTTGTTAAATAAAAGAAAAGCAGACGTCAAATGTCTTCTTTTCATGCGATAGTTTGTTAAAAAAAAAAAAAAAAAAAAAAAAAAAAAAAAGAGCAGACGAGAAAGGTCGTCTGAAATTTGGCACCGAAAGAGTTAAGGAAATGATACAATGTGCACTAATGATGTGAACCCAAGATAAATAATTATATGCCATGATTGGGAATCTTTTACTGTCAAAAGGAATGAAACATAGCGTGGGTTTCTAATAAAAGGATAACGAACTGGACAACATATTGTTACTCTCTTGTGGTATTTTCTTTTACTGACGTCATTTCTCTGATAATAGTCTTTTACATCCATTCTAGTGAATTATGTATGACAAAACAGCCCTACTTTAATTCATTTCACATAAACACTTATCTTCCAGGAAAAGTGTTTTGCAGACATTATTGTCTTCTAGGCATCTGTGACGAAACGTTAGAAAACGTACCTTCGGATGTATGCGTCCAGCCAACATCCAGATGAGCCTGCACATTCGCGCAGGCTGATCAGAATCTTTACGGGGCGCATTTTGGATAGCTTAGGATGCAAGGTTTCTTCCTGTGGACAAAAAAGAATACTCCAAATCTGACTGCACGGATATGCAGGCTGATTCGTTGGGCGCATATGTCACTAGGTAAAATTTATTTTATTTGCCCGCTTTAAGTATAAGAGCGCACAAATAAATAAATAAATAAATAAATAAATAAATAAGAAAAGCAACATACCAAAACCTTAAAGTCACTTCGCTGTTTTTTCTTTAATTTTGTCTATAAGCACCAGACTTGCATGATTACTCGATCAGCTCTTTAAAAGCATTAACCCATTTTTGCAAAAAAGACTCTTCTATCTAAATCTTCCTGACAGGTTCCTCACTAAAAAGGTTCTGTTTTAGTTTATTTTTACAAAAACAAATCTGTATTAAATGCAAACAGCGTAAACCCTGGTCAGACGCCGCGTTCTTGGTCTTCACTCCTTGCAAATGTCCGTTTTGTGGGGCTCCATGAAGAAATGGAAGAACAACTGTCATCATAGGACACTTCTTCTCTATAGGGATCAAACATGGTTTTTCATGCATTAACATTCGCCAGGTCCCGTGGGAGGTGTTGAAAACGGAAGCCGCAGGCCGCGGTTTTCAACACCTCCCAAGGGACATGGCGAATGTTAATGCATGAAAAAAAACCCATGTTCGATCGCTATTATTGCATAAAAACTGAAAACATTTGCTACATTTCGCGATATTTCTTGCACTATTTTGTTTCGCCTTTTCACCGATGCCTCGCGAACGCAATTTTCACGGGCTATGCTCGTTCTAGGGCCGGGTAGTACACATCTCGTAACGGCAGCAAATCTGTGGCCCCGGTACGATCATATTGAAAGTTGCGTAGCCGTGCATTAACAGCGCGTGAATTGCTTGTTAATACACAGTTTTTCGCCGGTTAATGCGCGGCTGTTAATTACGTTCGAAACCGCTTTTTATGCCCTAACTGTTAAATATCTAATCTTACATTGTTTTGTTCTTGTTGCATATACCAAGTCATATATGAATCGCAGTGTAAAAAGCTACCGTACTTACCCTAAGTATTTAGACACCTTATCTACTTACCATACTTGTCCTAAACTTTGGAATAGTCTATTCCACTTCCTATCAATGTGTCTAATATAGTGTTGTATGTATGGCAAGTAGTGTAGATCACGATCCGACTCCGCGTTCTGGATCTATACTATTTGCAAAGCTTATCTGTTCCTATACTTAGGGTTATTACGGTATACCGTAAAGAGAATTGATACACTTTCAGGGGAAGCCACTCTGTCAATATGTTTTTGCCTCCCTTCTGAAGCAAATTTCAGAAACGACTGGATGTACTTGATAGCCTCCCTTGTTCAACATCGCAGAAAATCTGCCAAGTCGTTGTGTTGGGGTTTAACAACACGTCAATCCCTGTGGGTCATTTTGTGTCGTCTCCCAGAGAAAGGGAGAAAAGGGATAGAAGAAATAGTAGTGATGAAAGAGAGGGACACGGAAGAAAGAAGAACAGGAATGAAAGTGAAGAAACAGAAGAAATGAAAACCTTCCTCTCTACCCTTACCTGCTACAAGGATAGCAAACCTTGCCCAGCTGTAAGCCAATATCAGTTGGACGCCCCGGTGACGAAAGATACACGACACCTTCGCAACACCAACCACCCCCAAAATCTGCTAAGTACACCCAGTCCTCTTCAGAGATGTGCGCTCAACAATGACTCAGCTCAGCCTGATCAGTGTCTTCTCTCAGAGACTGTGCCTAGTGAACAAACCACAGCTTCAAAATTCAGACAGCTGAGACTGATCAGAATGTACAGACGTGCAGGTTGATTTAAATCTTTGCATGGTGATGTCATAACGTATATTTTCTGACGTTGAGATTAAGGTGTATTTTTTACGAGGTGGGGTGTAATTTTCTACGTCATTGTATTATTTCGAAATCAAAGGCCCAAATTAGCTCAGATCCTGCACAAACAGAGCAATGCACTCTCTGCTAATTGATTTGTTCTATAATATCCAGCAATACAATAAGCGAGTAAAGAAGGTCTTTCCCAGACTAAAAATGCAAAAGCGCAAACTGATCTGGATCTTCGTTGCCCGCATATGCGATAAAAGGTCCTGTCTTGCGTTATGTATCACATGAATAAATTATAGAGAAGGATTTTAAGGGGACTAGATATCCGCCACATTTACAAGAGCGACCACTTTTCCGTCTTCCTGTTTGCGTTCCTGCACACAACAACAAGTCACTTCTGAATCACTTGGGAGCAAATTCTTTCCTTTTAGAGTAGACCCCTTTTCAGAAGGGTTGCAAAATGAATTTGACAGAGATGCATCCCCTGAAAGTATATAAATTCCCCATAATTGCCAGTGCAGACAAAAACTGACATTACAACTGCTTTAGTGTGGCTAAATTGGAACGTGCATTTCGTAAAGTGCAATGAATCACAATATTTTATTACATTTTAAACAGCGCTAATTTATTGGTCTAGGGCATTTCTTTTCATTTAATAAAATGCACATAATATGTCTGGTTTTGATAAATCAGCAAATATTTATAACGGCTACCCTTATTTTAGATCTTTACAAGGCAGAAACGTGCACAGTCAAAACTGTAACTAATAGATCTGGCTCCCACTCAGATAATTATAGTTTCAATTTCATGCTTCACGAGAAGCCAACTGTACAATATCGTAAGTATGAAAAGCAGAAGCGCAGAAGAACTTCCGCATCCATAAGCTTGAAGTCCTATCTAGCCGATGTACTGAGACTGCGTCGCTTAGGACGTATGTTAAATTTCCAGAACGTCGGAATCGTCCTGAAAATAAGGGAAACGAGTCTGGACATATTGCAAAGTAGAGCCATTGTCTCTTTGAATAAAATATCGTCTTATATTCTGTAAATAATAATAATAACAATAATAATAATAATAGTAATAATAATGATGATGATGATGATGATGATAAAACATCATTTTTGTCTGATGATTTAGCCTACAAAGTGCTTAAGCTTAAAATGTGCCTGAGAACGAACACAAAACGGGTGCATTGGGCGAAGATGTACTAAATTAGCCAGACCACAACATTTTCTATTGCTTGTGCATTCAGCGAAAACCTAGATCAGCCTGCGCATCTATAATTTCTTAGCAGAACCGCTGCCGTCCGGCTGAAGAAATATTGGAATTTTGCTAACCATCGAACGCGAAGCAATGACTCAGATCAGCCTGCGCATTTGCGCAGGCTGATCTGAGTCATTGCTTGGTGGACATGCGATTTTGTAGAGAATGTTGTGCACCGGTTAATATATATTGAAAGGTACATTCTGTTAGTTGCGGTTCCGTTTTTAACGCTTAGCATTCTGGGTAAAATTTTCAGCAGACGACATTTTGAAATATTTTTTTTTTCTAATTTTTCCCAGAAAACAGGATTTGACATTTCATGCAAATCCTGTTTTCTGAGGAAAATAAGAAAACATATCATAAATTTGTCGTCTGCTGAATTTGCGCACAGAGAGGTAAAGGTTAAGAAGCTACGTATCTGATATTTACGGAAACAGTTCCATCAGAACATCTAATAATGCAGCATTATTGACTTCTTGACTACATTGTATTCCCTTGATTCAAAGCTATATGAACCACAGTCAGGAAATGTAATTTTAGCCAAAGCACAAAATTTCCTAACAAGACTGCAAGTGCGCCCAGGAAGATTCAGATCAGTCTGTCTGAAGACGCTTTGGATCCTTTACTTCCCACACAGCAATTTGTGTAAGCATTGGTCAGACAGCGCGGATACGCAGGCTGATCGTGTCTCCGTAGGGCGCACAAGCAAAATTATAGGATAATACTGTGTCCCGACTCAGTTATCACATCTGCACCCAACGCACCTATTACGTGTTTATTCTCAGGTACATTTTAAGCTTAAGCAGTGTCATGCTGAACCCGGAAATACCCTTCCTTTGCAAACAGTGTAGATCCGGATCAGTTGGCTTCTGAAAGCTTCTTCAGAAGCCAACTGATCTGGATCTGCACTTTTTACTATAAAGTAATATGAATTTATAGCAACAATTTGGATCCAGCAATCTGATTGGCTGAAAATTAGAAGAGGGTGTGGCATCTTAATATATTCAGCAGGACAAGGGTTAAGAATTTTGTAGCTAAATCGTCAGATGAAAATAAATGAAGTTTTTTTTTTTTTTTTTTTTTTTTTTGTTTTTTTTTTTGTTTGTTTTTTTTATTTATTTTTAATTTTTTATTTTATTTTTTACAGAAAATAAGACTTGATAATTTCATTCAAACAGACAAGTTGGATGAAATATCCTCTTATTTTCTATGCAAGACTATTGTCTGTTTCTACTTATAAACAATTTAAGCTTTCAATTTCGGAACCTATCTAATGTGCTTTCTTACTTTAAGGCTTCGCCTCTTTTAAGTGACCGATTATAAAACAAAATGTTTCGGATATTTTAAATCATCAAAAAGAAATGTTTCGTTTATTCAGAATTCAGACTAATTCGCAACTGAGGGCGTATCCATTCTTTAAATCACAAACATACGTACACGATAAATGTTATTTGTTTATTTATTTATTTATTTATTTATTTATTTATACTTTTCATTTGGGATTTACGGTCCTTTCAAGAATGTTTCACTTATATCGAGCCGATTGTTCATCAAAGATGGGCGAAAACAGTAGAACCCGAGCGAAAAAACACCTGACCTTGGCTTTCCCACATGTGACCCGAGCGAGGCACACAACGGTGAGAAACCTAATGGATTAAGACGATAAAAGGTATAATTATTGAATAAGTAAATTGGATTTTAAAGATATATTTAAAAGCTTTCAAATAATATTTTTGTTCGCGACTCGAGTCTCGTAAGGGACAAGAGCTGCCTACCAAATATCACAACACAGAATAGATAACTTTTACCACTCCGGCTCTGGGCTAATTCAGCAGATGACACATTGATTATATTTTCTTATTTTCCCCAGAAAACAGGTTTTGACATTACATGCAATTGTCTCCATTGGAGATAATTTGCATGAAATGTCAAAATCCTGTTTTCTGGGAAAAAAGTATCGAGTCATGTGCTGTTTCCTGGGAAAAATCAGAAAAAATATTTCAAAATGTCGTCTGCTGAAAATATTACCCAGAGTGCGAAGCAAACTAAAAAAATCAATGACGTCTTCAAGACTCCTAACTGCAACGTCAGTGATATAAATTGTTTTCTCTAAATACAATTCTCTAGTTCCTAATTGGGAATTAACTCAACCCATTTTAGACTGAATAAACCTCCCCCACATATATATTGGAAGAGTCGAATTTCAATTTTAGGTATGTCATGCAGTGTGATTTAGATACAATGTATTCCTAGAGAAAAAACGGCTTGACTATTTGCAAACAGTAGAGACCCTGATCAGAAGCCGCATTCCACGGGGTCTCTAGACAAAAATTGGTTACAAAAGAGAAATCGTTCCATGTGCAATTATTTCTTTGGGAAATGCTGCATCGTTTTCAGCTCTATGAAAATTTTGTCTTGTGTTGCTTGAGTTGGGTTGGAGTTTAACGGCTCAGTCAACACTGTTAAGTTAATATCGAGCCGGTCAGTTTACCTAACCAACTTTCCTGGGCAGGGTTAGGTCATCAAAGCAGTTAACCAGTACTTGTGCACATTCTTTTGCCAGAAACCGACAAGTGCCCTTCTTAGATCAGCGGAAGGGAAAGAATGACCGTAGACAATATTTCATGATCCATCTCAACGAAAGTGTGTTGCTGGACCCGGCGGGGATGGGACCCGCGATCTCCTGATCACCAGTCAAACGCGCGTTCGACTGAGCCACCAAAGCTGGCTTTGTCTTGTAAGTCAAAGAACACCAACGACCAAGGAAAATCTCGATCCTGCGGGTCCACAACATTGAAACAACGTCAACGTTGAGTCAATGTCACCATTGAAACAACGTCGATTCAACGTCTTGACGTTGAATCAACGTTGAATCGACGTTGTTTCAGCGTTTTGTGCCCGCTGAGTATTCTTAGCATTTACAAATCTATAACGATCCTAAACCAGATCTTGATAATATCAATGGACAGATAACAATCCTAAACCAGATCTTGATAATATCAATGCATATAGCAAGTTTGGTTAAAATGCCTTGTTATTTACTCAAGTTATCGTCTGGAAACGAAAATATGGGCGTGTCTCGGGCAGATAACTCCGTAAAAAAATTGACGAAATTTGCCCATTAGTAATTCCATACCAGATCTCCTTAATGTCAATATATATAGCAAGTTTGGTTAAAATGTCTTGTTATTTACTCAAGTTATCGTCCGGAAACGAAAATATGGGCGTGTCTCGGGCAGATAACTCCGTACAAATTTGACGAAATTTGCCTATTAGCAATTCCACACCAGATCAGTTTAATGTCAATGCATATAGCAAGTTTGGTTAAAATCCCTTCCCTTGTTATTTACTCAAGTTATCGTCCGGAATCGAAAATATGGGCGTGTCTCGGGCAGATAACTCCGTAAAAAGTTGATGAAATTTACCCATTAGAAATCCCATACCAGATCTCCACAATATCAATGCGCATACCAAGTTTGGTGAAAATCCATTGCTGTTTACTCAATTTATCATCCGGAAACGAAAAACGGACGGACGGACGACGGACGGACGGACAGACACACGGACGTCCAATGTAAAACCATAATACCCCGCCACTATTGTGTGGCGGGGTATAAAAATCGATACATAAATAAATGAATAAATAAAACATGTTGTAGGCACTTCTTAGAGACCATCACGAAAACATGCCTATATAATTTTGACCCCCTTAAACCCCATTTTTATAAACTGGGGTTTACAGGGGTATACATAATTTTTCTTATTTCTGCTCAAAACGCTTCTAACGAGAACCCACAATCTATATTTTGAGCAGAAATATGAAAAATATATCAATTTTTTATTTGAAAATTTTCAGTTTTTGGAGGTGAAATTTTCTATATAATTGAATAGGAGTGTTTTCGTAATGCGTATCTCAAAGGTGATTTAAATGATAACCCACAACGTATCTTTTTATGGAGGAAAAAAACTGTCAGCATTTTGGTAAAACATGACTTTTTGACATCGTTTAGGAAGCCGTTTAGGAAGCCGTATACATTTTACGTAGATGTGTTAACGTAATGGAAAATCGGTTATCTTTTCAAAGGCGTGTTAATAAAATGATCATCGGAAAAAGTAGGTATTGAGTTTACAAATCGATCCAAACAAAAAGCTAAATCTCAGCTCAGCATGCTGGTTAACAATTTCAGTGGTAGACATTTTGAAATGCATTGTTTTTATTTTTAACAGAAGATAGAATTTGAAATTTCACGCAAATGGAAGAGCTTGCATGAAATGTCAAACCATCTTTCTTAAAAATGTTCTTTATTTACCGTAAAGTGTAAAATTCTACCTTTTAGGAAAAACAAGAAAGAAGGTATAATCAATTAGACGTCAGCTGAATTGCCCGGTGAGTGCTAAAGGTTAACGATTTGATTGATTGAGTTGGGGTTTAACGACACGTCAACCCTTGTGGGTCATTTTGTGTCGTCTCCCAGAGAAAGGGAGAAAATAGACAGAAGAGATAGCAGAAGAGATGAAAGGGAGGGACAGGGAAGAAAGAGAAACAGGAATGAAAGTGAAGAAACAGAAGAAATAAAAACATCACCTCCCTACCCTTACCTGCTACAAGGATAGCAGGCCTTGCCCAACTATAAGCCAATATCAGCTGGACACCCCGGGTGACAAAAGATACATGACACCTTCGCACCACCCAACCACCCACATAAAGGTTAACGAAAACTGAAGGTTAGCAGACCTCGGCTGCATGTGGTGAAGGTGTATTTTAGATAACACTTAATGGAAATTATCAAGTTCTATTCTATCAAGCCACAATCTTAGTGTGTGCCGCCAACATCGCAGTTTTATTCTTGATATTTGACAGAAAGGAAATCTGAAATAGCATTTTACGACACACATCCATTTCCTTGGGGTCAAAATGCTTTTACATTTTTGCACTCTGATTATATAAAAAGCAATATTGTAGTGAGATAAGCGATTGTTTTTGCCACATGACATTATTAGACGTCTGTCTTGTATAAATCACAGTTTAAATGTTACTTGCTCAACAGAGGCCACGGCTAGTGGGTTTTAGCAGACGCAATAAAATGTTTTGTTTCTGACATAGAAAACATGGTCGCTAAACTAATAAGTGTTTGTTTTTTGTACTTGTCTTTTTTTAAACTGATTTTATAGTTTTCATAATACTGTCACCTTGTCATTGACCCTTAGCTTACCGTTATAACCCTCAATATTGGGACAGACAGACCTGCGAAAACAGGTAGACCCAGATCAGCAGAACGCGGCGTCTGACCAGGATCTGCGCCACTTATCCAGCACTATTTTAAACAAATAAAGAGGTAGTAAAATATGCTTTTTTTTTTCAAATTTTGGGACCAGTATAGTGAGGTGTCCCAATACTCAGGGTAAATACGGTAGTTGGTTCTCGTATTTATTTATCTATGTATTTATTTTAAGGAATGAATTTTATTTTTTCGAAGTTCATTGAGGTATGACCGCAGTGAGTCTCTTGCAAAGTAGCAGCGTCCAATCAAATTTCCGAAAGCGTCTATTGTATTGACGTCACGTCACTTCGCGTGATCCATTGCGTTCATGGAGGAGTGAACTACACTGGGTTCTATAGGTTTCTCTAAGAGTCTTAAATCGAAAATGTAAATATTTACTGATACGCTTCGATCAGACTGCTAAACTACGGAGAAAAGTTCCGGATTTCCAAGGGACAGTAGACGTGGCTCTCTCTCGTGTGGGGGTTTGGAGAGGGAGGGGAGGGAGCGCGGGTGTTGTATCTTTTCAAGTCTCTAAACAGCAAGAATAGCCTGCCTGAGGTCTGTGACTCCTTTGTTGTACGAGTCGTCTTGCTTGCTGAGCTCAGTGTGTGGCAAGGTGGGAGCGGGTGTGGTAGGGCGTGTATAGTGATTGCCAATATTTATCTGTTTTCAACAGCTTACTTTCATCTTTTGCGGAAAAGGGCGTCTGGCAAAGATAAATTCAGAAATGTAAGCATTTGGTATGCTGGCATTGGTATTGTTACATTCATTACATGGCAAATGTTTGGAAACGGAAAGTTTTTTTATCAGCCCGGTGACATTATGGTAAAGGTGACTTTTCTAATATATTTATTTAAATGCTTTAACTCGCTATTTTTAATGACATTTTTACATTTATTTACATTTTTCTTGCAACCGTTGTTATCATTTACACATAGGGATCCAGATGCATTTCAGACCATTGGCCTTGTCAGTCGTTTTGTCACACCTGCAAACTTGGAGATCATCTCTCCCGATTTGGCCGTGGTCATCTGTTGCCGAAACAGAGAGCAATCAGGCCCCAAGGCTATAAAACTTTTTATGCTCAACTCAGCTGAGCATGAAATTTAAATTGTCCTGCTAATATATCTCAAATGACTAACAATTGCATATTGTTTCTTTCTAAACATAGCCGAGGATGGTAATTTCTCTGCTAATAAATATGAAAATGCCAACTGTTTTCATGCTCAAATTGTTTGGGCACGAAAAAAGTTTTATAACCTCCGGGACCGGTCTTTTATGTAATAGTGTGGGGAATCCACGTGACCAAATGACTAAGTGTATGGAGTTTGTTACTTTTTTTAGCCTCGCATCAGGTAGGATTTTTTAGAATATTTCGATTTATACCTGATGGAATTATTCAAATAAAGCACAGAGTACGCGGAAAATCATGCTCTTTCTTGTGGTATAAGCGCTATTCTGCAATCCGGTCTGATTCACGAGAATATTCGGAGAATGCTTTTCGTCAAAATTCATGTACATTGTCCCGGTGACCCAGATTGACAGCAAAAACATTCTTCGAATGTTCTCGAAGATTAGACCAGATCGCAGAATAGGGCTTACACCACCAGAGAGTGCTTGATTTTCTGCGTACTCTGCGCTTTATTTGAACAAATTCCATTTGGTATGAATAGAGATATTCTAAAAAATCCTACCTTATGCGGAGCTAAAAATAGTAACAAACTCCGTATACCTAGTCATTTGGTCACGTGGATTCCCCACACTGTGTAATCTGCCCAGCTTTTTTCTTTCAAACTGTCGCTTACTGAATGATATCTGCCATGCCGGAGGATGTAAGATGTAACAGTACTATATGAACTTCATTTATCTTAACCATTTATCTTGAACATGAGATTACTATGGTAGTCAATGACACATTTGATTAGCTTCCTCTGTTGCAGTTTCTTTTTGTTTGTGCGCCTGTGCTGTCAAATGTGGCGTTTGTTTTGTCATTTTTGTTCCTCATCATTCTTTCTTATAATGCCTCGGGAGGGCTGTGCTTTTTGATTGTAGCATTTCCTGAGTATCGTCATTAATGTTTTTGCAAATATCTTCGTTGGTATTTGGTCCAAGTGAGAGGTGTTCAAAAGGTTGTGATTTCTACGTTCTGCATACATGTTTCATAAGCGTATAAGAAGGTGAATTTAATTAGGGAGGGCATTAGTTTGATCACTTAGACAAACCTTATGTTTTTGTGTTTTCTCATCAATCTTAGCTACGTTAACATCTGATGTACCTATCTTCCCTTACCAGTCATAGCTGCTCTTAAAACTGGTGTTGTTGTGTTTCCGCATTAATATTAACTGCGCTCAAAACAGGTGTTCTTGTGTTTCCACACCAGTCTAAGCTGCTCTAAAACCTGATATACCTATTCTTCAACCCAGTCTTAGCTGCTGTAAAACCCGATGCACTTATCTTTCCACACCAGTCTTAGCTGCTGTAAAACCTGATGCACCTATCTTTCCACACCAACCTTAGCTGTTCTAAATCATGATGTACTCATCTTTCCACACCAGTCTCAGCTGCTGTAAAACCTGATTAAGCTATCTTTCCATACCAGTCTTAGATGCTGTAAAACCTGATGTACTTATCTTCCCACACCAGTCTTAGCTGCTGTAAAACCTGCGTACCTATATTTCCACAACAGATTCCGGCAATTCCGATCTTTACAGGTCGTTGACTTGATTTAGAAATAATTTGGCCCTGTGATGTGATGTGTACAACGTATGCTCTTTGATACCTATACATCTATACAAAAGATATGAGCATTCCCCTCCAAGGATAACTTCCTATCATGGCTTGGAACTCTCCTTCTCCCTGGCAGATGACCAGACAGCTTGTTTGTTCATTCTTATAGCGAGGTTTGAACCAATGACCATTTGGGACTCTGAGGTGATTCTAGTTTCGGCTAGTTTGCTTTCATGATAAAACAATAGTTGAGACAACGCTTGACATGTATACTCTGAGATACCTACCGATACAATACAGTATGCTCCATTTAAAAGGCATAATCTTCCGCTGTTATATTAGCAGAACGAACCAAATTTGGCAGCCTAGACAAAGAGATACAAGAAAGGAAAGAGAAAAGTCCAGGAAGTGCCACAATCACAAACCGCAGCCCTTCCCAGACACCAAGAGGACATAAATGCAACAGCCAAATGTCAATTTTTGGAGACGTTCGGCACTACAGGGCAAATGATATGAGCGAAAATGCGCATAAACGTAGTCTCGTTTAGCCATTATATTTCCTGTGCTTCCGTGTAATTAGGTTGTGTTAATCTCTTTCGGCAAACTGGAGGACACCTGCAACAGCAATTACATGACCGAGCATCAAATAAATTATTCAAATAGCTCAACACAACATATTACCAGTTTTGATAGAAACTACAAACTGAGGTAAAACTCTTCCAGGAAGAGCAATTTCACCCTGTCAAATATTGCCTTAGTATATTAAAAAATGGTATCATGTTTGTGAAAGATGCTAAAAATAGATAATCAGCTGAATATGTACATGCCATATATCAGCCAATGAGAAACATTAAAATCCTGACTGAATGCAATAAAGCATGAAACTTGGAGCTCTTTCATTGAAAACCATACTATGTTTATGAATTATTCAACCATCCAGGTGGTACATAATTACAGAACTTGTCTACAGTGAACTGCTCATCATGCGCAGGACAGACTGCGTATTTTTTTTATTTTTTTTTTATTTCAAGCGTGCTCTGTCAAACATTTTACGTGCAAAGAGTGTTTGGCGACTGAAATGGGCAAGCTTTGTATTAAAATGTCAACTCTTCATTCAGAAGACAAAATGATCGCAATAGAAAAATAACTAGATTTTCACACGTCTATTTATTTTCCTTTTCATTTGTGAGTTTACTATATTTTGTTTTCAAACCTTCCATTCCTACAGACAAATACAGAAACCTTTGCAAACAGTGCAGATCAAAAGGAGACGCTCCCGCCGTCTCATCAGGATATACACTGTTTGCCATTCTGTTATTAATGTTTGACTGAAACTCCTATTGAAACTCCTATATGCAAAAGTGGATGTGTTTAAATTCAGAGATGGAAGAATTCATGTCAAAATCTCGGGTGTGAAAGGGTTAAAGATCGACACTAAAGCAAAGTCTAAAAATTAGCTGTGTTTCCGCTAACGCTCTGTAATCAAGAAGGGTAGGTAGGTACGCAAAACTTTTTTCTGCTTTTTTCCCGGTAAAACAGAAGGGTAGGTAAGGAGCAAAGTATTTTTTTTTGTTTCAATTTTTTATCGAAATAAAGCAAATCAAAGGCCAAGACTTCATTTACAGATACACGGACAAGCAAAAATGTCATAACCCTGCATTTTGTGAGAGCTTCAGAAAAAAATGACAATTTCTTTAGCTTATTGAGTCTACAAAAATATATATAACTATGGCTGTCTTTGCTTCTTTCCCTATGGATATTGGGACCAGATTCTTGGATCTGTAAATCCCATTCCTGAACATGGCTCATCTTTTTTACTTCATCTTCATATTACAGAGATGTGATTGTATAGTGATTTCTTCGTCTCGATCATTCCATAAAGTTTCATCCAGATAGGAAATACAAGCAACAGCACACCTTTTAAACATCTTTTAAATTGGTTGTTATTCATTTAAATTCATCTAACATTTTATTCCTTTAATTTCCAAGACAGTTCAAGAACGAGACCAGTTGCACGACAGTACAGACTGCCATAGATATTAGAAAGTTATCATGTTAGAAAGTCTGTGATGAAGATCCTGGTAAACTCCACCTCAAAGGGGAAAGTGGGGCTTACAAAGGGAATACAATCTGTTCCTTAATACTATTTAAAACAGATTCTGGGTACTGGTTAGAACTGCCTTGACGAGGCAGATCTAACATGTACCCACAGTCGTTGTTATGAATCGAAATAAGTAAAATCTACTTTCCACATCCGAAAGTTTGCTTTTTACAGCCATAAAATTATATTATTTTACATACATGTAAGTGCATAAACATAAAACAATAACCATTGAAGACGATCACTTGGTCATTTGATGTTTGTTTGAAGCTTGACGGTTTAGTCAACACAACTGATGTTGATTTGAGTCGGCCAATTTATTTAACAATGCTTTTCCTGGGTAGGCTTACACATAAGCAGTTAATCGGTACAGTGCACATTCTTTTGCCAGAAACTAGCAACTGCCCTTCTTGACTTTTTTACGACTCTTTCAATATTATTTCACTTACTTTGAGCCAATCGTTAATCAAAAATGGGCGAAAACCAAAGTACTCGGAGAAAAACCATCTCACATGTGCCCCGAGCAAGGTGCGTACCCACAGCAATAAGAGAATAATTTAGAGACAGGGCTCTTAACTACTATGTCATAACCTTCTTGAATCAGCAGAAGGGAGAGAATATGTCATCACGAAAACGTACCTATATAATATTGACCCCCGTAAACCCCACTTTTATATAGTAAAACTGGGGTTTACAGGGGTATACATTATTTTTCTTATTTCTGCTCAAAAACATAGATTGTGGGAACTTGTTAGAACCGCCTCGCCGAGGCGGTTCTAACGAGTACCCACAATCTATCTTTTGAGAGAAATATGAAAAATATCAGAGATTGTTATCTGAAAACTTTCAGTTTTTGGAGGTGAAATTTTCTATATATTTGAATAGGCATGTTTTCGTAATGTGCCATCTTCTTCATTCACGCGGTTTTAAACAATATCCGGGTTCTTTATTTATGCCGTTGTCATTTTGACTCTTGCAGTCTATGCATGATTCATATGTAAAGCGTCTCAGATGCACAAAAAAAGGTTACTCCGTATTTCGGAATATACCGACATGCTAAAAACTACCGAAAAGTAACCGAAAGACCGACGGCAAAGCGGAAAATTGGTTCACTCGGGCGTGAAATATGAAGGGTCGGGCGCTGTAATTTTTATTTTTTTTTTTTTTTATTTTTGATTATAAAAAATGTCGAGTCGGGGGTCAGAAACAGAGTCGGTCGGATTAGTGGAAACACAGCTATTTTTTCTAGGTCTTAATTGTTGTTGTTAGTCTAGAACAACTGGGCTCACGAGGAAGTTATTTTAATATAATGTCTTATATGACAAATAAAATCTCTGACTAGAGCTGTTTCAGGAGTGCTAAGGTAAAAATTGAGTTCAACTACACCTTTTAAATTATTTCTAACCTTCCTACCTTTAACACTTATTATATTACACACCCATGTAAAAGGTTTACTATGTAATATATATACTTCTAAAACATAGCTCTAGATAATTGGCATTTTTCAACTGCAAGTATTTTAGTCTTATTTGTTTGTATTGAGGTTTTACGGCCCAGTCAACCCAATGGGGTCATGTCGAGCGCAGTCAGTTTACCTAACCACACGTTCACTGGGCAGGCTTAGTCATCTAAGCGGTTAACCAGTATTGTGCACATTCTTTCGCCAGAAACTGACAACTGTCCTTCTTGAATCAGCGGAAGGGAGAGAATGACCGTAGAAAATATTTCATGATCAATCTCCACGAAAGAATGTTGCCGACCTCGGCGGGGTTGAACCCGCGACCTCCTGGTCTCCAGTCGGACGGCGCATCCAACTGAGCCACCGAGGCCGGCAAGTATTTTAGTCTACACGGGAACGTATGTTATGGGCACTCAGCTATTTCTTTTACCTAGAGTCATATAAGTCATGACGTTTTTAATAGGATGCAGAATGTTTTGATTATTTAAATTGTTGAAACTGATTTATGCACTAGGAATAGTTGAATTCGAAAAACAAAAAAAAAAAGTTTAAAATACTCCTACATACCTCTGCTTTCACTATGTGTGTGTGTGTGTGTTGAGGGGGTGGGGGTGCGGGTGGAGGGGAGGGGGAGCGGCAAAATTTACATAGACTTGTTATTGTAATGTTACTTGCTCAACGTTGGCATGTTAAAGCACATTTCAAAATAAATTGTAAATATTACAATATCTGAGTTAAATAATGCCAGACTTGGCAATCAAAGTGAAATTGTTCCTTAGCGAAAGGTTACTGCAATGAAATACGAGTAAAAGAGATTTTAAAGGAAAACCAATATCCCTTAACCATATGAGTGACAGCCAATCAAGTACTGGTAAACAGACAGATCATCTAGAATGTGTAAAATCCCGAAAGTTTCCTAAACATTCTTAATTCTTTACCATGCTTGTCCCAAAATTTAAACATGTCCGTTTGACTACCTTGGGATATGTCAAAAGAACATGATGAGTTGTAAACAGTCTAGTCTCGCCAGACGTTGTGTTCTACTATTTCACAGTTTGCGAAAGCCTATCAGTTCGAACACCTAACCTTTAAAGTGTCAGTCACAACTGCAGCAGACGACAATTTTTTTTTTATTTTTCGGAGAAAACTAGTCTTGACATTTCATGTGAATCGTCTGCTACAAATTAGGCGCTTTAAGGGTTAAAATGAATATGTGATTGAACAATTCAGTGAGTTCAATAATTATAATTTTTAACGCTAAAATTATCGGGCAAAATTTTCATTATATGCTTTTTTTTTATATTTTTTTCTTATTTTCCACCCAGAAGTTGGGATTGATACTTTATGCTTATTTGCTTTCTAATGTGATAATATTTATTAAATGTCAAACACTTCTTTCTTGATGAATAAGTCTATACATTCAACCACTTGTTTTCTGGATTTGCCTACAGAGTACCAAAGGTCAGATCTGACAACGTCTTCTAACAACATACACTGAATGCGTAGGCTTAGAACGGTGTATGTCTTCGAATTTCGCACATACCATCACGGAACACTGTACACGAAGTGGTCCTTGATCCCGGTCTTCTCTGTATCAGCTTTTACTCTGCTTGTCCACTTAACCCCTTTACCTCTGAGTTTATGAAATGGACTCACCCATCTCTGAATTTAGACACATCCATTGACGCAAACAGTATTTCAGTCCACCATTCAATAACAGAATGGAATATAGTGCAGGTCCTGATCAGACGGCTGATCGGGTTATGAGCCGTCTCATCAGGACCTGCATTTTTTTCAAAGGTATGCAGTTTTATACAGTAAAACTGGGGTTTACAGGGGTATACATTATTTTTCTTATTTTGTCGTCCGTCTGTCGTCCTTCCACACCTTTGAACGACTTCTCCACTGTAACTCATGCCCAATTTACTTCAAACTTCATGCGGCGACTTCTGTTGAAGGGGGATTGAAAATTTATACAAATGATTACGGTCCGTTGATCAAGATAGCCACCATGCCCATATGTAGTAAAAACACTTAAAAAAATCTTTTCCAGAACCAAGAAAGATTTCACATGAAGCCGTCTGTCGAAGGTTCCGCGCCATTGAGCAGGATGGCCGCCAAGTCCATATATGGTAAAATCTTTTAAAAATCTTCTTCTCTAGAACCAAGAAAGCTTTGGGGCTGAATTTTGGTATATAGCATTGCTATTTCAAGGTCTACAATGTCTGTTCAAATGATGATCGTAGGTTGACCATCGACCTTATTAGGGCAAGATAAAATTTGCATCTCTAGGTTTATGTTGCTGGGGGAGGGGGGGAGTTAAATTTTTTTTTTTTTTTTTTTTTTTTTTTGCTTTTTGTTTTTGTTTTCAATATGCGTTTTAAGATTAATGGCTGAAACTTACAATGTATGATTAAAGTAGTAAAACCTGTTGTAAGGATAAAAATTTTGTCCCCTTGGGGCTATTTGCCCTTGCATCTGGGCTATATACATGTACACAATTTTGTAATTTTTAAATGTCTTCTTCTCTGGAACCGCTTATGCAATTTTCACCAGATTTCACATGAGGCGTTCTATCGAAGGTATGTTGACAATTTGTTCGTGATTCTGCACCATTAAGTAAGACGGCTGGCATGCCGATTAAGAGAAAAACACTTCAAAATCGTCTTCTCCAGTATTAAGAAAGATTTGAGGCTGAATCTTGGTACACAGTATCGGGGACTCAAGGTCTACCAAGTTTGTTAAAACGATGAGACTAGGATGACCTTTGACCGCTTTATGGTATGATCAATTTTCTGTCCCAGTTGCTGTGGCAATACTGGAAGAATATTGCTTGGCATTTGCAAATATGCAATAGCTGTTATACCAGGTGAGCGAATTGTGGCCAATGTGCCTCATGTTTCTATATACCTTTACCAAATAGTGTCTTCGAGAGGAAAGAAAGTCAGTATTAACTGAGCAGCACACATAATAATTATAACTTTACAGGCGCATTATTGCTGACAAAATGGCATATGCAAACAGTGCGGACCCAGTGCAAATCCTGAAGGAGCAGTCTGATCAAGGTCTACACTGTTAGCCATAGTTAGCTCATACTGATTGTGACCTTAACTAATCGTATAGACTCTAAGGTTCATTTCACTCGGAGCAGCCGGGGAAAAATGACGAAATGGTCTAGACAGCGTTTATCAGTGCAAACAGTCGATTCATTAAATTAAAATTGCAGATTACCATCGTCAAGTCTTTCCCAATGTGAGGATTACGTAAAAAACAGCAACATTTTGGCCATAATCAGAGAAACAATCTATATTGTCTGCAGCACAGAGTGCATCTCAGTGTAGGTTCACAGTCATTGGAGCCGCAACGTCAGAAAACGTACTTTCGCACATTTGCGCCCAGCGAAGATTCCATCACGAAAACAAACATAATTTTGACCCCCTTAAACCCCACTTTTATATAGTAAAACTGGGGTTTACAGGGGTATACATTATTTTTCTTATTTTTGCTCGAAAACATAGATTGTGGGTTCTCGTTAGACCGTAGAGTACACACAATCTATGTTTTCGAGCAGAAATATGAAAACTATCAGAGTTTTTTTATCTGAAATTTTCTTTTTATTTGAGGGTGTGAAATCTGCATTCAAAATATCAGCCTTGAAATTTCTGGTATCCAAAACAAACAACAGTACCTCAAAATGCGCGGGCTTCACATTGCCATAAAGTTTACCATAATTAAACTTAGTGTTCTGACAGACAGCTGAGATCCAGATCAAACACCGTGGAACGCGGAGTCTGGTTTGGAGCTTACTACATAGTTTGCATCACACACAGCATTTTAAGACACATCGATTGGTAGTAAAATGGACTTGTTTAATACTCATTCTCATTCAAAGGGGAGAGGAAATCGGCGTCAAAAATAGTCAAAAGTTTATTCTTTTAAATGTGTCTTAACCTATGCATTACTTGATAGTTATGGCGAAGAGTCAACACAAATAGTTTAATAATGTCACATGCCATATATTTAAAATTAAAGTTAAATTGTCATACCAATTACTTCATCATTAAAATCTCTAAATTATAAATTGTATAATGTAGTCTGTAGTCTGAAGATGTAAAGCAGTTTATCTAAATAGTAGTTACTAAGATGTATTTACAACAGTTCCGCCTTGTCTCTAAATCCACAATAGTTGTAGTTCTAGTCCAGAGTTGTAGTTATTACAATCGCAGATATTGACTTCAAGTTATAGTTATTTGGTCCACAACAGTAGTAGTTATAATCCAAAAAATTGTTTTTAGTCCTAGCACAAACTTAATTCCACATCAAAATGAGTTTGTCCATATCATTTTCTAATAAAGTCCCTTGGCTAACATTTCAAGCTTACTTCATGTTCTCCCTGATACTAATGTCAAAGAAAAAAAACTTGACGACGTCATGTGCCGACGTCGACGTCAATAGACGTCTGGCTATAAATAGAATCACATATTAATAATATAGCAATAACAAGAATATAAGCATAATAACATTAGATAGAACAGTTGTGATACATATAGTAGTGTAGAGGGAAAAGTTGGCTTATAATTCAAAAGTACACTTTCGTTATGGTTTGAAAAAGATAGAACATACAAACTTTATCATAACGTTGAAACTAAAGACGAAACTATTGAGTGACTCATAAATGATTACCCGTAAATGAAAAGAAAAATTAATGCGATAGTAGTATTGGGTGCCACCCAATCAACTTTGCGAGCCGTTAAACTTTTAATGGATATGAACCGACCATTTCGGTCGCATAATAACCCAAAAGATGTTAGAAATCGGGAAACCGAAAATAGATGTTGCCTTGTAAATAATGGTCGTCTCGTATATTTAGATTCAGATATTATTCTACGTTTAAGAAGAAAAAAGAGGTGATTTTTTTTAATATATCTTGATGCAACTTGTCTTTTAGTATCTATCTACTTTGTAATGAAAAGCTAATATATTTGTTTTGCCATTTATGTAACATGTATATGCTCGTGAATGAAACGATCAAAATTACGCTATGAAACTGAGTTTGAGCTTTGTTGAGCTTCAGTTTAATAGTAATTGCTAGTTTTATTTTATAGTATATACATGTATCACTTGATTGCATCGTACAGTATTTTATAATAAAGAAAGCTAAAAATATAAATAAATTAACTTTTGTCCCGTACATGGCGGCAAGCTTAGGACAACAATTAAATAATGAAAACGATATGTCTGTTTAAATGTGTTTGTTTTGTTAATTTATCCAGATGAAAGTACGTCACATGTCACATGTCACATGAACTTAAATATCATTGAAGAACCACTGACATAATCATAATCTGTATGATAGCCTGACTTTTAACGATAAAAAAAAAATTATATTAAGAAAGTGCACTTTTGAATACCCTGACAGTATTGCTTATACAATTACTATGATATTGTAGAAGACTGGCATATTGTCTTTTAGTAAATGTAAATTGTTTTTTCAAAGATTATCAAATGAATTAATTTGAAGACATCATCATTTGTCATTCTGACTGAGGCTGAACGTTACATTTGAGAAAATGTACGGTTAAGAGTTAAGGGGTCCCAATGTTTAGTATAAATGCGATATGCTATGAAGAAGCTCAGTGTTCTATGGTGTTATTGTTTTGTGACTGCTCAAGCTTGCTTGCGCACAGGCCTTATCTTATTCTCATCACGAAAACACGGCTATATAATTTTGACCACCGTACACCCCACTTTTATATAGCAAAATCCGGGGTTTACAGGGGTATACATTAGTTTTCTTATTTCTGCTCAAAAACATAGATTGTGTGTACTAGTTAGAACCGCCTCGCCGAGGCGGTTCTAACGAGTACCCATAATCTACGTATTGAGCATAAAATGTGAAAAAATATCAGAGTTTTTATCTGAAAATTTTCAGTTTTTAGAGGTGAAATTTACTATCTATTTGAATAGGCATGTTTTCGTAATGTAACATGCGCGGGTCGCACATACAATTAAACTTCAATATCTTGAACACGGATGGCTCGTTTACCGTTGCTGATTCGAACTTCTTTTTGAGTCCCTAGAAAATTCTTTAGAAAAAATATTTTTAAAGATACGAGTATTTTCAGAAAAAAAATTCTTATTTCAAAGTGAAAATGTATGTTTGAGTTCCTAGAAAATTCTTTAGAAACAAATAGTTAAGGATATTTTAAGAACAAATTCTTATTTCAAAGTGTTAATGTATGTCGTGTGTACTCAATAGAATAAAGCGATTCTAATGAGTACATACCATTATTTTACAGGAGATCGAAAAGACATCCCAAAATTATTCCAAAATGCCTCCAGACCCGCACTATGATTAACCCTCAGTGGTTCGAACTTCTCTTGTCTAGAACAATTTCCATAGTCCAAAAAGTGTTCGAGCCATTGCAGTCCGACTGTCACTGGACGTTTTTAAGTTTAAGGACAATGGATACAGTTTTAGAGCGGCAACTCTGTTAAAACATAACGAGAACACGCCTATTCAAACATATTGAAAACACCACTATAAACTAAAAGTTTTCAGAGGAGAATTCTGATATTTTTCAAATTTCTGCTCAATACATGTATATAGGTTGTGGGTACTCGTTAGAACCGCCTCGCCAATGCGGTTCTAACGAGTACCCACAACATATGTTTTTGAACAGAACCACCAAGCGGTTCTAACGAGCAATCTATGTTTTTGAGCAGAAATAAGAAAAAATAATGTATACCCTTGTAAACCCCAGTTGTACTATATAAAAGTGGGGGTTAAGGGGATCAAAATTATATAGATGTGTTTCGTGATGGTTTACCGTCCTTCTGAAAAGGGGACTACTCTAAAAGGAAATAATTTGCTCTCAGAAACCTGCATCAGGTATGTCTCTTTCTGTGCGTGCACACATGCATGCACAAGGCTAATTCTATTACCCATTAGATAAAATTCAATCACATTAATGTCGAGTCCGTCATAGTCCGATTCGAACACTTCAGTTATCAGATAGCAAGTTGTTATTGGAACAATGAGCTTACGACTACATAATACAGAAAATCGAAGGACGCCCAGATAGCATTCAGCTATGATCTACTATCTTGTTCATGTTTATTTGACAAGTTCTGGCAAAACGTTTCGCACTCAATACTTATCTCTCTCTGTAATTAAGATGTCTCGATCGTTTTCTCTTCGCAATAAATGGGCCGCTCCATGTGAAAACGTGTCTTCGGGCATATGCGGGCAGCGGAGGACCCGATCAGCCTGCACATCCGCACAGTCTGATCAAGGTCTTCCGTGTCCGTTAATAGAATCATTGGATCTTACATAATGTATGAATGGAGAGCAAGGGCTCAGATGATACTTTGCGTATGCGCAGTATGATCTGAATCTGCGCAGTTTGCGAATGTTGGAAGGCACTTTTCGCTTTACGCGGCCCATATAGTATCGTCAAGCACAACAGTATCTTACAGTGGTGACAGCGTTTTTCATGTCCACGGAAACGCATGCAAAACGCTTTTTAACGGTTTGGAAACGCAGCGTTTCGACCACGCTTAAACGATCGTTTACAGTTTTAGCCAATCAGATCATCGTTTCTGAAACGTTTCAAGCGTTTCAAATATTAACCAATCACATTAGCGTTCGGAAAACGCTGTCATGGAAACCATGTCTGGTTTCAAACGTTTTAGCCTTTGCAGAGTTAGCCAATCAAAATCCCGCGGACTCAATTTATTTTACATCTTTTTTTTTCTTTTTTTTTTTTTTTTTTTTTTTTTCCAATTTCACTTAATTATAATTGTTATAAAATTAATAAAAATAATAGTCAAATAATTTTATGGAGACGAGTATCTGATGCAATAAACAGGAAATGTGTTTTGACGGACAGTGATAGTGGCCGGACTCTGTAGCTCAGTCGGATGCGCTTCTGACTGGTGATCAGGAGTCGCGTGTTCGATGCTTGCCGGTGCAGTCAGGTAATAGTTGTTTGTTGCACACTATTTTCTCACCTGAGACAAACACTGGGTACATAAATATTTCGATTATAAATTACATCAAGTGGTATTAAAGCCACTTGATTATATTGAATGCAATGATTAGACTCACATCAATGAATGTAATATTTGTAGTAATAATAATAATAATAATAACGATTACTAAACATGTATTTTTATGTCACGGTTTTGCAGATTAACATTTCACTGTATCAGCGTATACGGGAGTTCCCTGTCCAAGATTGCGGCTAAGTAGCGGTAGGAAAAAATCCAGAGTAAATACATGTATTTCGTTATATTTTCCTTCCGCGATGATTTAGGATATTAGATGGTGGCAATTAGCTATTAAAGACACAATTTAGATTACATAACACGCTAATGACCATAAACAGATAAAAATAAGAAGTTCTTGGTGACTTTGGCCAACCTTATAGGTAGGGGCCTAATAAGGGGAAATTATTGACATTAGTAAAGTTTATGATTAAAACATAGAAACAGATAAGGTCGGTAATTTGGCGAAAGGTTGGTGTGCATTTTTTTTTCTTTTTACTCATTAAAATATAGCTGGTTGTTTTTAATAAAATCGCCTCGCAAAGGCAGTTCTAATGAATACCCACAACATATTTTATGGATAAATTAACATTTATGTCTTAATATGCTAGTTTATCATCAAATTCCCTCTTCTGCATAAATTTCCATTAGCACAATTTCAAAGCTTCGTCAAACTAAAAGATAATCACTAAAAAGGGTATAATAAATAAATCCATTGTTCAGGAAAAGCATAATTTTGGAGCACTTCATTTTCGCAAAGACATTTAAGAATTATTTACCACGCTATGGGGCAGTTTCAGCAGACAAGAAATTAATAAGATTTTTTTTTTTATTTTTTCTGAAAAAAATAGGATTTGAAATGCCCTTTTACGGGAAATATAAGAACAAAATCTTTATTTTTCATTCATTCCTAGCAATGAATAATGATAAGAATGCCTTTCAACTTCCAGTTAAGAATGATTGATTATTGACTTTTGAAAGTACTGGAAAACACGTTGTGTCTTAAAATGCAATATACAACGGAAAAGGAGTTTAACAGTTTTTGGCAGAATCACTTTAATTCCTGCAAAAAAGAATGTACTTTCAGTGAATATGTGGATCAGTCTGCACATCCCGCAATCTTATCAGTCTGTGTTTTCTGGACGAAGAAGCAGTAGATCTTCTAGAGCGTGTGGTGAAGACTGATCAGACTGTGCAGACATACAGGCTGATCTGAATATTCACTAAACATACAGAGTTTGTAGAAATAACTGTGTTTCAGAAAATTCTGTTTGCGCAATTGCAGAAAGTAAATATTCACATTTTAGGATACAATCATTTTTTTTTATTTTTATTTATTTATTTTTTTTTTTTTTAAATTTCCTATCAGACTTATTATACAGTTCTCCATCAGTAGAATTAGGATCCAGTTTTTGAAGTGTTCTTATTTACTTTAAAAATAAGTAAATAAATAAATAAATAAATGAGGTTCATTTGAGAAACTTTATGATCGATTTATGATTATGATCATACCTTGTATTTTCATGTTTCTCCTCCAGAAAATATATGGCTGGTACTCATTAAAATTACCTCTGTGAGGTGATTCTAATAAATATACACAACAAAATTATTTTAGTGGAAAAATGAAGACACACATCAATTATTATCAAATACTCTATGCTACATGAATCTGGAGTACTGTGCAATTAATGCGTATAATATCATGATATTTTCCAATTTTTATTTATTTACATATTTTTTTTTATTTATACTATCCCCTTTTTGATCTTTCAAATGTTACATAATATTAGCCTGTGTATTTCTTAAGGAGGGTGAGGTATAGGAAATACTCATTCCATGTATTGTTTATTGGAAGTTTTATGATATGCAGGTGCACTTCCAAATCTGTTTGGATGAGAAAAAAAAGAAACATCATGCATAAACAGGTAATGCCTTAAAAGGATATAATGCTCGTATATTTGAAATTAAGACAACACCAGACGTAATGTAAAAAATATATATCGAAGAAGACTTACTTAAAAACTGCTAAGTCAGTTTTGAATAAATAAAAAAAAAAAAAAAAAAAAAAAAAAAAAACATTTCAATTTCATCCATTCGTCATTTTCATTTTAAACTATCGAATACATGTAGATACAAAGTAATTTTACCAATATTAAAAAAGAGGAATACATGAAAATATGTGATAAATATAGGGCATCCGCGCACTCTGATTTGCTTCGTAGCTGCTCATCTGTACATTGTCTTATTCGATACGATTTGCCAATAGTCTTGCACATTATCTTCTAATATTTAACCTATTGTTACTGAATGAACTCACCCACCCTATATACTGGAAGATTCTTATTTCGATTTTAGGTATGCCAGGCTATGTTATGTAGAGAAACAAATGGTTGAACTATTTGCAAATAATGGATACCCTGATCAGACGTCACGTTCTGCGGCATCTGATCTGGGTCTCCAATGTTTGCCAATTACCCTTTTAGGAGTATCCAGACTACAATGTGCTATAAATGCAACATTGATTTGTATGTTCATCCGTGCATTTTGATCTGATTCGTTGCAGTTCGTCTGTACATTTTTATTATCATTATTATTCGAAAGGATCTGCTGTTTCTCCAGTGCATCGTCTTCTAATATTTAAGTATAGGTTGCAATATGCAAAATACTAGATTAGAATGTGCATCCGCGCACTCTGCTCTGGGTCATTGCTGCTCGTCCATACTTTTGATCTGTTTATCCAGCACATCGTCTTCTAATATTAAAATATAGCGTTCTTAAGGTTAACAGCTTTGCATATACATGCCAAAAATGTTTTCATAGTGAGAATATACTTTCTTGAAAGCCCTCCAGCAAGATATATGCCGACTGTCCACATAATTGCCATGATGTGCACAGTGCATCGTATTCGAAAAATAATGGCCCAAACAAGTAAAAATGGACCTATTTATATTTTACGATTCTGATCAGTCTGTGTATTAGATGGATACTGAGCGATTCATGTATTACAGTATTTTATACTAATGACCTGATCAGTGAACTGAGTGGACACCATTATGCACTAGACTGATCCACTCACTTTAATCTGAGTAACACCTATGCTTAGAGGGACGTTTTCACTGGATAAGGATCTAATGAAAGGATTAGTATTGGTGACACATAATTCTAACAATAAATTTCAGTAAAGCAGGTCATCTGTTCCAGAACCATTTGTCTAAACGACAGTGTACATTTCATTTTAAAAAAAGGTGGGGGCGTGAGGGGGAGGGACGTGAGGGGGAGGGGGGGAGGGAGAAATATTACTCAGAACAATAATGGCAATTCACAGGTTCGACGTAGTTCAGACTGGTGTAGAAAATCTTTCATCTTGATCCTGCTGCGCAAGCTGATCTGGTTTGGCCGGCACTGGTTGAATATATATTAGCCCCTTTGAATAGAAATAAGAAACGACCTTATGGTATTTTAGAACAGCTTAGACCAAGGTGAACCGGCATTTCCGCGCAGTCTGATCGTGGTCTACACATATCACCAACAGAATGGATTATGTCAACGATTCATTGTCCAGTTGAACCTTTATCACTCTCTGGGCTAACTCAGCAGATGGCAAATTCATGACCTCTTTTCTTATTTTCTCCCGTAAAACAGGTTTGACATTTCACGCAAGTCTCCACTGAAGACAATTTGCAGGGGAAGTGAAGTCCTGTGGAGATAATATGTATGAAAAGCCGACACCTGTTTTCAGGATAACATAAGAAAAATACTTCAAAATGTCATCAACTGACTATTCTGTACATTTCATGCAAATTGTCTTGAATAGAGACAACTGGCATGAAATGTCAAATCCTGTTTTCTGGAGAAACGAAAAAAATGTCATCACTTTGTTGTCTGCTGAATAAACAGAGTGGTAAAGGTTAACATTTAACCTGCTTTGTTTAGATATAAGCAGATATTATTATTATTATTATTATTATTATTATTATTTATTTTTTTTTTTTTTTTTTTTTTTTTTTGATGTGAAAACAGTTTAACTCACTTTAATTTGGAGACACAAAACAGGCTATTGGAAAACAGTGCAGATCCAGATCAGACACTGCAAAATGCGGCACTTGATCAGGGTAGCCATTGTTTGCACAGTTCAGTCACTTTTCGCTAGGATTATCTAAATCACATAACCTGACATGCCTAACATTGAATTAGACTCTTCCAATATAGAGTGTGGGGGAGTCTATTTGGACATATATACTCTTGTTGCATCTTTTCACCTTTTCCCATGATGCTGTCAAATTGTGCTACATGGAAGTCAAATAAAGAACTAAACTTGTATAAGTTTTATCTCTGGCATTTTTACTTATGGGATTATTTCCTATGACATTTTACCAGGTAGCCTCTGGCATTTTTACTTGTTGCATTTTTCCTCTAACATTTTTGCATATGGCATTTTCAGCTCTGGCATTTTTACCGCACACCTTAAAAACAAAATAAGTCAGAAAAGCCTGCCGATTTAAATGACAAATCGTAGCCATTTACATACATCTAAAATTATGCAATAATAATAATAATAATAATAATAATAATAATAAATGAAATAAAAATGAAATAAAAAATAAATAAATAAGAATAAAATAAAATATAAAAGTAAGATAAATAAAATAAATAAATATTTTCTTGGTTAAGGCATTCTGATATTGTCAAATCATTTGCAGGCAATTTGTATGAAATGCCAAAATCTGTTTTCAGGAAATTATATAAACTTCAAAATGTCATCTGCTAAATATTTTATACCGAGTACTATGTGCTAAAACATGTAATTGTCAAAAGACGTTGATTGTCATGATTGCAGTGTAAAAATAATAGGCTTCACAAAGTATAATAATTAATCATGTTTATTCTTTCGAAAATACCAAAATATATTTTATAAAGAAAATATAAATAAATAAAATAAAATAAAATAAATATAATTTTAATACGTAGATACAGAGTACTTTAGTTGTAATAAACACGGTTTAATACGGTTCAACAGGTATTTATGATTCGATTGGTCTAACATACAAACGGTGCGAAACGGTCAAATGATTGGCCGAAACGGAAAAAGCGTTTCGATAAGGCAAGCTGATTGGCCGAAACGGTGAAAAGCGTTTCGAAAAAACGTTTGTATCTCCTCAGTGCGCATATGCAAATTAAGCGTTTGAGTGAAACGCTTTGCTCTGTAATTTGATTGGCCGAAACGATATGAAACGCTAGAAACGTTGTCGAAACGCAAACGTTATGCCACGATTTTAAAACGCACCCCAAACGCATAAACGGACAAGAAAAACGTAATCGCTACTGTACATAAGTGACAGCACAGTGACAACACAACGTCGCAACAAGGTCGTTTTGAAGTCGCGATGACGTCGTGATGATATTTTGCTTTATTGTGTGGATACTGGGAATGGCATCAGCTTCATTTACTAGTATCCCAAAAATCAGGCCTTTTACGCTTAGTACTCTGAGTAAAACTTTCAGCAAACGACACATATAAAATAGTATATAAAATAGTTTCTTACTTTTCCAATGGAGACAATTTGCATGAAATGTCAAAACCTGTTTTCTGGGAAAAATAAGATAAATATTATCAATTTGTCGTCTGCTGATTTAGCAAAGAGAGTGGTAAAGGTAGATCATTCCGAGTTACGGGAAATGTATCATAATATGCGTAGCCTGGATCGTATGAATGGACAGCGAAGGCTCTAATCAGGCTTTCCATATGTAGATTCATCTGGTCTACATATAATAAAATGACCCTTTACTCATGGCATGAGCGAATTGGTCGTTTCCAGAAATAGTGTGTGGAGTCTTCAGAGCTAAGCCGAATATTGGCTGTCCCGATATGGCATTTTCCCCATGCACACCCCTAGCCATTTTTAATAGAAATGAAAAAATAACTATACTTTTATCGTATAGATAGCAATTCGAAGAACAGCAAGATCAGTATCGAAGTGCACAAATACGCAAGCTGAGCTATGCATTTCAGTTAAGATACACCCCGTAGACAGTGCGTTCCTTGAGCTTTCTTTATGATGTATTTTACAACAAATATTCGGACAATTAACTTGTAAAACTGCTCAAACATGTCAAACTGCTCTTTATAAGTTCCGTTAAACCCATTTATACCTAGCGTCCTTTAAAAAGGACACTAGAAAACAATTTAAACAAATCGTTACACAAAGCCTCCTTATCATGATGTACACATCAGGAGCTATAAATTTGGTTTTCGATTTTTGACTGGCACTCCCATTTGCAAAGGTGAACATGTCCAAATTCAAAACTGGAAGGGGTCACTTCAGAAACTTAGGGGTGAAAGGGTTAAAGAGATAACACCAAGAAGCAGAATCGATTTGTTAAATGAGCCAGCGCATGCCGAGTGACAAAACCAACAAAATGGTATGTGCGCCCAGTGAAGACTCAGATCAGCCTGGACATCCACCCAGTCTGATCAGTCGTCGCTATCCGCACGAATAAAGCTTGGGTCCATAGCTACCCACTAAGCGCACAGCGAAGACTTTGGTCAGACTGGGCGGATGCTCAGGCTGGTCTGCGTCTTCGCTGGGCGCACATGCCATTTTGTTGGTTTTGTCATGCGCTGGCTCAAATGTTTTGGAGAAGTACAGTACGGAGTTAGGCTTTGAAAACACTGTCCGTCCGTCCGAACCTTAATTTTATCGCTACTTAGTCTTTAAATTCAGAAAGTTGTTGGCAAAACTGAATTTTCGGAACAATTAAAAAAATTGTAACTTGCTACAAAAAGGTATCTTGCAACATGGATATTCTGTGGCAAACTGCATGCATGGTTAATAATCCAATCACGGTTGATACCTTTGCTCCCCTCTTTAATTGCACGACGGTGGCTCGGTTCTGAGACTAAACAATGGTTCCTTCTTCTGCCTGTTTCAAATGGTTGACGCTTAACTATCAATGTCTTTGGTTGGGCTCACTGGGGTTCTATTTGTGGTTTTCTAGTGTTCTGGATTCAGATCGCCATTGAGTCGTTTGCTTTGTTTCATCACAGTGGTTTTGATTGTATGTGTTTCACTGTGATGCTTCCCATATGAGGTAGAGGACACCTATACGGACCGAACATATACTTGAAATTTGGAGATGCATCAGAATTAAGCGTGAGGGTTCGCGCGAGTCATTACGAAAACAAGCTTATTCAAGTATACTGAAAATTTTACCACAAAAAAATAAAAATTTTCAGATAAAAATTCTTATATTTTTCATATTTCTGCTCAAAATATAGATTGTGGGTGCTCGTTAGAACCGCCTGGGCGAGGCGGTTCTAACGAGTACCCACAGTCTATGTTTTTAAGCAGAAATAAGAAAAATAATGTATACCCCTGTAAACCCCAGTTTTACTATATAAAAGTGGGGTTTAAGGGGGGTCAACATTATATATACATGTTTTCGTGATGAAAACTAGTTTAAGAACCCCCTCCTCAACCTCTACTTCCCGGTACTTTGCCTTCTGATCATTCCCAGGTGGTTCCTCTGTTGCAGTTCTTCTGTGTTTGCTGCAGTGATCACATTTGTGACGTTTGTTTTGTCATTAGTTGTTCCCAATTTCTCCTTTGTCGAATCAGGAAGACCATCACAAAAACATGCCTATATAATTTTGACCCCCTTAAACCCCACTTTTATATAGTAAAACTGGGGTTTACAGGGGTATACATTATTTTTCTTATTTCTGTTCAGAAACATAGATTGTTGGTATTCGATAGAACCGCCTCGCTGAGGCGGTTCTAACGAGTACCCACAATCTATGTTTTGAGCAGAAATATAAAAAAATATCAGCGTTTTTATCTGAAAGTCTTCAGTTTTTGGAGGTGAAATTTTCTATATATTTGAATAGTCGTGTTTGCGTGATATAAGCTTCGTAATTGTTACATTTCGTATGTATCTTCACTTATATTTTTTTAAGTATCTAGGGTACTTACATTTACTCATATACTCGTATATGAGAACGGTCAGTTTACGTTGGTCATACACAGTCTCCATGCCCAGAGTCGACCGTGTATTATGCTGCGCCTGTGGGTCCGCATATGTTCCGTGATTCGTTTCAGATTGGCAAGGACTGTCATACCAGAAACTGGCCTACCACATTACTTGTTTTCGTCCCTTGAACATTTCAACAACCATGCAGCGGATGACATGTACTTTTCTTCTTTTTCACTGAATGAAATACCAAGCTTTACTTTAAGGCAAAATAAATAAATAAATAAATAAATAAAATAAAATAAAATAAATAAAATGTAGACGAACCGCTTTCAATTTCGGATACACCATTGCAGGCACTCCCCGTGAAACGTATCCTTTATTACCTATCTTTTATACAGAAACCCCTAAAACGACGACAGTCTTCTGAACGGATAGAAACATCTTAGCAGGTACATGTATCCAGCGGGCACATGACGAATGAATGTAGATGCAACGTCGTGAAAGATCGAAGGAAATACGACGTTGTATAAACGTAATATTTCCACTGGGTAATGTTTATTTGAAAGATGTTATTCCAATCTAATTTTCATAATAGAAATCTATGGAATCGCGCGGGAGCAGGTTGGAGACGTCCTAGAAGATATAAATTAACTCATTCTTAGGGTCCCATACAATGGACATAGGCAGAAGACAGTGTAGACCCAGATCAGACGCCGCGGTCTGCGTTCGAGCTCTACACTGTTTGTATTAAATACAGGTATATCTATTAAACATGCGCTTAATAATACCGTATTCGACCTAATTGCCGCACTGTGCGCTTAGATTTTTCAAGATTACTGAAAAACTTGCAGTAAAATATTCACCTAATAAGGGCACACTTCGAAGAAAGATCAGCAGAGGACTTCATGATGAGTGTATTTAATGATGCTAATGTGATATTATTTTCTGATTTTCTTTATAAAAGCATATGTTGTGGGTACTCGTTTGAATTGCCTCGACTTGTCGAGGCAATTCAAACGAGTACCGACAACATATACTTTTATAAAGAAGTAGATAAAAGTACACTAGCTGTAATCTAAAGACTACTAAATTGCTTGACTGTGCGCTTATAGGAGCATGTGCGGTAATTAGGTTGATAAGGGTAAGTAACCAGATATCCCTTCCCAAACAGTTCACTATTTACACATGAAATATGACCTTTTTACTTGGTTAGTTCATACGACTGAGGTGCTGCCGTTTCTCATTTTATTACATATAATCTAGATTTATTAAAGAGGCTTTCGTGTCAAGCGAATACGTTACAGCATGTTTGAAGCTGTCTGGGGTTCAACTATGAAAATAAAAGACCGGTACTTTTATTGATCTTTACTTATTTTGGTCATGAATTCAATGTAATGGCATAAGAAACTAAGAGTAATAGACAAAATACACGCTTGAGACACATTAAATAGATATAATAAGCTTTCCAGCATTCTAAAGATTTTACATTCTCACTGAACGTCTTAGTATGCACGACTTATATAGTTACATCATCAAAATTGTTGATGCTGCAAACACATTTGATTCTGCACGCATTGTATTCACACACATGAAGCATGATATAATATAGGGATCAAACATGGTTTTTCATGCATTAACATTCGCCAGGTCCCGAGGAAGGTTTTCAACAACTCCCTAGGGACCTGGCGGATGTTAATGCATTGAAAAACCATGTTCGATCGCTATTATTGCATAAAAACTGAAAAAAATATGCTACATTTCGCGTTATTTCTTGCACTATTTTGTTTCGCCTTTTCACCGATGTCTCGCGAACGCGATTTCCACGAACTATGCTCGTTCTAGGGCCGGGCAGTACACATCTCGTAATGGCAGCAACTCTGTGTCCCTGTACGATCATATTAAAAGTTGCGTAGCCGTGCATTAAGAGCGCGTGAATTGCCTTGTTAATACACGGCTTTTCGCCGGTTAATGCACGGCTGTTATTAATAACGTGCGACACTGCTTTTTATGCAATAATATTGTATTGCTGTTTAGATAGCAATGACCTGCCGCTTTTGATTTTGACATTTAATATTCATTACGGAGGTCCAATTAAGGACTGTCAGTGAAAAAATCCTGCATTCCAGTTGCAGGTAATATATATTTACGCATCAAACGAATACTTGTTATGCATTAAACTTATACTTAGTCTGACAAAACCAACAAAATGACATGTGCGCCCAGCAAAGACTAAGATCAGCCTGGGCTGATGCCCAGGCTGATATGAGTCTTCACTGGGTGCACTTGCCATTTTGTTGTTTTTGTAATGCGCTGGCTCATAATATAATCAAAAGGGCAAAGCTACTGGTCAAAGCGACAAGTTAAAACGACAGGTCAAGTTACAGGTAGGCCGACCAAATTTACTTGTCGCTTTGACCTTTTGATTATAAAATTTATAAACATCCATTTACTGTGTAAACCTGTAAATGCGAGCTAACAGATGTCGCATATGTAATGAACAGTTTTCTTTCTATTATGCCTATATTGTACCATGGACGTATCCTTATGATTTTAACAGTAAACGTCAAAGCGACAAATCAGTTTGGTCGTAGTCGGGTTTCTCAATTCCAGTATCTCGCAAAGGAAACGTAACCCTAAAATCGGAAAGATATACGACTGAGATTTTGTGTGTATAAAGCCTGGATATTGGTTCATACTATGTAGCAGTTCGAAACTTATTATGCATTTTGCATGATACTGATTTAGAGTTTTGCCAAGCAACTGTAAGTTCTGTTAAGTGTATAGTGAACAGGTAACATATACATCCGACTCGCGATAAATTAAGCTGCACAGTTGACGTATCGTTAAAACTTTGATCATTGAATATGGCATATACACTAATATTTATGCTGAAATAATGGGAGTAGCTTTCGCAAATGAGTAGCAAAAGCTACTCACATTTTTTCAGCAAAAATACCTGTGAATGAAATATTGTACTTTCTTGAACATTTAACATTTTGACCCATAACGAGCTCGTAAAGCTAACGACGCTTTGAACAACTGGGCCAAGGTTGTTAGATATTCTTGTCGCGTTTTGTAAAAAGGCGAGTATTTTATGGAATTTCGATGAACATTTTTGTTCGCGGAAATCACCTCACTTATTATGTTTGGTCTTCATAAATTCTTATATGTACCGAGTATAGTTCATCAACAAAGGTTTTGAAATTATGGACATGACGAAATGCGCGGCGAATTCCCTCAGCATGCATTTTTTATAGACCTACGTATGTATAATAGAAATGTTCTCTCTCTCTCTCTCTCTCTCTCTCTATATATATATATATATATATATATATATATATATATATATATATATATATATATATATATCAAAAAAGACAAAATCTACAATACAGAATAATATATCAACAAAAGAACAAAGTCAGAGTGCCTTGAAATCTGTGAAAATATAATTTCTTAACGCGTTTCACTTCTACAATGTATCAGTGTAGATCATCAGAAGACGTACAAACGGAACAACCTTACAAAAGACAGGAAACAACGTCACACAATACAGTATGCAAACTAACGTTCAAAACTGCGAAAAAAGATTAACAGATGCGTTATAAATTAAGTATGCCCGTTTAATTTTGGCTTGAATATATATATATATAATCAGACGGATAATGATATTATTACATATGTCAACATTCAATCCCAAAAGTCCGGAGTTATTTAATTCAATACGTGAAAACCTGCCAATTCTACGAGAAGATGGAACCATGAGTCAAATACTTCAAGAATTTCAAATTACAAAAAGCAAACGCCAACCAAGAAATCTAAAGAAACTTATAGCTAGAGCAAAATTTAATGACATCCGCGAGTCCCCAAATATAAAAAAAATGTAATAGGTCAAATTGCGGACTCTGTGAACATTTAATTACTGAGAATGAATTTAATTTCCAGTGTGGGAAAACATTTAAAGCCAAATACTCCATGTCATGCGAGGTGAAAAATCTCATTTACGTAGCTGGGTGCGGTGGGTGTCATGAGGAGTATATCGGCGAAACAGGCGACACCCTCCGCCACCGAGTCACCGTTCATAAGCAACAAATTAGAGATGGTTCAACTTCAATGTTATACGTAAGTGGCATATTGATTATTGCGCCAGGAACCAACTTATAAAATTTAAAATCTGGCCACTTTATAAAATGCAAAACGATAATGCTGCTGCAAGAAAAATGCAAGAGACCTATTTTATAAATTTATTCAAGCCAAAATTAAACAGGCATACTTAATTTATATCGCATCTGTTAATCTGTTTCGCAATTGTGAATGTTAGTATTGTGTGATGTTGTTTCCTGTCTTTTGTAACGTTGTTCCTATAGAAACCAACGCCATTTTACACATCTTCTGATGATCTACACTGATAGTAGTGAAACGCGTTAAAAATTTAAATTTTCACTGATTTCAAGGCACTCTAACTTTATTCTTATGTGCACGAACGCTCGAAAGATGTCTGTTAAACTTAAAATGTGTCATTCAAAATGGAGACAAACTCTGCAATAAAACTTTATCTTACAGGTTAATCGTAGCGGCCATATTAGACAAAAAATTCGACCGTCTTTTTAAGTTTTTAGATTTTTTTCTTTCTTTTTTATGATTTTAACCTGAATACACAAAGTTTTTTATACTTAAAATTTGTTAAGTATCAACTAGACCCCCATAGAAAGTTTTCGCGAATAGCAATGAATGCATATCTGCTATACAGAGGTTTTATATACAGACAAGTAAACGCTTTCTTCCGATACCGAAATAAATCGTGTATCTTTCAGATTCTAGGGTTATCAAAAATTTTGTTCTGGAATCCGTACTATCGATCTATACATTTTATTACCAAATGAACCATCTCTTTTGGTTTTGTCATGAGGTGGCTAAAATAAAACAAAAAATAACATACTGTAATACAATGTTTCCTGACGATGATGTACTGATCCTTTTACTAACAACGTTGCAAGAACTATATGTAAGGTCAGCACAGAGTTGAAAATAAGAGAAAAGATAGCAAACAGGAACAATTATTATAATAGATAGATATCAATGAATAATAATGCTACATTTCCGAAGCCGTATAAAAATCATGTTTTAAAAACGGAACGATTTCAACTTAAGCTGGATTTCTTCTCCATTTATATCTAACATATGCAGAGTTTCTTGGCTAATGATGCCTAATTCAATTTCTTACCAGAAACAGCCGCATGGAAGTAAACACTAAATTTACTTACAATATATTGATGTATACGTCGTAGTCCAAACGTGAATATAGCCAGATCCGGAATCTGGCCGGGCCAAACACGAATTCTCATTTAGACTGACCTCATCTTCCAAGGGGTTGTTTTTCTCCCGAGCAATTTCATAACTTTACATACTGTACATTTCAATAAACGTGTTAGTTAATGTCAAGTACGAACATTTATCATTTAAATGAAACTGACATTTTAAATGTCTCTGTTTTGACTACTCAACTAATGGTACCAGATAACTTATATTAATTGTATATTAATTGAAACATTTTTTGGGTTCAAGCTTATAAGAATTGAATTTATTGAACGCATAACGTTTTCAAAACCTGAAAAGGAGTCATCATGAAAACATGCCTATTTTATTTTGATAAAACCTGTGTGACTAGCAAAGACTCAGATCAGCCTGTACATTCACCCAGTATGGCATTGGTTCTCGTCCATACGTCTTTGGATAGCTCGGAGGCTGTAGAAGGCACATACGATCAGCGAAGGTCAGACTGCGCTTAGACTCTGATCAGGCTGCGCTGGATCTTATGTAATTACCGAACCAGCATAATATTTGTCATCACCCTACAATTGAAGAACTCGGGGCCTTTTTCGTTAACACACTCCTTCATCGCTACATTGAATTCTTCACCGGACTGAAAATAGCGCCCATAGGGCCACGGATATCTTTTTAAAGCTCAGGAACAAAGCATGATCACTAGGAGCCAAAACAGGCGAATAGGCAGAATGTTGTATTACTTGTAAAAATAGAAAGTCGGAAGAAGGACGTGGTAAGTCAGAAGTTGAAGTCAGTATCAGGAAGTCAGTAGGAAGTGAGATATACGAAATGGGAAGTCAGAAGTAGGCAATCGGGACTTGGAAGAACTTGAGATGTAGAAAGTTAGATTCAGAAGTACGAAGTTGTCATCAGTTATCTACTGGAAGCAGACCACTCAAACTCTTGTGACAGACTGCCCGGAATTGTAGGGCTATGTTAGATGACTGTCTAGGTTTGTAGGGCAATGCTGAATAGCATTGCCCTACAAATCCGGACAGTCGGCTTTTGTTTAGCACGGTTTTAATTATTTCTCGAGCAAGCTTTATTCATTCAGATAAAATTGATGAAGGACAAGTTAATTTAAACATGTTAACAATCGGAATCTTCCTTTCATTATTCAGAAAAACGCGTAAAATTTGTGAGTCTGATGGGAATTCAAGCACTATTCAGACGTCTGTAACATAAAAAGAGATAATACTATATGCGCTTTCTCTAATACAAACTGAATTAAACAGCTTTATTCAGTGTCTTTTCTTATATTTACACGTGCTTGTTTTATCTGGCGGAAATCATTAACTCATAAAATGCCACTCACAACAATCGCAGGATTTCTGAAAAGATATTTTATTTTGCAGAGAAAACAATGCTACAGCTAACATGGCTTGACATTTTATGTTAAATGCCAAACAAGCGAATCACACGAATGCCAAAATATTAGTGAACATAAGCATTTTCTATGAAAACGAACATATAATATCGCCTGCTACAATTTCAAATAATGATTCAAGAATTAAATCATTTGATTACACCTAATTTATTTTGGGTCCATGTCTATCTGTCTGAACACTCCTAATTATCGACTTTATAATTTTCAGAAATACAATTTGGGTATATTGACCGCAGACTCGTTGACTTCAATCAAACGCTTATAAAATAACATCCACAATAAATAGGATTTGAAGTACACAAAACACGGAAAGGACATACAGTCTCACTTCAATGGTTCGAACATTTTGGAACAATGGAAATTTGATCTAGACATGGGTAGTTCAAGCCATTAAGGGTTAATCATAACACCAGTTCAGGAGGCAAATGGCGATAATTTAGGAATATCTTTTAGATATACTACAAAATAATAATATATGTTTTGTGTACTCATTAGAATCGCCTTGACAAGGCGATTCTAATGAATACACAAAACATATATTTTCGTAATTAAAAACAAAAAAAGAAAATTTCACAACAATTGCCCGAAATATTTTTCTTGAGCTATCGGAACTCCTAAGGCTCGAAAACGTGTTTGAATCAGTCACGGTAAACGAGCCATCGGTGTTCGAGTCATTTGAAGTTTTACTGTATATGTTATGAGGAATGTATACACTTTCATTAGGGGCAGCTCTGTCAAAAATGATTTTGTCACCTTCTGAAAAGGGATCTACTCTAAAAGGAGTAAATCATCTTCCCCTGAGAGCAAATTGTTACCCTTCAGAGTAGCCCCTTTCCAGAAGGGTCTAAATGCGCCGGAAAGCAGACAGAATATCCACCAAGTGTATCACAGTCCAAACTAATCTGATTAAAGAGTCCAAACTAATTTGAATTTTATAGAAAAGTCACTCTGATGCGCCTCAGAGTGTGGCTTATATGCAGCCTCACAAACTACAGTGTTGCATATGAAGAGACTAGATTAAACCGAATCTCCAACTTTCGTGATTGTGTGTGTTCTTTGTTCCCAAAGGTAATCCTTTCTGACTTTTATAAAGATATGAGTGGGCCGTGTCATGCGAAAACGTGTCTTAGGGCGTATGCGGACAGCGAAGGTTCAGATCAGACTGTGCGGAGGGTCGTCACTGTCCGCTTCCACAATCATTGGATACTACAGAGTGAAAGAATGGAGAGCAAAGGCCCGAATGATACTTTGTGCATGTGCAAGACGATCTGAATGTGCGCATTCTGCGCATGTTTGAACGCATTTTTTCGCTTGACGAGGCCCAAGTAATCTTGCTAGCAGATAAAAATATTGCACAGACATTTTTAGTCAGGGAGCGACCATTTGAAAAAAGATGGAGGAGGGAGCCGTCATTTAGTCTGAGTTTTAATGATTGAGTCGCAACGTCAGAAAACGTACCTTCGGACTTGTGCTACCGGTGAAGGTTCGGATCAGCCTGCGCATTCACGCAGTCTTATCAGAATCTTCCCAGGCCATATTTTGGATAGGTAAGGATGCAATGTTTCTTCAGGCGGAGATTAAAGGCTCTGTTCAGACTGTGTGGATGTGATTTGACTTTTCGTACATCACGAAAACATGCCTATATAATTTTGACCCCCTTAAACCCCACTTTTATATAGTAAAACTGGGGTTTACAGGAGTATACATTATTTTTCTTATTTTTTGCTCAAAAAACATGGATTGTGGATACTCGTTAGAACCGTATCGCCGGGGCGGTTCTCATGAGTACCCACATTCTATGTTTTGAGCAGAAATATGAAAAATATCAGAGTGTTTTATCTGAAAAAAATCAGTTTTTTTGGAGGTGAAATTTTCCATACATTTGAATAGGCGTGTTTTCGTAAATATGTAGGTCGCACATGTAAGAAGGTACGTTTCTCACGTAACGGCTCATTTGATTTGTACAGAAACATTAAAACTTGGCATACTTCGAGAGAGGACCAGTCTACTGTAACTCTGTATAAGATTTGCATTCTGGATCAGAACAGTCTGGTTAGGAGGAGTAGTTTGTGGTAAACATAAAATTAAACGTTTTTTAACGCACAAACAGTGTGGTTTTGATCAGACATCACAAGAAGCGACATGTAACAGGGTCTGCACGGTTTGCCATGTCATCAGCAATGTGCAATGACAGAAGCAGTTAATTAACCTTTCCCATTCTTTGGGATATTTAAGCAGACGACAAATTGATGATATGTTTCATATTTATCTCAGAAAACATGATTTGACAGTTCAAACACATCGGAGACAATCCGGAGACAATGTGCATTAAATGTCAAAACCTGTTTTCTGGAAAAAAAAATGAAAAACAAAAAAAAACAAAAAAAAAAAAAAATAAGAATGTCGTCTGATGAAACTTTTAACCAGCATTCCAAGTGTTAAGTTGATTACATATTCAGTTAAGTTGTTTCTGTTTTGTTCTGCTCAACTCCTCCTAGTGCTGCCTGTGATGAGCTAGGCCCAGTCAGCTGGTTTCCTCTAGGAGTTTTCAACCATTAGCATCGCCGTTAATCATAGTCTTCTTTTCCTTGCGAATTCTAAATCAAACATGGTCATATGCCAGCTTCCAAAATCCCAAAGTTAACATTTTCTAGGCAATAAAATATATAATGTTGTTACATTTTTCATGCAGATGTGGAAACATTTTAAATTTAAGATCATTTACATTCCACTGAGGACGTATTAAAAAGCAGGGCAGTCCAGTTAGAAGGACCTAGTTAGTATTTGGTCTACATTACACAGTTTCTTTCCAGGTAGACAACAGACAAAATCATTGCTATCTTCCATTAAGGCTTCAGCGGTGTGAATATGCGCCGAAGACACTCACTTTTTGCACAGCAGGTTCTACAGTGTCCAAACATCCTCCAGGAATAGAGTGGATGAACAGGCTAAAATTGCCAATCACTATTTGCATATACGTTATCTCTCTTGCGGAAGAAGACGGTACATATCACCATTATTCGTAGATTGCTCAAACATAAAAGTGATCCATCAAAACAAAATTCCCATTAAATTTTGAGGTACGAATTTAAGAGCTACGAAAATGGTTTATATCCTTATGAATATTAAGTAAGCTCTTTATTCCGCAAACTATCAATTACATGGAACAAAACTGGTAACAGATAACACCGATTTTAAAATAATCATGATAGACGTGTTAAGACGAACCATGACAACTTTATAAAATTTACTGAATCTGAAATGAACTTTTAACAGCCTACGCTTCTGCACAGCTTGTACCATAATAAGCATAAATATTGGGATACCGTTACTTATTACTATAGTCCGAATTGAGTCGTAATTTACAGAAGCTAAGTATTCATCACGAAAACATACCTATATAATTTTGACCCCCTTAAACCCCACTTTTATATAGTAAAACTGGGGTTTACAGGGGTATACATTATTTTTCTTATTTCTGCTCAAAAACATAGATTGTGGGTACTCGTTAAAACCGCCTCGCAGAGGCGGTTCTAACGAGTATCCACAATTCTCGTTAAAACCGCATCGCAGAGTTAAAATGCCACTTCAACAAATAACAACGTTAAAATGCCACTTCAACATTTGTCGATTTTCTGATGCCAGTAAAATATGAAGAAATAAACGACTACTCAAAATATGTCTTTTTGTATATATTGGTTTATTTGTTATTTGGGATTCGTTAGATGCCAGAAATTAAAGACATCTTTTAAAAGCACTAGTGTAAAGGAGAACTATAATAACTATTTTATTGTGTATTTGACAAGTTATCAACCCATAAAATATGAATTATAGACATTAAACGCTTATAAATGTCTAGCCGAAAAAAAAGTATATCGTTCATACAGGATTCAGGAAACCTGCTGCGAAATGCTTTAATCGTGAAATAAATGTACAGCAAGATAAATAAATATCCGGCTTTTTCGTATATTTGTTGATCAGAAACTTTTGAACCATTGCAAGTTCCAAATACAGTAAAACTCTAATGGCTCGAACGTACTTTGTACAATGGAAAGTTGTTCTAGACATGGGTAGTTCGAATCACTGAGGGTTAGTCATAGCGCCAGGCCAGGAGGCAAAGTGTATGTACGTGTGTGTGTGTGTGTGTGTGTGTGTGTGTGTGTGTGTGGAGGGGTGGGGGTGAGGTTAATAGGAATGTCGTTACGATTTTCTATAAAACACACACACACACACACACACACACACACACACACAAAGAAAAACAAAAATATTTTGCGTGATTAAATACGAAAGTGTCTTTAAAATGTCCTTTATTATTTTGTTTCTTGAGCTATTGACAAAATATGATAGGGACTTAGAAACATTACGAAAACACGCCTATTCAAATATTGAAAGTTTCACCACCAAAAACCGAAAGTTTTCAGATAAAAAAATCTTATATGTTTCACACTTCTGCAGAAAACATAGTTTATAGGTATTTAACGAGTGCCCACAATCTATGCTTTTTTTAGCAGACATAAGAAAAATAATGTATATCCCTGTAAACCCCAGTTTTACTATATAAAAGTGGGATTTAAGGAGGTCAAAATTATATAGGTATGTTTTTGTGATGCGATTTCAAATCAGCCACGCTAAAAGAGTCATCAGTATTCGAGTCGTTGAAGTTTTATTGTAAGTACCATCACGAAAGCACGCATGATCTTGACCTCCTTAAACCCCACTTTTATATAGTAAAACTGGGGTTTACAGGGATATACATTATTTTTCTTATTTTTGCTTAAAAGCATAGATTGTGGGTACTTATTAGAACCGCCTTGGCGAGGCGGTTCTAACAACTACCCACATTCTATGTTTTGAGCAGAAATATGAAAAATATCAGATTTTTTTATCTGACTTTTTTTTTCATTTTTTGGTGGTAAAATTTTCAGTATATTTGAAAAGGCGTGTTTTCGTAATTTTGGATTAAGTAGACAAATATCAGCATACGACAACAATTTGTACTAATAATAATATGTCAACTGTTGGCTGCGTTGGTGGGTATGCGATGTCATTTTTGTGTCTAGCAGTCTTTATTGGCATATATTCAGTATACAACAAATCGTTTTTTTTTACTGTTCTCTGCAAATAGATTTTGATATTTCGTATAAGATTATTCTCAAGAGATGCCAAACGCTATTTGCTAGAAAAAAGAAAAAGAAAAGAAAAACAAACAAAACAAAACAAAACAAGAACCATTTACAACAATAACAAAAAAGAAACGAAAAAAGAAACCGGAAGTATTTAAAACATTTCAGTTGAAAGAGTCACAGTGCAGACCATATTTTCATTTCCTTTTGGGAACATATGGAGTTTTCCTCATGTATACGCTAGAGGGCGTAAGCAGTGTTGTAAACATCATTACTGCTTATGAAAGAGACTACCATTTTCTATCTGTAATGTGTTCTTTGTTTCCAAAGGCTACCTTTTAGGTCTTTATTTCACCCTGTATGCTATTGGTTAAATTGTACATTTCTTTGATGACACGTTTGTAAATACTATGAAACATTCTATTATCAAATGTTTATAGTCGTGAATCATTGCAGGTAAGTCCTAGGTTTCACAGTCTACAGCATAATGTATCCAATTGTTTTCTTGTCTTTGAAAAAATATATTTCATTATACAGACATTTTACACCAATATAAAATGAATCCTCTTTACAACGACAGCATCTGTTCTCAAAGATGTTGCAATTTAAATAAATTTGCTGTTTTAGAGAATTCTTCATGAGCAGAATGATATGTAAGGCCTTGTTTTATTCTTATTTCGTCATATAACCTATATTTTGGATAATCTGAAAATATCCGAAACATGTGTTTCTTGAAGTGTTAAATACAATGTTCCTGCATCATTTCCGATTAACTGTCACCTTTTTAGCAAATGTTTCGTACCAGTCAAATTGACATTATAACGATTATTGTCATTGTATCGGATGTCGATATAAAGAGGGTTGACTGTACCATCATATAAACAAAGAAACCATTGTAACGAGATAGATAGCCTGACTCATCAGAATCACCTAAGAACTGCAGAGAATACTAGAAAAAATATCTATGGCAAAATGGCCTATCAAAATAATAGATTTTGTTTTAATTTCCTTTTGTTGCAAAACTTTAAGTGAATATTCTCAGGAAATACCACAACCATGGCGCACATTCTTCTCGAGGCATCAAAAGAAGGAGAGATGAGAAACAATTACTGACAAAACAAACACCATATATGCAATCACCGACACACAAAGCAATTAGAATTGCAACAGAAGAACCGTCTTGGAACTCTCATTGAAAAACATTTCGTAATAAAGAATATTCAGCTTGGAATCAAACCAAACTGAAAGTATATTTTGTCATGAATTTAAGGTAAATGGATATACTTGGTAGGCCATTGTATTGAAAATGGAGATAATTTTTGGGACTCTTTCTGGTTTTTTTTGTTTGTTTTTTTGTTTTTGTTTTGTTTTGTTTCGTTTTTTTTTTTTTGTTTTTTTTTTTTTTTTTTTTGTGTGTGTGTTTTTTTTTTTTTTTTTTTTACTAAAATCTTTTGAAAAAAGGTATATTCTGAAAAGAAAGAATTTCCTCCCTAGAGGTGAACATTCCTTCCTTATCAGAAAAGACCTCCTTTCAAAGGGGCAAGATAATTTTGATAGAGCTTTTTCCCTTAACAGTGTATCAAAATTGCATCAAACTAATCATATTTCTATAAACTAGGTTAACTGAATATTTCTGCTTATTAGCAAACGTTGTTCTCAAACTGCCCTAAACACTAGACTAGTTATTATAGGAGGAAGAGCTGCAGGCCGTGAATTATCGGTTTATCATCATCTTGACAGTCAAATAAAACTGCGCTGGGCTACAGATTTTCCTACAAGATTGCAATTCATCTGCCCAAAGCTTTCACTATCCTCCTAAAACGCTTTGCATTCTTGACTACGGTGTTCTGTTTAAACTTTGATCAGACTGCGTGGACGCGATCTTCTAGGAAATGCTGTGCCTCGGTTCAGTTATCAAAAGAAAAATGGGACCTATTCTACTCTAGTCAACCCTTAGCGTTTAGGATTTAACTGTAACATTAAATGTTACAGTCACATCCTTGTAAAGATATAAACAAACAGTATTTAATTAAAGAAATGGAGAATACAAGTGGACCTTCACTTTCATTTAGACTCTAATGGACATCCTGGTATGATGTATTGCTAAATTATTCAAAGTACGAGTAAAAACTGGACATAGACAAATTCGTCCTACACTTCCGGCTTTTGATTGAATGTCTAATCATGCTAATGTACAAAGCAAATGGACATTGAATAATCGGCTAATCTCTTTTGGATTTTCTTTGAATTTACAAATAATATAGGTCATTCACCTTTTTCTGATTTATTTTCAATGCCTATTGACAATGTCTATTCTGGTTCCATCAAGCGTATTTATCTCACGTATTGGGATAGACTGGCCAGAAAAACAAAGACTGTTTTGATCAGGATTTACACTGTTTGCTTTTCATCCAACGGTTTTAGAGGGAGGGTGCGGGGATGGGGTGGGGGAGGGCTTGTTACTTTGCTATTCGTAGGTGTGTAAAGTGTGTATATATGTGTTGTCCTTGAATTATGCATTTAGTCAGTTGAGCAAATGTGACGTTGATGTTACACATTTATTTTTGCAGATAGAACAATGATGAGAAATTAGCTTGATTTCGATGCAGTAGGCAGCGTCCTTAAAAGAATAAAGTAATGCGTTTTCTCAGCTATAGCTCTCGGTTTTGTCAAGCACGTTTTATTGACTTTTAAGCTTATTTTGAAATTTAATTTTGTTGACTGTTTACGACAGGGTGTTGTTTTGTGTTGTCATTTCATGCAATTAAACCCTTATATTGTGCTTCGGGAGGCTGTCTTCCGTGATTGTGTCCTTGTCTGGGTATCTCCATATTAATTGTGTTTTTGAAAAACAAACAAACAGAAAACAAACAAAGAAAAGAGACCCACTGGAGACGATGCTCACCTGAGTGAACTAGTGTAGAAGCTAATAAATTCAAACTATTCTTCTAAGTTTTAGCTTTTCCCTACTTTTTTTTTTTTTACAATTTTTTGGATGGCATGGCGGTCAATCAAAAAAATTAGCAGAGAACTTCTCAAGGAACATTTCTATATTTTTTTTGTCAAATATCTGCAATAACACACTTTCTTTTTTCCCATTATACATCAATGGACACTTTCAGTTGCCATAGCAGTGAAAGCTTAAAAGCATGGGAATGTGAATATTTCTCTAAAATATCAGCTTCATCGTTCTTATGGCTGCTACTGAGAGGAGTTTTGAATATTATTTTGCAAATTTAATGTTTCGGTTGCCATGGCAACCGAACAAAATCAGCAGTTTTGACCAAATTCATATGTAACAGAAGGGACTTCGCAAGAAATATTTCTGTAAGCTTTCTTCGATGAGAAAAACCGCCTACTTTCACTTTTGCAATTATAAGCCGATGGAAACCTTAAGTTGCTATAGCGACAAAAGTATAAAGGCAACGATAGTAAACACATTTTTTTTTGTAGAGGCTAATATTCTTGAAATTTTCACCCTCCCCTCCCTTACATCTTCTGTGGAGAAAATTTTTAATATGTTTTCGCAAATTTAACTAATCCAATTCAGCGGTTTGAACAAAATTCGTATGTAACGTAGAGGACAACTCAAGAAAAAAATCTGTAAAACTTTTGCCAAAATATCTGCAGTGAGACAGCAATGAATAATAATGTCCTCTTTTCACATGATAAGTCAATGGCAACAATAAGGTGCTATTACAAGCAACAAAAGGGTTACATTTAGAACTGTTTCTTAAACAGTGAAAGGCGTTTGAAACTGGAATTCCTAATGAATGCTATCACTTGCTCTGAAGGGACGAAATAATTCATAAATTATAAAAAAACGTGCACTCAACTTGCAATATAGTGCTATTTTCATCGCAAACTCTAGTTCATGCACTACGACTAAACCATCAAAATGATTAATTTCTTGCCTTGCTGCTAACTGAATACTGAAATACAGTATATGAAAGATCTGGTAAAACCTCTTTGGGGTAATTAAATGGCGAGGTTTCTATAAACATGACATCAACTTACTCCCGCTTCTGCTTTTACTACATATGAATTTTAACTTCATACCACATTGCCACATGGGTTTAATTTCAAGAAAATTCCGAAGAGAAACTTATCTTTTTATTTCTTGTTAAGAAAAGCGTGTTCTTCTTTCCTTTCTTTGGCTCATACACATTGTACCATACAGGAAGATTATGTTGCGCTTTCTACATAACGACTGTTTGATAATAAATTATAGAACTAGAAAGTTGATATACAGATGGCATTAATTATGTCCCCTTGTGGTAGGTTTGTTTCTGTTTCGCATCACGAAAACATGCCTATATAATTTTGACCCCCTTAAACCCAACTTTTATATAGTAAAACCGGGGTTTACAGGGGTATACATTATTTTCCTTATTTCTGATCAAAAGCATAGATTGTGGTACTCGTCGTCGAGGCGGGTCTAACGAGTACCCACAATCTATGTTTTGAGCAAAAATATGAAAAAATATTAGAATTTTTTATCTGAAAAGTTTCATTTTTTGGTGGTAAAAATTTTAGTATATTTGAATAGGCATGTTTTCGTAATGGATACGAAAGAGACTTTATCTGTGATGTGTTTGTTGCCCGTAATTATTCATGGATGAGTTGAAGACCTCCTCCAAATATATATATACTTTTTACCACAATGGAAGCTTAGGGCGAGGGTTAGGATCCCGTAAAAGCTAGCTGAAGCCCCCAAGTAATTTCTGAGCGTACCAAGGCGGTACTTTCATTGTGGTACTTTTTGTTAAATGTTCTGTAGTGTTTCACTTACAAAACATTACGAAAATGTGCCTATTCAAATATATAGAAAATTTTACCCGCAAAAAGTGAAAGTTTTCGGATAAAAACTTTGATATTTTTTATATTTCTGCTCAAATCATAGATTGTGGGTACTCGTTACAACCGCCTCGGCGAGGCGGTTTTAATAAGTACCCACAATCTATGTTTTTGAGCAGAAATAAGAAAAATAATGTATACCCCTGTAAACCCCAGTTTTACTATATAAAAGTGGAGTATAGGGGTCAAAATTATATAGGCATGTTTTCGTGATGTGTTGTTTTTTTTTTCTTTTAACAATTGTGTAAGTTAAAGATATATTCAGTTACATTTGAGTAACAGAGCTGCCACCTTTTTGGGAAAGGATTACCGACTCTGCTCGCCAACTATTCTTTTTGTAAGTAATAAAATATATGTCTGTCTTTCCCTTTGATGTTGAGAACTTGATGTAGATCCGATTGTATTAGTTCCTGATTCCACTTATTTACTTTATACCTTCATCAGAGAAAATTCTCTTTACCTTGCTTCTAATACTTTAAGTTGTCCCTTTCTAGCGAAAACAAGGCCAATATTATTAAAGCATTAAAAAAAAAAAAAAAAAAAAAAAAAAAAAAAAAAAAAAAAAAAAAAACAGTTTGATCCAATTTATACAAAATATTTAAATGTATTGACACATGTATCGAATCATATAATTCTCTATTAAAACTTCATCATGACAAATGGGAAGACTTTTTTTTTTTTTTGTAAAGTATCCGTTTTTAGATGACGACACCCCTCCTGCTGCATCTTGTGGTGTATATATTTCGGTTTGCTGGAACGTCTAGTCAAGTCACAGAATCGGAGTAATCATTTAACTGCTAAACTGCTTGAACAGTAGTATACATCACGAAAACACGCCTATTCAAATATGTAGAAAATTTTACCTCCAAAAACTGAAATTGTTTCTGATAAATAAACTCTGATATATTTCATAATTCTGCTCAAAACATAGATACTTGTTAGAACCGCATCATCGATGCAGTTCTAACATGTACCCACAATATGTTTTCGAACAAAAATAAGAAAAATAATGTACACTCCTGTAGACCCCAGTTTTAAGGGGGTCAAAATTATATAGGCATGTTTTCATAATGTAGGTGTTAGAAACTGCTTAAAAAAAGGTAAGAGAAGTCCAGGGAGTGCCACAATCACAAACCGCGGCCCTTCCCAGACCCCAAGAGGAAGAGGAAACCGACAAATCTAAACAAGCAAAAACCGAACAAACGTACGAAACGCAGTAAGATTAGCTCTCTCTTCCCAAAGCGAGGTAATCGCAATACTAAAAGGACTAAAAAACACAAGAACAAAATGACACACGGAAGGACATACAACAAATCGTCTTGTAGAATAAACCACAAAGCAACAAAGTGTAAGACTAACACCGGGACCACCGCCTTAGAACGGTCGGTAGAGCAAAAAAAGTAAAAGAAAAGTCCAGGGAGTGCCACAATTACAAACCGCAGCCCTTCCCAGACCCCAAGAGGAAGAGGAAACCGACAAATCTAAACAAGCACAAACCGAACAAACGTACGAAAAGCACTAAGATTAGCTCTCTCTTCCCCAAGCGGGGTAATCGCAATACTAAAAGGACTAAACCACCGGGGGGTTTAAAGCACTTTTACAGCTAGCCAGCGTCACCCTGGGTCCCGATGTTACTCTTAATACAGAAGTACATAAAATTCGGTTCGCATAAAGGCTCCCAACTCAGTCAATGCATCAAAGCGAAAACATAAAAATCAAATTAATCACTATAATAAACCAAGACGAGTACTCATGGCTAATTCTACTGTATGCCAGAGTAAATGAAAACCAATAGTTGAACCACGGCGGGCCAAGCCAAAGACATATCGTCAAGCCCCAACCCACTGGTTAAAGTTATACGAAGAGGCCGTCATTGAGTCTGAGGCCCAAACCGCCGTCGTTCAATTAAAGAGTGAAGCATAGCCATCAACAATGATTGGGTTGACAACTAGGCATGCAGTCTGCCGCATAATATCCAGGCTATAGCCAATTCTTTTATAACGGTTAATAAGTTTTCTGGATTTCTCCGAAAAGTTAGATTTACCTACAATTTTTTCTAAATCTGTACACTAAGTCACAGTAAAATTTGGGTTCCGATATACCTTGTTGCAGAAGTGTTTTTTTTTAGACTGACGCTATATTTTTCTAACAAGGCACTGTGTCTGCGATAAAATTTCGAAAACGCCTTACGAAGTTTAAAATAACGATAGCCCTGCCTAAGCAGTTTGGCAGTAAGGGCTTTATTACGGTAGTTAAAGCCATTAAGATTTGAAGAAGCTCTGGCGAATCTTATAAGTTGAGATATGTATACCCCATATGAGGTACGCTGGGGGACATCGCCATCCAGAAAAGGGAAATTGACTATATCAAAATCAAAATCGTCCCATTTATCATAAATTTTGGTGGAAACTGTACCATTAGATATACATAGATTCAAATCCCAAAAAGGTGCCTCGGTATCGGGAGAATTTGCTCTATTTAATTGGAATTTTGTAGGGCATATCCGGTCCACCATTTGGTCAAAGTAAATATTGTCAATACTTAATAAATCGTCAAGGTAAGACATATACTACACATTGGCTTGAAAACACTTCTGCAGGAAAATCTATTGGTTCCCAAATTTTATGGCGACAGTCTATCAATTCGGAGGTATTGTTTGTAAATAATAGTAAAAAATGATGTCCAGGAACAGCCACAATCACCGTCACAGAAAAAACTAAAAGTCAAAACACACACACACACACACACACACACACACACACACACACAACATGACAGACAGGATCTATCAAACAAAATAGCAAACAGGAAAAAACTAAAGAGAAGCCCCGCAAGGCCATATGAAGAAGAAACAACACCAGAATCACCGCATTAAAATGTCCAATACTGAAAACTACTGCGGGTTTTAATCGATTTTACTGGTATCAAATTAAAGGCCCCTAGGTTCAAATATGAGTGTTCGGCTGCTTATTACTGAAATTTCGGAATAATTTTACAATCGTTAGACAGATATGTTAAAACATGTATATGATTCGGTAAAATGCATGCATGGTAGTTAAACCAATTATGATTGATAATGTTGTGCTCCTTTCTCTAATTGCACGGCAGTCAATCAGGCCACAGACTGAATGCCAGTTCCTTCTCTACTCGTTTTCCAGGACCTTGTTGCCGGGGTTTCGGTCGAGGTAGAATAGTTTTAGCCCCCACCCCACACCCACCACTTTCTCTCTGACACACCGTAGATGTTTTACTGACGTCCATTACGAAAAAAATCCTATTCAAATATAAAGAAAATTTCACGACCAAAAACTGAAAATTTTCAGATAAAAAACTCTGATATTTGTCATATTACTGCTCAAAACATAGATTGCGGGTACTCGTTAGAACCGCCTCGCCGAGGCGGTTCAAACGAGTACCCATAACCTATGTTTTTGAGCAGAAATAAAAACAATAATGTATACCCCTCTTAACCCCAGTTTTACTATATAAAAGTGGGGTTTAAGGGGTTCAAAATTATATAGGTATGTTTTCGTGATGTTTATAGTTCTTTGTTTGTATGTCGGTTATTGCAACTGCGCCGTTGTGCTTTGTTATCTCTTGTTTGTCATGTCTTCTTTGGATACCTCGAGAGGGCTGTGTTTCGTGATCGTGGCTTTTTTTTTTCAGTAAATTCATTCATATTTTTATCTAAAATAAAGATTAAAAGACGAATCGTACATCTGAGTTTTTAGTCACACAGACGGGTAAATTGGGACGCTTTATTTACTCCGAGTGAAAAGCACATCTATTTACTAATACGTTACAACGAACTGAAAAGGTAGTAAACGCTCTAAAGCATCTTTTTAATGAGAACAAAGTAAAAAATATGGCTTTATACTGGAATGTTACAAACAGTATGAAATAACCGACAATCAACAATTGTTTGATATAATAGTGAATTGTGCTAAGACAGCATCACTGCTAAGTTAGTCTGAACCTGATAATAAAGATGTCGAATAAAACTTGCTTATTTTCTGGCAATGGGTTCCCGATGATATTTATTTCTTTACAAGTATACATATAATATAAGATGTAAAATTCAATTTTTGAAGTTTATTACAGACAAATGCGTGATTGAAAAAAAGGATCAGAAAACAGACAATTCAATATTGAATTTCTTGCGAAGCTCTAGACAAACATGTGTATCAGCATTGTCTGGCAAATGATTTTGCTGTTCGCCTACATAAAATTTGGCACTGTGTATAGAAGATCTCAGAGGCACGGACTAACAAACTGCAGATACTTATTGAGCTTACCAGTGTTTGATATATGGTCCATTGTTGTGGTTTCAGGCCCTTTTAGTATTACACCATCAGAAATTAGCTGAGGCAATCTCGTTTTTTTTTCTGGGCGACCAGATTTAATTTGAATGTCGCCAAGTTGTTTTGATTAGATAACTCGCATAATTCAAATGCCCTTAAGGGTTCATATAAAAAATAATAATATAATTGCGCAAGTTCATTAGTTTCATTGGCTAATACGTGTTTAGACGTTGTAATGTAGAAAGGCTATGCTTCCTGCTATCAAATCTTCCTCAACATTTTGAATGGTAATAGGTACGCTTTACATTATTCAAAGGTAAAAACTCTATCATGAAAATCTTACCCTTGTTTTTACTATGGGTTATTCTTAAAGCAAACAAATGTACTGGAAGCAAAGGTGTTCCTTCATGAGTAGTCCGTAAACTGAAGTTTTTTATTTCAAATACTACTTTTCTTTTTATCTTTTTCAAATGCTATGAAGGCACCTACTTTGCTGTAAAAGTTGTTCCTCTTTGAAACACAGCTGTGACATTTTTCAGATGTAAACATTCTGTTTTGCTGATACAGTTTTACCTTATTGGTTTCAATTCATTTTACCGTATTTACCGTATGTATTTGGACAGACAGGCCTGTGCAAACTGTAGATCCAAATGAGATGCCACAGAACGCGGCGCCTCATCTGCATCTACTCTGTTTGCCACTCACCAAGCAATAATATTTAGACACAACATCGGTAAGTAAATTTGTAAATTTTAGAAATAGTATGGTAAGGCGTTTTCGAAATTTTATCGCATACACAGTGCCTTGGTAGAAAAATATAGCGTCAGTCTGAAAACACTTCTGCAACAAGGTATATCTTAACCCGAAGTTTACGGTGAAATAGTGTACAGATTTAGAAAAATTGTAGGTAAATCTAACTTTTCGGAGAAATCCAGAAAACTTATTAACCGTTATAAAAGAATTGGCTATAGCTTGGATATTATGCAGCAGACTGCATGCCTAGTTGTCAACCCAATCATTGTTGATGGCTATGCTTCACTCTTTAATTGCACGACGGCGGTTCGGGCCTCAGACTCAATGACGGCCTCTTCGTATAACTTTAACCAGTGGGTTGGGGCTTGACGATATGTCTTTGGCTTGGCCCGCCGAGGTTCAACTATTGGTTTTCATTTACTCTGGCATACAGTAGAATTAGCCATGAGTACTCGTCTTGGTTTATTATAGTGATTAATTTGATTTTTATGTTTTCGCTTTGATGCATTGACTGAGTTGGGAGCCTTTATGCAAACCGATTTTTTATGTATTTCTGTATTAAGAGTAGCATCGGGACCCAGAGTGAAGTTAGCTAGCTGTAAAAGTGCTTTAACCCCCCCCCCCCCACCCCCACCCCCGTTGGTTTGCTCTACCGACCGTTCTAAGGCGGTGGTCCCGGTGTTAGTCTTATTCTTTGTGTTTTTTCCTACGAGGCGATTTGTTGTATGTCTTCCGTGTGTCATTTTGTTCTTGTGTTTTTCAGTCCTTTTAGTATTCCGATTACCTCGCTTGGGGAAGAGAGAGCTAATCTTAGTGCTTTTCGTACGTTTGTTCGGTTTGTGCTTGTTTAGGTTTGTCGGCTTCCTCTTCCTCTTCGGGTCTGGGAAGGGCTGAGGTTTGTGATTGTGGCACTCCCTGGACTTTTCTTTTACCTTTTTTGGAGTGGACAGGCCTGATCAAACAGTATAGACCCAGTTCGGACGCGTTTATGAATAATGTATGTCGTTTACGTCTTGAACAGCAAAAAGACACCCTGACAGAGTTGTTTCGGAATCTGCAGGTCTTCAATGTCTTCAAAGATGGCAATTTATATAATTGAAATTTATGCACAATATATGTTTTAATATCTAAGACATAAGACCTGAACCTGCCTTCATTCACTTCTATGTATTACATAAGATCAACTGCTTGATGTGTGTCTTGAAGAAAGGTCAGCTACTGGACGATTAGATAACATAATAGATGGGTAATATACAGCTGCCTCAAGTGGGTCAGTTCAGTTTTTGTTTTTTATAGAAGGAAGTGCTAGGGCAATAATCAGGAGCCTTATACTTTTATATATATATATATATTATTTTTTTTATTATTGTCTCCAATTCAATAGGGTATCCATATTTATATTTTATACCATTCTGGGGCTCCTGGTTATTGAATATCCTGAGAACTTGTTTTGGGGGACCTTATTTTATTCTATCAAATTCGTTTGGCCTTCTTAAATCCCCCTAAACCTGTATTCACTTGATTTTCATTGTTTACCACGCTTACTTCTGTTGTGATGAGAATCTCCAGTCTGCGTGGTTGTAGATCAGCCTAAATCATTTGCCTTTCTGAGGATCATTTCTGTGATCCAGTCTATTGCTGCAAACAGTGGAAGTTACAATGTACTTCTGGCAGATCTACTTGGTCCAATTCCAAAGCTGAGCTCATCGGGCTCAGTCTTCATTTCTGAAATGCAAGTCGGACACCCTAGACTATAAGACCTCCAAAGGTCGGTATGTTTTGTTTTAGGGGGAAGTAAGAAGATAAATTGAGTAAACAGTTAGACATTCAGTGTTTACGATCATCGAGTGAGTAGCCCTAAAAGAAGGAGCCAAATATATATCGAGGCTTGAGCGCAAGACTATGGTAACTCAAACATATTTTTGAAACCCTTGTTTAGGGACAACTTGGACCCCTTTGTAAACAATGCAAATTTAGGTGCCATTGCTCATACGAGCAATGGCACCTAAATTTTTATTGTTTACAGAAAGAAATGTTGTAATCTTCATAACTCCTTCATGGTGAGAAGATTAGGTTTGGGGAAAAACAACCATCTGACTTACGCCAGTCTTGCGCTCAACCCTCGATATTGTGTTTGCTTGTTATGTATTTTATAAGTGAAGCGAATAATTCCATCTTTTCTTTTGTTGTGTATAAAATGGCAATTTATATTATTGTAATTTATACACAATATATGTTTAAATGTCAAAGACATAAGACCTGAACCTGTCTTTATGCAGTTACTGATTTTTATATCTGTAGTAGAACTGTACAAGTAACACTCAAAAGGTATCATTCACTACTATTCATTACATAAGATCTACTGCTTGATGTGTGTCTTGAAGAACGGTCAGCTACTGGACAATTAGATAACACAATAGATGGGTAATATACAGCTGTCTCAAGTGGGTCAGTTCAGTTGTTGTTTTTGTAGACGGAAGTGCTTGGGCAATAATCAGGAGCCTAAACCACCAGCCATCCCAGTCTCCACCGTTTTAGGTTATACCATATTAAAACATAAACCAAGTAGATGGTCAAAGCTATAGGTTGTTAGTTTAATCAAAGTCAAGTAATGCAATTGTGTACCATAAACATGTACGTTAAATTTTATCCTATAAATGATTTGTAATAGGTTTCTGTGCTATATATATATATATATATATATATATATATATATATGTGTGTGTGTGTGTGTGTGTGTGTGTGTGTGTGTGTGTGTGTGTGTGTGTGTAAACTGTGCATTAGTTAAAGCCACAATCACAATTTAATCCGAATTACTGCAAATGTTAACAGTTCAGCAACCTGTTTTTCTTAATTGTGCAACAGTTGGAATTATGTCCTTTTTGACACTCTTTTAGATTTATCTGTTTCGGTTATACATATGTACACACAAGGGCCTAATCACATGATCTGCCTTTGTGGTGGCCTTCTTAAATCCCCCCAAAACTGTATTCACTTGGTCTGCATTGTTTAAACCCAAAAACCTGTATTCATTTTGTCTGCATTATTTACAAAGGTTACGTCTGTTATTATAAAAATCTCCAGTCTGCTTGGTTGTAGATCAACCTAATTCCTTTGCCTTTCTGAAGATCAGTTGATCCAGTCTGTTGCTGCAAACAAAGGAAGTATCAATGCACTTCTGTCAGATCTACTCCTCTACTTGGTCCAATTCCAAAGCTGGGCTCATTGGGCTCAGTCTTCATTTCTGAAATGCAAGGGTGGAGTCAGGCACCCTAGACTATAAGACATCCAAAGGTCGGTATGTTTTGTTTTAGGGGTAGTAAGAAGATAAATCGAGTAAACAGTTAAAGATTCAGTGATAACGATCATCGGGTGAGTAGCCCCTAAAGAAAGAGCCAAATGTATATTGTGTTTATGTTTGTTATGTATTTAATAAATGAAGAGAATAATTCCATCTTTTCGTTTCTTGTGTACAAATTAATCTATTTAATCCGAGTGGGCTCTCTGAATTCTATAAATTGGACTGATAAGTTTCCACCAGAAAGTGTTTGTGGTTTATTTGTATTATTACCATGTTTAATAGGATAAAAATTCCTGTTTTATGGGACACTATGCATAAAATGGTTCAACATAATTAAATAACGACCTTTGTTGTGATACATATTAAAATATTGTGTTTAAAACTACAGAAATTGTGTGTGTGTGTGTGTGTGTGTGTGTGTGTGTGTGTGTGTGTGTGTGTGTGTGTGTGTGTAAGATTTGTTTTACATCAGAACGAAATCGAACATAAAACAATATATCTTTTTCAGCAAAGAAGGCTCCGTATCTTACAGTAATAGTACATCGACATTCGTCAATTATGTTTTATGGTTCTAAAAAACTCAAAATACTTAAATATTAACTCGAAATACTGGTAATACAAGAAAAATAATCATACGGTAGTGGCCATCTCTGTAGCAAAAGGTTCATCTTTCTTGTAGAGTAGATCCTTTTCAGAAGGAGTTTGTTGCCAAGGGCCCAGTTGTTCAAAGCGTCATTAGCTTAACGAGCTCGTTAGTGGTCAAAATGTTAACTGTTCGAGTAAGTACACTATCTAATTCACAAGTATGTTTGCTGAAAAAAAAAATGTGAGTAGCTTTTGCAAATGCAAAAGCTACTCACATTTTTTTCAGCAAATATATTAGCGTATATACCATATTTAATGATTACGATACGTTAACTAACGACATCGTTCGTTTTGAACAACTGGGCCCAGAAAAACAAACTGAGAGTCACAAAAAATCTTACAAATGCGAGAAAATTGCCAGGTTTATCAAGTTTATCAAGTATCTCACTATACATAGCACCAAGGCACAAAACTTGTTTATCTGTATATGTCAGCCTATATCTTTTCTGTGGTTTTGGAATGAAAATTGTTATATTCGAGCTGTACATACTAACACAACAGGACGTCTATTTCATTTCGACATCACGATATGAACGTTCCTTTGCTTTCCTTGTGCGAAAAGGTTTTATCAAATTGAAATCTATAATTCTGTTCAGTAATTTCGTGATAACAAGCTAGAGATACATTATAGAATAATCAATAATCACTGATTATTATTAACCTAAAATATATCTTGGACTTATATATCATAAATCATCTCAAATAAACATATGCCCCCTAAGCGTATACGCGTATACTGTTGGATATTTTAATGAGTACAACGTAAAGTATTTGAGAGGCCAAACCTCTTCTGAGGCATATTACTGCACGATTCAAGTCTAAGGTTGTATTGCTGTTGTTGCTGTTGTTGTTGTTGTTGTTGTTGTTGTTTTTTTTGTTGTTTTTTTTTTGTTTATATTCATTTCATAATTATTGATAGAGCTGAACCACGTTGGTTCCTACTCTTCCTATCACTATGTTTTAGCATAATTCATAGGAAAAACAACACACAATAAAAGCTTGAATTGAAAGACTTAAACGTTCTCTTTTCTGACTGCGCTACTCGCGTACTATAATTAAAAGTTATGCTTTCTAAATACTGCATTTACCCTATTGTTGGTGTCTGATTGATAGTAACATCGAACTCGTTTCCGATAAATACAAAAATCCAAAATGAACAAGTGAGACACAAGTATCGGAGAAACAAACAAACAAATTGGCAAAATTAGCCTGAATTGTCTACCTGACCACAGTTCAGCTCTGTTTTTCCGGATGCTTTCCCATGCCAGGTTCTTGTATCCTAAAAACGGACTAGGACAAGTAACAACATAATTATCTTTAAACAAAGGCAATGCCTGTTCATTATTTCATTTCATCTTATGTAAAGTCTCCTAGATTCTGAAGTTATAAAACATTTCTTTAAAATTATATAGTTGTGCTTAAAACGCGAGAATTAATTTAGTAAACATCATTTGAATATTAGAAAACCTACTGAAAAGGGGTGGACTCTAACGTAGTAGTAACGAACATTAAAAACCCAATCTTCACTCCTTTATGGATGGCTGTTAACAATATATCTTTTTCAGCAAAGAAGGCTCCGTATCTTATAGTAATAGTACATCGACATTCGTCAATTATGTTTTATGCATAATTCAATAAAAACACTGTGCGTTTTAGATTGGTTTATCAATGGCAACGTCACGAACAATGTTAGCTACGCCATTATTGTAAAAGAAAACACACTTTACAGGGGAATTAAAAATCATTTTCCACAGCACGTTGTGATAATATGTGTCAAATATAGTTAAGTTACATATAATAGCATATAAACCAATTATCAGTATAGATTACAGTGCACGGACAAACTATATCGTGATTATTCACATTCCGTGTTATAAACATTCAACAGAGCGCAAGATTATTTGGACACTAATCAAAATTACAATGCAGTATGTAGGTACCGAAACAAAGAGGATATAAAACACAGGGTATAAAACAGAGAAGATTGTTGTGTGGAAAATTCCGTTGAAATTATCAAATGCGCAGTCATGTTCATTGTTTTAATTTGTAATACACATTAATACACATCAGAAACTGTCACTGTCTCATTAACTGTCTCGCTGCCTTCCCTGCTTAGCTGGCTTTCCTACATTGATGTAATGCGCAGTTTATTGTCATCAGTGTTCTGGATATTATGCGGCAGACTGCATGCCTAGTTGTCAACCCTATCATTGTTGATGGCTATGCTTCACTCTTTAATTGCATGCCTAGTTGTCAACCCTATCATCGTTGATGGCTATGCTTCACTCTTTAATTGCAGACTCAATGACGGCCTCTTCGTAAAACTATAACCAGTGGGTTGGGGCTTGACGATATGTCTTTGGCTTGGCCCGCCGTGGTTCAACTATTGGTTTTCATTTACTCTGGCATACAGTAGAATTAGCGATGAGTACTCGTTTTTGTTTATTATAGTGATTAATTTGATTTTTATGTTTTCGCTTTGATGTTTTTTCTGAGTTGGGAGCCTTTATGCGAACTGAATTTTTATGTATTTCTGTATTAAGAGTAGCATCGGGACCCAGAGTGGTTAGCTAGCTGTAAAAGTGCTTTAAACCCCCCGGTGGTTTGCTCTACCGACCTTTCTAAGGCAGTGGTCCCGGTGTTAGTCTTACTCTTTCTTGCTTTGTGGTTTATTCTACGAGGTGATTTGTTGTATGTTTTTCCGTGTGTCATTTTGTTCTTGTGTTTTTCAGTCCTTTTAGTATTGCAATTACCTCGCTTGGGGAATCTTCACTCTTTAATCTTAGTGCTTTCGTACGTTTGTTCGGTTTGTGCTTGTTTAGATTATCGGCTTCCTCTTCCTCTTGGGGTCTGGGAAGGGCTGCGGTTTGTGTTTGTGGCACTCCCTGGACTTTTCTCTTACCTTTCCTGTAAGAAAATGAAACCGTTATGCATACGTGTTTTTTTTTTTTTGTTTTTTTTTTTTTCATACGACTGGCTTTTCTAAGTTTGCGGCACTCAAATGCGAGGTTTCTACGTTTTCGCATCAAATCCTCATTGATGAACGTTTTATCTTTCTTAGTACTCGTATATACTATGGCCCTGTCATTCGAAATACGGAGACGCGCACTTGTGTTTGTAAGATTCACTATAATTTAGCGAGATCCGTAATTTTTACGCGGTTCATCATCCAGGAATATCATTAAACCTCCCAACCCTATGCGCCCGGTCGATATTGTGTATGGAAACGACAGAATCTACGCATTAAGCCAACTGCAAAACTTTCGGAGTTACATTCTCATTATCCCTTACCTTGATGTCCGCAATACTGAGATAAGGGCTTCTTGATTATTTCCTTAGCTCCGTCTGCCCTTTGGCTAGTTCAGATTTCGTCGAAGTGAGCTCATTTCTCAATGGTGCTCATGCAACTTCGACTTTCGTCTTGAAAGAACGTTTCTGCTTCATTACTCAGAAGTTCCTTCATTTTTGACACAATTCTTACAACATCTTCCTCTGGCATATGTTGCATTTGCTCTAACATATGCATGGATTCTACAATGTTCGCAATATATGCAGGATCGTTGTTCATATTCGGTGGTTCTGGTACAGGCATCGGCTGTTGAATCTGTCCAAGATCGCTTTGCGGAGGGTTATAACCTGCGGTTTCCGAGCCCTACGAAAATTGTGTTAGACAATCTTCGCTTTGCAATTCAAACGATCCAGGCCTATTGTTCCACCGATATAAGAGATGCTTGTAAATAGTCCATATTGCTACCCAAAAATGATCCTTCACCTTCAGATTCAGTCTCCGGTTGATCGAGGAGGTCAGTTAAAGATAACTATGTTGAAATTTTCAACTTCGCCCTAGAGTCAGCAATGGTATCAGTTTTATCAGTTTTAGAGTCAACAGCTAAAACGATAAGAACATTTGCGGTGACGATTATTTCTCCGACGCTTGTTTCGTCATCCACATGGCATTACTCGACACTAGGCAGTGTGAAATTTCAGCGTCTTTACAGCACCGGTTTAAAACGTAGCCCGCTCTTAGCTCCACGTCAAATTTCTATTTTGCGACTTCAAAAGTCAAAGTTTATATCACGAAGAACCGAGAGAATAAAATAACACATGCAAACATTATTCCTCGAAAGCCCTCTAAATCAAGGTTTTATTTACCTTTTTACGAGCACAAAATTTGTTAACATTCGTTCATTCAAACCACGTGATCAAGGAATTATAAAATAGCTGATCCACTTGTCTGTTAATCGTTAACCTGCTTTATATACTCGTAGCTGTAAATAACAACATACACCATTTTAAGATAAGCCGCAACGTGGGGAAACGTACTTTCTGATATGCGCACCCACTGGAATGTTTTGAGCAGAATTAACCCAAGAGATACTTTTATTAAAATCCAAGGAAAATATATAACATTTCAATTACTGACAAGCGGAGTATCATTCAAGCAATTACTGCGTATAAGTACCATATTTTACCTAAAAAAGATAAGAGAAACGTCTAAGCCTACAGATAAGCAGGCCTGGAAAAATGTTTAGACAGAATGCATCTTCCGATTAAGATATACACCATTTGCTACCCACTCAGCAGTCTAAGACCAATGAGCAAGTAATGAAACGGACATGGTTAAAGTGTCGGACAAGTATATGGTAAAGTGTTAAAGGGTCCGAATACATGGGCGAAATGTGGTATTACTGAGTATATATATTCTCATTTTTCTCTAATAGAGATGTTAAGCGGAATGGATACATTTTCAGGAAGGCAATTCAACTAAAAGTGGTTTGTCTCCCTTCCCAAAAGGAGCCTTCTATCATAGGAAAGAATCTGTTCTCTTTGTGTGCAGAAGGCAAACATAACGTCACAAAAGTTGTCTCCCTCAATCAAATAGCCAACATTTCCTACCAAGTATATCCAGTTCCCTTTACTAGAATATAAACAGGTATCACGTATTTTAACATGGTATCACGTATATAAACATAGTATCACGTATATAAACTCGGTATCACGTCGAACGGGTGAGCTAATATCATCGGATATCAACTCATCCATGCGACGTGAACAGTACACCCGATCAGCAATAATATTTTTATTATATACATTATATCTCATTTTTGTTTCTTAGTTTTACTCGTATTACGCCGAAACGCGCAAACTACTGACGTTGCGCTTCGAATATTGACTTCATTAGTGAACAATGTTGTAGTTTTGGTTCCATTACATAAGATGACGTTTGGTAACGTCACTGCAAAACCAGGAATCGACGTAAGCCAGGATAGTGATACGAAATCTGAAAACGCAACTAGCGTGATACAGGACGTTGTGTCGGAAAAGTGCTAGACGATAGTATTATTTTTGTAGGAATATAATAAATACAATTTCCACCTGTGTCCCACCAAGCAAAAATATATTTTCGGGTCACTTTCAGACAGCGAAGGACAGGATCAGACTGCGCAGATGCGAACAGAATCATTGAATAATATAAAATGTTTCAATGGAGAGACTTTGCGCAAGTGCAGGACGATGTGAATCCGAATATTTTGCGCATGTCGATGACAATTTTCTCTTGTCACGGCCCACGTATTCTCTGCGGAACGAATTCATGGTTATATGGATGTAAGCGGTATATCAGGTTTCCCTAGACAGTACAACAGGCAGGTGATTAATTGCATATGCTTGATGAGGCCAGACAGTCTGTAATGTATGATGCCACATTGACTCCATAATAGCTCCCTTGAGAAACACTCCGGACAAACCTTACGAGTTTTTGTTAAAGTAAGGCTTCATCTGTGTCAGATTTTCGGCTGCAATCAAAACAAATACAGTCGAACCTCAATGGCTCGAGCATCTTTGGGACCATTGAAATTAGTTCGAGACACGGGTAGGGTAGTTCGAGCAACTGAGGGTTACATGTAATCATGGCACCGGTTCAGAAAGCAAATAGCGATAATTTAGGGAAATCTTTTCGATTTTGTACACAGTGATTGTATGTTGTGTGTACTAATTAGAATCGCCTCGATGAGGTGATTCTAATGAGTACACACAACATACAATTTCACGATAAAATAAGAAAATTTCCTTAAATATTTGTTTTCTAGAGCCATCGGAAGAATTTCGTTGGGACTCAAAAAACGTGTTCGAATTAGCCATGGTAAACGAGCCATCGGTGTTCGAGCAATCGAGGTTCGACTGTAAATCCTATTCATTCTTAAAGTTCTGGGCACCTTAGCGTCTTACCAAACTTGTCCTAAACTTTTAACAAGTCATTGGTGTGTCTAAGGTTGCTGGATGAGTTGCAATCTAGTCAGAAAAATTACAAGGCCACAAGCGTGTTACAATATTATCGATTTCTTGTAACAATGTTGTTGTATAATGTTACAATAACACATTTTTACACGTATGCTCCAAAGGAATATCACATCTCTTTTCCAGGCAATTTGTGGAATAATATTTTAAGTCGTTATCTGCGTGTATGGGACTCATAAAACGTCACACAGTACTTCGATAGAGCGTTATTAAATATATCTGGTCCTTTTGGATAATTGGGCGCTAAACGTGAAAATAACGTGTCATTCAAAGCTACCAAGGGAGATGCGGGTTGTTGCATGTTTTTTCTTTAACTGCATTCTAAACAAAAAGGCTCAATTAAGCTGCTTCTGATTTGTTCTGTATGTTTAATGGATCCTCTTTCGGAATACTTATTAATATAAATTTGCGCATTCGGAAATAGGTCTTCATGTCGCTATTATAACTGATGTGAACGATTTGAAAGTATTACAATAACATTATAAAATAAATAAGTGAACCCAGTACTTGATACAATCAGTTTCACATCAAAACCCTAACACCAAAGGGCAAAGCCAGACAAATACATTTAAGCAGTCACAAAAAGGCAAGCAAAGTTGGTAACTCTTTCCCAAAACGTGGCAACTCTGTTGCCCAAACTTAGCTGAATATATTTGAAAAAAAAAAAAAAAAATAAAACAAAAGGTAAGAGAAAAGTCCAGGGAGTGCCACAATCACAAGCCGCAGCCTTTCCCAGACACCAAGAGGAACTTACATAGTTGTTAAAAGAAAAACATTAGAAAGTGAAACACTACATGAAAATTAACGAAAGGAATCATAATGAAAGTACCGCATTGGAACGGTCAGTACCCAGCTAGCATTCTACGTAAATCTACATCGGGCCGTCATCGGCCCGTCAGCTACCCTGACGGGCCGATGACGGCCCGATATAGATTTACGTAGAATGCTGACTGGGTAATGAATTACTAGAGGCATAAGCTAGCTTAACGGGATCCCAACCCTCGCCCTCAGCCTCCCCCTGAGGATTGAGAAAATAAGAGCATTAACCCAGTCAGCATTCTACGTAAATCTATATCGGGCCGTCATCGGCCCGTCAGAGTAGCTGACGGGCCGATGACGGTCCGATGTAGATTTACGTAGAATGCTAGCTGGGAAATGACTATACGGGGAGTCTATTGTACTACACTGCTTTCGACATCTTTTCGAAAGTCGTGTTTTGCTTGGCGCTTTACACAGAAGAAGCAAAGGACGAGTATCTATAAGGCTGTTTTTGGCATCTTAACGATTTCTTTTATATATGGCTTAATGTTAGCCTACACGTTTAATTTATTGGATCATATGTGGTTATGTGCAATAAGCGGCATTTTCTGTGTTAGAGGCACTTAAACGTGGGCAGGGTAACTCCAAATAGTTTCGACATGTTGTTTTGGTATCTTTCAAAGGTAGCAAAACAGTATCATAGACAACCGATTTGAAAACCAAATGACAGGTGAATGTCTGATGCTTTATTCTGTCAAATTGCCTGTCACTAAAATACAGTATTGCGCGAGAGATATGGTATATAAGCATACCAGTTTTGGTGGAATAATACAAATACTGCTGAATTACTGTTTTATCTTGCAGTTGTTTTATTGCATGTTAACTAAGTCACTGATACGATAAACGACTATTTCACTTCTTGGAAATCAACGTGCTCAAACATTGCAATAAAACTGCAAAATGAAAAAAATGATGTAAATGGAAACCAGAATAAAAGCAATGAAAAAAGACAAAAACAAAAGATTGAGAATACAGTTAATGTAAAAGAAAGAAAGAGGTCAACTTGGATAGACTATTGCACTGATTCTGGATACCTTTTAGTGAAAGTCATTATTACAATGTCAAAAAATGGCATCAAACTCTTAGAATATTATTTTATTCTTCATGTGAACTTTCTCATACTTTCTGATCCCCTCCCACCTGCACCCTGATTCCACGGTCTTACTATTATATTAGCGAATAGGATAGATATCGGAATTCTGAATAAATGAAACATATTTTGTTCTTATGGTTGTGTTTTAAATGATTTCTGAAACATTTTTATTTATTGAGTCTAATCGAAGTTGAAAGTTTAAACTTTATCCTGCTGAATATAAATATTAACAGACAACATTTAAGGACATGTTTTTTATTTTACAGAATAAAAGACGTAAAACAACAGTCGTGTTTGTTTCTTTTGGACATTTCATATTCAAATGTCCTCCGAATGCGATAATAAGAATAGCATTACATTTCATCTGATGATTCAGCCTACAGAGCGCTTACGTTTAAATGTATCATAAGAGACGACAAGGACAGTAACACTTCAAGTAAAGCTTTATTAGTACCATCAGTAAGTATGCGAACAGGTTGTACGATTTCACAACACAGCAATACATTTTACAGATGGTAATTATATTTTCAGTGCACATTATATAGCAGATATAGTGCAGATTATATTTTCACTTCCTTTGGGGTTATTTGGTCTATTGTGGTATCTTTGAAAATGGAGTTCTGGTCATGTATATGCTAGAGGGCGTAAGCAGTGTTGCAAATTTCATTACTGCTTATGAAGAGTCCCAATAAAACCAAGACTCCCATTTTCTGTCTGCAATGTGTTCTTTGGATCCAAAGGCACTCTTTTAAACTTTTATATTGAACAGTTGTTTCTTCTGTAATCACTGGTACAGGTTATCAGCCTTAATTAAGCAGTTGTTTCTTCTGTATTCACTGTTACAAGTTATCAGTCTTCACAACCTTTGTTACGTGTTAGATTTTCTCTTACTGTTTTTGTTTTAATATTATTATGCTTAACAAATGTTGTAATAATACGCACAGTTCATAAAGGTGGAGTTTCACATATTTTTTCAATAAACTAACTTTTACTTATACCGCATTATTATACTAAAAACAGACAAACACAGCTAATGAAATAGTATTATAAAAAGTAAAGAACAGGCATGGTAACTAGCATCTAGTCTACAGAAAATAGCGCTCATGTTCAAAGTACCTTGAGAAAGAAGAAGTTATCATATTACAGTTTTATCATCTGATTATATGAGTCGATCTTCCATTTATTTTACAGCGTATTTCCTAACTATATCATACTCGTATCAAATAAAACATTTGTGTCAGTAGGACGGGAAAATATATTGAGATTTCTTTCTGTATTTTATTTCAATTATTGTACTTATTATCATTATTTCATACTACTCATATTTATTCATATAAGTCTAGAAAGACATGATACCCCACCATAGTTGATACACTGTCACTATTTATCACAAATTTCGTCACGCTTTATTAATTTTAGTCAGCACATGTATAGATAGCTCGTGCTTTCCATATCCTTAAATGTCGAATGAAGGAGATAGTTTATTGATTTTTTACTTGCTATTTAAGAGTTTATTACTAGTATTGCTTTGTACTTAATTCATACTATTCAATTTGGATTTAAATGAGATATAAATACAAGTCGCAAAACATTGAGGTAAGATCACACACACTCCGGAACTCCGCACTGTTAGATCAGGGAATTCTTCATAAGCTCTTTAGTTTACAAAAGTTCTGTGTACTTCATATGGGGATGCCTAAAATCAGACTAACAGATCCTTTTGGAACCACAAAAACCAACATTTCCGGACTGTACGGTAGCGCAGCACTACCGGTAAGGTTTCCACAAAAAAAAAAAACAAACAAACAAACTTTAATAATATGAGTTTACAGTGTCACCAACCATGAGATTAGATTAGATTTTCTCTCATTGTTAATGAAAGATAAAAAATATGATTTCATGTTTGCTCTCTTGTACACCCGTCTCCTTCTGAAAAGGAGTTTACTATGAAAGGAAATAATTTGCTCCCAAGTTTCCTTTTGAGTAGACCCCTTTTCAAAAGGGAACAAAAAAACAATTTGACAGAGTGCCCCCCCCCCCCCCCCCCCCCTTGAAAGTGTATCAACTCGCCTTAATGTTAATATTGTGTATCCTATAATTGATATCGCATTCAAATTATATCGCATCTGAGCTGCCTAGCCAGATTTTTGCAAATATTTCAAATGATTATTTATAAAGTTTATGTGCCAAGTATGCAAATTCCTCTTACTTAATACTAACAGTGATCCTATGCATTGTCAAAATCTTGGTTATGTGATCATGATCAGTGTTTCAGATACGAAAATATGGCTTTGATTATCACATGTTATCAGAGATCAGAACCAATATTTAAGGAGACTAGATACACTTGGTAGATTTATTCTACTATTTACAGCGGAGCAATCTCTCTTTTGTTTTCCAACAAACCAAATCCATTCTTAGCAGGGTCTATTCTGAAAGGAAAAACATCTGTCCGTCTTGAGAATAAATTTCCTTTAAAGGTAGATTTTCCCTTTTTGGTGTCATATGTAGGTTTTGGCCTATGATTATGGATATTCCTGGATATCGTCTATGCTCTTTTCAGAAGAGCAGCATAACAATTTTGACAAAGTTTTCTCCCTGAAAGTGAATCCATTCCTCTTATTAAAAACGCAACTGATGCCATTAGTTATTATTTTTCTACACTTTTGCAAACCATAAATATTTGTTATAAATACCTAAAACAAACTCTTGATATCGACCATTGACAAAGTTACATAAGTCGTACACATGCTTGTAAAACCATTAATAAATCATGAAGGATCTGGCATAACATATAATCTCCGAACATATTGTATGTCTTCTTGAATGTTTCACCTTCATACAATGTATCTTCTAAGGTTAACTCTTCCGTCTCTATAATTCTGATGCGGACTATTCCATCTTTCTTGGTTATAAGGATGTCAGTCAAAATTCAAATACATAATTGCAAAAAGTGTAGATCAGTCTCAGTTGGATCTATACTGTTTGCAAAGATGTCTGTTTTGGTTTACAGTTCTGAAATATTTAGACCTTGGAATGGTGTAATTTTCGTAACGCTAACTACTAAAATATAGTTATATCTCTTTCCCAAATACTAGCTGGCATTTGACAGTTGTTTTCTTTGAACACTACTACAACAGGGACCAAAAGTAATTCCACAGCGTCAAAAATTCCAAAGTATTCAAATGCATTTTTATGTTTACAAAACAAATGATAAAAATAATTGTTTATATCTTTATAACGTTGACATCATTTGAAAATTTATGTAATATACATTGTGATTCTTACTGGATTTTGTCTATGGTGTTTACGAAAGGGACGGAATTAACTATTTTTGGTCAATTAAAAATTCCAACGATGTTCTCAATAAATTTAAATCTGAAAACTTTCAGGCTTCTAAATTATCTACATATGATTTTTCTACACTGTATACTACGTTACCTCATCATCTTATAAAATATAAACTTATTGATTTAATTAACCGAACGTTTATTCGGGAGAATACTCAATAGTTGGCTTGCAACGAAGAATTTTTTTTTTTTTTTTTTTTCACTTCTGATGTATACAATAATCACAATTTATGGTCGTGTCAAAAAGTCTGATGCCCTTGTTTATCTTTTAGATAATATTTTTATTAGATTTGGAACTAAACTTTATAGGCAAATTATTGGTATTCCGATGGAAAATAATTGTGCTCCTCTTGTTGCAGATGTGTTTCTTTTTGTTATGAGAGAGATTTCATGAAGTATCTTTCACGTGAAAATCAGGCTGACATTATTCAGGCTTTCAATTCAACTTCAAGATACCTTGATGATTTTTAAATATTGACAATGTTTACTTTGACAAATGGTGGACCGCAAATACCCTACAGAACTCCAGTTAAATAGAGCAAATTCTTCCGATACCGAGGCACCTTTTTCTGGATTTGAATCTATGTATATCTAATGGTACAGTTTCCACCAAAATTTATGATAAACGGGACGATTTTGATTTTGATATAGTCAATTTCCCTTTTCTGGATGGCGATGTCCCCCGGTGTACCTCATATGGGTATACATATATCAACTTATTAGATTCGCTAGAGCTTTTCAAATCTTAGTGACTTTAACTACCGTAATAAAGCCCTTACTGCCAAACGTCTTAGGCAGGGCTATCGTTATTTTAAACTTCGTAAGGCGTTTTCGAAATTTTATCGCAGACACAGTGCCTTGGTAGAAAAATATAGTGTCAGTCTGAAAATACTTCTGGAACAAGGTATATCGGTTCTGCAACAAGGTATATCGGAACCAGAAATTTACGGTGTCTTAGTGTACAGATTTAGAAAAATTGAAGGAAAATCTAACTTTTCGGAGCAATTCAGAAAACTTATTAACCATTATAAAAGAATTGACTATAGCCTTGATATTATGCGGCAGACTGCATGCCTTGTTGTCAGCCCAATCATTGTTGATAGCTATGTTTCACTCTTTAATTGCACGACGGCGGTTCGGGCCTCAGACTCAATAATGGCCTCTTCGTAAAACTTTAACCAGTGGGTTGGGGCTTGACGATATGTCTTTGGCTTGGCCCGCCGTGGTTCAACTATAGGTTTTCAATTACTCTGGCATACAGTAGAACTAGCCATGAGTACTCGTCTTTGTTTATTATAGTGATTAATTTGATTTTTATGTTTTCGCATTGATTCATTGACTGATTTGGAAGCCTTTATGCGAACCGAATTTTTATGTGTTTCTGTGTTAAGAGTAGCATCGGGGCCCAGGGTGAAGTTAGCTAGCTGTAAAAGTGCTTTAACCACCCCTGGTGGTTTGCTCTACTGACCGTTCTAAGGCGGTGGTCCGGTGTTAGTCTTACTCATTGTTGCTTTGTGGTTTATTCTACGAGGCGATTTGTTGTATGTCTTTCCGTGTGTCATTTTTGTTCTTGTGTGTTTCAGTCCTTTTAGTATTGCGATTACCTCGCTTGGGGAAGAGAGAGCTAATCTTAGTGCTTGTTTGTGCTTGTTTGGATTTGTCGGCTTCCTCTTCCTCTTGGGGTCTGGGAAGATGTCACGTGATCGGACGAGCGTTGGGCACGGTGACGATGGACTAGACGCAATTACAAGCAATCAGAGGATAAACACAACACTTTGTAAAATAAAAACAAGCATGTATTTAAAAACTTAAAAAAAAAAAAACTATAATTAAAGTTCAAATTTCCATGTTCCAATTTCTATGTTCCGAAGCTTCCATAATCCACAGGTACTGTTAAACTTCATAATCTGAAAAAACTATTTAATTATATTTCCATAATTAAATATAATATAAATTTGAAGTAATTACGTAACTTGTCCACGGATGTATCCTCCATGATATTTCCGGTTATCACTAACACTTGTTTCTATAGAACTTTGAACAAAACTTGCCGGAAAACATTTGATGGTCAATCATAGTGACGATAACAGTGGTGAAACAGATACATAAAACGGATACGGATACGGATACGGATACGGATACGGGACCTGAAAATAAGTATCATGTCCTAGAACTCTCGATATCAAACATGACAAGATATTTCCTTATTAATTTCCACTAGATATACAGAGTGTGTACGCCAAATGTTATAAATGCGACAAGTCCGTTACAATTGATTATTATATAGCAAAATCAGATCCTAAAACCACATGGACGCTGTTAATGACATATAATATTGTAAAGAAAATCTAACACAGGCAGACACACAGTCAGAATATATCTGACATCTATATTAATCGGAGGAATGGCATCTCGACGATTACACATTCTTACAGGAAGAACCCATGCGCCTTCCACTGTAAGAATCCCTTTAGAACGCTAAAGGCTAAAATAAATTATAACTGCTATTATACCACAATGATTACACGATCACATATCGTCCCCACGTAATCATTGGGTACAATATCAACATGCCATCGTCATAGCCTCAAACATGACTCCTCGCTGCTTGAGCCATTTCACCGTAAAATATTCTAGTAAACAGACTTGTGATTAATATTCTAGTAAACAGACTTGTGATTAAAATAAAAAGGACCTCTGTATATGTGTTCAAGGTGAATATAGTCTATGTCATTTGTGTAAATCGCGCTAATTAATGAATGTGTATGCAGTTAACATAACGCCTAACGGTAGCGTACTTTTACGCGTATATGTACGGTGTGTGCGGTTAACATAACAACATAACGCCTAACTGTGTCTTACATTTAAGCGTATATGTCTGGTATGTATATGTCAGATGAGAATATGTAATATCAAAGAACGGTAGTGCTCTCATTGCGCCGATCCATTTATCTTATTCAAATAAAAATATTAATGATTGCATTCTGATCAGGGTCTATAGAACCTATCAGACTCACCAGACTGATCAGGATCCATAGAATCGATCAAACTTAACCTCCCTTTTCGGTTTATAGTTTACACACCCGACACGGCTTATTCGTCTGATCAGGGTCTACACATATAACCAAAGTATGCACATCTGATCAGGGTCTATCTACTTATCATGCCGGGTTTGTAAGTACGAATGATACATAAAATCGCAACGTAGTAAAGCAATAAATTTACCTACTCGAATTTTAGCTGCGGTAAAGACGAGCAAGAATATTGCAAGAATAAAATTAAAATAAATTATTGACTTACCATGGTCAGATTCCCCAGATACAACACAACGTGAAGATTAGAAAAAGGAAGACAAGGATCAGTCTTCGATGAAATGAATTTGTAGTGTGTATCGTTCTATTCAACCAGGGAACTTTTATAGTAATGTGGCACGTTTTGAAACATTGTGTCCACAAGTAATCCGTGAAATTCAAGATCTAAAAATAATATTCACAAGAATACCTTGATAGTCAAGATTTAATATAACCTGTTCGATTGTCCAAACGGTGCAAAGTTTCACACAGCAACTGCTTAAACTATGAAGTAAAAAACATTTTTCTCTCGGAACGCTACAAAACTGCAAAATTACGACAGAAAATCGTCTCCCCTTTCAAAAGATAGCCTTGAGACGAAAATCAATCCCAGAACAGTGAAGATATTGATCACCAAACCTAGGTTCACTCGGAATATATAGTGTTCTGGTAACCGCTCAAGTATATAGACGTAAATAATCAAACACACCCTCAGCATAACTATCTCGTGATTACCGTAATACCGTAACTTGAAAGCTGAAGTGTACCTACTTGCTTAAAAAGTAAAACTGTCATCATAATCAGCGCTCCAGTTACAAATGCATTAATCTAACCTGGTTAATAAAAATCGATACAAACTTCTTTTTATACTATGTACATGTAAAATATATTCAAAATAAAACAGGGACGTGACAGAAGGGCTGCGGTTTGTGATTGTGGCACTCCCTGGACTTTTCTCTTACCCTTTTTTTTACTCTATTGATCGTTCTAAGGCGGTGGTCCCGGTGTTAGTCTTACTCGTTGTTGCTTTGTGGTTTATTCTACGAGGCGATTTGTTGTATGTCTTTCCGTGTGTCATTTTGTTCTTGTGTTTTCAGTCCTTTTAGTATTGCGATTACCTCGCTTGGGGAAGAGAGAGCTAATCTTAGTGCTCTTCGTACGTTTGTTCGATTTGTGCTTGTTTGGATTTGTCGGTTACCTCTTCCTCTTGGTGTCTGGGAAGGGCTGCGGTTTGTGATTGTGGCACTCCCTGGACTTTTCTCTTACCTTTTTTTGTGAGACAACGAATTAAATTTTGTGTAAGACATTTTGGTCAGTTTTTGAGCGACGTCAACATTGACGTCAATCGGAATCAGCCATTTTTAAAATTTTCTCTCAATTTAAACTGTTGTATCCGAGAAGACAGATATTCGATATTTATGAAAGTCATATAATTTGGGCATGCATCATTTACCTTTCGAATCATTACAGAACATCAGTATTTTCTTTACCACGTTACACAGTATTAAGTGTCTTGTAAACATGAAAATGCATGAAAGTCTATGACAAAATTATTTTTGTGGAATTACTTTTGGCCTCTAAATGTACATCGCAGCAAGTGATTTGTAAAAAATTGCAAATGTTGTAAATTATATTAATCACGAAAACATGCCTATATAATTTTGACCCCCTTAAAACCTTCTTTTATATAGTTTAACTGTGGTTTACAGGAGTATGCGTTGTTTTTCTTATTTTGCTGAAAAACATAGATTGTAGGTACTCGTTAGAACCGCCTTGCAGAGGCGGTTCTAACGAGTACCCATAATCTATGTTTTGAACAGAAATATGAAAAATATCAGATTGTTTTTACCTGAAAATCTTCCTTTTTTTGATTGTAAAATTTTTAATATATTTGAATAGGCGTGTTTTCATAATAGTTTAACGTTGTGTATTCAAACGACCAGACAGTATATTTTATGGCTTTTATACGTATGGTGGTTGGATGTCATCTGCTTGAATACTTTTTTTTGTTTGATAACCTATATATTTATGTTTTATTTTCTCTATGCGACAGTAGAATCTATCCGTGACAACAATGTGAGGGTGTGTTTGATGTTTGCCTTTTTTTCAGTAGCAATATATATGAAAAGACTAACAGTAACATCGCGAACTAGAATACATTATAAAAGCAGACTATTATGGACGACTACATGTGCAGCGATACAGGCTGCAACGCCGGATGAATTTGTCTTAGTATGTACACATGTGCTACAGCGTCAGAAAATGTACCTTCTGACATAAAAGCATGCGCGGAGTCGGATCAACGTTCATGTCAACATCAAAACAGTGTATATACAGTCGACTCTCATTATCTCGAATTCCAAGGGACTCTCTGAAATACCTCGAGATATCCGTACTTCGAAATGTCAGATTTGCAGAATTGAGAAAAAACTAATTTGATTAACCACATTTAACAAATATATGTGTTATTGGACTCTTGAAGTTAGAGATATATTGAAAATATTATGGAAAAGAGGAGAAATTGCTCCTTAGGAGCAATTTCTCCTCTTTTCTGTAATATTTTTTACATGTTGTTAGATTTTCACGTTTTCAGAGAATAAATTTTTACTTCGAGATAAGCGGTTATTCGAGATAAGCGAGTTCGAGATACCGAGAGTCGTCAACTGTACTCTGCTGTCGAAATTGTGTCTAGAGAAAATTCTGACCAGACTGCGTAAATGCGCAAGCTGATCTGAATATTCGCTGGGTGCATATTTCCGAAGATTCGTTTTCTGACGTTGTTTTTAAAATACTATCTTGCTTTCAAGTGTCGCCTATACATAACTGGTGTTTATTTCTGCCACAAAATTCCAACGCACCCATGTCCGTTTAAAACAAAGCCCAGGATGTGCTATGTATAAGCTGGATGCACGAACTGTGAGTGAGCTATACAAGTATCATTCTTTTGATATTTGCTTAAGGACTGGAACTAAAAATTCCAGATTTTGGCTATACTAAGAACCGAGATCTTGAACTACCTAGATCCTACCGGAGATCGAACTCGCGACTCTTCGAAACAGAGACTAGTAATCACGATACCATCGATTATGCACGTATCCATTCTAGCAAAAAATATTTTTCAATTAACTGTATTTGATTAACCAGTTTTGGATGCGTTTAAAATAGGAATCCATTAAATGGATGATTAATGCATTATCCGGAGCAAAATAATCCAACAGTATTCAAAGCCTGTTCAAACAGATAATTTGTAATTCAGTGCACTTAATGTTTGAGCTAGTGTATTCGTGTTTATTGATGATGCACTGAAACGAAATCGCCTTTTGGAAAACAACACATAATTCAGCCCAGCGATATGTAGAAACTAGTTTATCGCGAATTACTAACAGGGTGGTCCAAATCGGCTGCAAATTAAAAAATAATATGCCTGTGTGTGTCGGTACTGTGGTTTTGCCAATCAATACTAAATGAATGCACTATACTAAATGCAACACACACACACACACACACAACACACACACACACACACACACCACACACACACACACACATATATATATATATATATATATATATATATATATATATATATATATATATATATATATATATATATATATATATATATATATATATATATATATATATATATATATATCTTCCCTGTTCTTCGCAGGGCGCATATGCGTTGTAGATTACAGATAAACGCCAGGAACAATGTGGAGGATGACTACGTTAACTAGAAACACCGTCTGAGTGATACAAATACAAATAAATATTGTTGAGATAGCGTTGAAATCCGATGGCTCTGATTTACTGTTTGTGAAAACGACTATAAAGAATGACGAATATGTTCCTTTCTTGAATGTTCGTCTATAATAAAATGCATACATGAATAAATCATCTGATATTAATGAACTTATTTATATTGTCTTAGTACCAAATTGAAACAGGGCAAGGAAAGGTACCATCTGATATGCTGTCTTCAAAGACGCATTCTAGATCATATGCTTATCTGCACAGTCTGGTTAGGTTTTTTTAGATCATACAGAGCATTGAATTATGAGAAATTCATTTTAGCAAAATATGGACTGAACAGCTAAATCTTGGTTATAATCTGCTATATTCACGCATGGTTCATTATGTTGATTACGTCCAACAAACAGTGCACCGCTGACATCTTTCGCAGAAGAACGCGCCAAAACGGAGCCCAAGCTTACCGTATTTACTCTAAGTTTTAAGAAAAGAATGTAGACCAGGGTCAGACGCCGCATATTAGGACAAGTATTGTAAGTATTTAAGTTGTCAGAATTATTTGAGTACACAGGGTATATGCGAAGGCGATTTTGAGAAGAAGTAAATTAGCACATTTTTTCATGATTCAATGCAAAACCTTTTCATGGAGTGCAACGTATTACGGTTTATTAGATCAAAGGTAAATTGGTGCCGGTGTTCTCGTAGATTCGGAGCTTTCCAAGTCTGTTACTGGCATCACTACAGTTTGAGGATGGATTGGAAGATACTGTCAATTTTCCAGAGACACTGCATAATGCAGTGTCTCTGGAAAATTGACAGTATCTTCCAATCCATCCTCAAACTGTAGTGATGCCCAGTAAAGTGGAAAGCTCGAATCTACGAGAAAACCGGCACCAATTTTGATCTGTATAAAATCAAGCTAAGCAGCCAAAATCAGAATATTTTGGGTTTAAGTTCAGTTTCTGCATCACTAAACCAATCAGCCTCAGATCCTGGTGCAAGGTTTAATCTTTGAACATTAGGAATCAATCTGTAAGTCATTTAATGTTTGGGTGGTTGGGTGGTGGTAAGGGCCTGCTGTACTTGCAGCAGGTGGGGAAGGGGGCATATTATTATTTCTTCTGTTTCTGCACTGTCATTCGCTGTTTCCCTCATCCTCCTCATTTTCTCTTTTTCCTCTCCTCTACTAGCTCTTCTGTCCCTTTTCTCCTTTCTCTGGGAGACGACACAAAATGACCCACTAGGGTTGACGTGTCGTTAAACAACAACTCAACAACTCATTTAATGTTGCATTTGGTCAACTGTACGTCACTTATGTTGCTATAGGGTCAAAAACATAAAACTACGATCAGCACTTATAGATAGCATTACATTCGGTTCAGAATTAAGACTTTTTATCATAGTTGTTATAGAAACTGAAGAATTCTTAATAACTATATTTCCATAGTTTGGAGTCTTAAACATTCGCCCGATATCGTTTTCGATAGACTTATCTACATCCCAATCATGCGACTTTTAGAAATGACAAAGTAGCATTACGAAAACATGCCAATTCAAATACAATGAAGCTTTAACCTCAAAAATCTGAAAATTTTCAGAAAAAAAACTCCGATAGTTTTCTTATTTCTGCTCAAAACATAGATTGTGGGTACTCGTTAGAACCGCCTCGGTGAGGCGGTTCTTACGAGTACCCACAATCTATGTTTTTGAGCAGAAATAAGAAAAATAATATATACCCCTGTAAACCCCAGTTTTACTATATAAAAGTGGAGTTTAAGGGGGGTCAATATTATATAGGCATGTTTTCGTGATGAAAAAGAAATTTATTTCATTAGTATATAGATCTATTGGCCCTTGGGCTTGAGCATGACAAATCCAGCTTTAATGTAATTGGCCATACGGTCACTGGTATTATATGAGTACAATATTAAAACACTTTTGTAATGAATCGGAATTTAATGGTCCGGTATGAAAGACAAGTTGCCGAGCCGAGCCGAACCGAGCCGAAAAAGCCGAGCATGATATAGTGAATTCTTGTATTTGTTCAAACGAGATCAAGATACTTATTTCTTTTAATCTGATATTACCATACATGTAAAATACTGTCTTCACAATTAAAATTTATATTACTTGCTTATTTATGACTTTATATCCAATTTTCCATTCAACAGGGGTATGACAGCCACGGCCGCGAAAGGGATATGTTTCGTCCAGCTTGTGAAAAACATGGCGATATTTTATAATTTGAACATTTGACAGAGGTTGCAAAAAGATATTTAAAGTTACTTTTAATCATTATAGCATGCAGGAACTGTTTATATTTCTCATTTTTCTTCTTCTTTTATCCGAAATAAGTAGGATCGGTAGAATCCAAAACTAGAAAAGACATAAACTAAAACGAAAATAACCGAAACAGTTGAAGGGGCCTAAAGGCTCAGGTGAGCTAGTAATACAGAATTAGATTTTTATAGTAAACACTCTAAGTAAAACTGCTAGCAACGGACGCAAATATTTTGCCTAAGAAATTAAACATATTTATATTTAATCACTGGTGCTCGAAATCAACATAACATGTTACAAAGCACTGACTTAGTGTCGAAACATCTGATTCAACAAAAAAATGTTGTCAGATTCGAGACTGATCATAGGTTAACTCCCATGCTAATGCACATTCACTATTCAACGTTCGTTTTGGTTATTGTTCTAATTTTTATTTGTAACCGATTATCATTTTGTTTTGCAACGCGTATTAGAAATTCAGCACCACTTTTTTGTTATAAACGTTATCACTATTTGTCTAAATTCATAGCATGTTATCCTCGAAATAGCATTTTCACAAGACAAAAATACGGATTAATAATAGCTAATACCGAAGTCTTTAACATACCTTTTCTGAAATGATACATGTATAATACATGTTTTAATATATACCTTTATTAAGTAGGAAAATGGTAACAAGGGAAATCCAGGTTCTGAACCGAATGTGAGGCTACCTAGAAGTGCTGACCGTAATTCTATGTTTTGAGCTGCTAACAACATAGGTGTCGTACAGTTTACCAAAAGCAACATTAAATGGCTTACAGTTTTTCCTCGTGATGGAGGGATGTTGAAAGATTAAAACTTGGACGAAAACTGTGGTTTATTGTTTTAGTAATGTAATAATTGAAATTAAATCCAAAATACTATGATTTTAGCTGGTAAGCATGATTTTATGCAGGTCAAAAATGCTTCCGATTTCCTCGTCCATAACGAATAACCGCTTATTCAAATATATAGAAAATTTTACCTCCAAAAACTAAAAAAAAATCATATAAAAAAGCTCTGATATTTTTTTTATATTTCTGTTCAAAACATAGATTGTGAGTACTCGTTAGAACCGCCTCAGCGAGGCGGTTCTAACCAATACCCACAATTAATGTATTTGAGCAGAAATAAGAAAATAATATATACCCCTGTAAACCCCAGTTTTACTACATAAAAGTGGGGTTTAAGGGGGTCAAAATTATATAGGCATGTTTTCGTAATGGATTCGAGCTTCCCACTTTACTGGGCATTTCTATAGACGATATGGTATATTTTCCAAAGGCACTTCATAATTTCTCCACATCCTGCGCTAGGCATCACGCAAACATGCCTATATAATATTGACCCCCTATAACCCAACTTTTATGTAATAAAACTGGGGTTAATAGGGGTATGCATTATTTTTCTTATTTCTGCTCAAAACATAGATTGTGGGTACTCGTTTGAACCGTCTCGATTAAAATAAAACGAAAACTTCCATTTATCCAATAGTAAAAATGGCCGCAAAGTATGCAAAAATCGGTAGGGTAGTTCGTATAGTAACACGTTTTTAACAAGTTCCACTTGTTCAAAGTTTTTTAATTTTTCGCAAAATGTTATGAAACAATAATAATTTAAAATCAGTGACGAAAAGCAAAAACTAATTCAAAATAATTGTTTTCCAAAAATCCAGTTTTGGCCATAAAAATGATTTAACAGTAAATATTTGAAAACAAAGCCCAGAAACAGAAAACACAAACGGTTCCTGATAAGATACGTCAATCAGAATTTTCATTTAGAATAAAATGCAAAGGGAAAAACATCTTCCTAAAGGGTGTAAGAAGGACAGTAGGTTTACTCGCGCGAAACCTCGCCCTTAATTCTGATGCAGCTCGAAATTACAAACATATATTTGGTCCGCATAGGGGTATTTTACCTCATCTCTGAAACATCACAGTAAACACATATAAAAAAAACATGGGCATGGAGTCTAGTTAGACAAAATGTTATTCTTTTAATTTGCAATCACAAAGTTCGTCTTACTTTGGTAGCATCAAGACACAAGGTGTCTACTAGCTTATGCAAAAGTGCACATATTAGGCTATTCATGCTTGTCCGCATAGTCTCCTAGTGACTTGTTCTCTGTTTCTAATTATGAAGATTGTATCTTATGAATCTGTAGAGGATAGCGAATACTCTGATCAAACTGTGCGGACTGCAGGCTATTCATGGCCTTAATCGTTGTCCGTGTGTGTCCGAAGAACTGATTATGCTTAGTGTGGTACGTATAACGTAATTAGGTTATAGATTCTAAAAGGAATGACCCTTGGAAGCAAAGAACACACTTACAAAACTGGAAACAGCTGAAGTGTCAAGTTTTCAGGGCCAGACTAGATAGATAGATAGGGTACATTTGGAAGCTCTCCGGATATGCACGTCTTCTCCAAGCCTGTGCACCCAAATACTATTCTACAAATAGCTACGGGACTCAGATCCCTGATGATGCCTGAAATCGCTACTCTTCTCAAATGTCAAATGCTTGACTTCCAAAAAGTTTGTTCGTCAGGAGGTTCATGAAGCCACGAAATCGCTGTCCGAGCAGCTTAAGAGCGCCATGTCAGAAAATGCAGATATCTAAAAGACTTGTATTGAACTGAAGGAAAGGGTAAGAAAGTTGGAACTTGAATCTGACGCCCTCGAACAATATGGCAGGAGGAATATTCTTCGCATATCAGGGATACCAGAGCAGACTAACGAAGTAACAGATGACATACTTATTCAACTCGCGAATGACCTTAACGTGCCAATCTCTACAATCTCTAAACAGGGCATTGACCGGTCACATCGTGTTGCAAGCTAGACACTGGTGGGCGAGTAGGTCGTACAGCCAAATCTACTCGCCAACACCGTGACATTATTAATAAATTCACATCATACAATATGTGACACAATCTGTTCCAAATGCGTAAGGAACTCCGCACTACTAAAAGTGACAACCTCAATCCAATTTTCATAAACGAGGACCTTACGTAAATACGATCTCAAAGTTTGTTTGGGGCTCGGAACTTGAGACACGGAAAAAAATTGAATGCCGCATATTCCTCAGGAGGAAAATACTCATACGTGATCTCAAAGACAAACGGCACATTAAAATTTCTCTGGACGATCTCGTGAAATTTGGCAACGTGAAATATGTTGACGTCATTGAGTCAGATGACTATAGTAGCACAGCCCGTGCTGCACCACAGCTATCCACATCCAGTGTCGGTGGCATGTAAATCAAGCATTAATTAGGAAAAAGCTGGTGAAGGGATCTTGCTTTCAGCATAATCCATATCATCTTTTGCCACGCCCTCTGATAAGTTATTATGTAATATCACTCGCCCTGGTGTTGGTGCCGTGTGGCGGCGGTAGAACGTCTCCCCGTACATCACCATAGTGCAGAGTATATTTCATTTCCTTTGGGATCATTGGGCCCATTGTGGTATATTTGAAAATGGAGTTCTGCTCATGTATACGTTAGAGGGTGTAAGCAGTGTTGCAAACTTCATTACTGCTTATGTGCTTATGGAGAGTCTCAATAAAACCGTGACTCCCATTTTCTTATCCGCAGTGTGTTCATTGTTTCCAAAGGCAATCTTTTGCCGTTTATTATTCTACACATGTAAACGTAAACTTCATCGGTTATATTTTGCATTCAGTATGATTAACTTGATGTTGGCGGATTAAGTTTTAACATTTATTCTGAGGCCATGCCATGGTATACCGTATTTACCCTAGGTATTGGGACCCATCTACTTTCCAAACATGTCCTAAAATTGGAAATAGTCCATTCTACCACCTGTTGACGTGTTTAGAATATTGCTGTTTGTATGGCAAACAGTGCAGACCCTGATCGGACAACGCATTCTGTGAGAAGTGAGAAGAACAGGCCTATCACAGTTTGTAGCCGTTACAGTACCTTCCGTAGTATTACAGTAGACTGATCTTTCCTTAAACTTAATATCTTAAGTTGTCTGGTATTGACAATTGTGTGTGTGTGCGTGTGCGTGTGTGCTTGTGTGTGTGTGTGTGTGTGTGTGTGCAACTGTTGTAAATGATTATCTCTCAGATCGATATCAGTGTGATAGCAGTACGGGCCACGTCGTGAGAGAACCTGCTTCATGACAATGCTGGCTAAAATGCATAGGTCAGACTGCGCAGCGTGACCTTCGCATCTGTTTGCTGCGTTATTAAAGCTGCTTTATACAGTTATTCAAGTCCCTGAAAGGATCCTGAGGCTTAGCTAGCCTATTTTATTCCCGGTTTATCTCACTGGTCGTGCGCCTCCAAAGACTATCTTTCTCTCTCTCTCTCTCTCTCTCTCTCTCTCTCTCTCTCTCTCTCTCTCTCTTTCTCTGAACATGATGGCTCTTGTGCTGTTACCCACGATGAATTACGGAACGAGCCGAGTTCGTTGAACCTTATAAATGAATCGACTCTTATGAAAAAGATATTACCTCACAAGCGAACACATAGTTTTGGCTAGACTGCGTATTCGCGCAGTGTCTCCTGGACATTGATTGCTCGTTAACTCAGTATTGGGAATATGAGGAAGACTGATCATGACATATTACTGGTCATACGTAATTACCAACTGATCGTCCTGTCCATAGGACTATATTCATGCCATATAAATGCTTATTACTGTAACTGTGGTACGATATAAACACACATGTTGGTACAGATAAAAGAGCCGTAGAATCAATGCACAATGCCTGAACTCAATCTTCGTTTGATGTATGTATGAGCTTCTTTTTTGAATACTGTTAACAAATTTAATCAAATGCAATTTTGAAAGTATATACCTTCAACATATATATACATGTCGTTTTCTACAACGAACTTGAACTGTTCATTTGTTTTATACGTCTAGTAGGCTTAGCGTAACGAAAGCTTGTTGACGACAATTGTCCTTTTTGCTTAAAGGGCCGTTGTTATCAACTATTTCTTCTTGCATTGCATCTGTTGACATAATTTGTCTAGTCAAGCAGTGGCACGCACAAAAAGCCAAGGGATTTATGGAAATAGTTGAACGGAATTATTTTCTATTACCATGCAACCAGTAATTGTATTGCGAGACAAGTAAGGTTTCGCTGTATCTTGCAACACAAATCAGTTACTCTAAATTTAAAATATAAGTTAAATTTCTACAGTTTTTGGCCAGTTTGTGTAAGTGTCAAACACGCGCAAATGTCAAATATTGAACGATATTGACCATATTGTATTATCCGAAAGGTCACAACTAAGAACAATACGTGACGTCCTACAAAATATATGAAATGTTAGCATTGCAAGTCGAGTACAGCCATCAGTTAGCTTTTACAGCATTTCTTCCAGTCAAGTTATAGAAATCTAACTAAGGCACACAGACACGATCGAGCTACACAGAGTATAACAATTTGTATCGATAGATGCGCCGTTTCCAATGCACGATCCTTTTGTTCGGGAACTAAATAATACTTTCCGACCCAGCCAATTCGTTTTTCATTATGTATGTTCTGTTCAAATTGTACCTACATTGCTTTTATTTGTAACAATCATTTACTTATATATTTGTCGCGGACCGAAACTACGAAAGCCATAGAGCATCCACTCACAATGGACCATACTCCACATTTCACATCACGGTGGCCAACAAGACTGTTTATCTTTCTAGAAATGATCTGTTGTAGTATCTAATACTCAAGAAACTTAGTTCAGATGGTCTTGGTGGCTTTCGCGGTGTGTCAACAACAGTACACTTTGGCGCCCGGAAACAGATTTATAATAGGTGCATAAAACTAATGCTTCTCTTCGTGTAAACAATGCTACTCAATGCCATTCAAACATATAACATTTCCAGCCTTAGTCTCATTTTATCAATGCAACATAGTAATGAAAAAACGGAACAGACATAACTTCAAAATCATAACTAAAGCTTCGTGATACGTTGAATCGTCCCCTTTTGCTTCAAAGCCCTTCTCATTATAGACACCCCTCTTATTAGTTGTTTGAGCTAATCGTCTTAAGTGGTGACGTACACACAAATCCTGATCCTAATTCAGTCAATAGCTCTGACGACACTGTAGAGTCTAAGCTTTCTATCAACAATAGCATTGCAAGTCGAGTCAACCCTTAAACACAATAATGAAATTGCTGAAACTGACATTGAGAAAACTTCGATATTAAACAATTACTTTGCATCACAGTCTGTTGGAACCTAGAAACCTGAAACTTAGTTCAGACGGTCTTGGTGGCTTTCGTGGTGTGTCATAACAACAAACTGGCGCCCGGAAATAGATTGATAGTAGGTGCATAAAACTAATGCTTCTCTCCGTGTTAACTACATTACTCCATGCCATTCAAGCATATAATACTTCGAGCCTTAGTCTCATTTTATCCCTAAAATATAGTAATGAAATGTACAGACTCCTAAAACGGAACAGACATAACTACAAAATCATAACTAAAGCTCCATGATATGTTGAATTCTCCCCTCTTTCTTCAAAGCCCTTCTCTTTTATGGTTGTTCGAGCTAATCATCTTCAGTGGTGACGTACAAAAAATCCTGGTCCTAATTCAGTCAATAGCTCTGACGGCAGTGTCGTGTCTAAGCTTTCTATCAACAATAGCACCCAATCAGTGCCAACCCTTAAATAGTCTTTGTTGTTTTGTGGTTTATTATTTTAGTAAAACATGATGCAAAATGGGCAGCTGTTGAAAGTGACCAAAATGCTAGCAACACAACACAACTTTTAAAACAGAAAGCAAAGTGGGCAGCTATTGAAGACGATGACCACAATGCCAGCATTACAAGGAGGGTTCACAGAAATGAATTCATCCATGTCGACACATTTTATTAAAACTTTCCGACCAGTCGCCTTTCGGTTGCAACTAGTCTCCAAAGAGCCGCCGATTGGCCGCCGACTGACCGCCGTTCACTCTAAACTAATTGCAAACCAGTCGCCGATTCTACGGCGACAGGTTGCCGAATAATCGCCGAATGCATGCAAAGCTCTCGCCGATTGTATGACGACTGGTCGCTGGCTAATCGGCGATCATATTTCTAGAGGAAAAGTAGTTAAAACAGTCGCAGAGGCCGCGAGTCAATCGCAAACGGAATCAGTCGCAAAGCGGTCGCATCGCAGTTGCAAGCTCTGTGGGACGGAGGCTTAAGCACATTAAGACAAAATAATGCAGTAAAATGTTGCTATAAATAACAAATTGAAATGCTGGTTTGAAAACTGCGATCCTTCTCAAAACCCGCTTGTAATATCTACCCCTGTATACCCTTGTTTACTCGTATATGTGGAACGGCAGGGTACATATTACAGAGACTTGCTAACATAATAATTTCTCTGCCTGTCTTTAACACGTGAATTTTCTTCAGAATTTCTGATCTCGCCTTCTCTCCACGTGGCCCTGATTTATTCTTTTTACCGTATAGATATGTGGAATTCGGGCTATTTAAACTCTGAATAAATGAACCATTTCTTTTTTTTGGTTGTGTTTAAAACCTCATAGAATAGGGTAGGAGACGTTAGTATTTATCAAACTCTCAATTAAAAGAAGGGCAAGAAGACAGCATTTAAAATATATTAGTTTTCACAGCATATAAGTCTTATATTTCCTTCAACTGTCTCCTTCGGAGAAAATGGAATTTGATATTTCATTCAAATTGTCTTGGAGACGGAACTTATGATGATTTTTGTTTCAATGAATGAATACTGACAGCAGTTCCTTTGAAACTGTCAACATCAGAAAGAGAGCGATAGTTTAGTGTGTAAAGTCATTTTCAAAACTATCAATCGAGATGTATCATGTTGTCTATAGCTACCACAAAATTACATTACTATATATTTTGATCAAAGTTTTCGCATCAAGATATGTTTAAAGAGACAAAGAAACGAACTTTAAATTATGGAAACATATTGGTGTTGAAACATACTTGAGTCCTAGTCCTGTGAGCTTTAGCAGTGTCACGTATAGCAGCATCAAATCAATACCATGAGCTCAAAACATTACATTTGAAATTGTGATTAGTTTACATATCAATACCATGAGCTCAAAATATTCCATTTGAAATTGCGATTAGTTTACATAGACTCTGTTTTGTTAATTACTTCTTAGCTTTTTTATTTAACATCGAGAGACGCTCAAGTTAAAAAAAAAGTGTAATGGAGAGTATGTTTAATGGCTTTTGGTAGTTAACCATTACCATTTTGTAGGCTTATTCAGCAGACGACAAATTGATAGTATGTGTCTTTTTTTTCCCAAGAAAGAAGGTTTTGACTTTTGATGCTAACTGTATCCCTAGAGAATATATTCCATGAAATATATAAGCTTTGTTTTCCTTTAAAATTAAAAACACATATTTCAGAATATCGTCTGCTGAAATTCGTACCCAGCATACTAAGCTGAGCATTCTAATATGCAATAATTGCAGTGTCAGAAAATAAAGTGGGATGAGCGTATTGCTGATAAAAACATAGTAGTTCGAAGAATACTAAATGCAGTGAAACAATTATTTTCCCTAAATCACATACAACATAATGCTGACTTAAGAATGACTGATACACTTTCAAGGGCAACGCATCTGACAACATTGTTTTCACTCCCTCCTGAAACGGGATCTACTATAAAAGAAAAGACTTTTGTCCCCGTGAGTCCAAATTCTTTCCATTTAGATTAGAAGCCTTTTCAGAAATGTATTGGTCTACAAGAAAGCAAACAGGAAGTCGCAAAATTATCTCCCTTATCAATCCGTCATACAGTATTCTGCGAGTAGGAAATCGATACGGTATGGAGTACCTCAGGAGACACATCGCTGAGTTCCAAGCCACAAGCTTTAGAGTCCTTCCAAAGGCCATTCACTGTGTGTATTCATAATATAGGTCGTGAAAGCGAAGGCCCAGATCAGCGCAGTCTGATCAGGGCCTTTGCTGTCCGACAACAGAATCATTGGATACTATAGAATGTTTCAATGAGAAGCAAAGGCCCGGATGAGACTTTGCGCCTGCGCAGGATGATGTCAATTCGTACATATTGCACATTCTCGATAGCTCTTTTTTTGCCGCGGTCCATATAAATATGCAGATATCGAGGAAAGGCCACACTCGCTGAACATATTCGTCCCAAGGCACCGGATAGGTTTACCCTTCCTACAGGAAATGACTGTACAAAACAGCACATTGTCAAAGACAAAGGAACAAACGTAGAGAGACCAAACGAAGAGGAAGGCTAATATTACAGAAGTACTGCCTTGGAATGGTCAACATTAAACTTGTTGCTGAGGGAAAGGAGATTCGTAATCTGTTTTCAACTATATTAGCTTTCCATCGAAGAGTTGTTAGACACTAAAGCATCACAAACAGTGCATCATACAACTGGTAATGCCATGATAGGCTGCGAAGTCAGTACACGTACATTATATTCGGCTAATAGATTCGATTTCTCGCAGACATTATATTGGTCGCTTTAAGCTCATAAAGATCAGTCGGATACGATCTGTCAATTAGGTAAAAACCTTGCAGTGGCCTGAAGAACAATCATTCAGGATATGGAGACATTTTGGTCAAGCAAACTACCATATAGCCGCCATCTGACATAAATGCCCTGAGGGCATATACGAATTATGAAGCCTAAGACCAGTTTGCACAGAAAAGCGTCGGGTCAAGATCTTCGCTCATTACGACAACACGCCTATTCAAATATATAGAAAATGACACCTCCAAAAACCGAAAATTTTAGATTAAAAACTCTGATAATTTTTACCCATAATCTATGTTTTCAAGCAGAAATAAGAAAAAAATGTATCCCCCTGTAAACCCCAGTTTCACTATATAAAAGTGGGTTTTAAGGGAATCAAAATTATATAGGCGTGTTTTCGTGATGATAAGTCTTATATCGTCAATTAAATACTTATACTGTGTAGGCGAACATCGAAGATCCTGACCAGACTGCGCGGATGCAGACCAAAGAAAAGCGAAGCAACCTGTGTGCGTTTTTTTTTTCTTATATGTTCCTCGCCTGTCCTTTTTTGTGCGTTGGGAGGGCTGTGCTTCGTAATTGTGGCATTTCATGGATATCCACATCTTTTTTTATTTTATTTCCTTTGGGATCATTGAGCCCATCCCGGTTTTTATGAAAATCGAATACCGCTAAAGCCGGCGCTAGGGGCGTATGCAGCCTCGCAAATTACAGTGTTGCATATGAAGAGACTCAATCTTACCGAGTCTCCGGTTTTCGTGCTTTTGTGTGTTCTTTGTTTCTAAAGGCAATCCTGTTTTACTTTTATTTTTACTGATGAGACCTATTTGACCGAAACTAGCTAGTCTGGTCCGAAAAACCTTCAGAATCTTCTGAAAAGAGTTGCGTCCACTGAAAATGTATCCATTTCTTTCAAGATCATTTTCAAATGTTTAAATTGCAATATTCGTGTAGTTTTGTTGAATCAATTTAATCAAATATATACAGTTAATATATACTTATCTAAGTGTTCCTTTAATTCTCATTTTTATGTATGTGAGCTCTGCAGAAGAACTCAAAATTTCAACGACCTAATATGCTTATCTGTCTCTTAATGTCGTTCTACGAAAACTTAATACATATGAAGGAAAATCAAATCTGCGCGAGGAGACTGCCGGAGGAAAAGCAGCGAAATCAAATAATATGTTACAAAGGTTCATACCAATCTTCGCTAAAACAGTCTAGAATGTCAACTTGTTTTGTATAGAACAATATCGGTGATCAGACTTTGTCTGTTGCTTTTCCCCTTGCACTCCTAAACCAAGGAGGGAAGTGGTTGTAGGAAGCTGAACTTTCTGAATAACCCAGAGCCAACAATTAGGTTCGCAAGGGCATCCGCGTCGTTTTATCAAAGTCGTCTATGTTTGTCAAAACAGACAAAACACCCTTAAAGTCAACAGGAATGCACAGGAAAGTCTGACTATTTGCTTTTCACATTCGAAAATGTCGGTTTTATTAGAGTGCGTTATTTTTGAGCGACGCTTATTGTATATGTCATTGAAGCGTATTGACTATGATACTTGTTATGCTCCCTAACGCCTTGTGAAGAGATAGATTCTATCTTATACAATCTCTGGTTATACTGACAAGTGAATGTCTTTTCAATTTATGTCTAGACGTATATGTTTGTATAAATTTGCACAGCATCACTAAAACTAGGTTAAACTGATTTAACAATAGAAAGCTTAACGTTATTAATTTTGAGCAGCAAGGTGTCAGATTCGGTTATGTCTCGACTGGTGGTCATCACGTTAAAGGAACACACACACACACACACACACACACACACACACACACACACACACACACTTATAATCGCCTTGCTCTTAAATCACAAGCGAACCTCAATCGCGTTTGTGAACCTTTTTCTTATCCAGCTTTTACATCGAACTAATTTTACTGACGTCTTGAATCTTTTTGATCAAGAAATTAAACAAGTTGTATTGATATACTGATTACCCTATCAATTTTGACAGTCACGGAGAGCTCGCCTACGCTCATACTGGGTCGCAGGTGGTTCCTTCTGTAACAACCGCCAAACCAGATAATGTTTAGATCCAATATTGTTTAAATGGCAAGTAGTAACTTACTGTCAAACAAAATGTATGCCTATTTCAATTTTAGTCAAAACAATTGATTTAACCAGCTTTTAAATCTGAGATTTTTGAAGCTCTTTTAAACTGTTGCTGGCAATGAATAATGCCCTGAAACATTTACACCAAACATATAGTTTTTACTCATCGGAAGCACCTCATCGAGGTGCTTCAAATGAGTACCTCATCGTATGTGCTTAAAAATGGTTGTATATCTGGCACTGATGTTCTGAAACAACTATCGTTTTCAGTGTACCCCAATATTTCATCTAAGTATCACATAATTAAACAGGGCAGATCTTAGTAAACGTTTTACAAAATGTAAATGCATAATTGAAATTAACTCAAAACGGCTACACGCATGTACTTAGGTATTACGCTAGATTAAATACACTTTGATCAGACGCCTTTCCTAAACAGAAATGCTTTACTTTTACAGATACATCTGAAAAAATGAATGTCATAGCATTTGATTAGAAAGACTTTCTGGTATTGTAAATGCGTTATATATTTTCCATTAATAAACATTCCAAATGGCCAGTCTAAACTAAACATTTTAATGGAGAACGAATACACTTTTTTCCATCTGAAAACTGTTCTACCTTAAAAAAAAGATTTGCTCGAAATGTTTTGCTATCGAAATGGGTCTATTCAAAAACAGGAGTACATTTTTTTTTTTTTTTTTTTTTTTTGAGTAAATCTCCTTTCAAAAATGCCTCGGTGTGAAGGTGAGGAAAACCGTGTCACAAAAGTTTGTCACCTATGTAGAAAATCTACTCTGTGGATCTTATTCTTCTTAATCTATCTAGAACAATGACTCTTATGAAATTTAAGACATTTCATTGCGATTCCAAATATAAGTAAGAGAATCGAATATATTGCTTTACCTAGCATATTAAAACATAACTTTTCTGTTTCTTTTATTCCTGCTTACTTCTTGACTACTGAATCATCCATAATTTGCTACATGTATGACACACGTATTTGAAATAAAATATTCAATTTCAATAAAAGCGTATCTGATCCTGATATTGAAGTTAATAGCCCTGATTTCTGAAAACTTATGTTATCATTCAGCAAGTCACGTTATTACTGGGATAAAGAACCTAGATATAGATTCCCTTGCCATATCGACTTCAATAAGTGTCGCTTACACATTGCAGAAGCTTTACGGGAAATCTGCAAACGTTGGCACATACGAGAGTATGCTGGGTCTAATGCTTTAGATGAGTGGATATTAAGTATTTTCAAAATAATCGTTTTACGTATTTCATTTAACGTTAATAATCCAAACCTTTTACCGCGTTAACCTTATTTTTTTTTTTTTTCGATAGCTGAAGCAAGGTATCCAAGACATCTATACGATGTATGGTCGGTTCCAGCTGACAAGGCTGCAAACAGTGTTGTCATTGTGTGACATTTGCGCTGTGTCAATACCTTGAAAAAAGGAATTTGGGAGTTCTTGGCAGAACATATGTCTTTACTTTGAAGCTGCATCAGAATAAAGGGAGAGTTTTCGCACGAGAAGACGTATAAGTGAACATATCCAGGAAATGCCACAATCACGAAGAACAGCCCTCTCTAGGCACCAAAAGAATGAGCGATCAGGAACAAATCAGGACAACACAAATGCCACATATGAAACTACCAACGCAGAGACAAAGAACTGCAATAGAAGAAGGAACGGTCAAAAGGAAAACTAATTGAATGGTGGGGTGGGGACTTGAACCAGTTTTTCTAGCGCGAAACCTCACCTTTAAAACATACAAACAGACTTCCAAAGAAGAGACTTTATCGAACGAGGAAGACTACAGGACTGTTGACAGGGATATCAAAGATCTTTCTGGTGACAGTACTTAGACGTTCTATGGGAGGCATATCCCTATTATGTGACTGTTTTGAGACTTATGTCTGATAGTGAAAAAAACCTAGGAAATACCACAATCATGAAGCACAGCCTTCTCGAGGCACCAATGGAAGGAGAGATGATGAAGCATAAAGGACACCAAAAACGCCACATACGAAATCACAGACACACGAACAAAGTGCTTCAACAGATGAACCGCCTATGAACGGTCAATAAGAAAACTACTGTACTGGTGGCGGGGTGGCTAAGACACGTTTACTTCGCGCGAAACCTCGCCCTCGATTCTGATGTAGTTCGAAATTATAAATATATGTTCTTTCCGCATAAGGTCCTCTATATAAACAGAAAAGTTAACTAAACCCCGGACAATACTATTCCTGTATTTTCCTGAATCTGTTCAGGTTAATAGGCAAGTGGGCAATGCATGCTTAACAACAAATGCTTTCTTCCCATAGCACCTGATTACACCCCATTTAGGGTCAATCTGAACATTATTAATTTTGTCCTTATGTATATCGACTTTATGATTTTCTGAATTACGTTTCTGACTTCATGAGACGTCCATAATGAGACTCATCGTATTCAGTCTGTCAGGTTCGCGGTTGATATCAAAGACAACCAGGACAGGCATCCTACGTTGTAATGGTTACCGATGCTTCATAAACGGCATTATAAAGCACTTGAGTTCATGCACAACCTGAACTCTCAAAAATAACTTCTTGTCTTACTGCTTTTCAAAAGCATATAGTTAAATACTGTGAGACAGTATATGAATGATTCAGTAAAAATATTTTTGGTCTATAAAATCTAATTTGATTGATATGATCTCCACGCTTTAAACAACACTGACGCATTAGCTGACAAAAGATAAACTTTTTGATTTAATTGAAAGAACCTTCTTAAGATATGTTTTTCTTTACCGTGCTTGTATTGAGAAACATGCTTGCTCACTTCTGAGGACCACCAACAGGATGTTTGTGTACCTAGAGGAAAATATTTTGTCCCCTTATTGCAGATCAGTTTCTGTTTGGGTACGGAAGAGAATTTACAGTTAAATACTGTGAGACAGGATACGAAAGATCTGTTAAAAATCGTGTTTGGTCTATAAAAAATCCGATGTGGTTTTAAATAAATCTAGATATTTCCGTGTATCTAGTTTGTCGGCATATGTTTTTTTTCCACACTTTATAAAACACTTTATAAAACACTTTATAAAAACTGCCGCATAATCTGATTAAGATAAATGTCTTGTTTTAATTAATAGAATCCTTTTAAGACAAACTTATCTTTACCGTATTGAGAAGCATACTTTTTTACACTTCCGAGGATCTTATACTTTGTTTTCTTGTCAGAAAGTTTGTTAGACGCTTTCGTGTCTTCTTGATAATATCTTTATTCGGTTTTTACTAAATCATACCAACAAGGCCTATGCGTAAAACTTGTTTCCCTCCTCCCGCCCATTGCAGATCTGTTTCTGTATTGGTACGAAAGAGACTTTTTGCTGTCCCTTTCTCAGGAAAATCAGGCCCATATTATTAAAGCATTCAATTCAACGTCTCAATATTTTGATGCCCTACTAAATATTAATAATTTATATTTGACACAAACGGTTTAGTACAATGTATCCAAGAGAACCACATTTAAATAAAACTAATATCTCTGACACTGAAGCGCCGTTTGTGGATTTAAATTAATTAATATTTAATCTCTACTTAAATGTATGACAAGTAGTTGCGGTCATGGTACCAAAGCCGTAATCCAAAATCATAAATCCATAAACGAGACGACTTCGCATAGTGCAGATTATATTTCATTTCCTTTGGGATCATTGGGCCCATTGTGGTATCTTTGAAAATGGAGGGCGTAAGCAGTGTTGCAAAATCATTACTGCTTATAAACAGCCTCAATAAACCGAGACTCCCATTTCCTAACCTGTAATGTGTTTTGTTTCCAAAGGCAATCTTTTTTTTTTTTTTTTTTTTTTTTTTTTTTTTTTTTTTTTTTTTTTTGACGTTTATTTGATTTTGATATTGTTAATTTTCAATTTTTCGTATGGCGATTTCCCGCGCGCTACATCCTCTGGTGTATATATATTTTATAGTTGTTTCGTTTTTGCTAGAGCATCTAGTCAGCTTATTGACTTTAATAATTGAAATAAAATTTTCACTGCCAAATTTTTTAAGCAAGGGTACCGTTATCAAACGTAAGTACGTGAAATATTTTCTAACTTGTATCGCCGTCATTCTGAATTAATGTCCAAACAGTAAAAGGATCTGTCCAAACCTGAATTTTACGGCGATTGTATCTATGAATTCAGAAAGCTTGTTGTTGGTAAAACTGATTTTTCTGTACAACTGAAAAAGATTTGACAAACAAGACGTCTTTGATTCTGACATTGTAAATTTTCAAATTTTGAATAGCGATTTTCCTCCCGTACATCCTATCGTGTATATTTTACAGTTTGATCGTTTTGCAAGTGTATCTAGTCACATTATAAACATTAATAATCGAAATAAAATTTAAACTGCTAAACTACTTAAGCAAAGGTACCGTTATCTTAAACTACGGAAAACGTAAGTTTTTATCACCGTCATTCTGAATTAATTTCTACATATAACGTTGGTTTGAAAACATTTCTTCTAGAAGGTCTTTCTGAACCTGAATTTAATGGCGACAGACTATTAATTCAGAAAGATTGTTGCAAATCTGATTTGTTCGGTACAAGAAAAAAAATGTTTCAACAGGGGTATTCTGCGGCAAACTGCACGCATGGTTGTTAACACAATTCTGGCTAATAGCTTTGTTTCCCTCTAAAATTGCACGACGGTGTGTCGGCCCTCAAACTATTGTAGACTCCCTTCTTAATCCGTTTCAGATGGTCGGCGCCTAATTATCAATGTCTGTATTTGGGCTCATCGTGGTCCTGTTCGTGGTTCTCTTGTGTTCTAGCTTCTGATCGTAATTGAGCCCTTTGCTTTGTTTTGTCACAGTATTTTTGATTATACGTGTTTCACTGTGGACCCCTATGCAGACCGAACATATATTTGTAATTTGGAACTGTACCAGAATTCAGGGTGAGGTCTCGCACGAGTTAAACTGCTTAAAGCCTCCACCTCTCTATCCCAATAGTTTTCATACTGACCATTCCAAGGTGGTTCCTGCATTGTAAGTTCTGTCTTGTTTATAGAAAAAAAGGCAAGAGAAAAGCCCATTGAGTGCCACAACCACAAACCGCAGCCGCCCCCCCCCCCCCCCCGCACCCCCCACCAGACACCAAGAGGAAGAGGAAACCGACAAATCCAAACAAGCACAAATGGAACAAACGTACGAAAAGCACCAAGACCTGCATCCCCCTCCCCTCCCCAAGCGAGGCAACCGCAATACCAAAAGGACCGAAAAACACAAGAACAAAATGACACATGGTAAGACATACAACAAATCGCCTCGTAGAATGAACCACAAAGCAACAAAGAGTAAGACTAACACCGGGACCACCGCCTTAGAACGGTCAGTAGAGTAAACCACCGGGGGGGCTTAAAGCACTTTTACAGCTAGCTAACTTCACCCTGGGTCCCGATGCTACTCTTAATACAGAAATACATAAAAATTCGGTTCGCATAAAGGCTCCCAACTCAGTCAATGCATCAAAGCGAAAACATAAAAATCAAATTAATCACTATAATAAACAAAGACGAATACTCATGGCTAATTCTACAGTATGCCAGAGTAAATGAAAACCAATAGTTGAACCACGGCGGGCCAAGCCAAAGACATATCGTCAAGCCCCAACCCACTGGTTAAATTTTTACGAAGAGGCCGTCATTGAGTCTGAGGCCCGTAGGTTTGTGCTTTTATGTGTGGAGTATCTGATGTCATTATTTGTTCCTCATCTCACCTTCTTTTGGTGCCTCGGGAGGGCTGTTCCTTGTGATTGTGGCATTTATTTTATTTTTGGTAGTTCATAAGTGCCGTACTGATACCAGAGAACAGTTCATTGATACTGTTCTTAGTTGATATTACATCAACAATTTGTACAGCGATTCTTGGTGGTTATATTTGTATAGTGAACCTAAAAGCTCACAAAGTGCCTTGCCCAACAATTCAATTTCATTTGTAAATATATTGATGATTACCTGTCTTTGAATAATTCAAACTTCTCCGAGTATTTAGCAGTCATTTATCCATGTTAGATTAACGGGACTACAATGTTCGGCGTTTCTGCTTTATATTGGTACTGTAACCGCTATATGGGGGAAAAGTTTTTATGTAACGGGATGACTTCAATAACCACTTTATTATTTTTTCTGTTTCTCAGAAGTATATTAATATCCCAGCTGCATCTGGCAGTATGTCTCATTGTTAATTTGGTATGCAAGAGTGTGGTCGAAGTATCCAAATGTGTTTCACAGAGGGATACTAAAAACTTCCAGATTGTTGTCACAAGGCAGTGCGATACGGAACCTAATGTCAACACTGAAAAAGTACAATGAACGACACCATCATCGCTCGATCCCAAGAATGTGGTGTTTGTGGACACATCTCTGCCGAAGTCCACTAAACCATAGAAGGGAAAAGTAAAACTTGATATGACATATATCCTCGGATTTTCTGTCAGGCTGGGTAGATCTGGTGGAAGACATTAGATCAATGGGCGAGAATTCGGTCCCTATGAGACCAAGTTTAATCCCGTTGATCGTTCATATACGATATTTATGTTTCAATTCCTCTTCAAAGAGGCTTATGTTACTTATCTACATTTTAAGATTCTCCCCTACACCATCTGAATTTACGATTAGCGTCTTTACACCTTTGTAGTTTGACTGCGTCTATTTTTAACAGAAATAATTTGATTTGATTGTTTTTAGCCCTAATTTAAATCCTATTTCTATAAGTGTTTTGGAAAAGGCCGTAATCACGAAACACAGCTCTCCGTTAGCATTTAATTAGTGTAATATGTCATGTTTGCTACTGTGTACGGAAAACCAAAGCAAACTAAAACAAACATCCGACTAACAAAATACGCTGATTACAAACAAGTAAGATCACACTTAAACCATCACAAACAGTTTGAGGTAAGCCCTAGTCTTTGTTTTATCATAGTGGTGAGATGTAGGTTAGCATGCGCGTGTGCATTTACTCAATCTTATAAATGGAAATCTAAGAGGTTATCTTTGGAATAAAGAAAACAGTTATAAAAGTTAAGTTTCTTTTGTCTACTTCAGGATCAAGGGATACTGCAGAGTATATCGTCCAGATCACTGCGCTGATGCAGCATAATAAGGATATGCGATTGCCAGATCGACGCATGAACTAAGAACTTAAGGTGCCTGAATGCTTAGGTAAATACCGTCCATCTATGCATCGTGATTTAATATTGACGTTTATAGAGGGTAAAAACCTCGCCACAATTAAGCTTTACCACACTGTGGCTAATTCAGCAGACGACAAATTCTAATTACATTTTTGTTTTTCCAGAAAACAGCTTTTGACATTTCATGCAAATTGTCTCAATTGGAGAATTTGCATGAAATGTCAAATTCTGATTTCTGGAAAAAAATGATAAAAATATTTAAAAATGTCGTCTGCTGATTTTTTTTTTTTTTTTTTACCCAGAGTACTAAACGTTAACCTTAGCCTCATAACTGTCATAATACAGTAGAACTCTAGATATATCTAGTGTCTGTCGCTATCAAATTCACATTTGCCCAGATTCTGCAGACAGCAATAGACATTATCTCAGTATTACAGACTGAAACACAGCACTTCTCATCAGCAATGCTATCTTCTCATTATGAAAACATGTCTATTTAAACATATAGAAAATTTCACCTCCAAAAACTGAAAAAATTCAGATAGAAATCTCTGATATTTTTCATATTTCTGCTCAAAACATAGATTATGGGTACTCGTTAGAACCGCCTCGGCAAGACGGTTCTAACGAGTATCCACAAGCTATGTTTTTGAGCAAAAATAAGAAAAAAATGTATACCCCTGTAACCCCAGTTTGCTATATAAAAGTGGGGTTTAAGGGGGTCAAAATTATATAGGTATGTTTTCGTGATGTGAATCTTCCCAATCGGAGCCACATAGATCTAACGCAGCATCCTGTTAACGCATTACAAAAACATGCCTATTCAAATTTATTGAAAATTTTACCACCAAAAAATGAAAATTTTCAGATAAAAAATTCCTATATTTTACATATTTCTGATCAAAAACATAGATTGTGGGTACTCGTTAGAACCGCCTCGATGAGGCGGTTCTAACGAGTACCCACAATCTATGCTTTTGAGCAGAAATAAAAAAAATAATGTATACCCCTGTAAACCCCAGTTTTACTATATAAAAGTGGGGTTTAAAGGGATCAAAATTATTTAGCCATGTTTTCGTGATGCAAAAGCTTCCGCCTGGTGCTTGATGCATTCGCGTCCTACATGTATTTGGTTTGTTTCATTTACTTCGGATGTTATTTGGCACATATTAATTGACGTAACAGCGGTATTACGCTGTACAACTATTTGTCCCCCGCCTTTTCGAAGAAAAGTGGAGGGACACTGTTTTTGGTTTTCCGTGGGGCGTGGTGCGTGGTGCGTGGCGCGTGGTGCGTGGTGCGTGGTGCGTGGCGCGTGATGCGTGGTGCATGGTTCCGAGTTTTTAGTAGGTACTTTGTCCCCTTAACTCCTCCCACAGTTTTTGTCCGATCCTTTTGAAACTTTACAGGTGTTTTAAGGATGGTCTGAAGATGTGCATGTGGTTTCTTCAGAATCCTAAAATAATTTTTTATCACTTTTTCCGCATTTTTAACTTAGACATTTTTTGAGGTCTAATATTACAGAAGTCTATAGGGAGTAGGTACCTTGTCCCCTTAACTCCTCCCACAGTTTTTGGCCGATCCTTTCGAAACTTTACGTGGGCTTTTAGTATGGCCTGAAGATATGCATGTTGTTTTTACAGAATCCTGAAATAATTTTTTATTACTTTTTCCGCATTTTTAACTTAGACCTTTTGTGAGTTCTAATACTACAGAAGTGTATAGGGAACAGGTACCTTGTCCCTTAACTCCTCCCACAGTGTTTGGCCGATCCTTTTGAAACTTTACAGGTGTTTTAAGGATGGTCTGAAGATGTGCATGTGGTTTTTCAGAATCCTGAAATTAATTTTTATTACTTTTTACACGTTTTGAACTTAGACATTTTTTTAGTTCTAATATTACAGAAGCGTATAGGGAGTAGGTACCTTGTCCCCTTAACTCCTCCCACAGTTTTTGACCGATCCTTTTGAAACTTTACGTGGGCTTTCAAGATGGCCTAAAGATATGCATGTGGTTTTTTCAGAATCCTGAAATATTTTTTTATTACTTTTTACGCATTTTTAACTTAGACATTTTTTGAGTTCTAATACTACAGAAGTATATAGGGAACAGGTACCTTGTCCCTTAACTCCTCCCACAGTGTTTGGCCAATCCTTTTGAAACTTTACATGTGTTTTAAGGATGGTCTGAAAATATGCCTGTCGTTTTTTCAGAATCCTAAAATAATTTTTTATCACTTTTTACACTTTTGAACTTAGACATTTTTTTAGTTCTAATATTACAGAAGTCTATAGGGAGTAGGTACCTTGTCCCCTTAACTCCTCCCACAGTTTTTGACCGATCCTTTTGAAACTTTACGTGGACTTTTAGAATGGCCCGGAAATATGCAGGTGGATTTTTCAGAATCCTGAAATATTTTTTTATTACTTTTTCCGCATTTTTAACTTAGACATTTTTTTAGTTCTAATATTACAGAAGTGTATAGGGTGCAGGTACCTTGTCCCCTTAACTCCTCCCACACTTTTTGTCCGATCCTTTTGAAACTTTACAAGGGCTTTTAGGATGGCCTGAAGATATGTATGTGTTTTTTTCAGAATCCTGAAATAATTTTTTACCACATTTTCTGCATTTTTAACTTAGACATTTTTATTTAGTTCTAATACTACAGAAGCCTATAGGGAGTAGGTACCTTGACCCCGTAACTCCTACCACAGTTTTAAGCCGATCCTTTGAAACTTTACAGGTGCTTTAAGGATGGTGCGAAGATATGCATGTGGTTTTTTTCAGAATCTTGAAATTATTTTTTATCACTGGTTTCCTGCTTCAATACTTAGGTTATTGATACAGGACCAATGGTCCTCTGGTTAACTTTACCATTTTTAACACCTCAAATAAAAATAAGGCGGGGGACATAAATTCCCCATGGAATTTGCTTGTTCTTATGGGACTTCGTCGCTGAAATTGGTTGGCCATAAAAAATACTGGTGTAGATTCTTATTTAATTACATGCCTGTTTAGATTCATTCTATTTTCTTAGTAGTATTCCTACTGACCGTCCAAAGCATTTTGGTACGGACCAGTACCCATTCGTGCTAACCCTAGCATTGGATACGATTTAGTTTGATATAAGAAGAAAGCATGGACATGTCTGTATATAAAGCAACTGTATAGCAGATATCCATGCATTGCATTTGGCGAACACTTGCACGTTTCTATGAAAGCCCAGTTGATACTTAACAAATTCTTAATATAAAAAACATTGTGTATTCAAGTGAAAATCATAAAGCAAGAACGAAAATTAGACTCAAAACAAAAAGCAGAATGTTTAGTTTTCTAATGCACATATGCAAACAGAACGTCATTAGTGACACCCCCGTTGTTTTCAGCATTTAAGGAAAAATACCCCGTTTTCCTGTCTGATATGAATTTTTAAATTTCGCATGCAAACTGCGTTTCAAATAACAGTTTTCCCGTTTTCAAAAACCTTTATTAGAAGATATACAGAACTGGGTTAACACAAAAAAATGCTCGATTTTTCGTGCAATATGGCCGCTCCAATAAACCTGTAAGAAAACGTTTAATTGCAAAGTTGATGACACCATTTTGAATGACATATTTTAAATTTTACCAGACATCTTTCGGACCTTCGTGCTTATGTTTATTTATTTATTTATTTATTATTATTATTATTTATTTATTTTTTTTTTTTTGGAAAACTTATTCGTATAGAATGCTGTATTATACTTACGTAAGCCTTAAGCATTCATGTTGAGGGGAATCGCCGCGCATCTTTTCATGTCCGTAATTTCAAAACCATTTTTGACGAACTATACTGGGTAAGAATGTATAAAGACCAAACAAAATAATAGGCGTAATTCTGCAAACTAAAATGTTCATCAAAATTCCATAAAATACGTCCCGTTTCACAAAACATGACAAGAATTTCAAACTATCAGTGCCAATTTATATTCAGACATCAACTTTACAGATTAAATTTATCGCGAGTTGGGTGTAATTTGGGTGTATTTTACCAGTAAGTATATACATGTATACTTTGCGCTTAATAGAAGTTATAGTTGCTTGGCAAAATTCTAAACCAGTAACAAGCAAAATGCATGCGTTTCTCAAAAATGTAATTAGTTTCGCATTGCTATTCTGCGGTTTTATATGAACCAGTGTCCCTGCTTATATATACATTACGAAAACACGCCTATTCAAATATATTGAAAATTTAACCACCAAAAAATGGCAATTTTTCAGAAAAAAAATCTGATATTTTTCATATTTCTGCTCAAAACATAGATTATGGGTACTCGTTAGAACCGCCTCGTCGAGGCAGTTCTAACGAGTACCCACAATCTATGTTTTTGAGCAGAAATAACAAAAATAATGTATACCCCTGTAAACCCCAGTTTTACTATATAAAAGTGGGGTTTAAGGGGGTCGATATTATATAGGTATGTTTTCGTGATGACAAAAATTCAGCCGTATATCTTTGCGATGCTAGGGTTACGTTTTTTTTGCAAGTTATAGGAACTGAGAAACCCGATTGGTTCGCCTGTTGCAGTTCTTCTTTATTTGTGCGTCTGTGGTTTCATATGTGGCGTTTTTTTTTTTTTTTGTTTTGTTTTTTTTTTTTTGTTTTTTTTTTTTTTTGTCATTTCTCCTTCTTTTGCGCACGGGAGGGCTGTGCTTCGTGAGTGTGGCAATTCCTGTGTATTTTCATTTATATTTTTTTGAAAAGGAAATAAATTGATTACTTTGGGAGAATATCATTGCCATTTAAAGTAGACAGCTTCTCAAAGAGGCCTTGGCACGCACAAAGTAAACAGTCATATTGTCTTCGTTGGAAGAACCATCGAATCGTCTATGGTGTGTATCCACTTTTCTTTAAAAGAACCGCTGAACAGACCTAATGGAATATAAATTTTACTGTATGATTAAAGTAGTTTGTTTGTTTGCTATTAAAAACTAACAATATTCCTTGCAAGCTTATTCTCATAAACCCGACATCTTTCAAAGGCAACTCCACAAAAGTATGTTTATGGTTTAATGTGCATATTTTTATTGAAATACAATACAACACAGTAACCGGTGCTCTTGTAAAGAAAATATACGATATACAGTAAGATGTATACACGGTTGATCTGTTCATACCTGTTAACAAACGGAGATAAGCAAGGCTGTGTACTAGCTTCAACACTGTTCAGCATGATGTTTTCTGCCATGCTTATAGATGCTTTCCAGGATGGTTACAATGTTATACCTATTTGGTATCGCTTTGGGAAACTTTTCAACCTAAGAAGGTTGCAAGCTAAATCCAAGGTGCAGACAGAGATGCTAGATGAGTTCCTCTTTGCTGATGACATGGCAAAGGGTGCTCCAACAGAAGAGAAAATGCAAAAAGATGTGGATTAAGTATCTGGTTCATGTGACAGCTATGATCTCACAATCAGCATCAAAAAGACTGAAGTAGTATATCAGCCAGCACCTGGAAAGCCTTACAAGGAGCTTACCATCACAGTGAAAGGTCAACGACTGCAAGTGGTAGACAAGTTCACCTACCTTGGAAGCCCATTGTCTAGATTTGTGCACATTGATGATGAAGTCAATGCCAGGATTGCTAAAGCTAGTGCAGCATTTGGCCGGTTACGTGGAAGTATTTGGGACCGAATTGGAATCAGACTTGACACAAATCTGAAAGTATACAGATCAGTGGTGCTGCCAACACTATAATACGCATGCGAAACTTAGACAGTTTACCAACGGCATGCCAAAAGACTGAACCACTTCCATACAAGCCGTCTTAGAAAACTTCTAAAGATCAAGTGGCAAGACAGGATTCCAGGCAAAGAAGTCCTGAAAAGGGCAGGGATGCAAAGTGTACATACTCTTCTGAAATTGGCACAGTTAAGATGGACAGGCCATGTTACCAGAATGCCCGATGAACGTTTGCCAAAGAAAATCATCTATGGAGAACTACAAGTTGGAAAACGCTCCGATGGTGGTCAGAAGAGGCGATACAAGGACACCATCAAAGCCTCCCTTAAGACTTCAACATACCAACAGAGTCGTGGGAACAGATTGCACAGGATCGAACAAAGTGGCGAGGCCTCATAAGAAGAGGAGCTGCTGAATACGAAGCAAAAAGAATCAGCGAAGCAAAGCAGAAACGTGCACAGCGGAAAAGAGCTAAGGCATCACCAACAGAGCTTTCTTCCTCAGACCTCAGCAACAGGCAGTTTAGAGCTAAGGTTGGTCTCATCAGCCATCTTAGAACACACAAATAATAACACATCACACAGTTGTTTAGGATTGGTCGTTGTCAGTAATGACAGTCGAATGAACAAACGAACGAGAGGATCAGAAAATATTATGCATATGTAGTACAATACCTATGAAATACATGTTTTAGTATGTGTGTTAAGGTTCTAATAATGTTGCATATCATAAATTGTTCTGCTAATAAATTTTGTAAACTTCGTTTGAAAAGTTTTACATCACGAAAACATACCTCTATAATTTTGACCCCCTTAAACCCCACATTTATATAGTAAAAAAGGTAATAGAAAAGTCCAGGGAGTGCCACAATCACAAACCGCAGCCCTTCCCAGACCCCAAGAGGAAGAGGAAACCGACAAATCTAAACAAGCACAAACCGAACAAACGTACGAAAAGCACTAAGATTAGCTCTCTCTTCCCCAAGCGAGGTAATCGCAATACTCAAAGGACTGAAAAACACAAGAACAAAATGACACACGGAAAGAGATACAACAAATCGCCTCGTAGAATAAACCACAAAGCAACAAAGAGTAAGACTAACACCGGGACCACCGCCTAAGAACGGTCGGTAGAGCAAACCACAAGGGGGTTTAAAGCACATTTACAGCTAGCTAACTTCACCCTGGGTCCTGATGCTACTCTTAATACAGAAACACATAAAAATTCGGTTCGCATATCGTCAAGCCCCAACCAAACTGGAGTTTACAGGGATGATTATTAAATATTTTTCTTATTTCTGCTTAAAACCATAGATTGTGGGCACTCGTTAGAACCGCATCGGTGTAGCCACAATCTGTTTTGAGCAGAAATATGAAAATATTAGTATTTTCGTCTGCAAACTTCCAGTTTTCGGTGATGAAATTTTCAGTATGTTTGAATAGACATCGTTTCAAAATGAGGCTTTAAAGGTGCGGACCTAAAACCTTCATGGGAGGGTTGATGCCTGATGTTATATCTTTGTATCCGTGTTTCAGCTGTCAGTATCTGACAGTAAAATCGATTTAATTCCCCGAAAGTTTGTCCTACTGAACATTCTAAACCGAAACCTGTCTGACATTGCAATCACCTCGCTTGGGAAGAGCGAGCTGGCTGCTTTGCTCTTCTTTGGTTATTGGCATATTTACTATCTGTCATGGTTTGTAGTGAAGCATATGTGAATGTGGCTCTTCCCTGACATGTATTATATTTTAAGACGATAGTTCTAATCCCAGCTAGCATTCTTTATAAATCTATAGCAGGCCGTTATCGGCCCGTCACCTACGCTATAGATTTATAAAGAATGCTTGCTGGGATGCTGTTCATTCATTATGGATCCTTGTCGGTGCTCACTTTGGGGCTTTTGTTTCGTGTTTTGTCCTGTGTGTTGTCTTACTGTTATGCTTGGTGTGTTCTTTCTGGTACTGTAACCATATCCCGGGGGCAACAGAAGCTGGTTGCTTTGGTTTTTCGCTGGTTTGGAACAGGTGTGATGTCTGTGATTTTGGCCCTTCATGAAGATTTTCTCTACTATTTATCACTACCATTATAAATTAATTTCCAACTATAAAAAAATAAATGAGTGAACTCAGGAACTGATACAATCAGATCTATATAAAAAGGGTAAGAGACAAGTCCAGGGAGGGCCACAATCACAAGCCCCTAACATCAAAGGGAAAGACAAATACAATTAAGCAGCAACAAACTGAACAGATGGCAAGCAGAGTTAGCAACTCTTCCCCAACATGATGGACATTTTGTTACCAAAACCTAACTGAATATATCTTAAACTAACATAATTGTTAAAAACAAACATTAGAAAGTGAAACTCAACATGATAACAATTCACAAAATGTATACACAGTTTGTTTGAAAACATGTCTTCCCGAAAACCACACCCCCAATCAGATACCAGGACCGTCTCAAGGGACACTTCCTAGTTTTACTTGCGCGAAACCTCACCCTTAATTCTCATGCAGTTTCAAATCATAGTTTCGGCTCGTATACGGGTCTTTTACCTCATCAGTGAATCATCGCAGTCAAACATCTAAAGGCACACACACACACACACACACACACACACACACACACACACACACACACACACACACACACACACACACACACACACACACTGCGACTCCACAAACATTGATAGTCAGGCGCCAACATTCCGAAACCGACGATTAAAATTCTATAAATATTGTCCTTGAAACAAAAACAACTAAAACAGCGAAAATCGAAATTCCGGTTTTATTAGGACCAGTTGTTTAACAGTAATTTAGTTTGCGGGGCTGCGTAGGCTCCCCTAGCGGCTTAAGTTTTCAAGAGACAAAAATATAAATGAAGTGACACAGGAAAGGCCACAATTGCAAAGCAGAACCTCTCCGAACCAACAAATGAAGAAGAGATCGGGGACAAACAATCATAAGTCATAACGGCACAGTTATAATAATCTACATACAAAAAAGTACTCAACAGACCTTGCCTTGGAACACTCAGCAGAAACAGCTACTTCACTTGATCAGAACATCGCCCTTATCTCTTGAAGCAGTCCCAGACTTCAACTCTTGTTCTGCTGAATAAGATGCCACGCCCACTTCTAATTTTCAGCCAATCCGATAACTTGATCTGGATTGTTGCTATAAATATGCATACTTAATGGCAAACAGTGCAGATAGAGATCAGTTGGTGTCTTCAGAAGCCAACTGATCTGGATCTACACTGTTTGAAAAGGCAGAGTATATCCGGTTCAGCAGAACAATGGTTTGAAGAATACAAAACAAAGAACAAACAGAATGAAAACAAAAAGCAAGTGGGCAACCATGGAAGAAGTTGACCACAATGCTAGCATGACAACAAGAAATTGTAAAACATAAATACCAAGTACAGCGGGTAAGCCAAACGTAGATTTACAGCAATAGATACAAACCAGAATATTTTCTTGGGAATGATCAGCAGTGTTAACTAGTGGGCGTGGGTGGATAACACAGTCACAACTTAGTCCTTAATTCTAATGCGGTTCAAAATGACAAATATATTTTGGTCTGTGGTCCACTTCCTCAGTTAAACATCGTGTTAAAACAAAAATAACCACAAAAGAATGAATACTGCTTTCATATTAAAGTCGACTTCAATAAATTTCAAGACTAGGATCTGCAAAATATATTTCTGCATGTGCATAACAGCTGATTTTTAATGATAAAATCAAAACTAATACTGTTAAATATCATCTAATGATCAATCACGAAGTTATTCATTTTAATCGACTTTAAATACCTCATTTTGTGTTTAGATTTTGGAGCTTAAATACACTTTTTATCCAACAAATGGTTGTAAATCTGGGCTGTAATTAACTGACTGTAATCAACGCTTAGCATGCTGGGGAAAATTTTCAGTGGACTTAATTTGGATGTTTTTTTCTTACTATCGTTATTTTTGTTCAAGATTTTTTTCCAGAAGCAAAGCTTTGGCATCACATACTATTCATTTACTACAGAGATGATGTGCACGAAATGTGAAAGGCTCTGTTTTGGGAAAAATAAGAAAAAATACCATGAACCGATCGTCTGGTGAATAAAGTGGTTAAGCAGCAAAATGTGGAACAGAAAATACACAGGGTATTCAGTATAGATGAAAACAGTCATAAACGTTAAAGGGAAAGGCATTTTGAATAATTTATTAGATATTTTATATTTTTAAGACAAAAATAAAAACCACCAGTTGACTTGAATGTGCTGCTCAGCTTAGCTACGAATTGTTGAAAGTTTGTAAGCAAATAGACGCATTTACATGTACATAACAGCAGCATATAGATTTAGGTGGGATCTATTTATTTTAGCCTATTTAGTTGTTTGATTACTAACTCACAAATATGGCGATTTCCGTGACATTTTTTGTAGATCATCACGAAAACATGCCTATATAATTTTGCCCCCTTAAACCCCACTTTTATATAGTAAAACTGGGGTTTCCAGGGGTATACATTATTTTACTTCTTTCTGCTCAAAAACATAGATTGTGGGTACTCGTTAGAGCCGCCTCGCCGAACCCACAATCTATGTTTTGAGCAGAAATATGAAAAATATCAGAATTTTTTATCTGATTTTTTTCCGTTTTTGATTGTAAAATCTGCGAGGCGGTTCTAATGAGTACCCACAATCTATGTTTTGAGCAGAAATATGAAAAATATTTGAATTTTTGTCTGAAAATTTTCAATTTTTCGGTGATTAACTTTTCAGTATATTTGAATAGGCATTTTTTCGTAATGTCTCCAAAACCCAAATAATTTCTTATTTCTCAACCGAGTTTTTGTATATTTTCAACCAAACCGCTCAGCTAAACAGGCTCTTCGTTTTTTCTAATATGTTTATTATTTGACCTGTGTCCATTGTAGAGCGAAAGTAAATGAGTGGCTTCATTTCTATTTCATACAAACAGACAGACGTTCATAAACATTGGTTTGGTTTTAACAAAAACAAAGACAGTTTGTCAGATTTATGCATGCACAGATGACTGATTTTTGTGTCAAAATAAAAGCGTCGCAGATACCTGGCCACTGCCGGGTAACAAAACATGCAGAAAAGATGGCTAAAAAACCTTTAGCGATCTCATAAATTTGAAAAACTATGACTGCATCCTGAAAACAAAATGATAAGGCTAGAAACAACACAGAAAAGAGTCCTAACTATCTTAAAAGAATATTTAACTTTCTGTAACTTTGGTGAAGTGCAACCTCAAAAGAATATTTACTGCTTCACATTATAGTCTTACCCCCTTCAAACGCCATGCTTGATTCTATGAAAACTGTAGGAGGAGTTATCCGCAAATGGAGTGCAGATAGAGGGCACCCGGGTTGTGGATTGTTACCTCAATATTATATGCGCTGTTGCACACCATTGTCTTAGTAGCTATATATCACATTTATTAAATGGAAATTTAATAGTTAGCCAGAAACAAGATCATATCTAAGAATCTTTTAAGGGTTATAACGTTCTTAATGTTTGGTTTACTGTATACTCATGGTCTTACTAGCCAATAATCATCACGGAAAACATACCTATATAATTTTGACTCCCTTAAACCCCACTTGTATACAGTAAAACTTGGGTTTACAGGGGTACTCATTTTTTTCAAATGTCTGCTAAAAGAAACAAGATTGTGGGTACTCGTTGGAACCGCCTCGCCGAGGCGGTTCTAACGAGTACCCGCAATCTATGTTTTGATCAGAAATATGAAAAAATATCAGAATTTTTCTCTAAAAGCTTTCAGTTTTTTGTGGTTTCAATATATTTGAATAGGCGCATTTTCATAATGGTTCAGTTCGATAGATGAAAACTGTTGAAGGAGTTGGCTGGAAATGAAGTCGCGTGCGAACTATCTTTAAAGAGTAATCATTCTGTCAACTTTGATGTACTGTTACCTCCAAATCAGTAGTCCAATGAAACCTGCAGAAGTTAGCCGGAAATGAAGTCATATCTGAACAATCTTTAAAAAGTAATGACTCTACCAAAATTTCTTGTACTGTTACCTCGAAACAATATGCGCAATATCACCTCGTAGTCTAACTGTCCACTAAGTTTCCTCAACCTCATTCAATGAAAACGGTATGAAAAATTCTCAGAAAAACAAGTCATGTCTGAAATAATTCTTTAAAAAAATGTATAATTGTATGAAAAATTGGTGTTATGTAATCTCGAAATGATATCTGCTGTACCACCTCATGGTCTAGCTGTCCACCAAGTTTCAATCCGATCCAATGAAAAACTGTAGGAGGCGCTCGCTGGAAATAATGACATATCTGAACATGTTTTAAAGAGCAATAACATTATCTTATTTCTGTATACTGTAACCACGCAACAGTATGCTCCGTACCACCTCGTAGTCTAAATGCCCACAAATTTTTAACCTCATTTGATGAAAGCTGCAGGAAAAGTTATTCGGATATCGAAATTGTTTCTGAAAACTCTTTAGAAAATAATGATAGTAATATCAAAATTTGGTTACTCTAACCTCAAAACAATATGCGCTGCATCACCTCACAGTCTAACTGTTCACCAAGTTTTAACCCGATCTTATATGTAATGCTCAAGAACATCTGATAAAACTGAAAGAGTAGCATGTATACTGATTGCAATATTGAAAATAGGCGCCCAGTAATCAAGGGGACGTAACTCTAAAATAAATGATCACATCTGGCCAGTTTTCAAAATCATCCAATACTTCATCCATGTCCACCTCATTTGCAAGTTTCAGGATGACCCCGTAAAACTGAACGAGCTATGCTGATGGTAAATGCGAACAAAGTCCTTTACAGCAATTAAGGGAAGGGGACCTAACGAGAAAAAGAATGATCCGATCTGGCCAGTTTTTGAACTCATCCGAGCTTTTATCCATGTCTACCCTATCTGCAAGTTTCAGGAAGATTTGATTAAAAGTGAATGTGTTATGCAATGAAAAAAAGACATACGGAGACCTTTCAGCAATCAATGGGACGTAACTCTAAGATGAATTTTCTGATCTGACCAGTTGTTCAAAGCATTGTTAGCTTAACGAGCTCGTTAAGGGTCATTTTGTTCACTATTTTAGCGGATTCAATATACAATATTTTGATATTTTTTGCTGACAAAATGTGAGTAGCTTTTGCACTGCAAAAGCTGTTCACATTTTACAGCAAAAAATTTCAGCGTATTTGCGTATCACTCAATGTAAATTTTAACGAATCGTTAACTAACGACATCGTTAGTTTTGAACAAGTGGGCCCAGGTTTTTAATGCGTCCGTGAGTTTATCGCTGTCCAGATTATCTGCAGTATTCGGGTTGATCTGATCAAAACTGAACGAGCTATGCTGACGACAAGCATATTCCCAATGTGGGTATGGGACATTGTCGTTGCCATAGCAAGATTTTCATTGGATTACCATGAAAAGCTTATGACATCAATCCAGCCACCAAAGGCATACTACATGTGAGAAATGGTTGAGATCAGATTGCAGACTGTGGATATATAACTGGTCAAAGGTGCTGACGGATGGACAGACGGAGGACGAGCTTAACCATACACGTGGAAACCTAGAATATATTGGCTCGTCAGTAGATCTTTATGCAAGAAATTAGGGCAAAAATGAAGTGATGTATACACCTTCAAAGGAAATAACCCTGACTTGAAAAAAAGTCACCTAACGTGTCACTGGGATGAGTGCGGGGCTTGCCTTAAATGAAATATTTCGGTCCCAGTGGAAGCGAATTCTTTCATCGAAAAGTAATATCCATTTTGAAATGATTGAAATACATGGGAGCTAAATACAGTGAACCCTCGTTACAACGACAGTATTTGTTCCCAAAGAAGTTGCCATTAAAATGAATGTTCTGTTGCGATTGATTGATTGTGTTGGGGTTTAACGACACGTCAACCCTTGAGGGTCATTTTGTGTCGTCTCCCAGAGAAAGGGAGAAAAGAGATAGAAGAGAGAGTAGAGGAGATGAAAGAGAGGGACAGGGAAGAAAGAGGAACAGGAATGAAAGTGAAGAAACAGAAGAAATAAAAACATTCCCCCTCTACCCTTACCCACTACAAGGATAGCAGGCCTTGCTCAACTGTAAGCCAATATCAGTTGGACGCCCCAGTGATGTAAGATACACAGCACCTTCGCACCAAGAATCCTTAATGGACAGGATGATATGTAATAAAGACCTTGTTTTATTCTTATTTCCTCATAGAACGTATGTTTTTGATATTTGTTAGAATCGCATCAGTGATGCGATTCTAACAAATATCCAAAACATATGGTGCTTGAAGTTTTAATGCATTATTCTTGCATAATTTCTATTAACTGTCACCTCTTGAGCGAAGGTTTCGTAACCATCACGAAAACACACCTATATAGTTTTGACCCCCTTAAACCCCACTTTTATATAATAAAACTGGGGTTTACAGGGGTATACATTATTGTTATTATTTATGCTCAAAAACATAGATTGTGGGTACTCGTTAGAACCGCCTCGTCGAGGCGGTTCTAACGAGTATCCACAATCTATGTTTTGAGCAGAAATATCAAAGATATCAGAATTTTTTATCTGAAAATTTTCATTTTTAGTGGTAAAATTTTCAGTATATTTGAATAGGCGTGTTTTCGTAATGATTCAAATTGTCATTTTAACGAATTTAGTCGTTGTATCGAGTGTCGGTTAACTATATGTCTGCAAACGTCGTTCTCCTTTGCAAACTGACGACAAAATCTCCAGATGTATTCTTTTCTACTTCACACTCGATATTAAAAGTGCATAATTAAAATCAAACCAAAGTTACTTTTTAAATGGTGTAATTAGCAAATATCTAAATAAAATTGGTCACAGTTTGGCATGCTTATTAACACGCCACCATACTTATAAGTACATACGTGATGTTTTTGACGTAGTAACATTGATAGCTCATATTTAGCCAAGCAGTAAAGAACTTGATTTTTATTTAAAATTTCCGTGAACTATTTCAGCAGAATGCCAAACCCTCCTGTCTCTGAAATATAGGATCATCCATAATAATATCCGCTGATTTGGCATTCTGCATTAGAGAACTTTAGAATTAGGTGAGACTGGGGTGTAAGAACAATGAGAAGCGTCTGCTGCTTGACAGGTCACATCCGTTATCTCTTATTATGTTATCCCTTAAGGCGCTAAGCAAATTTGTAGCAGACGACATTCTAAAACTTTCTTTGCATAAAAAAATAAAACTTGACATTTCATGTGAATCGTTTGTCTAGCAGATGATTCACATAATTGCCAAGTTTTATTTTCTCTGAAAATGAAAAACAAAATGAAAATGCGTCTGCTGTAATTGTGATTATCGCTTCAATGGTTAAAAAAAGACATATGCTTTGGGAGATAATCCATTATATAAGACTGTATAATGAAACATCACCAACATTACGAAAACAAGCCTATTCAAATATACTGAAAAGTTAATCACCAAAAAATCAAAAATTTTCAGACAAAAAAAATCAAATATTTTTCATATTTCTGCTCAAAACATAGATTGTGGGTACTCGTTAGAACCGCCTCGCAGAGGCGGTTCTAACGAATACCCACAATCTATGTTTTTGAGCAGAAATAAGAAAAATAATGTATACCCCTGTAAATCCCAGTTTTACTATATAAAAGTGGGGTTTAAGGGGGTCAAAATTATATAGGCATGTTTTCGTGATGAAATACTATTATCTTTTACAAGCGATTCATAGTGGCCCTGTATCGCTCACCAGAGTACCAGACAATTTTTAGTCAGTTGGCCTTCCTGTTCAGGAGTTCAAAAGACATATTCAAGATGACAGTTGTGGTGGCCATCTTGGATATCTGATTGAAACGATTTTAGCTATTTTATTAACTATTAAAGTAAAAAAGGATTGCGTTTGGAAACAAAGAACACACAAAATCACGAAAATCGGAGACTCGGTTTGACTGAGTCTCTTCATGTGCAACACTTTAGTTTGCGAGGCTGCATACGCCCCCTAGCATCGGCTTAAGCGCTATTCGATTTTCAAAATAACCAGGATTGTCTTAATCATCCCAAAGGAAATAAAATATAACTTGCACTATGATGATGCATGGGGAGACTTTTTACGGCCGCCACCCGGCACAATACAAGTCACCCCGTTACTTCCTTCCAAACTAGCATTTTGGTTCAGAAGAAGAAATTCGAAATAGATTTCCAAGATGGCAGCCATCTTGGATTTCTGATCGAAATGATTTTCCCTATTTTTTTATATACTTCCTACCAACTTTCGAGTCGACTGACCGTTCCGTCCTTGAGAAACAGTTCTAAATATATTTTCAAGATGGCCGTCATTGCAGGCATTTTGGACTGCAGATCGGAAATATTTTAGATACTCTTTTATCTGCAAATTGCCCCGATACTTGGCCTTTCCGTTCAAGAGAAGAAGTTCAAAATACATTTTTAAAATGGCGGCCATGGTGGCAATCTTAATTTTTTCTCCACCAGTACCCTCTATACAGTTTTAATTACAGGTAGCTTCGATATCTCCTACAAAGATTTGTGTCAAATGGCCTTTCGCTCCAGGAAAAGAGGTTCAAAATAGATTTAGGCTGCCATCTCGGATATTCGATCGGAATGATTTTAGCTATGTTTGATCTACAAGTAACCCCGATATTTCCTATCAAGTTTCGAGTCATTTGGCCGTTCAGTACAGGAGAAACAGTTTAAAATATTCAAGGTGGCCGCCGTGGCGGTCATCTTGGATTTCCGATCGGAACGATTTTAGCTGTTTTTGATCTACAAAAAGAAAGGAAGGCAATGATCAAGAATCGATAAAATTACCTAACACCTTGCGTCCAAGACACCAAAGGGAAAGAAGGACGCATTTAAAGCAACGACACCATAATCAAAACATTACAAGCAGAAAGCCAAATAGACAGTTTCTTTCCCAAAAATAGGCAAAACGCGGCTATTCGAAAATAAAAATTTCAGCAGAATATAAATGCAAAGACATACAATGACGGAAATAGTAAACCACAGCAGCAGCACTGCCTTGGACCAATCAGTAAAAAATATTACTGGGGGCTTAAATCGATTTTACGTGGCCACAACCCTCGCCCATAGTTCTGCCGTGGTACACTCAAGACATTTGTTCAGTCCGCGTGAAGGGTTCCTAACTAATCAGTGCAACATCTCCGAGAACATAAAAAATAAAAAATGCAGAGATGAAACAATGATAAGGACTCAACAGTAAGAAATAACTGAAATGCTGATGCAAATGAAAAAACACATTTGGACTCCGATGGGCCCGACCAGAGCCAGAGCATAAGGCACCAGCCGACTTACTTAAACATCTTTAGGCTGGAGCCGTCATATAGTCTGAGTTCCGACCCGCCGGCGTGCAACCAAAGAGGGAAGCAAAGTTATTAACCTTGATTAGGTTGACTACCATGCATGCAATCTGTCGTATTACATTTATGTTGTAACCAATCTCGATATATACTGAAGAATAATTTTACGAAATTGAGTGCTAAAATCATTGCAAGCATTTATTTTTTGTCTGAATTTATATACTATGTCACCATAATACTCCGGTTTCGATAATAGAGACAAAGCCAACATTTAATTCTGAAACTAAATCGAAATGATGTCTATAAAATTTAGAAAAAGGCTTTGTGGAGTTTATGGTACCGATAACAAGCCATCCCGATACTTCCTACCAAGTTTCGAGTCATCTGGCATTTTAGTTCAGCAGAAGTTCAAAATAAATTTTCAAGACGGAGGCCATGTTAGATATAAACCGATCGGAAAGATTTTTACTTTTTTTGTTGTTGTTGTTATCTACAAGCCATCCCAGAGTCAATTTGGCCTTTCGGTTCAGGAGAAGAAGTTCAAAATAGATGGAGGCTATGGCGGCCGTATTAGATTTTCGATCGAAAGATTTAGCATTTTTTGATCTACAAGTCACCGCGATACTTCCTACCAAGTTTCGAGTCAGTTTGGCTTTTCTGTTTAGGTGAAGAAGTTCAAAACATATTTTCAACATGGCCACCATTGCGGCCATCTGGGATTTCCGATCGGAACGATTTTTAGCTTTTTAGATCTGCAAGATACTTCCTACTAACTTTTCGAGTCATATGGCCTAGAGGTTGTAGGAGAACTTGTCATTTAACTCACGACGGACGCCTGCACAACCCACGACGGACGACGGACATTGACCAATCACAATAGCTCACCTTGAGCACTTCGTGCCTAGATGAGCTAAAAACAGGTGCTCTAGTAAAAATACAAATGTCAGTTTAAATCATTTCAGTCATATTGTAGCGTATTTATCCTAACTATTCGGGCAGGTATGTTCGGCGAAACAGAAGTGACACGGCCATATCAGGGTGTTCGCTGCTTGCCATCCAGTTAAAACGTTTCTCAAATTGAGGATAGGTGAGCTCAAATGTGACTTGCGGTGTTCGAATACTCAGAGTGGGTGGAAGTGGGGGCGGGCTACGGTTCTTCCGTTCTATACAACCTTAATCAACTTTTAAAGGCCACCTTTGTTAAGAGGACAGAAAACGTTTGTTTTATTTTCCATTTTTCCATGAGGGAGATAACTGTCATGATTTCACGTTTCCTGCACTTAAAGCCCCCTCTGTTAAGGGATCTGATTTGACATAGTTATCGGTCCTCCCCTTAAAGTGCATCTATACCCCTTAAGGTTAAATACGTCATTGATACATACATTTTATGTTTATTAAAGAAGGAAACAGTTGGCTTTCCCAATGAATGCACTGTCTTTTCCTGACAGTTCTATCAGCACGTCTAATATTTCTTTGGCGGCAAAAGCGAACATCCATAGACTAAAATGAGTGTCTAGTATTGATATTCGTCGTGAGATTTACTAAGCACTGCGGATTCAGAAACTCAATATTCTTAATTCTGAAACAGAGTAGAATTGTGCAGGAGGACGTTAATTAACTAGTGATGTAACTGACTTTGGAACCGCTTTTAATATTTAATTGCCGCTTTTTGATAAGAAAGGGAGTTCTGGCCACATGAAGAGGAACGGTAATATTTACATTTATGCAGTATTTATGCAGTATTACATTATCATTAAGATATCATTAAGTTAAACGGATACGCTTGATAAATTTACAATCATTAGACAAGGGAGACAACTTTCATGATTTTCTGTTTGTTTATCTATATACCAACCCCCTTCTGAAAAGGATTCTACTCTAAAAGAAAAGTACTTGCTCACCTTGGACACCATTTCAGAAGGGAGCGAAACAATAAAGACATAGTAATCTCTCTTGTAAGTATATCAGTTCGCCTTAATTTAATTAATAATTGCTTTCCATTACGAAAACACGTCTATTGAAATATATAGACAATTTTTCCACCAAAAACAATGAAAATTTTCAGATAAAAAAAAAATTGATATTTTTGTTATTTCTGCTCAAAACATAGATTGTGGGTACTCGTTGGAACCGCCTCATCGAGGCGGTTTTAACGAGTACCCACAATCTATATTTTAAGCAGAAATAACAAAAATAATGTATACCCCTGTAAACCCCAGTTTTACTATATAAAACTGGGGTTTAAGGGGGTCAAAATTATATAGGCGTGTTTTCGTGATGTATTAAAATAACCATTGTCTTTACACATAACATACATGTGATGATGATTTCACTTCCAGGTCACCAGGTCGTGCCACTTTTTAGGGGCTAGACGTTCTACGTTTTAGCTAGGGAGACAACTTTTATGACTTCCCGGTAGCCTTTATGCACACCAGTCCTCTTCTGAAAAAGGATCTCTTTTCAGAAGGGAGGAAACAATTGAAATAGTTGCTTCCCATGAAAGTGTATCCATTCTTCATAAACTAACTAAGCATCCATGCTGTTATATTGTACAGTGCTTTTGCTTGTAGTCGAGCTCTTACCAATACGGCGACGTCGCCTAGCACTGCAGCGTTCGTTGAAATTAGCAATTGCACTACCGAGACAGTTCCTGAGAATAATGTTCAAATAAAACTTATAAAGCTAACTGATGCTGCATTACATTTGGTATTTAAGCTAATTATTTTTTTTAAATTATTCACGCTATGTTATATTTTAATTTGTATTTATATTTTTATATATTTTTTTTTAATTTTTCCATTCAATTCAATGGAAAAGTTTCGCGTCTGTATTCACAAAAACGTTTCCTTACATCCCGCGTTTAGTATTAGTATGGTGATGATGTATTCGGTGGTGAATCAAAAGAGTTTACCCATTATTTGCGGAAGAGGTAACGTCAGACACCGTTTTCGTAGATTTAACAGAAAGGTGGCCGAAGTTTTTATTAGAATATATTGTATTGATGTTTGACTGGCTGTCACGTAAAATACTCACTTCCAATAGATAAACAGGCTTTTAAGTTTTTTACCTAACATAGTGTTTTCGAAAAGAAACCATTTTATTTCGGAATGTAATTTATACGGAAACACGAGGAGCACGTGATTCCGTTTTCAATTCGTACGGACAGATTTTAACCTGGTGGCATCATGAAAGCATGCCTATATAATTTTGACCCCCTTATACCCCACTTTATATAGTAAAACTGGGGTTTACAATGATATACATTACTTTTCTTATTTCTGCTTAAAACATAGATTGTGTGTTCTCGTCAGAACCGCCTCGGCCTCGGCGAGGTGGTTCTAACGAGTACCCACAATCTATGTTTTGAGCAGAAAGATAAAAAATATTAGATTTTTTATTTAAAACTTTCAGTTTATATATTTGAATAGGCGTGATTTCGTTATGGAAAGAATTATTAATTTGTTCCTATTTCTATTTGCTAATGTAATACTGACCGTTGAAAGGCGGTACTTTCATTGTGGTACTACTTGTAAAATACTTTGTAGTGTTTTACTTGCAGATGTTTTTCTTTTAACAATTATGATGTATTCAGTTAAACAGATGCAAATCTGATTGTATCAGTTCCTAAGTTCTCTCGACGAATTATTAATTCGTTGGAACGTTGGAACGAACCATTACTACCAACAGGGAGCCTTATAATTGGTCCTAGAGGACGATCAATAAATGGGAACAACAAATTAATTAATTGAAACGACTTGCCAATTGGTGGAAACGAAATAATAATTTATGGGAACGAATGTAAGATATGTAAACATCTATAAAGATGGTCCCTGTAAACACCAAATACATAAAAGAACAAAATTAGGAGTCCCGGGTTCATTTAGATTCGTCTTATGGCAGCAATGTCGTTTGAAGAGTTGTATGATCCTGGCGGGGCTTCTTTATTTATTTATTTGTTTTTATAAACTTGTGCATTGTTTAGTAATATTTATTTAGTAAAGTACTCACTTGCTTTTATTCTATTTAAAAGGGACACTGGCAAACAGTGTAGATCCAGATCAGACTCCGCAGACCCTTGCGTCTGATCAGGGTCTACACTGTTTGCATTAACTTCAGAAACTTCTACTAAACATTACAATGATAAAACTAACCAGATACCCCTTATATAGGAAATGAACCCGTACAAACAGTTAAGGTAGAAGAGTCCAACCGGCAAAAATGGGTTAATTATGAAAATATAAAGAATTTCGAGATCCAGCCTTCCTAAAGCACCAAAGAAAGAAGATATTAGGAGCAAGTACAAGAAAAAGGAACAGTTGCAATAACCGACATACACATGAAAAAGACCTGCAACAGGGAAACCATATTAGAACGGTCAGCAGAAAAAAAAACTGCCCAGGGACTTATACTAGTTTACTTGATCGAAATCTAAATACATGTATGACCTAAAAATAAGTTTCCATTGATCTTTTGAAGACACACTTAATAGTTTAAGTGTTGTAAAAGTTACACTGTATTTCATCCCATTACAATTAATCGACTTTTTTTTAATTGCTTGTGATGAAGCAAAATCCAAACGAGGTTTATGAATCATTCAAAGGAAAAGTTCCTTCCGTTGGCAAAATGCTTTCGAATCAGTGAAGACGGACCATTATATTGGTATTTTCTGTAGCGGATGCCAAATACAAGTACTTTATTCTGCATTTCACGAACGCGAAAGCATAAGAAATTTAGTAAGTAAGTAAGTAAGTAAAGTAAGTAAATTCTTTATTTTACGAGGGTAGCCCATTTGGTTTTACCAATCTTCTTTGGGGCCCTCAACAAAACTATATACATACAAATACATACAACAAGTTATTTAAAACAATGATTAAAATGGAGCGGTGCACGAGATAATGGTACTTATGGTATATGCGACCAGCAAAGGCCCATGGAGCAACTGCCTGCTCGCAGACATGAAGCAAATTGACCAGACAACGAAGGTAATCAGACATCTAGCTCCACTAGATGTTGTTTTTTTTTTAATTGGAGTTTTACGGCCCTTTATCAAAAGTGAGCGTAAACCGGAGTTCATCAAAGTTGAGCGTAAACCGGAGAACCCGGAAAAAAAAAAAAAAAAAAACACCTGACCTTCCGTAAGCAGAACTTGGGTTTCCCACATGTCACCCGAGCGAGGCTCGAACCACAACGGTGAGAGACATAATGGATTAAGAGTCAACTCTCCTATCAACTGTGCTACGGGGGACCGCCTCCGCTAGATGAATAGGCATGTGTATTTGAGAGCGTTCTCACAGAGGACAAAAAGTATCTTTATCTCGTGTCACTATTCCAATAGAAAACTATGCCAGGGCATATGGTCTTATGCGTAAATGTAGTAGCTATGACTGATTAAGGATAGCATGTAACATATACATACAACATGACAACAAGCAAGAGAGAGACAGAGAAAGAGAGAGTGAGATTCATAATAAAAAATAGCAAATACAATATACGTATTCGAAGTTCTGAATTACTGACGGCGTAGGCCTAAGTATTGTATATGTTATAAAATGATTATTAATCTTTAATCCAATCAATTCACTTATTTATAAAATGTCCAGTGATTTTGATTTTTTTATGTCAATGGGGATGCTGTTCCAAACCACAACGCCTGAGTATGATAAACTACCTTTGATTGATTGTGTTGGGGTTTAACGACACATCAACCCTTGAGGGTCATTTTGTGTCGTCTCCCAGAGAAAGGGAGAAAAGAGATAGAAGAGAGAGTAGAGGAGATGAAAGAGAGGGACAGGGAAGAAAGAGGAACAGGAAAGAAAGTGAAGAAACAGAAGAAATAAAAACATTCCCCCTCTACCCTTACCCACTACAAGGATAGCAGGCCTTGCCCAACTGTAAGCCAATATCAGTTGGACGCCCCAGTGATGTAAGATACACAGCACCTTCGCACCACCCGACCACCCCAAAACTACCTTTGAATAAATTGCATTTTGGTTGTGGCAATAAGTAATTCTTGTGAGTCACAGATCTTAAATTAGATGCAGTATTATCGAGATTCACATCGCGCATTTGGAATAACTCCTGTAAATAGGTTGGTGCCAAATTGTTATAAATTTTGTACATAATTTTAGCTTTGTTAAGAAATACAGTTTGATCAAATGACAGAATATCTAACCTTTGAAGCGCTTCGTGAAAACCATTATAAGTTTGCGACAGGATTAATTTACAAGCCCGTCTTTGTAATGTTTTTATTTTACTTATATTGCTATTCGACGTATTAGACCAAACCGTACTGCAATACTCTAGATGCGGCTTAATGTAAGCATTATAAAATACTGTAACAGTCTATGCTCTTTGGATAAATACTGCCGTATTTTGCCAAGTAGCCATAAATAAGAAGATACCTTTTTGGAAACGTGGAGAAGCTGATTATTCCACAACAAATTTTCGTCAACTTGTACACCCAGTATTTTGCTGATAGTTGTCATTTTGATGTCAATTGCATTGTATCTCAGAGATAAATTGGGATTTTGTAAGTTGCTTCTTCTCTGTCTGCTAGTAATCAACATAACATTTGTTTTCTCGGTATTTAAAATCATGCCATTTTGTCTACACCAAACATGAAGTGCATTTAATGAAAATTGTAGATTGGATTCAAGCTGATCTGTATTACATTGCACATCATAAATAGTGGTGTCATCAGCATATAGGTCAACATTTGCTGAGTTCTTTAACACTAATGGCAAATCATTAATAAAAAGTAAGAATAATAATAGTGCCAAGTCACTGCATTTCTTTTATTTAATCTAATTTGCATAATTTATTATGCAGGCTTCCGTAAAGTCTTTGGCTTTCAAACTGTAATAATTTGACAACTCAAGTAAGGATTTTTAAAGTGTTTAATATTAGCAAGCTTTGATCGTATCTCTTTCATAATCTACATGTATAGAAACGTCGTTTAATTTCTTCTTTTTTATTTCTTTCTTTTATTTTTTTTTTTTTTTTTTTTTATTTATTTTTTATTCTAATCATCTAATTCCGAATACTTGCAGGTATGTGTTTATGCTAATGATATGAGGTGAACCTACTAGTAATCTATAGCAATGGTGTATCTTCACAAGGGCCTTCCCTCCACTTGGAACCGATTCCCTGGTGGAGGCCCGGTCCTCGATCTGGAGCCAAAACGTTCCAAAACAAGATCGACTATCTGTTCACGCTATAGTTCTGCTGTATGCCATGACGTAAATAATAAACAGATAAACTTACGTCAGTAAAACATACATGGAACAATAACAGCAACAGATTTTGAAAGCTGAATATACTTCAAAGTTCTTTTTTATGAGCTGAGAAAATATAATTAATGGCAAACGAAATCATAGCGAGAAATTTTCAAACACTTCCTATTTTTGGTGCCACACAGGAAAATTTGTTTTCGGTCATATACAAATACAGATTTAAATGATTCTTTGCATTAACTCCGATAATGGCATTGCTCAGTTTTGATAATTCTCCAAAAGTGAGTAAGTTATTCTGTAAGCACAGAGCGAAAGTCCTTTCCAGAATGTGCGGACGTACGTGCAGGTTTGGGCGTACGATGCGCCGCAAACACCTTTTTACTTGATGCCACATGTTATGTTTTCTTTTATTTCGATATCTTTCCAGTAAAGATATTGTAAACTATTGCTCCAGTTTGAATTCCGAAGTCAAGGTATTTAGACTAACGGTTAGATGTTTGATGTGCATGACAATCAAACATGTATTCAAGAATTTCATAGGAAGTATGTTTTGGATCCAAATGACAAGGTCCTAAATAACGTGGTCGTTTATATATCAATACACTAAACCATCAACTGAGCGCCATCAAAGCCGATAGAGAGACTTCGGAAGTAGAGAAGTCAGTTGTCTATGTCAACCGCAACCATTTAGCCTTGAAGATTTCTGTTAATGTTAAAGAATAGCAAGACAAGCTTTCTACGATGCATTTGTTACCTAAGCTTCATAAAAAAATAAAGGAAGGTTATTCCTAATTTAAAAAAAAAGTAAGAGAAAAGTCCAGGGAGTGCCACAATAAAGTTCCTGTAGCACTACTGAACTTTCTAAATTATTAACTTCTTGCCTCACTGCTATTAAAAATCATGTAATTAGATATTGTGAAAAAGTTAACGAAAGAACAGGCAGGAAGTTGGTTAGATCGATTAAAAAATCTGATGAAGTACTTAATAAACTAAATTCAAGAGGATTTTGCGTGTCCAGTATGTCAATATATGATTTTTCTACACTTTTCACAACTTTGCCCCATAATTTAATCAAAGAGAAACTTACAGACTTTACAGTCCAAAAACGATTTAAAGTTTGGTCTTATAAAAACATATGTGACGCATTATCATACCTTTTAGACAGCATTTACATTAGATTTAGCACTAAGTTACACAGATAAATTTTGGAAATTACGATTGAGGTCCTTTTGTGGCAGATTGTTTTTTTTTTTTTTTTTTTTTTTTTTTTTTTTTTTTTTTTTTGTTTTTTTAATTTGTTACGAATGATACTTTATGGCGTTTCTTTCTAAATAAGCTGATATGATTGAAGCTTTTAACTCACCTTCCAGATACCTGGACGTCCTTTAGAATATCGATAATCCTTACTTTGAAGAAATGGTCACTCATTTATCCTATTGAACTGCAACTGAACATATCTTACTCTACTGATACCGACGCCCCTTGTTTAAATTTGCATTTATCAATGTCAAGCGGTTTTGTTTCATCCAAACATTATTATAAACGCGATGATTTTGATTTTGACATTGTTAATTTCCCTTGTTTGAATGGCGGCGTTCCTGCTTCTTCTTAATGTGTTCACATTTCTCAACTTATTCTGTTTGCAAAAGTGTCTGGTCATTTGGCTGACTTCAATGCCCGTAACAAACCTTTGACTACCAAACTTTTCTAAGAGGGTATCAGTATCATAAACTTCGGAAAGCTTTTTCTCAGTTTTAACGTCGACATTACGAATTGGTTTTTAAATACGATACTTGACTCAAACCATTTCTGCTACAAAGCCTATCCGAACCTAACTTTTATGGCAACTTAGTACTTTTGTTATTTTATATATAGCCCAGTGTTGGTGAAAAGTTGCTGCTGGTGGTGTAAACCAAAATTTTCTGACAATTTAGTATAATTGTCATATGTATAAACGAAAGGGGTATAGCATTGATGTCATAAAACAGTACGCTTGCTTAGCGTAGGACCCCACCACGGTTGACCATTTTGCTTACCTCTTTAATTGCACACAGATGAGTCGGGGTTCTGACTCTGTGATGGCCCCAACTTAAAAGTCATCTATTTAGATTGCCTGGACTGAATCGGGGATCAGCTGGTGATGTCCTTATGCTCCAGTATTCCTGTTGTGTTGTTAGACACCCAAAGGATCCCCAAGTGTTTCAACACGTTGTTTCTGTTAAGTCCTCATCTTTGATTCATTATAGGCTTTATCTGCGATTTATTTGTTGCCCGTAATAATTCATCGATCTGTCTGAAGGCCTCCACGCAGACCGAACAAATATATGTCTTTTTGCCACTAAGAAAGCTAAGGGCGAGAGTTGGGATCCCGTGAGCCAAAATCTGAGAAAATCTGCTTTCTGCTATGTGCGCCCATCGAAGACTCAAATGAGCCCGCGCTGCCACACAGTCCGATCAGTGTCTTCGTTGTCCGCATGAAGAAACTTTGCATACTTAGCTATCCAAAATTTGCCCAAGGAAGATTCTAATCAGACTGCGCGAATGCACAAATTGATCTTAATTTTCGCTGGACGCACCTTTCCGAGGGTATGTTTCCTGACGTTGCAGCTAAAATCAAATTATCATGTCGTTCACATTTTATGCTGTAATTCAACAGTTGAAAAACATGTCTTAAGCGTGCAAAAGTCTGCGCAAATATGCAGCAGTGACAGTTAAAAAGTATTTTATACATAGCCCGGTATTGATGAAAAGTTGCTGCTGGTGTAATCGGCTCCTACGATATTTCCAAGAAGTATGTATTTGCAAACAAGTTTAATGGTAAAACACGAAGCTTTCTGCGTGCGCCGAATACCTTTCATATAATCTTCCTCTCTTTAGCACTGTAGTGGAAATCGCCCTCTCTCCCCCTTTCCCCCCCCCCCCTCCCACACACACACACACACTATATTTTGAGAACGTGTACAGTCTATAGCAGCCACATTTAGACAATTTATTTTTATTGTCGTACTTGTTAGAGAAAAGCCTCCGCTGTAAATATCGGCCCCTGCTGATAATGTTCTGGAACCTACACTCGATCTGTGTCTATTAACGGTTACTTTAAGTGCGATTAAGAATAGAAATTCAGAGTTTGAGTTTAAACTTGCACTGAATGATGGAAATCATTCGCATCACGAAAACATACCTTTATAATTTTGACCCCCTTAAACCCCACTTTTATATTGTAAAACTGGGGTTTACAGGGGCATACATTATTATTCTTATTTCTATTAAAAACATAGATTGTGGTACTCATTAGAACCGCCTCGCCAAGGCGGTTCTAACGAGTACCCACAATCTATGTTTTGAGCAGAAATATGAAAAATATCAGAATTTTTTATCTGATTTTTTTTCCGTTTTTGATTGTAAAATGTTCTATGTATTTGAATAGGTTTGTTTTCGTAATGGCTATTTTGATGTCGCACAAAAATTGCCTTATGTTTTTCATCATCCAGTGCAAGCTCAAAATCTGAATTCCAATTCTTATATTTATATTTTCCATTATCAGTCCATTATCAGCGCAATCTGTACATTTCAAATCGCTTTATTTCCAAATATTTGGAATTAAATGTCACTTAAAGGAGGTCTTCCAGCAGCCCAGCTGCGGATTTCCCGCGCTTAACGTCATTGAGAGAAGTGACCGACGTCACGCAGACGTATGTAAATAAAGTTACAGGCGAACGCTCACATAGCCCCGCCCTAATGCACGGCCTAGGTTACGTCATTGCTCAATGTTTTGCACCGAGAACTGAACTGCTACAAGAATGCCTGCTTTATCATATCGATTACAGTTAAAATGTAAATATTGTAAAATGTAATATTCAAATGTGGCTATATACTCAATATTAAATTCACACTGGAGACGGAATGGGTTAATAAACTCTGAATGTATTCATTTCCAATAGCCGAGCCCTAAACCAACCTAATTATATACCACCGGAAGGATTATTAAGTACATTATAGAACAATTTTAAGTTAATTTACCAGTTTCAGTACACTCTAACCTCGTCTTTCGTTTTTCCGTCTTTGCAGAACCATTACAACAACTGATTGAATTACACAAATAAACAAGTGGAACGCATCACATATGGTGTAAAAATGTAACCCTTAATTCAAAAGTTGCATTCAACAAAAGGTTAACATTTCGAGGCCCTGCATGTGGTAATATTATTCTCACCTGTGACATATTACATTAATGTATGTTATATTGTCTATTATGCAAATGAAATTTGAATATCGACATTGCCAAACGTTCTAGAGCAAAACATGTAATAAAATGGACTAACTAAGAGCTTTAAGTCATTGTCCTCACTTGACTTCACATGTTAATGTTTTTTATCATCAATCATAAGTATTGTTACAAGATTTGAACTCATAATATTGGCACTCACTGTAGACTTTCCGTAGGTTAAAGGTTATAATATTTGTTTATTGTTTGGGGTAGAGGTCATGAAAAGTGTTTATTGTACTTTAAGCACAGGGTAAAAGGACGGGAATGCTTGGAGAATAGAAATTTAAGAGGATTGATTACACTTGGTAGATGTTCTGCCATTTTTTGACAAAGAAGACAACTTCGTAGTTTCCTGTTTGCTTTACAACAATTCCCTTCTGGAGAGGGGTCTGCTCTAAAGGGAAATAATTTGCGCCAAATCCTTTTTGAATTAAGAGGCAACTATAAAACCAATTTGTTAGATCTTAAAGGGAATTAATACACTTTTAGGCAACTCTATCAAAGTTGCATTATCTCCCTTCCGAAAAGGGGTTAACTCCAAACGGAAAACATTTGCTTTCCTAGGGTGTAAATACTTTCCTTTTTGAGTAGACCCTTTTCAAAAGGGGCAAATGCAAGACGAAATCGTTCGCACCCTTTTGGAATAATCTTTCCGCATCACGAAAACATGCCTATATAATGTTGTTGACCCCCACCCCCCTCCTTAAACCCCACTTTTATAAAGCAAAACTGGGATTTATATGGATATTCATTATTTGTCTTATTTCTGCTCAGAAAACATACATTATGGGTACTCGTTAGAAACGCCTTTTCAGTCTATGTTTTGAGCAGAAATATGAGAAATATCAGAACTTTTATCTGAAAATTTTCATTTTTTGGTGGTAAAATTTTCAGTGTATTTGAATAGGCATGTTTTCGTAATGATTTAGAGTAGATTCCTTTTCAGAAGCGGTTTGGCGTGCTGGAATGCAAATAGGAGGCTAAAAAAGTTGTCTTCATTGTACAAATGGAGGAATGTATAAAGCGTATTAATCTCTAAATACAAAATTATAGCCACAGCATGCGAAAAGGGGGATTCTATGCGGACAGTCTGAGCAGGCTTGATCTGTCCGCTTTCCGAATTATTCTATGATGTTGCCCATATCGTCGTTCTGCTAAGGCCCTGAGCGGACTGCAAGAATACATAGAACAACCTGGCCATTCATTGTTTGTATGTAATACAAGAGCCTCTCTCCATGTTATGGCTCATACAATGACATGATATAGACATGATATAGAAAAACAATAATAATTTTGTCCTACGATGTGAAGCACATTACGAGAGCACACCTATTCAAATATATTGAAAATTTCACCACCCAAAACTGAAAGTTTTTAGATAAAAATACTGATATTTTTTTCATATTTCTGCTCAAAAATCTTTCGCGAGGCGGTTCTAACGAGTACATACAATCTATGTTTTTGAGCAGAAATAAGAAAAATAATGAATACCCCTGTTAACCCCAGTTTTGCTATATAAAAGTGGGGTTTAATGGGGTCAAAATTATATAGGTATGTTATCATGATGATAAGAACCTTTACCACTCTCTGGGCTAATTTAGCTGACGTAATACCGATGATATGGTTTCTTATTTTTCCCAGAAACTAGGCTTTGGCAAATCTATCATCTGGACAAAATGTCAACCCCATTTTCTGGACAAAATAAGAAAACTATTTAAATTGCGTCTGTTGAATGTTTTAGACTTATTTATATACTCATACTTTTTGATTAAATCATATCAGTTTTATGGCATTTGTATACACCTAAGCGTTCAAGATAACATATTAGTAAGCGTCTTGAAGGTTAGAAAAACTATTTCTGGAATATTTATGGCATTTGCGACCATGAAAAATTTAAATAAGTCTTGTACATTTTCATTGTATTACACGTATTGATGAGGGTCTCAGTGAATGATGGGTTTGTTAGTTGTGATTCGTAGCACTGACACGTCTTTAGCTTGAGGTTTATAATTTCTGTCATGTAGTTATGATGTTATATATTGATCAAATCAATAAAAATAATTGAAATGATCTGGACAAATATATATGGTAATATTACAGTCAAAAATAATGGAACCATGACCAAGACATAGTTCATAACGTTTTCAAATCAAAGTAGCATAATATGTTTTCAAAATCATAACTAAAAAGCTGAAGAATGCTGTCATCAGACGGTGAGGGAGTTCTTCATATCGGGAAGACCGTGTATGTATTTTTATACCCCGCCACACAATAGTGGCAGGGTATTATGGTTTCACGTTGGACGTCCGTGTGTCCGTCCGTCCGTCGTACGTAAGTCCATCCGTCCGTTTTTCGTTTCCGGATGATAACTTGAGTAAACATCAATGGATTTTCACTAAACTTGGTATGCGCATTGATATTGTGGCTATCTGGTTTGGGATTGCTAATGGGCAAATTTCGTCTATTTTTTACGGAGTTATCTGCCCGAGACACGCCCAAATTTTCGTTTCCGGATGATAACTTCAGTAAATAACATGGGATTTTCACCAAACTTGCTATATGCATTGAGATTAAAGATATCTGGTTTGGGATTGCTAATGCGCAAATTTCGTCAATTTTGTACGGAGTTATCTACCCGAGACACGCCCATATTTTCGTTTCCGGACGATAATTTCAGTAAATAACAAGGGATTTTAACCAAACTTGATATATATATTAACATTAAAGAGATCGGGTTTGAAATTGCTAATGTGCAAATTTCGTCAAATTTTTACGGAGACACAGCCATATTTTCGTTTCCGGACGGTAACTTGAGTAAATAACAAAGGATGTTAACCAAACTTGCTATATGCATTGGCATTAAGGTTATCTGTTTTTGAATTGCTAATGGGCAAATTTCGTCAAATTTTACAGAGTTATCTGCCCGAGACACACCCATATTTTCGTTCCCGGACGATAACTTGAGTAAATAACAAGGCCTTTTAACCAAACTTGCTATATGCATTGATATTATCAAGAACTGGGTTAGGATTGTTATCTGTACATTGATATTATCAGGATCTAGTTTAGGATTGTTATCTGTTTGAGTCTTAAGCTGGAGTTTCCTAAATTGATGTTTGTTTTCAAGGCCGATGCGGTTCTAACGAGTACCCACAATCTATATTTTGAGCAGAAATATGAAAAATATCAGAATTTTATCTGAAAATTTAAAAAAAATTTTGTGGTAAAATTTTCAGTATATTTAAATAGGCTTGTTTCCGTAATGATTTAAGTCACTAAGGGAAAACATACACCTTTGCACATAAAATGTAACATGTTGCCTTTAAAAAATAAGGGAAAACCATTACGAAAACTCGCCTATGTAAATATATAGAAAATTTCACCGCCAGAAATTGAAAATTTTCAGATAAAAAACTGTGATATTTTTCATATTTCTGCTCAAAACATAGATTGTGGGTACTCGTTAGAACCGCCTCGGCGAGGCGGTTCTAACGAGTACCACAATCTATGTTTTAAGTAGAAATAAGAAAAATAATGTATACCCCTGTAAACCCCAGTTTTACTATATTAAAGTGGGGTTTAAGGGGGTCAAAACTATACAGTCATGTTTTCGTGATGCGAAAACTCAAACCTGCCTGCACAGAAGAGATATGTTGTCAGTCGTCTTAACCACCTGTATATGACTTTGAGATTATTAAATCTTTTTTTTTTTTTTGCTTTAAGCAGAGATCTGGTCAACACGACATTAACCAGTGAGTGCAGCACTGAATTACATGTAAGCGACGTAAATATAATCCATTGCTACACATGAAAAGCCTATTTAAATCCGAGTTTAATTTCCTTGATGTTTTCTCTGTTTCAAATAGCCCCTTCACATAACATGTTTCACAGATTGTCCAGCAAAGATCAGTCTATCTGGATGCGCATGTTAATCTAAGTCTTTACTTGGTGTAAATATTATAACGTATTTTTCGTATGCTCCGGCTTAAATGTGCTTGACTGGAGTACGCTTTAGCGATTATGCTTCACCGTCATGAAAACACGCCTATATAATTTTGACCCCATTAAATCCCACTTTTATATAGTAAAATTGAGACTTACAGGGGTATAGATTAATTTTCGTATTGTGCTCAAAACATAAATTGTGCGCACTCATTAGAACCGTCTTGCCGATGCGGTTCTAACGAGTACCCACAATCTATGTTTTGAGCAGACACATGAAAAATATAAGAGTTTTTATCTGAAAATTTTCAGTTTTGGAAGTGAAATTTTCTATATATTTCAATAGGCGTGCTTTCGTTATGTTTATTTTGAATAAAAATATGTCCAGGCAGTGCAAGCATGTCTATATTTTCCCTCTTTTTACGTGAGAACTATTGATATTTCCACGACAGATCTCACATAGTCCGAAATAAATTTACTTGGAATTGTTTAGATACTTATTTATATACTCGTATATTTTGTTTATTAAATTATATAAATTTTATGGCTTTTGCTTACACCTAGCAGAGCTATATAAAGATTTTTCAGTTTACAGTATTCGATATTTCACAGTGACATCTTTAACTATAGTAATACTACATAGATTTTGGGGACATACGAAAACACTCCTGTTCAAATATGTATATTGAAAATTTTACAACCAAAAAAGGAAAATTTTCAGATAAAAATTTATTATATTGTTCAAATTTCTTCTCAAAACATGGATTGTGGGTACTAGTTAGAACCGCCTCGGCAAGGCGGTTCTAATGAGTACCCAGAATCTATGTTTTCTTAGCAAAATAAGAAAAATAATGTATACACCTGTAAACCCCAGTTTTACTATATAAAATTTGGTTTAAGGGGGGTCAAAACTATATTGTCGTGTTTTGGTGATGATCAGACTGAAATAAGCCCATGTCTGTAAATAAGAACAGAACGGTATGTGGAAGCAAAGTTAGTACGGATAAGTCAACATATATTTCGAATAATTGTGCACTGAAGTAATTGACAGACTTGGGGGAATCTATAGAATTTGATTTACGTGTCTGAAATACGTGAACATTTTGAACGCAAAGAGAGTATGTAGTAACTAAGGCAATGGCATGATAATGATATAATGTGTGAAAAATGCATGTACGTGTTCAAAATGCTAAAAAGGTTTACGTAAAAGCTGGCAGGTATCAGTTAAAATGTTGTATCGCGAATTACCATACTGTATCTAGTAGACATTTGTAACATATGCTAACAAATCCAGTAGAGACTAATTTACACTAAAATTGTATAAATTGTAGCAATTACTCACAGCTATACTTGCGGTATGTAAAAGAAATTAAGTAGCAGAGAATATCAAATAATAGCAGATGGCCTTACAATATCAAGCTCACATCACGAAAATACGCCTATATACATTTGACCCCCTGAAACCCCACTTTTATATAGTAATACTGGGGTTTACAGGGGTATACATTATTTTTCTTATTTCTGCTCAAAAACATAGATAGATTGTGGGTACTCGTTAGAACCGCCTCGTTGAGGCGGTTCTAACGAGTACCCACAATCTATGTTTTGAGTAGAAATATGAAGAATATCCGAATTTTTTATCTGAAATTTTTTTTGGTGGTAAAATTTTCAGTATATTTGAATAAGCATGTTTTCGTAATGGACAATTTATTAACTATGTTATCTTAATACGTTTCGTGTTTGGTATATCTCACATAGGGTGTATACATGTTTTTGTAATGCTATTTTGCATTTTAAAACATCGAATAAAATCTAAAGTAACAAATGCAATAGCAAACTTTATATTAATGTACTTTTATGAAATAATTGCAACGGTTAACATATCGTTCAAATCGCCATTTGGGTAATAAATGCAGCCGTTAAGATATTTCATTACGAAAACATGCCTATTCAAATATATAGAAAATTCCATCTACAAAAACTGAAAATTTTCAGATAAAAAAAAATATTAATTTTCTTATTTCTGCTCAAAACATAGATTATGGGTACTCGTTATAAACGCATGGCGAGGCAGTTCTAACGAGTACCAACAATCTATGTTTTTAAGTAGAAATAAGCAAAATAATGTATACCCCTGTAAACCCCAGTTTTACTATATAAAAGTGGGCTTTAAGGGGGTCAACATTATTATACAGATATGTTTTCGTGATGCAAAACGTCAGTCTCGCTGCGTTAATGTTATTCCTTTTAGAGTAGACCCCTTTTCAGAAGGTTGCAAAAACAATTTTGATAGGGTTGTCCTAAGCTTAATTAGAACGTGTTAAGCAAGGTTTATCGCTAATTCAAGCTCCTGTACCACTACTGAACTTTTTTTAAATTAATGACTTCTTGGCTCACCGCTACAAAATACTCATGAAATTTAATATTGTGAAAAAGCTTACGAAAGATCAGACAGGAATTTGTTTTGGTCAATTATGAATTTGGATGTAGTACTTAATGAACAACGTCAAGAGGATTTCGCGCGTCCAGGGCCCAGTTGTTCAAAGCGTCGTTAGCTTAACGAGCTCGTTAAGGGTCATTTCGTTAACTGTTTTAGCGGATTCAATATACAATATTTTGATATTTTTGCTGTAAAAATTTGAGTAGCTTTTGCACTGCAAAAGCTACTCACATTTTTTCAGCAAAAAATTTCAGCGTATTTGCGTATCACTCGATGTACATTTTAACGAATCGTTAACTAACGACGTCGTTAGCTTTGAACAACTGGGCCCAGTTTGCCAACATAAGAGTTTTCTAAGCTTTATACAACTTTGACCCATAAATTAATCACACAAAAACTTACAGACTTAATTGAGAGTACTTTTCAAAGGGAAGGTTCTCCTTGTCTTGCTTGTAATGACAGGAATGCATTTTTAACTTCTGATTACCAAATCCCGTTTACACTTTTGTCTTGTCAACACTTTGTGACGCATTATCATACCTTTAGACAACATTTTCATTAGATTTGGTACGAAGTTACACAGAAAAATTGTGGGAATTTCCGACGGGTACTAATTATGCTCCTCTTGTAGCAGATTTGTTTTTGTTTTGTAATGAAAGATTTTATGATGTTTCTTTCTGATGATACACAAGTTGATATTATGGAAGCTTTTAACTCAACTTCCAGATATTTGGACGATCTTTTGACTATCGATAATCCTTACTTTGAAGGAATAGTCACTCGAATTTATCCTACTGAATTTTCTGATTGTTTTAGTAGAATTGTCATATATTATAACCAAAAGAGGTATAACATTGATGCCATAAAACAGTTTGCTTGTCTAGCGGTTAATCCAGTCACGGTTGATCACATAGCTTACCTCTTTAATTGCACGCCGAGGGCTCGGGGCTCAGTCTCTATTATGTCCCCGACATAAAAACAATTCATAAGGTGGTCTGGGCCGGAACTTTTTGTGTCTGTTTATCGGCTCACCGGGGTTCAACTGGTGGTTTACCTTTGCTCCTGTTTTCCATTGGTGTTGTTTGACAACTCAGGGATCTCCAAGTATCTCTACACGTTGTTTCAATTGCGTCCTTATCTTTGATTCATTATAGCACTACGAAAACACGCCTATTCAAATACATTGAAACTTTCACTACCAAAAACTGAAAGTTTTCAAATAAAAATTCTGATAAAAAACATAGGTTGTACTCGTTTGAACCGCCTCGCTGAGGGGGGTTCTAACGAGTACCCACAATCTACGTTTTAGAGCAGAAATAAGAAAACAATGTATACCCCCCCCCCCCCCACCCCACTGTAAACTCCACTTTTATTATATAAAAGTGCGGTTAAAGGGGGTCAAAATTATGTAGGTATGTTTTCGTGATGGGCTTTATCTGCGATTTATTTGTTGTCCGTATGATTCATGAAAACACTCCTATATTATTTTGACCCCCTTAAACCCTACCTTTATATAGTAAAACTCGGGTTTACAGATGTATACATTATTTTTCTTATTTTGCTAAAAACAGATTGTGGGTACTCGTTAGAACCGCCTTACCGAGGCGGTTCTAACGAGTACCCACACTCTATGTTTTGAGCAGGAATATGAAAAATGTCAGAATTTTTTTATCTAAAAATTTCCTTTTTTGCTTGTAAAATTTTTAATATATTTGAATAGGCGTGTTTTCGTAATGATAACAGTATTGTTCGGCAATGATGTTTCGTGTCGTTCTGACATTTTTCGGTGCCTTTGAAGGACTGTGTTCCGTATTTGTGTCCTTTTCCTGGGTATCCCCATATTATTATTTATTCTTTTCGCTGCACAATTACATTACGAAAACACGCCTATTCAAATATATGGAAAATTTTACCATCAAAAAATGGAAATTTTCATATGAAAAATTCTGATATTCCTCAATTTCTGCTCAAAGCATAGATTGTGGGTACGCGTTAGGACCGCCTTGACGAGGCGGTTTGAATGAGTACCCACAAACTATGTTTTTGAGCGGAAATTAGAAATATAATATATACCCATGTAAACCCCAGATTTACTATATAAAAAGTGTGGTTTTAGGGGTTCAAAATTATATGGGCATGTTTTCGTGATGACATAAATTGTTTGTAGGTTTTATTTCTGTTCTATGTATGCCTAGCACGTTCGTAAAATTCCATAGATTCTTTATGCCTCACTAGATTAAGCATCATAATTAATATACCCAGTAGAACGATTGATTGACAAGTGATAATGCGTCTGCACTGGTTGCCACACACATAGCTTTTGTTATTGTTAAGGTCAATGCTTTTAAGGAAACATTTTCCTGTATATTTTACTGACTTGTTTGTAAAATAATTCAATCATAGCCATGTTCTGTCCAATCAAAGAATGTTACTGACAACTGGACTTGATTTTTAGATGATTGTGACAAGGATATAATGGCCATTCGGTGTTGCTACATTAGCTGATAAATGAAGCTATATTTCACTTTAGACGGAAGATTTCCAGATATTTGGCCAGGTCTCAAACTGTGTAACTGTCTGCAGTTTCGGTGCATATATGAATTTCATTTCATACACATCTCGGGAAAATGACCCATTTACTGTGCGTGAAAAGCAGGGGCCCTGAACAGCCTTAGCATCAGCGTCGTCTGAACTAGGTAGTCTATGTTCGATGATGTATTCTCCAGTATTTTCTACTACTGTAATCGGGGGTATTATCAGACTGTCTGTGATGCTCAGGCTGATCCATGTTTGCCATTATGTTTTCATTTCTTTGCTACAGCATTAGATAAGCCAACAATTTCACAAAACAAATTAATTGTACTCTTTACTGATTTCGCCAAAAAAAAAAAACAAAAAAAAAACATATATTGTGGGTAGTGATGAGAAGCGCATCTACGAGGCGCTTTTCATGAGTACACATAACATATAAAAACATACCTTGTTATCTCTTTTTTGTCAGACGTTATATGAACCATGAAATTTTATTAACCCATTTAAGTCTAGCGTCCCATAGCGGACATTGGCAAACATAGTAGACCTAGATCAGACGCCGCAGAACGCGGTCTCTGATCAGGGTCTGCACTATTTTCATTAAATACAGGAACTGCTATAAAACATAGCAAAAAGACACCCCTTATATTGGAAATGGGCCGGCCCAAAGAGTGATTGTAAAGGCATAAATGGATTAAATACAATAAAGACTGGAAAAGAAGAATATTTCGGTTACTAAGCATATAAAGTAAAAGTAAAATAAGAACAGAAATAAAAGTAAAGCGAACACAAATCTGGTTTAAAAAACTGCAATATTCTGAAACTCCGCTAATAAATGTATACCAGTGCATACCCCTGTTTCGTCTGTATATAATGCTGGAACAAGGAGGAACCTATAACATATATTCGGTAATGTAATGAACTGTCAGCATATGCTGACAAAAAGTTTTGTCACTGGGTTCGGATTACTTCAGTGCTACGTTTTATCAAACATATTTTTATTACAAACCTTCAAAGTATTCCCCCTTTACTGAAACACATTTTTGTAACCTTTTTACCTAGTCGCGAAAAGCAGACAATTAGCCTTCTTTTGTATCTGTTGGAGACACTGATAAATAGCGCTGCCAACAGAACTTCTAGACATATACTTATTTCCAGAAAGCATTTTCTTAAGTCTTGGAAATAAAAAGAAGTCACAGGGACTCAGGTCAGGTGAATAAGGTGGATGGTTTAAAACTTTCACCTTTTCAGAAGCCAAAAATGACTTAACAACCTCACACTTATGAGAGGAGGCGTTGTCATGTAAAAGGTGGACTCCTGACCATCCTTTTCTTGGTCGTTTCTTATTGTAACAAGTAAATTGGTCAGTGTATATGACTGCATCTATTTCAATTTGAAATAACACGGTCAGGTGGAAAGCAATTTGAACGAAATAAACGAGTATCGTTATTTATTGAACACACCATTCAAGTGCAATGAAGCATTTTAAAATATATCTGGGATAAAACCAAGGAAGCCTATTAGTGACAGAACTTTTTGCATGACCCTCGTATACTGGGAGTACTGCATTTACCTTCACTTATACTGGGTTTTGCACTGACCCTAACTTATACCAGGAGTACTGCACTGACCCTAACTTATACTGGGAGTACTACACTTACCCTAATTTATACTGGAAGTTCTGCACTTACCCTTACTGATACTGGGAGTACAACGTTTACCCTTTACTTATACCGGGTGTACTATTCTTACCCTTATACTGGAAATATTGTTCTTACGCTTACTTCTACTGGGAACTCTGCACCTACCCTAAATTTTACTGGGAGCACTGCATTTACCCTTACTTATACCGGGATTACTGCTTTTACCCTTACTTATACTTGGTGCACTGCATTTACCGTTATTTACACTGAGATACATGTAACTACATTTACCCTTATACTGGTAGTACTGCACTTAACCGAACTTATATTGGGAACACTGCATTTACTTTTACTTATAATGGGTTCTGCACATACCCTAACTTATACTGAAAGTACGAGTCGTATTGCATTTACTCTTAATAATACTGGGAGTACTTCACTTACCGTTACTTATACTGGAAGTACTGCATTTACCCTTATACTGGGAGTACTGCTCTTAAACTTACTTATACTAGGAGTACTGTGCTTACCTTTAATTATACTTGGAGCACAGTTTTCACTCTCACTGATACTGGGAGTACTGATCCTATCATTACCTATACCGGAAGAACTATTCTTTACCTTAATTATACTTGGGGTACTAAACTTACCCTTACTCATACTTTGAGCACCGTTCTCAGTCTTACTTATACTAGGTGGACTGTTCTTACCCTTAGTTATACTTGGTTTAATAGAAACCTAGATTGTTTGCAAGATTCATGAAAGTCCTTCAGTCTTTTTTTTTTTTTTTTTTTTTTTCAGAATGATGGTGCCTGTCTATTGCCGTCTGTAGACGGGCCTATTATAGTCCAGCTTGTGGTTCTATTTTACTCTGGTATCAGTTTGCCATTCAGTCATCTACTTTGTTTCATTGCATTCTTGCGATTATTTTACTGTGATGTTTTACAGATCGGGTAGAAGATTCTACGCGGACCAAACAAGTATTTGTAATTTTGAGCCGCATCAGAATTAAGGGTCAAGTTGTGAGCGTGTAAAACTAGTGTAAGCCCTAAATTTTGCTGACCGTTTGAAGCCGGTTTACTGTGCAGTTCTTCTTTGGTTGAATATCGGTTATTTAATTGTGCCTTTGTGTCTTATCGTTAGTTATTTAGTATCGCGTTTTCTCTCATTGTCTCGGGAAGGCTGTGTTTCATGGTTGTGCCTTTTGTTGGATAACTTTATTTATACCTTTTCAAATACTAGGAAGGCACATGGTCTCTCTGCAACCATTGTCTGTCTTATTTATAGTGTTTGCACAATGATACATTGCCAGAAAGTCAAACGATCTTGTGTAGAATGTAGGATAAGTGTAGTAAAAGGTTTAACGCTCGAATAAATAGGCTAATTAATTACTAATTGATCAGTATATGCGGCGTGTCCTGATAAACTCTTGCCTAAAGAAGCATGTGCCAGCTGATCTGTGTCTTCCCTTTTCTCGTAAAGTTTTGAGATCTTTTTGCTTGTTAAGGTCAGTGTTATATTTCTTGTGTGTGCTTGCCTGGAACCTTACAGAAAGCCATTAAACCCACTAATATTGCTGCTTATCGGATTTAAGGGCACTTAGTAGATTATCCGCCATTTCTGACAAGGGGGATTCTGTATATTAAGCCCCTGCTGAAAAATAGTCTACTTTAAATCAAAATTCATGTCGGTCAGTTTACCTAACCACATTTTACTGGGCAGGCTTATACCTCTGAGCGATTAAATATTTTGCACATTCTTTGCCAGAAACTGACAGCTGCCCTTCTTGAATCGGTGGAACGGAGAGAATGACCATAGAATATATTTCATGATTAATCTCCACGACAGAATGTTACCGACCCGGCAGCGGTCGAACCCGCAACCTCCTGATCACCAGTCGGGCGCGCTTCAAGCTGAGCCACCGAGGCCGGAGGCTTTTTTAGGTGTTCATTTGTGTTGTTTACATTAAACAAAACGCACACTGCGTTCTTTGGGTTTTGGACACTGGTGGTTTCGTCGTGTTGTACCCAATCAGCAATCGGATTATTTGAGCGGAACATTATTTATAACTATACACATGCGCATACGATCACTCATAATAATTTCGCTCATATAATCTCAATCGAAAAATAGTTTTATAACCTGAGCATATAATGCTATGATATCCATTCACAATATTTCCTGGACATCACGAAAACATGCTTATATAATTTTGACCCCCTTAAACCCCACTTTTATATAATAAAACTGGGGTTTACGGGGGTATACATTTTTTTTTCTTATTTCTGCTCAAAAACATAGATTGTAGGTACTCGTTAGAACCGCCTCGGCGAGGCGGTTCTAACGAGTACCCACAATCTATGTTTTGAGCAGAAATTTGAAATAAAAATCTGAATTTTTATCTGAAAATATTCAATTTTTGGAGGTGAAAGTTTCAGTTTATTTGAATAGGCATGTTTTTGTAATGATAATTTCCATCCGACAGGAGTTATTTTGAGTTTTATTTCATTAAAGTGCCCATACCACGGATTGTAGATAATAGAATAGTATGCTGAAAGTAAGAGAGTTTCTCAATAGTATTAGCAGCAGTTGTAGTGGCGTTCATTTTATATATACTTTTTCTCTTATTCTCTGTCTGTCTCTGGTTATGTTCACAATTCTCTCTCTCTCTCTCTCTCTCTCTCTCTCTCTCTCTCTCTCTCTCTCTGGTTATGTTCGAAATTCTCTCTCTTGTTATGCTTATAATTCTCTCTCTCTCTCTCTCTGGTTATGTTCTTAATGCTCTCTTTCTCTTTCTTTCTGGTTATGTTTATAATTTTTCCTCTCTCTTTTTTTATCTCTGGTTATATACATAATCCTCTCTCTCTCTCTTTCTCTCTTTCTCTCTCTGGTTATATACATTTTCTCTCTCTCTCTCTCTGTCTGTCTGTCTGTCTCTCTCTCTCTCTCTCTCTCTTTCTCTCTATGTTTACGATCAACACAGCGCATTATAAATGAAGAAAATTTGCAAAAAAGTTACTCGTGTTTTACAAAAACACTGAATTCATTTCTGTGGGGAATGCCTTTGATGTTCTGAAACTTTTAATTTGACATAAATTTGTATGGCTTTAATCCATTTAATTTCATAAGAAAAAAAAATTGGTAGCAACAGCATCGTTTGCACTCGTAGAACCAAAACTAAGTCGGTTAAGAAAACGCAATTTACATTGGATGAGACAAAACCCCTCAAACTAGCTGATATAGCGCGCGCTATTTATCCTGGCAACACTCCATTGGAACACAAACTTTAGCTAATTGCTTTTATTCACTCAGAATCCCGGTATATATACGTTCAGTACCCAAAGTTTTTTTTTTTTTTTTTTTGTTTTTTTTTTTTTTACTTGTTACAATAAAAACATAAACGAGCTTAAATATGAAAACCGTGTTTTCATCGCTAAAGTTTGGCCACTAACAGAAAAAAAGTATTTGAGTTGCGAATCGGTTTTTAATATCCTGCATTTACACTGGCTTTTGGGTGTAAAAGACATTGTCATTATTTCTCAAATGTATGCTCAGATGTATGAAGCCGTCGTATAAGGACATAAATTGTCTACCGTACTATTATTTTACTTATAATCCTATATTTCTAAACAGACAGCTCCTATAAAAAGCATAGCAATCAAAAGATAATATCTTGTCCGGATAACTTATTATCTTGTTTGCACAACTTATCATCTTAAGTTGTGCGAACAAAATAATAAGTTGTGCTGACAAGATAATAAATTGTGCGAACAACATAATACATTGTCCAAACAAGATATTGTCTTGTGCGGACATCATCTTGTGCAGACAAGATGTTATTTTGTGCGAACAAGATATTAAGTTGTCCAAACAAAATGGTATCTTGTTCGGACAATACATTATCTTATTTGGCCAACTTAAAAAAAACAACTAGCATGCCCCTTTCAGGGTTCCGTACTTTTGTACAAAAGAAGTAGAAAATCTATCGTGTCTCCAGTCTCCACACTATGGATATTCTCTAGTTTTTGCCAAATTGTTCAAAAATGTTACTTCTGCAGTCTCTTGATTTAGCTCTTCTCTAATGGTTTTATGTTCATTGTTCCCATTTTCACACATGCCGTGAGCCCATCTATAGTCTCTGCTCAGATAGCAGACACAACGGCAATAATGCGCCTGTAAATTAGTCTGTTGTGGTACGTTTGTGTTAGTTCGTTCTTAAGTGTCTTCTACTGCTGCTGTGGTCGGACCCATCATGGTCCAACGTGGTTGTCTTTTGCACTGTCTTCAAATTGCCATTGAGCCTTTTACTTTGTGTCATTGCAGCTTTACGATTATAGGTGTTTACTGTGATGTTACACTGAAGCAGAAGACCCTGTGCGGACAGAACACATATTTGTAACTGTGAGCTGCACTGGAATTAAGGCTGAGGTATCCAGTAGTTGGTTCTGCTGATTGCTCAAAGGTTGCTGCCCTGTTGCAGTTCTTCTTTGGTTGTATGTCAGTTATTGCAACTGTACCGGTGTGTCTCTGGAAGATTGTGCTTCGTAACTGTAGTCTTTCCTGGAAGTTGGCATTTATATTTTGTCTGTGTGCTGCATGTATTAGGACGTGCTTGGCTCCTGTTCGTAGATGCTTGGGTAACTCCGTTTCTAATGTTCTTTTGTTATGTAACGACAACAACATAGATAATCCCTAACAGATAACAGCAGCTTTTAATTCTCGTAATACAAAGAAACAATTGTGGGAAAAACAATTGATATTGTCGTCGGAACCCGAAGTGCATTACCTAAGATTGACGCATTAATTCTGAATATCAAATTAAATGTTTAAGCGTATTAGATATTAGCGCAGATGCATATTAGCTTAATGTGTTGTGTTAGCGCATATTTTGAGGGGAAAAAACATGGAACATATTTAAGAGGAATTGATAGACTTTTAGAGGAGAAGATTTTCTCAAAATTGTTTTACTCCCTTCTGAAAACGGGTCTACTCTATTAGATAATAATATGCTCCCATGGAGAACAAATTATTTCTTTGTAGATCAGACCCCTTTTTAGAAGGACAATAGCAGTTTTTCATTCACATAATACAAGGAAACAATTGATGGAAAAACAATTGTCGTTGGTACCCGTAAAGCATTACCTAAGATTGACGCATTAATTCTGAATATCAAATTAAATATTTAAGCGTATTAGCTATTAGCACAGATGCGTAATAGCTTAATGTATTGTGCTAGCGCATAGTTTGAGGAAGAACATGGAACATATTTAAGGAGAACTAGTAGACTTTTAGAGCAGAAATTCTCTCAAAATTGTTTTACTCCCTTTTGAAAACGGGTCTATTCTATAAGGAAAGAATTTGCTCAAAATTATTTCGTTGTAGAGCCGACCCCTTTTAAGAAGTATATTGACGTGCAGTAAAGTAAACAGCAAGTCACCGAACTCAGACTCTATTAGCAGAAATGCGAAATATCCATTAAATGTATCCAGTCCCTCTTAGTAAAATACAATGCCGAACCAATGAAAAACATCACGAAAACACGCCTATATAATTTTGACCCCCTTAAACCCAAATTTTATACAGTAAAACTGGGGTTTACAGGGGTATGAATTAATTTTCTTATTGTGCTAAAAACCAAAAGATTATGGGTACTCGTTAGAACCGCCTTGCCAAGGCGGTTCTATTGAGTACCCACAATCTATGTTTTGAGTAGAAATATAAAAAAATCAGAACTTTTTATCGGAAAATTTTCCTTGTCTGATTGTAAAATTTTCAAAATGTTTGAATAGGCGTGTTGTCGTAGTGGTTCTTATACAGTATAGCGGTAGATGTATCATTTCTTCTTAAGTATATATCTCTACGTGTAAGGGTCCATTTACGCGTTTCCTCATACAGTTTATTAAACACTGACACAAATCATATTTAGTTCATTTGTTTGGCTTCACCGGACGTTTACAAATTGTGGATGCATTTTATTCAGAAGGTTCGCGTATGTTTATAACAATGTCAGTCATCGTACAGCTGTAGCCATATTAACATTCAATTCAGTTCGAAAACTCAAATATAAGCATGTATTCATTAAATATTTGCACGTTCATCTCAGCCAGGGCATAGTTAATATGTAAACTCAGGAAATATAACAATCAGATTCGCATCAAATTCTCAACATCAAAGGGAAAGACTAACAAATACAAAAATAACTGATGTCAATAAGAGTTGGCAACCCTTTCCTAAAATGGTGGCAACTCTGTTATCCAAACTTAACAGAATGTATCTTTTATATGCATTATTGTTGAAAGAATACCAAAAGTATTTGTAACTAAAACACTACAGAACATATAACAAAACGTACCACAATGAATGTATCGCAATGGAACGGTCAGTAATTAATTACTCTGTGTGCGTGTGTGTGGGGGGGAGGGGGGAAGGGGATGGCTTAAGCTACAGTATTGTATGTGCGCGCAATCTTATCAGTGTCTTTGAAGAGGACACTGTGGATAGCCAATGGTTCATAGCCAATGGTTCGAGGCGTCTTCAGGCAGACAGCAAAGACTGATCAGACTGAACGGATGTAGGAAATGCTGTGACCCGGCTGATTTATTAGCTTATCATTTCTTACTTTTCTTATGAGTGGAGAGCAGATAAAACGTATGCATACCGATTGCAGACTTTTAATGTTATAAATTTGTTTTCATCTTTTGCAAACAGCGATGATGCTGATAAATAATTGAAGCCATAAGGTGTTATTAATCATTCCATGTTTGGACTAAACACTTAAATACGAACCGAATCACAGCATTTCCTACAGGATTACATGTGTGCACAACGAAGACTCAGATTAGCCTGCGAATTCGTGCAGTCTGATCAGAGTATACGCATGACACTCTGGGGAAGCAATGATCCAAAGCGTCTTTGGGAGAACAGCGCAGATTCTTCGTTGTGTGCACAGGCAGTCTTGTAGGAAATACTATGCCCTGGCTCATATGAGATTATGTCAGATGAAAATAGCAATTAATTTCCGAAATTTAACTAGTTGCTACTATAGGGAAAGGATTAATCATGAATGAATGTCGTACAAGGCAAAACAACTATGTGACTTGATGCTTAATTGATTTAGGCACTCTCTGTAATGAAGTGTTGGGTAAAGCCAGACATTGCAGACATAGTTTTAAGTGAATGCCAATTTCGGTTATAGTTTATGCCCCGAACAAAGGTTTTGACTTTCTGATATGATTATATGTATTATTACACTTACAACATTTGAACAACAGTGTGAAGAAACGTATCTTCGGACATATGCACCAAGAGAAGTCTAAGGTCATTAAACGCATCTGCACAGTCTGATAAGAGCCTTCGTTGGCACTCCATCACGAAAACAAGCCTATTCAAATATATTGAAAATTTCACCACCAAAAACTGAAAGTTTTCAGATAAAAATTCTGATAATTTTCATATGGCTGCTCAAAACATAGATTGAGGCGGTTCTAACGAGTATCCACAATCAATGTTTTTGAGCTGAAATAAGAAAAATAATGTATACGCCTGTAAACCCCAGTATTACTATATAAAAGTGGGGTTAAAGGGGGTCAAAATTATACTGGCATGTTTTCGTGATGCTTTGGATAGCCAATGATCTAAGGTGTCTTCAGACGGGCAGCAAAATATTCTGATCAGATTCCACGTCAGAGAGCAAATTTTCTAACGCTGTGCCACGTTCTACCAAGACCAACGAATCTAGACGTACCTGAACTAGCCCTGAGAAACGGTGTTTATGGGTTATATAATAAATTAGGTGAACCCTATGATGACTGAACACTGAATTTGTTAGTGTAATTTAACTCAGACCATCGACTAACGATTAAAATACCATCTCTCTGAGAGGGAGAGGATTCGTTTCCGCCTTTTTGCTGTACCAAAGACACGACGAGCTCCTATGCTTCCTGCCACTATTATCCTGTTACAGAGTAATTAAATAATGTTGGATATATCGACAAACAGCATAAACGTATCGAAATTACGCACATTAGGCATGTGCGTAAGGAAAGTATTTACAATAAAGCCAGATCACCTAAGATTTCTTCCTTTATCGTGAAGACTACTCCCCTTGGAGCAAATTCCTTTAAGAGTAGCACCTATTTTGGAAGCAATACTAAATAATTTTTCTCGATTTTTCCTTGCTGTACGTAAAAGAAATTCCGTTTTGGCGACGCCGCTGAATACAGAAGGCCCTTCTTAGACTATAAAATTTAACCGCTTGGCTGTTTGTATTTGATATAAAGTATCTTTGCTCAAACTACGCCTCATTTCATGAGCATATTCTTTGTACACAATATCTATCGATATACCATATTTGTCCAAAGTATACGGACACCTTAATTCAATACCATAACTATCCTTAAACTTGCACAGATTCGTTTCACTAGCTGTTGATGTGTCTAAATACAGCTAAATGAGTGGCAAACAGTGTAGACCTTGAGCGTTCTGCGGCATCTAATCTAGGGCTACACTGTTTGCTCAGACCTGTCTGTCCCAATAATTAGGACTAATACAGTAGTGCATCATTTTATTTCCAAAGCTCAAAATAAGAACATATTTGGAAATAGAAGACGTTCCCTAGATTGAATGAAAAATAGCAAGCAAACATATAAGGCATCTGTCAAGAAGACCATACTAAATTAAATTCGCGTCAAAATGACCCTGTTTGTTGACAGATACGACATTGATTTTGCTGAAATTTTCAGCATTCACATTTTCAAAATCCCCATGAATGCTTGAAATTCAATTCCCATTCCACTGCCAAAATACTAATACTTTAGGCGCGCCCAGCCAAAACGTGTCTTCGGCATATGCGGAGAAGGAAGGTCCGAATCAGCTTGCGTAATTGCGCAGTCTGATTTGGATCTTCGCTATCCGCATATGCCTGAAGAAATGCGCATCTGCTGACAGAATCATTAGAGTTTGTGCATGTAAAGGGCGTTCGGGAAGGATTAATGCCTGTTCAGACTGTGCGAATGCTTAGGACGTGAATTAGCATACACTGGAAGATACGTTTGAACGGCAACGTCAGAAAATTACCTGGAGACATGTGCACCCAGCTAAGATTCAGATCACCCTGCGCATTCGCGCAGTCTGATCAGAATCTTCACTAGGCGCATTTTTTATAGCCAAGGATGCAAATTTGCTTCATACGGACAACGTTCTGATCAAACTGCGCGGATGCGCATGCGCAAACTAATTTGAGTCATCGTTGTACGCACGTGACAGAAGGTACGTTCTCTTACTTTGCGGCTCATTAGCCTTGACGCGGCTCTTTCTTGTAATAGATGCTAGTTTATATCAGATTGAATGTTTCTCAATAGATCTAGCAGTATGTTTACCACGGGACACAACATTTCTTTCCGACGATTGATGAATGAGAATAAAAGTGAAATGGTATCTCGAAACAAATCATTAGAGCAGTTTGAAAATTGATGAATGCTTTTCCTCATATTTTCGTCCGGGTTTCGAAATAATTTCACCTGCATCTAAAATAACTCGATTTTTTTTTTTTTTTTTTTTCAATTTCAACTTTTGCGATAACGTTTTAATTTAATCAAGCTTTGCTTTTCTTTTTCATCTTAGGTAAATATACGTCCTTGTCGAATCATTTTCGCTTAGACAGGTCTAATGATGTTCGAGGAGGTGATTATTTGGCGGGTAAACTAGTAATAACGTATATATTTAGTCCATAGACCATACATTTTATTTTGACAATGATTGAGGTATAAAGGGCGGTGCTCTTCGACTAAAACTTCTACGCATCACGAAAACATACCTATATAATATTGACCCCCTTAAACCCCGCTTTTATATAGTAAAACTGGGGTTTATAGGGGTATACATTATTTTTCTTATTTCTGCTCAAAAACATAGATTGTGGGTACTTGTTAGAACCGCCTTGCCGAGGCGGTTCTAACGAGTACCCACAATCTATGTTTTGAACAGAAATATGAAAAATATCTGAATTTTTTATAAAAACATTTCCCTTTTTTGGTTATAAAATTTTCAATATATTTGAATAGGCGTGTTTCCGTAATGGGAAGTTGACAAAATTTTCACGGATTTTTGCACCTTGCAACTCGGAATCGTATATTATATATTTGAAGGAGTACTACACCCATAGTGCATCAATTATCTTTTATTGAAATTGCCACTGTCATAGGAAAACAGGGTTGTAGTCACCCATCCATGGTCGGTGGTTTTGCCCGGGTACTATGGATTCCTTCAAATGTTCTTGTGCAATCGAAGTACAGTGAACCCTCGTTACACAACAAGTGCATTTTTTTCCCAAAGATGTTGTCATTGCAAAGAATTTGCTGCTGTAAAGAATAGTAAATGGACAGAATGATATGTAAGAAAGGCCTTATTCTTATTGCCTCATAGAACATTATGTTTTGGATATTTGTTAGATTCGCCTCAATGAGGCGATTCTAACAAATATACAAAACGTATGTAGCTTAAAATTTTGGTACAATATTCTTGCATAAATTCTCATTAACTGTCACCTTTTGAGTGAAGGTTTCGTGACATTCACATTGTCAATATAACGAATTTTGTCATTGTATCGAGTGTTGGTATAAAGAGGGCTGACTGTAAAATGAAACAATGTTTGAACATTTTACCTGAGTACCGACACCTGCACTGAAGTACTGACATCAGTACTGAAGTACCTATACCAGTATCAAAGTATCTATGTCAGTAGCGGAATACAGTGAACCCACGTTACTCGTACAACGACAGCATTTGTTCCGAAAGATGTTGCCATTCAAATGAATTAGCTGTTGTAAAAGAATCCTTAATGGACATAATGATATATAAGAAAGACCTTGTTTTATTCTTATTTCCCCATAGAACATGTGTTTTTGATATTTGCTAGAATCATCTCGGTGCGGCCATTCTAACAAATATCCAAAACACATGTTGCTTGAAATTTTAATGCATTCTTGCATAATAAGCCATTAACTGTCATCTCCTGAGCGAAGGTTTCGTAACATTCAAATTTACATTATAAAGAATTTTGACTTTGTATTGAGTGTCAGCATAAAACGGAAGTTCCCTACATGTACTAGCGTCAGTACTGCGGTACATGTACCGCAGTACTGATGCTAGTACATGTTGGGAAGTATTGAGAAACAGCATGTACTTAATGAGAATATTGTACGCTTGGTTGATTTTTGCAAATATTTTACAAGGGAGACAACTATTATAACTTTATGTTTGCTTTCTATACAAATATCCTCTTCTAATACGGGAGTCTATTCTAAAAGAAGGAACTGTTTCCTGTGATAGTGGAACCCTTTCGTGAAGGGATTCAAAACAGTTTTGGCAGGGTGTCATTCCATGAAACTGTATTCCTCCCCTTAATTATGATATTAAGTCGTTTGGCAAAGATAAGGCAAAGATAAGTTATATATTAAACTACAACTTAACATGTATCAAAAGTCGATCTGTAAAATCTAAATAAACGACGTTTCTGCTCATATATAAATCGCTTAAGTCATTAATCAACAGTTACAGCAGTGCATTTCACAGAAGAAATAGACAATTTTTTGTTCCGTTTGTACCGTCAATTGACTGTAACTCGCCAGGAATAAAACAACCATTTCAGTCTAATACGCATGCAGTGACTATGAGTTCCGAATTTATCCTACGAGCTTTTTTAACACCGAACAATGTTTTGAGCCGCAACACATGTGAGCCCAACGGAGCTTCAGATCAGCCTGCGCATCCTCGCAGTCTGATCAGTGTCTTCATTGTCCGCATGAATAAACTTGGTATCCTTTGCTATCCAAATTATGCCCTTTGAAGGTTCTGATTCTTTGCTGGACACACATATCCAAGGGTACGTTTCATTACGAAAGCACGCCTATTCATATAAATAGAAAATTTCACTTTAAAAAAACTGAAATTTCTCAGATAAAAACTGATGTTTTTCATATTTCTGTCCAAAACATAGACTGCGGGTACTCTTTGGAACCGCCTCGGCGTGGCGGTTCTAACGAGTACCCTCAATCTATGTTCTTTTGAGCAGAAATAAGGAAAATAACGTATACCCTGTAAACCCCAGTTTTTACTATATAAAAGTGGAGTTTAAGGGGGTCAAAAATTATATAGGCATATTTTCGTGATGTTCTAACGTCGCGGATCATTTTATGCTTATATGAATAGCAAAACCAAATGCCAGAATACCTTTCCTCGCAGTCTGTGCGGTATTTTAATTTGTCTTGTCCAGGCTTTGTAACAAACAAATGACCCAGCGCATGACAAAACCAACAGACTGACATGTGGGCCCAACGGAGACTAAGAACACCCTGGGCATCCGCTCCGTCTGATCAGAGTCTTCGCTGTTCACATGAAGAAAGCATGGGTCCTTAGCTACCCACTGAGCGCAGAGCAAAGACTGATCAGGCTGGGCGCATGCAATGCCATCTCGTTGGTTTTGTCATGCGCTGGCTCAAACTTAATTTCCTGTATACAAAGCATGTCCTTATTAGACTACGATGGTACCGTCTATTTTCAATGATTATAAAAACCCACCGGATAGGCGAACGAACGTAAAAGTGGAACAACCGGCGTTTTCGACAGCCAAAATGAATTTGCTTAAAATGTGGATTCGAACACACCTATTTCATTTTCTTAGCTAAGTATTTAACTTCGGATATATTCCATAATTTGACAGAAATCTTCACGAAGATGAACAAATAAGTTTCAATTACACCTTGATGTAGGCGGCCAGAATTTTCCCGCGATCTTTTCAAAAGACATTTCTTCTGTTCGATTGAAACATATAAAAATATGTTGCTTATTTTCAATACCACAACATAAACCATAAAACGGATTCATACATTATAAAACCTGTCACATTGAAGAATCACACCCGATCCCGATTTTGGGGGGCGAACGTTAGTCATAATGGACCTACGATATACTTAAATACGCTTTTTTAACGGGATCCCTTTGAAAGCAAGAAATCATACAAGATTTGAATATGCAAGACTCGGTTTTGTCGAGTCTGTCCATGAGCAGTAATTATAAATGCAACTCTGCTCACGCCGTCTAGCGTATACTTAAGCAGAATTGCACATTCAAAACAATAATCCTGCATGAGCATTTTAAACCCAAAGGACCCATAAAATAAATATATATTCTGAACGGGGTGGGTGGGGGTCATTTTAGTACACGTACCTTAAAAAAATCAACCTATTAATATACCTGACTTATGCAAAACATGAGCTTCTAGAAAAGACGTGTTAACTTTTTTTATGTACATTCTGACTTGAAAAAGTGAAAACTACGCATCAGAGGTAAAATTGATCCAAAAAGAGTAATCTTAAATGTGTAAAATACATTTTAATAACGAAAAATCGGGTCATTCATATACCACAGTCAGAAAAAAAGGGGGATATTCATATACTTACCGAGTTGAAAAATGGGGCTATTCGGCACGTACATCCGTACTATAGCATATACATTATACAGGCAGTTAGCCCCACACGCCTCCCTCCCACCCCCTCTGAGATTCTGAACTATGTTGAAGTTCAGGAAGCCTTTTACAGCAACCACACTTCACTTAACCCCAGCTATAATATTGTTTTGGAATATGATTTTTTATGTACATGAATACACGTACATGTAGTTTTGGTGACTGAGAGCTACATGTATAACCATTGAGGATACGGTCAAATGGCTGTACAAACTACAATGTACGAGAACGACCCACTCAAAGACTTCCACTCACTCACTCACACACTCACTCACTCACTCTCTTCACTCTCTCCCTGCCTGCCTCCCTCCCTCACTCGCTGTTCGCACACATATGGTATAGAATTAGACGAAGATCTAGACAAAGCGTCATCTAGACATCTAGCCCCATTAGATGGCTAGGAATGCGCGTTTGAAGAACGTCTTTACGGAGAACGAAAAGCACTACATGTATAACGTCGTGTCTTGACGCAATTTTATTATACGATATACGTCGACGTCACAAGTTTTACGACGTTGCGTAGCATGATTTGTTTGTTTGTGTTGAGGTTTTACGGCCCAGTCAACCCAATGTGGTCATGTCGAGTGCGGTCAGTTTACCTAACCACACGTTTACTGGGCAGGCTTTGTCCTCTAAGCGGTTAACCAGTATTGTGCACATTCTTTCGCCAGAAACTGACAACTGCCCTTCTTGAATCAGCGGAAGGGAGAGAATGACCGTAGAAAATATTTCATGATCAATCTCCACGAAAGAATGTTGCCGACCTCGGCGGGGGTCGAACCCGCGACCTCCTGGTCTCCAGTCGGACGCGCATCCAACTGAGCCACCGAGGCCGGATGTCTTCCATTAGGCTACGGCTGTCACTGAAGCTGCTTGACATGGAAAAGTGGAATAAAAAGGTTACAAACCTCAATGATTTTGATTTGATAAAGTAAACGTTCTAGGAACCCGTTTTATGTGAACATTGTACGCATAAAAGTAGTAGTATATGGCCACAGTAAGGTCTCTCAATGACAGAATAAAATGTGTTATGCACCCGACTCCCCCACTCACCCCTACCACCCCCTCCCCACCCTCCCAAAAAATGTCACTCTCACTTGCAAAATATTTTTTTGTTTGTTTGTGATGAGGTTTTACGTCCCCATCAACACATTATAGATCATTTTGGAGAACTAGCAAAATATTGAGAACCTTCCCAGGTCAATATATTAGACTCAAACAATAAATTGGCTTCTTTTTACTAGCAATATTATAAAAGAGATACCGGTCTTATAATTCCGATTCTTAAAGAAATTCTCGCGGGTTCGCATCTCTCGGTCGTCTGAAAACTTTCCTTTAGCGTCTAATTCGTCGTCTCCGTCCCAAGCGAATCAAAGCCCGGACGTTTGCCATTGTTTACATTTTTATGCAAGGTCGCAAGTAAAGGTACTTACCTAGGGTATATTAAATATTTAAATATTTCCTTAAATTAAATTAAGTAGCATCATAAAGTTGATATTTTATTTGTAGTTTACTTTCGCCGATGTTTTAGGAAATACCTAAAGTACGTACTTAAATTTTAAATGAGCATTGTAATCCTGGGCCTTGGTTACGAATGTCCAAACTCGCCCAAAATCTTGATATATGTCCAGATGTAGTTATAATAGTTCGCTTCGCCCTAATTTATCAGTGGGTCAACATAGAAGCATAAATTAACTCTCAACACTATAGTGAAACAAAGATGAGGGCTCGACTACAAACTGAAAATCAAAGTTAAGAAAACCACTAGCAGAGCCATGGTTAGCACGATCAACGACAAGTAAGGTCACAAGTTATCTAGAAAAGGCTACATGTAATGATATTGGGCGCCAAGTTGCAGTACATCAGTTGTGATGCTTGATCTAGAGTTTGCGATGAAACTTACCTTATGTGGCCTTTTGTGGAATTTCGGTGACCAGTACCAAGTAGGAAACATAATCCCTGTTATGTTTAGCTTTATATAAAGTTACTGCAAACATTACAGACAGCATATGATAACACCAATAATAGATGATATGCTAGATATTATGTAAATCGGTCATTTTGAAGATACTTTTTGTAATGCGTTAGACCCAGTATATTCTTTAAAGCAGAATTCCTTAAAAGCCTCCGAGATTTTTATTCGATATTTGCTGAAGTCAGTATGGCAAGAGAATCAAAATTTAGGTCCACATAACTATCCTATTTGATAAAATCCATTTGACTACCTGTTTGTCTTGTTGCAAGCGTTTTAAGTTCAATGATTAGGAGCGAGCGCGAGTCCAACTATTATGTTTTCTAGTCGTTTTTTTTTTTTGTTTTTTTTTATGAACGTATTGGAACAACCAATGTAGTTAATACCATTACGAAAACACGCCTATTCAAATATATAGAAAAGTTTTCCTCCAAAAACATAAAATTTCAGATAAAAAAAATCTGATATTTTTCATATTTCTGCTCAAAACATAGATTATGGGTACCCGTTAGAACCGCCTCGGCGAGGCGGTTCTAACGAGTACTCACAATCTATGTTTTTGAGCAGAAATAAGAAAAATAATGCATACCCCTGTAAACCCCAGTTCAACTATATAAAAGTGGGGTTTCAGGGGTTCAGTATTATATAGGCGTATTTTCGTGATGCAACGAAAACTTTACGACAGCACAGTGATTCTTTATTATTCCTTATATACAACAAATGTTCCGGTAGAGTTTTCAGTTAATGCAGTCTCATTTTTATGTCTTCACTCCTACACCGCTCAGCCCGCTCTCCTCTCTCCTTCTACTTCACTCGGAATTATTTTTCTTGCCTAAGGTCCATCACGAAAACATGTCTATATAATTTTGACCCCCTTAAACCCCACTTTTATATAGTAAAACTGGGATTAACAGGGGTATACATTATTTTTCTTATTTCTGCTCAAAAACATAGATTGTGGGTAGTCGTTAGAACCGCCTCGGCGAGGCGGTTCTAACGAGTACAACCGCCTCGGCGAGGCGGTTCTAACGAGTACCTTTAATCTATGTTTTGAGCAGAAATATGAAAATTATCAGAATTTTTTTCATCTGAAAATTTTCATTTTTTGGTGGTAAAAAATTCAGTATATTTGAATAGGCATGTTTTCGTAATGCGCTACAAATTCCCATCCCAGCCCCGCCTCCGCAAAAGCATACATCTTCGGACCTATTTACTACATAACTATCATACCCAGTCATAACTGAAATTAAGTGGATGAATTTCGGAGGGTTGCTAATTGTTAATAATTGATAACTGGCGGCTATTTCCTAGGACTGTAACTTGTAATATTTGTTTATGCCAAAGACGTGTCCAGGTACATTGTACTCAATATCAAGCACAGAGTTATTTTGTATACAAAAGCCACAGCATTACAAATTTATGCATCATTATGTCACACTGTTGATGTGTCTGAAACGACAAAATGAGTGGTAAACATTTTAATACACCCTGATCAGGTGGCATGCATTGCGGCGTCAATTCGTGGTGTACACTACTTTTTCATGCCTCGTTGTCTGAATACTTATGGTAAATCCTTGTTCTGTTTACACACAAACACGCGCATACAAAAGAAGAAAAAAAATAACACACACACACACACACACACACACACACGCGCGCGCGCGCACGCACGCACGCACACACGCACACACTGGTTGTGCATTTAGAACTATTTGGAATTTTAGGACAGTTTCTGCTGTAACAAATAGCAATATATCACGTATGGCAGCCTATTTTCGTTAGAAAGCCTTGATCATGTTTATCACCACTATGACATCAAAACAACTTGCATCTATCTGGTGTTCAAATCACAAGTCAGAAAAGATATGCGCAACACAAGAAAACGACTTTATATCATCAAGTCCCCAGCTCAGCCTGTGCATTCGTGCTGTCTGAACCGGGCCTTCGTTACCCTCTGGTAGAATCACTTGCTGCTCTAGGACATATTCTCAAACATAGTAGTCTTAGTTTGTTTGATCTTGGTCTTCGCTGTCTCATGTGACATGAGTGCATTTTCTGGTCATGCACGCCATACAGTGGAACATTTGTAGAATTGTTTACATCATTGAAACGAAATTCATTGTGATTTCATTGATATCAAATACTGTTTTAAATGCGTTTTCAATTTACAAAAATGTTTGTTTTCATATTATTTTCGTATACTCGTTTATAATAAATCCAATAATATGATAAGATCAAAAAGCTAATACTTTCATTATATGAGCCGAAACGTCAAGAACCGTACCTTTGGACATGTGCGCCCAACAAATATTCAGATCAGTCTGCGCATTTTCGTAGTCTGATCAGAATCTTCACTGGGCGCATTTTGAATTGCTGAAGATGCAAAGTTTGTTCATGCGGACATCGAATACTCTGATCAAACTGCGCGGATGCGCAGGCTTATCTGAATCTTCGCTGGGCGCACATGTCCAAAGGTACGTTTCTGACGTTCCGGTCTATCATGTATTTGCAGTAGATAAAAAGCACCACACGCAGTTGGCGCTGGTTTTCTCACCTTCTTGGAGTTCTGATATCATATTTTAAGCAAACTAAACGATTACTAAACTGCATACAATTTTCTTTTCTTTGCTGTAGGTATATGTTGAAGTTGCAGGTAAACGTTATTTAAAAGAAAACTTTCAATGGGTACTTTGTCTTGAAAATAGTAAAGACGCTCAAGAACTGCCACAATCCCAGGACATAGCGTATCAATGGCATCATTAGGAGAACTACATGTAAATAAGCTTCGTTATCATTCTGATCCTAATGTTAATGTGCATGTCATATTGTGTATATTGTAGCAATATTTGATAAATAATTAAGTGCAGTGGACTCTCGTTATATCGACCTCGCTTATCTCGAATAACCGCTTATCTCGAAGTGAAAATCTGGTCCCTGTTTTAACATTGAAATCTAACAACAGGTAACAAAATATTGTGGAAAAGAGGAGAAATTCCACAATATTTTCATTATATCTCTACATTTGTAACTTTGGAATCAAATTACATATTCATTTGTTAAATGTGGTTGTTCGATTTATTGTTTTCCTCAATTCCGCAAATCTGATATGTCGAGGTATAGATATCTCGAAGTGTTTCAGAGAGTTCCTTGGACTTCGAGATAACGAGAGTCGACTGTATGTTTAAAACAATGGCACTGAGAGCAATAGTTAACACACAAACCATGACTGATAGTACATGAAATATCTACATGTTTAACCTTTAAATCAGTCTAACAAGTAGCTAATTTATGATTAGGAAATAAAGCTTATGAATAAATGCAATATAGGGATCAAACATGGTTTTCATGCATCAACATTCGCCAGGTCCCGTGGGAGGTGTTGAAAACCGCCTAAGGCGAATTTTAATGCATTGAAAAAACATGTTCGATAGCTATTATTGCATAAAAACTGAAAAGATTGGCTACATTTAGCGTTATTTCTTGCACTATTTTGTTTCGCCTTTTCACCGATGTCTCGTGAACGTAATTTCCACAGATTATGCTCGTTCTAGGGCTGGGCACGACACATCTCGTAACGGTAGCAAATCTGTGGCCCCGGTACGAGCATATTGAAAGTTGCGTAGCCGTGCATTAACAGCGCGTGAATTGCCTTGTTAATACACATCTTTTCGCCGGTTAATGCACGGCTGTTAATAACGTGCGACACTGCTTTTTATGTAATTAATTCTTCTTTAAATTACAAGGCTAACAAAAACGGCACTTTACGCTTTAATGAATCATAAAATTATGGCTGAATCTGTTGTATTTACCTTAAGTATTTAAAGAGACAGACAGACAAAACAGACAGGCATGAGTAAACAATGTAGACTCAGATCAGACGCCGCGAGGTACGGCGTTTGATCAGGGTCTATACTGTTTTTAGTCTTCTGATAGATTTTAGAAATATCACCTGATAGTAAAATTGGCTTTTCAGATTTTAGAAGAAGCATGGTAAGAGGATAAAGTGTCTCAGTATTTAGGGTAATTACGATAATTTATTTATTTATTTATTTATTTTATTTTTATTTTTTTTTTTTTTTTTTTTTCCGATTTGTGGTAACACCATCGAACACTACAGAATAGATCTGCAAAACGCCAAGTCCAAGAACAGTTAATGTGGACATATTGCTCATCTGGATCTTCACTGTTCAAATAGGCAATAAGTACAAGTTTTGGAGGAACAAAAGCAATGAAATTAAAACTACCTTCCAATCAACCAGTACAAGTGCCTATTTGCACTTCCCCATTTTTAATGCCAACTCTGTTGTGCTATTATTTCGATTAAAAGAATCTCACAAATGTACTCTTGTTAAATTCTGACAAATACACTCAAATTTTAAATAATCTGACGAATTCGTTTTTGCAGTTGGTTGATTCTCCATCTAATCGTTCAGTTGAACATCACTGGTAGAAACGATGAGGTATCGTGAAACAAAGCTAATCTTGTACGCCAGAAAATCGTAATTAGGTCGTTCTTTGCGAGGTCGTGGGGCTGCTTGCTGTGCATTACAAAAACTTACCTATTCAAATATACTGAAAATTTTAGCACCAAAAAATAAAAATTTACGAGGCGGTTCTAACGAGTACCCACAATCTATGTTTTGAGCAGAAATAAGAAAAATAGTATGTACCCCTGTAAACTCCAGTTTTACTATATAAATATGGGGTTTGAGGGGGTCAAAATTATATAGGCATGTTTTCGTGATGGGGTTTATTGTACCCATTCTGATAGCTTGGAAAATCGAGTTCCGCGTAAGTCGGTGCTAGAGTGTGTACACACCCCCGCTAATTAAATTGCTGCCATATGAAGAAACACAAGACAAAATACAGTCGACTCTCGTTATCTCGAATTCCAAGGGACTCTCTGAAATACTTCGAGATATCCGTAGTTCGACATATCAGGTTTGCAGAATTGAGGAAAAAATAATTTGATTAACCACATTTAACAAACTGATAGGTAATTGGACTTTTGAAGTTAGAGATATATTGAAAATATTGTGGAAAAGAGGAGAAATTGCTCCTTAGGAGCAATTTCTCCTCTTTTCTACAATATTTTCCATCTGTTGTTAGGTTTTCATGTATAGGCAGGGACCAGATTTTCACTTCGAGATAAGCGGTTATTCGAGATAAGCGAGGTCGAGATAACGAGAGTCAACTGTATTTAGACGTAATCGTCTAAATACCGCCGCAAATTTTATTCATGTTTACTTAGACATATGGGACAAGGGTATACTTAAGTTTAATAAATTTTCAATGTAGCAGGTAAAAAAGAACAATAATGTGATTCTTTAATGTATGCTTAATGAAATTTCTTGACTGAAATGAAAATAAAATAGACAATGATCTGATCTGTTTATAACACAGTTTGTTATAAGATGGTTTTAGATATAGCATGGTTCAAAAATGGATTCGAAAAATGTATAGATTATATCAAAACTGATGCTTAGTGGTTATTTTTTATAACATCTACATATTTTTGTTTGGATATGACAAGATTGTTAAAATAATACAGCTTATGCTTTGGATTCCAAAATTTATGTTAAAAGCAGATTGTAATGTACAACATTTTGATAAAACCAATCGCCTGACAGGATAGTTGGCCTGAAGCTGACTTTAGTTAGAGCCACGTCTGCAGCAGTAAAACCGGAAAATGAAATAAATAACCAACAACATAAAAACAGAACAGTAATAAACCACAATAAAAGAACCTACTTAGAACGGCCAGTTATAATCCTCGCCCTCAACTTTCACTGTGGTTCAAAACACTTATTTGTACGGCTCGTTGAGCTATCTACTAACTCATTGCGCAATTATACAATCTCGCCAGAACCTTAGCTATTTGCTCATACAAGCATTCTCAGCCAAACAACCTAGCGCCTGCATTCAAAGTTAGACATTACCGATATCAACAAATTAATAGCTTGTATGAAATGTCAGACAATGGTGTTCTCGACAGATACAAACACTTAAATGCGTGGGTGTATCGTCACACATCGACGATCCCGGCAAATATAAAAACCGACGATCCCGGCAAATATAAAAAATTCTTTGTGAGCTAATCGAACATTACACCATATATAAAAATCCAAAGGTATATCAAGAGACAGGCGTGATTCCCGCGCCGGTCAATAAGAGATCTTGCACACCAGATAAGGAAATCCTGGGTTTTACCTTGGGATAGAAATTCTTATCCTACCCGGATTATCCTACCTAGGGTAAATTAACCGATAATTCTCAAGTGTTTTGATATACACTGGTTGTGTAGGATGTCACATATGCCATCGTTAAGTTTGACGTCAGTGAACGTAATGACGTCACTAAACATCCCGTAAAATTATCGCAATATGGCGGACGTCTGCAATCGAAGTGACTGCATTATTAAAAATCTACGTTCAGAAATGAGACAGAAATGATGGCAAGAAAAAGAACCCATTATGGGTGTGAGGGACAGATAAAAAAAAAATCCGTCCATCGGGATCACAGTCTGGCATCACTTGATAAGCCTCGTGATGCCAGACAGTGACCCTCTGGACGTTTTTTTTTTTTTTTTCTATTTTCTATCTATCCCTCAAACCCATGATAGACTCTTACAATATACCCAGGAAATGCCATGATCATAAGGCAGTCTTAACGAGGCATAAAACGAAAGGGAGATCAGGAAAAGCAATGACAAAACAAATGTAACGTGGAAATGAAACCACTGACTCAAGAACAGAAAAGAACTGCAACTGTGACCCCGTGACTCCGAGTTTAGCGTTTACAAGGAAAACAATCATAGATTTTATTTGGCTGTTAAGTGTCGTGTGGCGGCCCTGACAATGCCACCTAACTTCATCCTTGTGCATTTTTTTTTTCTTTTTTTTAAATTTATCTTCCTTGGGATCATTGAGACCGTAATGATATCTTGCAAAATCTACGTCCGCTATGTCGAAGTATGGGTAGACAATTATGACCGCCATATGACACTTTACTAGAGCAGCAGTGAAGTAAAAATTTATAAAGGTACCTCGGAAACAAAGAAAACCTAAAAGAACACAAATACGCCTATATAATTTTGACATCCCTAAATCCCACTTTTAATAGTAAAACTGGGGTTTACAGGGATATACATTATTTTCCTTATTTCTGCTCAAAACACAGATTGTGGATACTCGTTAGAACCGCCTTGGGACGGTTCTAATGAGTACCCACAATCTATGCTTTGAGCAGAAATATGAAAATATCATACTTTATATCTGACAACTTTCAGTTTTTGGTGGTGAAATTTTCAATATATTTGAATAGGCGTGTTTTCGTAATGAGGAGTCTCGGGTCATTGAAACTCCTCAGTTAACAGCATGTCGAACGGCAATATGAAAATGAGTCAAGCTTGACCTAAAACCAAGTCCATTCAAACTTACTGTTTCAATTTCTGCAAAACGTCAGACATATCTTGCAGTCGGTCTTTCACTTTGCTGACCAATGTCAGGTACGAGTATATAGCTGCTTAGTATCTTTTATTGTCCCATTTTAATCCATCACGTCATCATTAAAGATATCTAAGTCCTATTTAGTGTGCAGATCGAAACGATGCATTATCCAACCAGTGGTCTTTATTAAATTTTAAATCGAAATTTCTCGACGGCATTAGTCAAATAGGGATGGCAACTCATGGAAAGTTTATGCTTACATTCGTCTAGGTTTATATATCGATATTATGTACATGTTTTAGCAATTAAAAGGGAAATTAACTTGTTAGCGTCCACAGAATGTTAGAATTATGTTACATCTGTTTTACAGAATATAGAATTGACAGTATTATGCTTTTCACTCAGGTATCAGGCGGTGCATTTTATTGTTTGGACTTAATTGACACGGAAGCTGTGTGTCATTTATAGCGGTGTTGATTTTCTGAATGCCATCCTATAATAAAAGAAATCAATATTGTTTTATTTTTGGAAGGTTACGTTCACTCTATAACTCAATAAATGTCATTAATAACCTTTGCATGGCTTGTCCATGGCGGAAGAACAGTGCGCTGATTTTTAAAGTTATACAGTACACCGTTTTGCACCGAGGGATAAATTCAAGACTTTGTTGTAAATGGAATCTGGAAACTAGAGCCTGTATGCACTAAAAAGAATGCGCTGAGAGGTCTTGTTAAGATGAAATATTTGATCATAATTCTGAGATATTTTTTTTTATTATGCCCCGCCATTTCAAATGGGGGAGGGGGGCATATAGTATCACCGCTGTCCGTCTTGTCCGTCCCGTCCCTCCCGTCCGTCCCGTACGAAACACAAATGGTTTCCGTGCAATATCTTTTGAAAAGATTGGTGTATTGGATTGAAATTTTATACACAGGTATATAATCATAAAATGTAGGTCAAGTTCGATTTAGGGTAAACTCCACCAATTATTTTGGGAGTTATGGCTCTTTTTGAACTTTGAAAAAATTTCAACTTTGAAAAATGGTTTCAGTTCGATATCTTTTGAAAAGATTAGTGTATTGGATTCAAACTTTATATACAGGTATATAATCATAAAATGTAAGTCAAGTCGATTTAGGGTAAAATCCACCAATTATTTTGGGAGTTATGGCCCTTTTTCAACTTTGAAAAATGGTTTCCGTTCCATAACATTTGAAAAGCTTAGTGTATTGGATTCATATTTTATACACAAGCACATAATTATAATATATAGGTCAAGTTCGATTTAGCGTAAAATCCGCCAATTATTTTTAGAGTTACGGCCCTTTTTTTCAACTGATACATTGTAAATAGTTAGAAAAACGGTTTCCGTTCGATATCTTTTGAAAATAGTTGTACTCAAAGTTTAAACAAAGGCATATAATCTTAAAATGTAGGTTAAGTTCGATTTAACATAAAATCCACCAATTATTTCGGGAGTTATGGCCCTTTTTCAACTTTGAAAAATGGTTTCCGTTCCATAACTTTTGAAAAGATTAGTGAATTAGATTCATATTGAATAAACATGTATATAATCATAAAATAGACGCCAAGTTCGATTAAAGGTAAAATCCACCCATTATTATGGGAGTTATGGCCCTTCTTCACCTTCAAACAAATGTTTTCGTTTCGATATGTTTTTAAAGAAAAGATTGGTGTATTGGATTCATGTTTTATACACAGGTACATGTATATAATCATAAAATATAGGTCAAGTTTGATTTAGGGTAAAATCTGCATGCCAATTATTATGAGAGTCATGGCCTTTTTTTACAACTTCATATTTTAAAAAATGCCTGCGTGTGGGTAAGGATGGCACTGGGCGGGGGCATCTGTGTCATACTGACACATTTCTAGTTTCTCCATAAATAAAAACATTTGTTGTGGGCACTCATTAGAAGCGGCTTGCAATATTCCGTCTTTACCGTATGCATTCGGACAGACAGGCCTGAGCAAACAGGTTACATCCAGATGAGACGCCGCAAAATGCGGCCGTCTCATAGGTTCTATACTGTTTGCCACTCATCAAGCAATTTTAGACACTTGTAACCTCGGGTAGTAAATCGTACTTGTTTAAATTTAGAAAAAGTGTGATAAGGAGGTGAGGTGTCTAAATTCTGTACATTTAAACCCAGGACCCTGTTGTTCAAAACTAACGATGTCGTTAGTTAACATATCGTTAAAACTTTGAGCATTCAATAAGGCAATTATGCCAATATTTTTGCTGCAAAACTGCGAGTAGCTTTTGCATTTGCAAAAGCTACTCACCTTTTTTCAGCAAGAAATACCTGTGAATAAGATACTGTACTTAGTGGAACAGTCAACATTTTGACCACTAACGAGCTTGTTAAGCTAACGATGCTTTCAAAAACTTGGCCCTGATTTTTTATTTTAATTTTTAATTCTCGCAACCTTGATGAAAACTTAAAGCTGTCTTAATGCGCTCGACAACCGAAATCTTCCTCCTGACTTCTCTTGTTACGCGGTGAAAATGGTATGACTTACATAGCCCAGATATAAGATTTAAAACTACTCTCCTGTTGACATCTTTTGGAGAGCCGTGTTTTGCCTGGCGCATTACACAGGAGTAAATTTGAAAGCTTTTAGCAGGATCTAATGCAAAACTATTTGTCGTACATGTAACTATGCACTAATAGTTTTACTCTTGTCATTGGTTTTAAAAAACTCAAATATTTTCATTTCACTTTTCCATAGTAAAAGTGGCTGCAAAATAAGCAAAAATCGATAGGGTGGGTAGTTTGGACGCAGATTTTATATAAGTTTCACTTGTTCAAACTTTCTGAAATTTTCACAATATTGTTATGGAACATCAATAACTTAAAATCAGTGAAGAAAAATTAAAAATGTTTTTCAATAGAAAAACGTTAAAAAATCCAGTTCTCTACAGATATTGCATAGGTCAGACCCATTTTGCCATAAAAATTAATTTTGCGGTAAAAATTTGAAAACGAAGCATACTAGGAACAGACATGACAAATGGTTTCTGATAAGATATTGTCAATCACTAATCATTTATTCTATTTAGAATTAGACGCCGAATATAAAACATCTTTCTGAAGGATGTCGAAAGCACAGTACATAAAAGGTTCGATGTGGAAATTGTATAATTCTCAGCCACAGCTCTAAATAAGCTAAAGTTTTCATATTTTCCGATTTCTCAAATAAAACATATGTTGTCGGTATCATTACAAGCGCCTCGAAGAGGCGCTTTAAATGAGCACCTACAACATACTTTTTGTGCAGAAATGGGAAATATATCAATATTTTGGTTAAAACAATGGTATATCTAGAGTTATGACCACGAAGTATACATTTTTTTATGATAGGAAGCACCGAATTTCAGAAATATGTTCAAAACGAAATGCGAAGCCTATAAAACCATTCTGATAGTTATTTATAAAACCTAAATGATTCATTTACATATAACATAAGAAGAACACATTAATCAAAATAAAGTGCTTGAATTTAAAATCCAAATCCTGGGCCCAGTTGTTCAAAGCTAACGATGCCGTAAGTTAACGATTCGTTAAAATTTACATCAAGTGATACGCAAATATGCTGAAATTGTTTGCTGAAAGAAATGTGAGTAGCTTTTGCAGTGCAAAAGCTACTCACATTTTTTCAGCAAAAAATATCAGAATATTGTGTATTGAATCCGCTAAAACAGTTAACGAAATGACCCTTAACGAGCTCGTTAAGTTAACGACGTTTTGAACAACTGGGCCCAGAAGTATCTAAATAGTGTTGGATTGCATCTAAGAAGAAGTTAAATTGAATCGTTGAAATTCCGACAAATATATTCTAATATAGGAATATAGTTTAAATGTAAATACTTGACAAGCTGTGCGTTTTCTATCGCATGCAATAAAAATATTGAGACGTAACTGCGTATGAACACTTACCAGAGTATGCACCTGTTTCAACTGTTTGTTCTTGGCTTTATTTGCTTTACTCAGATTAATCTGACGGGATACACTTGTTAGTTTATCTCATCATGAACACATGCCTATATAATTTTGACCCCCTTAAACCGCATTTTTATAAAGTAAAACTGGGGTTTACAGGGGTTTACATTATTTTTCTATTTTTTGCTCAAAAACATAGCATGTGGATATTCGTTAGAACCGTCTCGCCGAGGCGGTTCTAAAGAGTACCCACAATCTATGTTTAGAGCAGATATATGAAAAATATCAGATTTTTTTTGTCTGAAAATTTTCATTTGTTTGGTAGTAAAATTTCATTATATTTGAATAGGCATGATTTCGTCATGCGGGGACACAAGCTTTTGTAACCTCCTAAGCCCTTAATAGTTTACCTACTGCCCTTTCAAGGTGGTTCGTCCGTTGCAGTTCGTTTTTGTTTGTGCGTCAATGTTTTCATATTTTCCGTTTGCTTTGTTATTATTTGCTTCATCTTTCCTTCGCTTGGTGCCTCGGGAAGGCGGTGCTTCGTGTTTGTGACATTTCCTGGGTATCTTCACTCATATGTTTCGTGTTTGCTTTCCTGCACGACAAGGCCCTACTGTAAAGGGGATCTACTCTCAAATGAAAGGTAATTTTATAGTTGATTTCTTTTCAGAAGGGCGGTGAAATTATTTTGTCAGAGATACCTCCCATGAAAGTGTATTTTTCCGTCTTAAATTGATAATTTCTCCTTTACTGCGAATCCATCTTTGGTGTATCAGGAAATCAAAAATGTAATGAAGATAGTGTAGCTTCTACAGGAAAGAACCTGGCCTCACTTTCTAACCCTTTGGACACAAAACCGTTACACCCGCATTATCTTCAAAATATAGCCAGAGTATTTGAGCTCCGAGGTTTAGAGTCGGAGCACTACTTGAGCAAATTCGCTCAAAAAAGGACCCAACATGGAGGGACTTCTTAATAGTTTTGATGCGATCGAATGAGGCAAACATGCTAATATTTAAACCAGACTGTGCATAAAAGAAAAGAGATGTAAAAGTAGTCATTTTTTGAGTAAAATATTATTGATTTGAATACATATCCAGAATTTTTGGAATAAGATGTTTTTTAGAACAGATTTAAATATAATGGTCAATATACAGTTGACTCTCGTTATCTCGACCTCGCTTATCTCGAATAACCGCTTATCTCGAAGCGAAAATCTGGTCCCTGCCTATATATGAAAACCTAACAACAGATGGAAAATATTGTAGAAAAGAGGAGAAATTGCTCCTAAGGAGCAATTTCTCCTCTTTTCCACAATATTTTCAATATATCTCTAACTTCAAAAGTCCAATTACCTATCAGTTTGTTAAATGTGGTTAATCAAATTATTTTTTCCTCAATTCTGCAAACCTGATATGTCGAACTACGGATATCTCGAAGTATTTCAGAGAGTCCCTTGGAGTTCGAGATAACGAGAGTCGACTGTATATGATAATAAAAATAACTGTGATAGTCAAATGTAAAATAAATATATTTTGAAGGAGCAAACATATCTTTTAAACTAAAAATCACTGATTTTTGTAAAGATTATCAGCTGTTTCATGCCTCAGTTTTATGGTGTGAATATTTTCATCCACTGTCAGAGTAAAGTTAAACAAAAATCGGGGATTTGAAGTCAATCATAATTTGGGTCAAAAACTTATTTTTGAATAATAGAATATGTATTTTTTGTAATATTTCCATAATACAGGGAAGCATTCGTTCGGCTTTGAGGATTTTTATCTCTTAATGCTCTGAAAATTATAATTTAATTATAATAATAATAATAAAACAAGTACTTTAGAAGACTTTTTTTTTCACAGAAAATCTTACAATTTGATTAAAAGTTATAACTTTATATGGTATGAGTTGAGCAATATTTTTTGCCTATTGCATGTATGTACTCATATCAAGTTAAATACCGCCCAGCATTTATAATTATAGAAATATTGTCTTTTCATTCAATAATCTATCTTTTAAGCTCATATGTACGAAAGCATAAGAAAACTGTTGCATTAGCATCAGCGTCGGCAATGTCTTTTGCGTCGGCGTTGACGTCGGTACTGATGTCGGCGTAAGCATGCAAACATGACTTTATTTTTAATTAAAAGATTTAAGTACCCATATAGTGCAAAAACCTTTGTTTGGTATTGTTCATGATTTGGATGGTGGTATATATTGGGCCAAAGTCGTATTTAGAGCCACTCTTACATGTACCACTGATTATCGTAAAATGTGAACGTCATGGACTTGGAACTATGTTAAAATTTTATGTAAACTCTTGCAAAAGTCTACATCTCTTGAATGTCTGAATGTAAGTTGTTTAAATGAGTTTTTAGTAGCTGGCCTAAGTTAACTTGAGGTCAATGTCATGGACTTAAATGATTTTTAGGCGCTTTCTAATTTTATATTATTCTATAGCAAGCTTTCGGAATGGGCTGTATTCTAATGTCTTTGTCTGTTCATACTATTGTAAGCATCATCTATATTTTGTTTGTAGCCCATTTCTTAAAAGTGACTGAGTGGGGCTATTTGGTCTTTAAGGAAAGGGGCGATGGCTACTTTCGATACTTGGGTCTTTCCAGGATATCGACATATCCATTTGGTTGACTTCAAAGACACCATTGTGTCTATTTGTAGATGTCTTTTTTTCAAAAGGTTGCAAAACCAATTTTGATAAAATAAAATCAGCCTCTAAAAAACATCTGTTCCACTTAATTGGAATGAATACACATTCAAAGGCAGCAACTCATTCAAAAGTATTTACCTCCGTTCCGAAAAGATATCCACTCTACAAGGGAAGAAATCGCTCCTCGGGTCATCGCTACAGATTGCATTGTTAGTGTTATTTCGTGTGTATCCGTACATAACTGAAAGGACATATTTTTGCTCTGAACTGTCCGTCATAGGCCCAGAGGAATAGTGGTAAAGAAGGTAATTTCAGAGGGAATTTATACGCGTTCAAAAGAAGCAATACTGTTAAATTTGTTTTGTCTCCCTTTCTAAAATTTGGGTCTACTCTGAAAGGAAAGAATTTTCTCCCCTTGGAAACACATTTTTACCTTTAAGTGTAGACCCATTCTCACAAAGTGCATGATGTGCAGGAAAGCAAGCAACTAGGAAGTATCAGAAGTTATTTCCCTTGTAAATAGGAAGGAACATCAGCCAGGTGTATCCAGTACCAAGAAACATTGTAGAATACATTGTTGAATGAATTCCATATCTCACATTGGAGAATCGATAAATCCTGGTATTCAGAGCACGCGCATTACTCAATGAATGTGTGATAAAACATTGAACATCAAGCATTTTGACACCGATCTGTGACGCAAGATACAATTCTTGAGATTAAGACTTTTAAATAAATATTAGAAGACAGCAAGTTTAAGACAGTATAAAATATGCATTTATTGTTTAGCCCTTGACACACGCAGCCATTTCCGATGAGCAAAACTAAATAAAGTAGATTTAGCTCATAAAGGCACAGAAATTTGCCAGTTTTGAGGCAGACAGTCCTCAATGAAACACAAAACTGTCAGTATTTATCAAAACAGTCATCGATTTGAGTCAAGGGGCTTCTTTCGTGACTTTTTGTTTGCCTTCTTTATTTATTCAAATACAGTCGACTCTCGTTATCTCGAACTCGCTTATCTCGAATAACCGCTTATCTCGAAGTAAAAATCTGGTCCCGTTTGAACACAGAGATCTACCAACAGGCAACAAAATATTGTGGAAAAGAGGAGAAATTGCTCCTTAGGAGCAATTTCTCCTCTTTTCCACAATATTTTCAATATATCTCTAATGAAAACAAATATACACAAGTGCCAAGGGATTGGATGCAGGCTAGGCCTATATTTATCCGCTACCAGGGTGCTGTAACAGATGTAGAAAACATATAAACAGTAACCATAATAGATGAACTATATGTCCATACATAATAACTAGCAAACATTACAAATATGTGAAATTAATTGGTATGTTACGATTAAGATTAAAAGAGAAAAAGCAGAAGAAATAAAATGAATGATAAGATAAATATGAATAAAGAGACTGACATCGCAGTCATACCACAAATAGATCGCACATTTTTTTAGTATTTGAGATGTGATTTAAAACTTAGTCTATAATTAATAACGTTAGTCATAATGACCCGTTAAAAAGTTGTATTACTGCATAATTACTGTAGTTGTTGTATTTGTCACATATAGTCTTATGTTTGTACAGTAGAGTTTATTCAGCCGTAAAATTAGCTTATGGTTCATTTTAATATAGTACACAGATATAGTAACAATTAAATATGCTATTCTATTTTGCAGCTACAAAAACTGATTGACTCAGCACTCTGTGTACAAAATTCGTATTTCCCCAGATTTTTTTTTCTTATTTTCAAAGAAAACAGATTTTGACAATTCATGCAAATTGTCTCAAATATGCATGAAATTTCAAATCCTTTCAGAAAATATATTCTGACATTTCATGCAAATTGTCCTCAAGGAACGAGACAATTTACATGGCATGTCAAATCCTGTATTCTGGGGAAAATAAGAGAATTTGTAGTCTGCTGCATTAGCCTTGATAGTGGTAAAGGTTAAAATCCTACAAAAAGTACACGCGGTGCCAAAGAAACTAATGCTATGCAATTGGTCTAGAAATTTACCATGGGTTACTTCATCACGCTGTGATTCTTCAAGGCAATTTGTAACTTCAGCAAATCTAATTTGCATTCTAAATATATGGGTTAAGGCATACTAACAATACTCAATGAAGCAGACTGTACAATGTTATTAGGACAAAACGAAAGGAAAGCAAATGTTTCATATTTGTATTAAATTGAGGGCAAGCCAAATTGAGCTTATGTAAATATCAAATCTTTTCTCAGCCATTACGAGAGTCGTATTTACCGTGTACATTCTAAATAGTCGACAATTACATAAACTTACCAAATAATATAAGCTGCTTCCAAGGAGAAGTTTTATCGGGATCTACACTCTTCATCATTCTGTTGGTACCATCACGAAAACACGCCTATATTATTTTAACCCCCTTAAACCCCACTTTTATGTAGTAAAACTGGGGTTTACAGGGGTATACATTATTTTTCTTATTTCTGCTCAAAAGCATAGATTGTGGGTACTCGTTAGAACCGCCTCGACGAGGCGGTTCTAACGAGTACCCACAATCTATGTTTTGTGCTGAAATTAGAAAAAATATCGGATTTTTTTATCTGAAAATTTTCAGTTTTTGGAGAGGTGAAATGTTCTATATATTTGAATAGGCGTGTTTTCGTAATGTATTTTGACAGATGACTAGTAGTTAAATTGGACTTGCTCAAACTTTATAATACGCCTTTTATCTACTTGGGTACTTTCTTGTCTTTGTTGCTCTTAATATGCTGATGGCCAAATCGGGAGACTATACAGGAGTGCTAGTCTCTCTCTCTCTCTCTCTCTCTCTCTCTCTCTCTCTCTCTCTCTCTCTCTCTCTCTCTGTACATACTTTGATCAGACTGTGCGGACATCTCTGCACGGATGAGCGTCTATTGCTAGTACGCCAATTCTTTTGGACAAAGTATGTATCGAGGTCAACTGTTTTATAAAAGCTTATAATCACATTTACCCTGGTCACTGTCTCCACTGTTTGCAAAAAGTTCAACCATTTTTCTTTAGGAATATCTACATAATATAGCCTAACATACCTAAAATCGAAAATGGACTCTTCCAACATACAGTGTGGGAGAGTTTTTACAGTCTTTAATGGGTTAAATTGAAGAAAAGTCCATTTTCCTACCATTTGATGAGTCTAATCTGACGAATGATCAAACCGACGCATTCTGCTGCAATGTCTGAACTGCGACTGCACTTTTTGCAGGCCCGTCTGTCACAATACTTAGAGAAATTATAATAAAAACCCTCACCGGAGATAAAGTGGGGATATATTGTTTTTAGACCAGAGTCCGTTGTCGGTACATGTATTGTCGGCGTTTCTTGACTGCATGACATCCAGAACCAATAAACAAATTCTATCCAATTTTTATGAATATATCTTTGGGACTTGCCTAATTTTGATAGGGTATTGGTTACCTTGGCCTTATTTCCAACGTAAGCATAAGATAAATAATGTCAAACTTATGTCGTGGGAAATCAATTTATTTCTAGAAGGGCATGTCTACATGTAGTTACCGTACTTTCGGAAAGAAAAGCTATAGGATACAGTGTAGATCGATTTATTACATCACAGGACGCGACGTCTGTACTGTTTTTCACGCATCCAGCAGTGTTTAGACACACCAAACAGTAATAATATACATTGTAACCTTGGTTGTAATTTAGGACAACTATTAAAAGGCGTTGGGGTGACGAAATATTTAGGGGGAATACGATATGTGATGCTCAACGTGGGAAAAAGACAATTTTGCCATATGCGAACATCGCATCTGTGCAGTCCGATCTGGGCATTCTCGGGACACCGACATATATTACAATATTCAACAGTTCTGTAAGCGGGCAACGAAGACCCTGATCAGCATGTGCGAATGCACAGGCTAACCAGGGCCTGCGTTGTCCGCAAATTGCATGACGGCCCTTTTCGTGCCTTGCGCATCAAATGTATACTGAAATGAAAAAACACGCAGGGTAAAGTTTGTTCTGAGGTCGGGTTAGAGGCAGTAACAAGTTGCTAATTATTTGGCGATGAATGTGTCCACTACTGACCGACCGTCTTGTCAGACTTTTAAGGGAGACAGGACATGTTACCGACCGACCGACCGGGGTCTGGACGTCTACGCTTGACGTCTTTACGTCAGGACAAGGCTAATCGTCTTTCGCATTTGCGCAATTGTCACATAACTGCCACCGAAACTGCCCTAACTACCGCCGGCACATCCCGGAACTGTGAGAAGTTGACTGCACGAGGCTGGTATTTGGGCACGGCGGGCGTATATTGGTTCGCCCCTGACTCAGGCTTGCGTTGTACCGCGTGGTTGACGATGAGGACGGGTCCTTTTACTGATTCTTTTTTCGCCCATATGGTCGACATTGCGTTATTCGATGTCAAAGCGGGACGTTTCGCCGACGCTTGCGTTGTTGAGAGGGATAGACTCAGGGACGTTTCTATCATGATCTAAGGAGGCATTCCTCATGGTGTAAAATCACAGTTCCTTGTGATAGCAAGCAATATAACAACAGTCGGGTAGAGAGATGAGGTCCTCCGCTCCGTTGCAGTCCCTCTTGTGCAGCAACCGGAATTGATTTTACAGCATGATTATGCCCGGCCACACATAGCCAGAGTTTGTCGTAACTTTCTGGCTAACCATAAAATAATCCCACTAAACTGGCCACCATACAGTCCAGATTTGAACCCGACTGAACACCTGTGGAAAGAACTGGACTGAAGGGTACGCAGGCGTCGGAATATCCCAAACACTCTCGCCCAGTTGAGAAATGCATTGTTAGAAGAATGAAACAACATTCCATAGAGGCGGGTCATGGCATTAATGAACTCAGAGGTGGATAAAGGCGGCCACAGCGGCGAGGGAGGTCTCACCAGATACTGCTTAATTCAGTTAATTTTAACTTACAGGTATTGATGCGGCGTGGGGGGGGGGGGATGCGGGGGGTCCTTCTAATGTACTTTAATTACATGTACTGACGAGGTGTTAGTCACAAAGTAATGAAATTTGGGATTCTTTTTTTTCACGAGATGTGTTGCTTTAAAACATTCGAAAATAATTAAGATGCATTTGAAAACATTATTTTAATTCAGCACAAAAGTTTACCCTACGTTTCTTTTTCACTTCAGATACATTTACTTGTATGCCTTAAAAATGACAAAAAATATTTCTTACGTGCGCATACTGAAATGAAAGACCAGAGGACTTGATAAGGAGAAATATTTGCTGATAATTCTTGGATATATTTATCATTTCTCCATAAAAACCCACGTTATCATTACTCATAAGAAGCGCCTCACCGAGGCGCTTCTTATGAGTACTTATAACATATGTTATTGTTTTTTATGGAAAATGGAGAAATTGCCCCAGAATTATCACCAAATACTCCTTCTGATCAAGTCTTTTGCAAAACATTTCTATTGCTTTGGATAAATAATACTCAGATACTGGATGGTATTTAAAGTATTTATTGTCAGAGGCACACTATCATTTTTTCTTTAATTTGTAATACTCGTCAATATCGTGTTTTTAAAAGGTTCTCTCTCTCTCTCTCTCTCTCTCTCTCTCTCTCTCTCTCTCTCTCTCTCCGTTCGTGCATGCGTGTGTGCGTGCGTGTATACGTGTATGTGTGTTTAAACAACACTGTGAGAAAATCCCGTAGATATTACGATAAATACTGGCAACTGGTTGCCAGCGCCATTATCTTAAATTTTTACAGGGGCCCGTAGAATTTTTGCAGGAATTACGTAGGATGAGGTAAGGATGTGTAAGCTCATGATACGATGCGTTAGCTCATAATCCTACTATGTCCTATACGTTACATACCTACCTTGTCCTACACTTCCCTACCATGCGTATTACTGTAAATAATCTACGGGCGCCCATAAAATTTACAGTACATGTACTGGCAGCCAGTTGCCAGTACATGTATGTACCGTAAAATCTACGGGATCTTTTTACAGTGAAGCTTACCAGCTTACAGGTTGATATAATTTTTAAGTTTTTTTTCTTGTTTTTTTTTTTTTTTTTTTTTTTTTTTTTTTTTCAGATCCTGTATTGCATTCTACTCTATGTATGTAATGTTATTTTGAATAATTATTGTTTAACCTAAGTTTACTATCACTTGATCACTTGAGCATTGGGAACACAGATACATGTACAGTCGACTCTCGTTATCTCGAAGTCCAAGGGACACTCTGAAACACTTCGAGATATCCGTACCTCGAAATATCAGAGTTGCAGAAATGAGGAAAACAATAAATTGAACAACCACATTTAACAAATGAATCTGTAATTTGACTCCTTAAGTTAGAGACATGTTCAAAATATTGTGGAAAAGAGGAGAAATTGCTCCTTAGAGCAATTTTTCCTCTTTTCCACAATATTTTGTTACCTGTTCTTAGATTTCCATGTTAAAACAGGGACCAGAATTTCACTTCGAGATAAGCGGTCATTCGAGATAAGCTAGGTCGCGATAAAGAGAGTCGACTGTATTTATATTTTATACCGCTCAGAATGGCTTGTCAGGAGTACTTGTTCAGCGTTCGAGAATGAACCCTGCGTGTGGTAACGAAGGCCCACATTAAACTATGTACATGTATCCTCAGTTTGATCAGGGCGTTCACTGTATGAATGTATGCATGTAGAATCAATTGCTACTCTAAAGTATAGCAACTCGCAGGGCTAGTGATAAATAGCTTGGTCACCCGTAGTGTAAAATATCGGTATTCTAATAGAAATAAATTGTTTTTTTATTCCTGCGTTATCTATTTTGCAGTCGAATGTCGCATTGGTTCTTTTTATCAATTAAGAAATAAAATTTATATCAATTAAGAAACAAACTTGATTATAGTTTCTAATTTACAAGGTTTTACATATATTATGTACAGATATTGTCTCGAAAGCCTTATAGATATTTTGAGTAGTTTTACCTGCCCGTTTAAATTTTTAAACTTCAAGTTAAAGGTACACATTACGAAAACAAGCCTATTCAAATATACTGAAAATTTTACCATCAAAAAATGAAAATTTTCAGATAAAAATTCTGATATTTTTTCATATTTCTGCTGGAAACATATATTGTGAGTATTCGTTAGAACCGCCTCGGCGAGGCGGTTCTAACGAGTACCCACAACATATGTTTTTGAGCAGAAATAAGAAAAATAATGTATACCCCTGTAAACCCCAGTTTTACTATATAAAAGTGGGGTTAAAGGGGGTCAACATTATATAGGCATGTTTTAGTGATGGCTTAGTAACACCTAATATGGCTTAAGGTGGTACATTTCGGCCATTTTATCAGAGGGACAACTTCTGCAGATTGCATTTGCTTTCCAGCGCACAAATCCCATTCTGAAAATGGACCTATCTGAAAATGAGAGAATTTGGACACAGTGGGGAAGAAAATTCTTTCTTTTAAAATAGTCTCTTTTTCAGAAGGGAGATAAAACAATTTGGCAGAGTTGTCTGCCCTGAAAGTATATTTATTCCCTTACATGGGAATTGCTTGCTCGATGGACTATACCTCTGAAAAGCTATGCACAAGACTGCATGACAAATATGATGTTCGTATGTGTCCTGTAGTTAGTTTACAATCCCTTACTTTCTTAACTCTTTCGGCGTCTAATTTCAGACGACATTTGTCGTCTGCTTTTTATTTTATTTTAACAAACTATCGCTTGGAAAGACGTTTATATGTAAAGTTGAAAGACTGAATGTCAAACAGCGTAGATCCAGATGTGACGGCTCATTGAGCCGTCTCATCTGGAACAATGCTGTTTGCAAAAGCCTATTATTAATATAAATGGTCGATTCTTCATGGAACAGAGAATGCATACTCAGTATGATCTATATATTATAATTATGATTTAAAACGAGCCATGTAAGTCGAATCCCATTTGAATATTGATGTATACTATTATACGTCAGTAGTCATGTATGCTCAGCATGTATGTAAATGACGATATACAAATAAACTATGTTTAAACTAAATCAACACTTTTCATAATTGATGCGCAATGCACAAAAAGGGCCCTAATGCCCTAATGCATTTTTCGGATAACGTACGCCTTTGTGCAGTCTGCTCTGAGCATTATCTGTTCGTCGACACATACTACAGTATCCATTGATACTGTAAGCGGACAACGATGGCCCAGATTGGCCTGCGCATTTGCGCAGGCTGATAAGGGCCTTCGTTGTCCGTGAATTGCATGAGGGTCCTTTTTTGAGCGTTGTGCACCATAAGTAAGCATATTAGCCCAGTGGTCCTCCAAAAACATATCTCATGACCCCAAACGGCGCCCTCAGCGAAACTCATTTTTGCATGCAATGTATGAGTTCAGAAGTCCGGAAGGATGATGTTAGTACCATATCGAAACACGATTACAAAATACCTTTGGAAATACAGAAAACAAAACTGGAAAAGGCAGATTCGGTTTGATAGACTCAGTTGACAAGGGATAATGAAAAACTGTATTTATGATAGGAAAGAAAAAATAAAAGATTAATGCTAGGTATAGTGGATAGAAAGCAGACGAAATGTTGGGAAGATCTTCGATCTGCTTCAGATTGCCGTTGAAACTTTATTACAGTGTTTGTAATTATATAGGACGCAGTGTCGGAAAGCGTACCTTCTGACATATGACATTGAAAACTCAAATTAGCCTGCGCATTGGCGCAGGCTGATCAATGTTTTCGTTGTCCGAATAACGAAACTTTGCCAAAATGTGCCCAGTGAAGACTCTGAATGCACATCCTATTCTCTATCTCTTCTGGGCGTACATGTTCGACTTTACGTTTTCTGACGTTGCGTCTTATATATGTATTACTATGACGTTTCGATGATGAGTTAGACGACATATATGAGGACCAAACTTGTAATTTGGGGAAACATAAGAATTAAGGGCAAGGAACTGCCGTATTTACCGTATGTATTAGGGCAGACACGCCTGAGCAAACAGTGTAGACCCAGATGAGACGCCGCAGAACGCGGCGTCTCATCTTGGTCTACACTGTTTGCTACTCATCCAGTAATTTTTCGACACAACATCGGGTAGTAAAGTATACGTGTTTAAATTTTAGAAGAAGTATGGTAAGGAGTTAAAATGTCCCAATACTTAGGGTAAAACGGTAGTTTTAGCCACTAGTAGTCTTGTATTATTTTCTGCTGAACATTCCAAGGCAGTTCTTTTGTTGCAGTTTTTCTTTGTTTTATTTATTTATCATCACGAAAACACGCCTATATAATTTTGACCCCCTTAAACCCCACTTTAATATAGTAAAACTGGGGTTTACAGGGGTATACATTATTTTTCTTATTTCTGCTCAAAAACATAGATTGTGGGTACTCGTTAGAACCGCCTCGCCGAGGCGGTTCTAAAGAGTACCCACAATCTATGTTTTGAGCAGAAATATGAGAAAATATCAGTTCATTTTCTGAAAATCTTCATTTTTTGGTGGTAAAATTTTCAGTATATTTGAATAGGCATGTTTTCGTAATGTATATTTATTTATTTATTTATCAATTTTTTTCTATTTATCTATTTTATTTTATTATTTGTGTGTGTGTGTGTGTCAGTTATTGTAATTGTGCTGTTTTGTTTTGCATTCGTTTTGCTTCTCTCTCGTCTTTTCTTCTTTCAGAGCCTCGGTTAGGCTGTGCCTCCTGATTGTGGACTTATATTTCTGAAATTCCATGCATATTATATTGCGGGAGACAATGTGTATGAGTATTACTAAACTAAAAGTAATAACAAGTAATAATGATAATAAAAATACCGCCAATTTGTCGTTCAGGTGAATTTGTCCAGATTGTGCTTTATGTTAAAGTTAAAATATTTGATAAGTATATAATAAAATAATTCTACAACGTAACTGTCCTAAGTATTCGGAAAGACACGTCTGATTAAACAGTGTTGGCCCAGAGGTTTGCTTTGTTTGTTAGTTATTCAGAAGATTTTAGACAAATCAACAGGTTATAAAATGGACATGTTCACTTTTTAGGACAAATATGGCAAGGAAATTCCGTGTCTGAATATTTATAGAGAATACTGTATATCTTTCTGTATTGCAGGAGTTAATTAAAACTTAAGTAAACCGGACATACTTGGTAGATTTCCCGCCATTTTTCACGAGAGAACTGTGACTGGCCCACTGTTTGCTTTACGTCACAGCAATCCCTGTCTGAATAGGGGTCTACCCTAAATGGAAAGAATTTGCTTCGAATGAATTTGCTTAGATTATAAAATAATATGGATAGTTACTACCTCTCAATGTACAGTGGACTCTCGTTATCTCAAACACCAAGGGACCATAATTTTCAGCTTGAGATAACAGTAGTTTGAGATAACAGGAGTTGAAATGTATAGAATATAATATATCAAGCAAAACTTAACCGACAGTATTAAAAGTTTGAATTAAGCAATAGTTTGAGTTAGCAGTGTTTGAGATAGCGAGAGTCAAGTGTATTGAAAATATTGTGGAAAAGAGGAGAAATTGCTCCACACAATATTTTTATATAGGGACCAGATTTTCACTTCGAGGTAAGCGGTTATTCGAGATAAGCCAAATCGAGGTAATGAGAGTCGACTGTATATCCGTTCCCCTTAAATATCTGAAACAAGCACTGTTATCATTATATTCTATTCTCTTAATTTGTTACAATCCCTTTCCATTAAAATCTAATAAAACAATGGTTTCTGAATCTGCTCTGCCTTACATCAAATCAGCATAACGATTTCATTGCAAATTAAAGTCTGATGAAAATTCCATTACATTACGAGCTCCCTTGCAAAAAACATGGTAAACCTTAGAACTCTGTAGGCTACATCATTTTATTACAATTAGTGACATTTGTTTTTGTCACAGCGAAATAGGCTTGACATAATATTCAACTTACCGGAAAAAATATGAATGAAATTTCATCTTATTTTTAGAAAGTTGCCTGATTTTGTTTGTAACTTTCAACCCTTCTAATGTGCTAATACAATTATGCTCTGCCCCTTATAAGTAGGCCGGGTGGTTTAATTAACAAAAACTAGTTCTAAGATTTTAAACACAGTCATTAAACGAATCACTTTATTTGTTTAGAATTAAGACAAAACCATAATTTAACTACTTTATACGGCAGAAAAGAGAGAATCGGTGGATTTCGAAATGCGCTAGTGCATGACAAAACGTACAATAAAACATGTGCGACCAGCGAAGACTCAGATCAGCCTGCGCATCCGCGCAGTCTGATCAGAGTCTTCGCTGGTCGCATGAACCTTCTACAGGTTCCAAGGTATCCAAAGAGGGATAAACGAGAACCCTTGCAACACTGGGTGAATGTACAGGCTGATCTGAGTCTTTGCTAGTCACACAGGTCTTATTGTAGGTTTTGTCGTGCGCTGGTTCAGTTTCTAAATAGGGCATTGACGAGATAATTAAACTATTAGCTGGGACACAGCATTTCCTACAAGATTGCATGGCTGATCGGAGTATTCGCTGTTCGCCTGAAGGTACTTCGGGTCCTTGGGTGCCATGCGGAGACATGCGGATGCAGTCGTTGATCTGATTCTTCCTTGGGCGCATATGCAATCCCAGTAAGCATTCTTTATAAATCTATAGCGGGCCGTTATCGGTCCGTCAGGGTAGCTGACGGGCTGATAACGACCCGCTATAGATTTATAAAGAATGCTAGCTGGAATCTTGTAGGGGAATGCTGTTTCCCAACTCATATGACGAAAACATTTAAGGCTGTTGAACCAAATCCTGTCTTATTTATCTATTAAGCAGTTTTGAGTTTGTCTCTGTTAGGCTTTTTTATGCTTGTCCAAACATGAGTTAGTTGGTGACATTTTTGTGCGCTGATAATCATTTACCCGCTTTAAAGAAACAATTTATCATTTCAGTTTCAAACTGTAGCCTTCTAAATTCTAGTTCAAACGGCATTCTTATTTTGTTTTTAGAACAAAAGGTTTCACACGTTCTCTTTTTTTATACCTCGTCATGCGATAAACATCAATGGATTGTCACCGAACTCGGTATGTGCATTGATATAGTAAAGATCTGGTTTTGGATTGCTAATGGGCATTTCGTCAAATTAAGACGGCGTTACAGTCTATCTCCTCGAGACACGCACATATTTTCGTTTCCGGGTGATACCTTGAATAAACAGCAATGGACTTTCACCAAATTTGGTACGTGCATTGATATTGTAGAGATCTGATTTCGGATTGCTAATGGGCACATTTCGTCAAATTTTGACGGAGTTATCTGCCCGATATACGCCAATATTTTCGTTTCTAGACGTTAACTTGAGTAAATATCAAGGGATTTTAACCAAACTTGGTACATGCATTGATATTAAGAATATCTGGTTTGGGTTTGTTGATGGGAAAACTAAGTTTCGTCAATTTTTTGACAGAGTTATCTGCCCGCGACACGATATTGGCAGGATATTATCGTTTTACTTTTTACTGATGATGCTGTTGCATGATTAAGGGGGACTGGATACATGCGTAAATTATTCGGCGTTTTGTAGAAGGGAGATACCTTTAGTGAAATCCTATTTATTTATTTATTTATTTATTTATTTCACTACAAGCCCTTTCGAAATATGAACCTTCTTTTAAAGAAAACGTTAGGGAGCAAACTCTTTCCTTTTTTGAGCATACACCTTTTCAGATGGGAGGCAAAACTATTTTGACAAAGCTTTCTCCCCTGATAAAGGATTTATTCCTTAAAGTAAGAACATGATACACGAGAAATTAACCAACTGTCTACAGCCTTGCGATTGCGCTCGAAACAAATGGACACAACACTGATCGCATTGTCTTTGGTAATTAACCCATTGTAGTCTGGAGACCCCTAAAAGGGTAATTGGCAAACAATGCAGACCCAGATCAGACGCCGCAGAACGCGGCGTCTGATCAGGGTCTCCACTGTATGCAAATAGTTTAACCATTTTTCTCTTCAAATATCCATTACGAAAACATGCCTATTCAAACATACTGAAAATTTTATTACCAAAAAATGAAAATTTTCAGATAAAAATTCTGATAGTTTTTTTTTTTTTGTTTTTTTTTTTTTTTTTTTTTTTCTCCTCAAAATATAGATTGTGGGTACTCGTTAGAACCGCCTCGACGAGACGGTTCTAACGAGTTCCCACAATCTATGTTTTTGAGCAGAAATAAGAAAAATAATGTATACCCCTGTAAACTCCAGTTTTACTATATAAAAAGTGGGGTTTAAGGGGGTCAAAATTATTTAGGTACGTACGTATGTTTTAGTGATGTATTTCACATAGCCTGACATACAACATATCAGAATCTTTCAATATGTAGTGTGGGGGATTTCATTCAGTCTACAATGGGTTAACTGTACGAGTAGTGAACAACTACAAGTACCTCAACTCAAAGATCAGACACACCAATTTGGATTATTTCTTGACCCCTACATCCTTGTGTTTCTGAAGCGGACCTTTCTGTCTTCTCATTAGGAAAACACGCCTATTCAAATATACTGAAACTTTTACCACCAAAAACTGAAAGTTTTCAGATAAGAATTCTGATTTTTTTTTTTTTTTTTTTTTTTTTTTTTTTTTTTCGTACTTCTGTCAAAACATAGATTGAGGGTTCTCGTTAGAACCGCCTTGCCAAGGCGGTTTTAACGAGTACCCACAATTTATGTTTTTGAGCAGATATGATAAAAAATGGATACCCCTGAAAACCCCATTTACATTATAAAAGTTGGGTTTAAGGGGGTAAAAATTTATAGGCATGTTTTTTGATGTAATCTGGCATTTCAGTGTTTGAAAACATTGATATATACTTTTGAAAACAAAGAGACACGCAGCGCTGATCTAGATTAGGAGGCTTGTTACGAGCCATTTCATCTGGACCTGCTCAGTTGCACTGTAAATTGTTATTTCTGCATTGTTGAAACGATTGATAAGCCTCTAACAACTAAATGATATGGGTAAACACTTTACTATTAACCCAGGAAAACCACAACTTTGCAACAAAGTTATGCGTCGATGTCAAAACGACATATTTTGACTTTTTCTAGTCTACTTATAGTTAAGAGGAAATATTATTTTGACTACAACTTGAAGCTATTTGGCTACTTTAATACAGCAACACAAACTTGATAATTGCATTATAGAATTTTGCCAATAACAACTGTAAATAAGCAGATTATACTAAAAACACTGCCAGGATTTTAATTTCGTGTTGTTCGTGGGTGTTACATAATTTAAAAGATTATCCACGTGTATGTTTCGTGACATGTCACTGAAGCATTACTAACATCTCTGTCAATCCTGGCACAATAGTGGCAATAATATGGACAGCAGTATGAAAAAGGACCCTTGATATCAGATGTGTGTGCAACGAAGGATCAGTTCCGCCTGCAGATTCGCGTAATCTGAACACGGTTATCATTTCCCGTTTTCAGAACCGCTTGATACTGTAGAATACAGTCGAACCTTAGTAGCTCGAGCACCGATGGCTCGTGTACAATGGCTAATTCGAACTCATTTCTGAGTCCCTACGAAATTCTTCCAATAGCTCAAGACAACAAATATTTAGGGAAATTTTCCTACTTTATCATAAAATTGTATGTTGTGTGTACTCATTAGAATCGCCTCATCGAGGCGATTCTAATGAGTACACTCAACATACCACAATTGTATAGAAGGTCGAAAATGCTTCCTAAATTATCGCCATTTGCCTCCTGACCTGGCACTATGACCCTCAGTGTCTCGAACTACCCATGTCTCGAACAAGTTTCCATGGTTTCTAAAATGTTCGAGCCATTGAGGTTTGACTGTAGGCATACAACTACGGATCTGGGCCTTTACTGTATACACAAGATATAAGGGCCATTTGTCTTGTTCTGTATCATATAATTTGGCTGCAAGCGACGTTGAAATCATTGCACAAGCAGTTCGAATCATTTTCTGCCCGTAACGGAAAAGAGTAATTGCAACTCCAGACACCATTTGAAATTCGATCAGCATTCTAACGTTAAATAGGCAGTAAATTATTTAAACGAGTTCGCTTGACACTGCAATTTTTTGCTGCCCTGTATTCAGAGCACGTATAACAAATTCAGATTCAAATACGTGTTTTATCCTTCCATCTTCGTTATAATCGCTTTGATTCCGGCGTCTAATGTCTTAGATGGAACGACTCTACTTTAGCCAGAAACAGATAAAATGTACTGTTTGGTATATGGACTATGGTGCCGGCATTTAACTTCTGAAGGACCAAGTACGTGTGGGCAATGCCAAGAGCCCTGGTGAATGGATGACTTGCTGGTATCTGGGCATGTATTGTACGCATATGTACCGTAGAATCATCATCGCCTAAAAGGTAAAAGTGAATCTTCGATGCATATGCAGACAGCACATCCCCGGGTACAAGCAGTCTGGTCAGAGCCTTGTTGTCCGCTCACATAATAATTGGAATGACGATTAAAAACCTTAATAAGATTACACTGATGCACATGTTGATCTGGAGCTGCGCTATTCGCATATGCGCTTAAGCACCTTTTCGCCTGATGTGGCTAATATATAAGCATTGATGGCAGTTGTCTTAGTATTCTATGCCAGCAGTGGTCCCCACAAAAAAGCTGCAAAAATCAAAGTCCAGTAAAACCTCGATAACACGAACACAGTTGGATCGTTTACCTTGGATGATTCGAACTCGTTTTTAAGCCCCTGCGAAATTGTTCCGATAGCCCAAGAAAACAAATATTTAGAGATTTTTTTCTTATTTTATCATGATATTGTATGTTGTTTGTACTCATTAGAATCGCCTCATCAGCCCAGATTTTACAGATAACCCTTTTACACGACACTCTGACGTCACAGCGACAAGAATAGCCCAGCTATAAATTACCATTACCTGGATTTCGAACTATCGGGCGCTTTGATTTCATTGGTTAATGACAATCACGTAGACAACAACCTTAAGAAAACTTTGGTGTATGTATACTGTGGCGCGATCGTAAAACACTCGACCCAAAAGATCATTTGCGTGCAACCATGCTCCAAGCACTGCCCTTTGTATAACTATATAATTATATAACAATATAAATGTAGTTACCCGAGAAAGACCACAAACACGAAACACAACCTTCCCCGAGGCACCAAAAGAGAAAGAGATAAGAAACAAACAATGACAAATAAAACAGCGGAACTCCAGTAATCGGTATATAGAAAAAGAACTTCAAAAGAGAAATTGCCATAAAACGGTCAGAAAAACAAAAAAAAAAACAAAAAAAAAAAAAAAAAAACAAAAAAAAAAAAAAAAAAAAAACACTTCAGATGGGCTCCAAGTAACCCCACTCGGAATTCTGAGTAGCAAATTGCATAATATATGTGTTTAGGCCACCTAAGGGTCCGCTTCGTCATCAGTGAAAAATTGCAGTAAAGCTTGTATAATAAAATCCCTATGTTAAAACTAAGAAGAGAATCCGATGGCGAGCTCAAACCAGTGCATAAGAAATTCGCGAGTATAACCACGATTGGCCAACGACAGACATCGATAGTCATACCTTCTGAAAAAGATTGATTGTGGCGCCATCATTTGATCTCTGGTCAGCGTATGGTGCTCTAAAGACAGTGTACGGTCCACATAGCCGAGACTTAACCCTCCAAATGCAGCTGGAACAAGTTCACTTTTGTAAGGCAAAAATACTATCCTGAAGAAATAGTCTTTGATGGTGTCTTTAATCGTCCGTCTTCCAGCCAGTGACGAATCAGCAGGATGACAAAGGTGAATGATGGGAAGCATTGTGTGTAGAATTTACAGCTGTCAGTGGAATAGAGGAAGCGATTAGTTCTTTCACCCCAAATCAGATGTGTAATATGAATTTAGTCGCGTCCATTGTAACAAATAAGGGTATGCTTCAAAACCCAGGAACAAAATTGAATTTGCACAAGTATAACTACTGATTATTGCATAAAAAGCAGTGTCGCACGTTATTAACAGCCGTGCATTAACCGGCGAAAAGTCGTGTATTAACAAAGCAAATCACGCGCTGTTAATGCACGGCTACGCAACTTTCAATACGATCGTACCGGGGCCACAGATTTGCTGCCGTTACGAGATGTGTACTGCCCGGCCCTAGAACAACGTTCGTGAGACATCGGTGAAAAAGCGAAACAAAATAGTGCAAGAAATAACGCGAATTATGCAATAATAGCGATCGAACATGGCCTTCGGCCTCGGTTTTCAACACCTCCCACGGGACATGGCGAATGTTAATGCATGAAAAACCACGTTTGGTCCCTATATTAACCGTCACATCGGGACCACCACTGTTTGTATTGGTTTGCAGGGCTAAAAGAACTCCATTCTACAGGAATGGTTTTGGGATGCAGACAGGAAGAACAGTTACACGGAAGGTTACCTACCGTATTTATCATAAGTATTTAGACACCTCTACTTCTTACTATACTTGTCCTAGAAGTTAAACAAGTCCAATTTACTACCTGTTCTAGTGCCTTAAAAATCCTGGATATGACTCTACACTCTTTTCTTAGGCCTGTCTATCCCAGTTCTTTATATAAATACAGTAGCTGTTTTACTCTATATTCAGCACTATTATTACAATCTGTATGACCAAATCGAAGGAAACCCCAGGGTGAAAGTTTAGAAATGATTCTACAAGATCTCGGAAATAGTCGCTAAAAAGAATCACCATGAGGGTAAAACACACACACACACACACACACACACACACACACACACACACACACACACACACAAAGCAAAGATGACAAATCTGAACTGCCTGCCTAAGGTTTCTGGCCCAGACGTTTTGGTTTTGGCTCTGTAGACCCCATCACAGGCCCTCAAATCAATTTCAGTTTACAAAAAAAAGTGTAATAAATATCGCGGACATTGTAACTGAAGATATATGAATGTACGAATTTCGTAGGACAGCAACTCGAAGATGAATATCAAAAAAGAAGAGAAAATGACTATACTTTTCGTTATAGTCTATCGCCAACTTTGCATCAAGTTATCAGGACAGGATCATTGCATCGGTGCAACAGCACCATGATGGTTTTTATTTACAGATCTGCAGTGGGTTTTCCGTCTAACCGTTGGAGTAGGTGCTCGGACTAACAATAGCCCTGTTGAGCAGAAAATGTTCTAGCGGGCTTACATGTTCTTTTCAGGGCTATGATGATGTTTTGCCTATTAGATGTCACTTCACTTGTAGGCTGTCTAAGCTTACATGACTAGAAGCCAAAAGAATATATCTTCTTGGCTGATCATATTCCTCATCATCGGTACGTAAACGCCTGAAGTGATGTATTGTACTCGCCACACTCGGAACGCCGTATATTTAGTCTAACATTACAACGAAACCTAAACAATTACAGCTTGATGGACAAGTTACTTATCTTGGAAACATACCGTTGCGGCTGTGCACATCGACAATAAGGTGAGTGAGAATATTGCCAAAGAATGTGTTGCAGTGAACTGGGCCTACATATAATATCAAGTGACGAGTTCCTGGTGATTTATCATGGATTTCAATTTGCTCTGACACCTTTCATCATGGTTTTATGCTTATTCCGTTTTCGTTGTAATGACTGATAGTTGAATTAGGATGTCCTTTGCTAGCTAGAATCAAAAGCACCTTTTCTGTTGGTACTGTATTAGGGGAAGAATTAGATTGAGGCATCTTAAATAAAAAAATCACCTTGTCTCTACCCCGTCACCTGTCCCTCTACCATGATACATTCAGGCAGTTTGTAGTTTCCTGCATACAGAAGTTGATCATAATCTGCACAGCAATAAATTGTTTTAGTAAGTCTGTAGGTTAAACACACTCTTAAACATCTCCCAACAAGAACAAGTACAAAATCAAATATCATGAGACCTAAACATATCTCATCCACATATATTGTCACTTTCTTACTCAGTCACTGTACAATATCGTCTCTGGCTTTAAAGCCATTTTTGGCATGTGGTGACTTCTCCTTAATATCTTAAAGGGGATTGGCTATACCTGATATATGTTTCGCCAGTTTGTACATGGAAGACATGTAACTTACTGTTTGGTTTCCTGTACACGAAGTCCCCTCTAAAAAGTGTTTACATTAAAAGGAAAATATTTGCTCCCGAAGGGAGCTTTTTTCTTAATTCTTAGAGTGGTATTTTTTTTTCTGGATTGAGGCAAACTACATACAGCTTTGCTCTCCTTCAATTGAATCCACTCCCCTTTAACTAATTTAAATCCTACCTGTGTCATTCGAAGTGTATATTAGAGTAGTATTGTCACTTTGCATTCGCTTCGATTACTTTCATAAGTGTACTAAACTCATGGTTGTGACAAGAAATCCCGAGTTATGTCATTTAACAAGAATCAGAAAAAGGTCGAATCTACAATAAATTGAATGCATTATATTATTCATATTAAGTCACGAAGCCGCTGAGCTTTCACCACAAATAAGTCTGGTCGTTGTTTGAATGTATATCGGAATGTATTTTCTAGTACAATAATGTTATAATGATGAGATTTTTTCAACCAGGATATGGCAGGGACAGATATAACGCTGTTTAAGACACGTACTACATAAACTCATCTCATTAGGTTCTTTGACGGCATATGGAACTGAATACACTTGGTATTTGCCTTCATTTTACAATGGAGATAGCTTTTGTGACTTCCTGTTTGCTTTCCTGCCCTCCAAGTCTATGTTAAAAAGGAGCTTAATCTAAAAGGAAAGAAATTGCTCCCAAAGGGAACTCTGAGGTGGCTTTATACTGATCTCCGAATAACATTTAGTAAATGTTATTCGGAGATCAGTATAAAGTCACCTCAGAGTTTCCTTCCGGCGGTTCTAACGAGTACCCATAATCTATAATTCTGAGCAGAAATAAGAAAAATAATGTATACCCCTGTAAACCTCAGTAAATGTTATTCGGAGATCAGTATAATGCCACCTCAGAGTTCCATTCCGGCGGTTCTAACGCGTACCCACAATCTATATTTCTGAGCAGAAATAAGAAAAATAATGTATACCCCTGTAAACCCCAGTTTTACTATATAAAAATGGGGTTTAAGGGGGTCAAAATTATATATGTATGTTTTCGTGATGTACTGCGGTTTTGTGATTAGTTTGATTTACTGTGATATTTCACTGATGATGCAGAGAAACATATGCGGACCAAACACATTATAATAATTTTGGGCTGCATCAGATTAATGACTAGTTTTCGATTAAGGCGGATATCCTGATGTTGATCCAATTTAGCGTAAATCTAATATTGTCATCACCTGCTGTTTGTTGGCCACAATGTTACGAGTTTGTTTTCTGGTTTGTTTTTGTCAGAAAGGATATTTGGATTTGATCACTACCCACTGCTTTGTCCTTTTCTGTTATTATGTGATCTGCACATTGTTTAAAATTGTGTAGTTATAATATTTACAACCCTTATTTTGAATTTGTCTTTTGCTCCTTTTTAATCCCTCAACAGATAGGTTCGGGGGATATAGCGATGAGCATGTCGTCCGTCCGTAGACGCATCCTTGTGCGCTCCATAACTTTGATACCCTTGATAATAATTGGTAGGAATGAAAAGGAGGACCAGTAGGCGGGTCGTATACAAAAGGAACAACTCTCGCTGTCTTCGTTATTAAGTCACCTACCTGAATCCGAAATCTTGACCATAACTACCATAACTACCATACTGTTTGAAATAATTTGATATTATTTGGTATGAAGAGGAGGACTAATAGGCGTGTCTCATGCAAGAAAGACAACTCTCACTTTCTTCATTATGTAGTTATCTCCCCTGAAGCAGAAATCCGTTGACACATTCTTGTGTGCTCAATAACTTTGATAACCTTAAACAAAATTTGATAATATTTGATAGAAATAAAAAAGAGGATTTGTAGGTGTGTCGTGTTAAAAGGAGACACCTCTCACTTTCTTCTTTATGTTTTTATCTCCCTTGAAGCTGAAACGCCCATACAATTTTAGATAATTTGGTTTTATTTGGTAGGGATGAAGAGGAGGACCAGTAGGAGTGACACGGGCAAGAAAGACAACTCTCATTTCCTTTGTTATATAGTTCTCTTCCCTGAAGCAGGAATCCGTAGACACATCCTTGTCTGCTCCATAACTTTGATACTCTTATACAAACTTTGATAATATTTAACAGGAATGAAGAAGAGGACCAATGGGCATGTCGCGTGCAAGAGAGACAACTCTCACTTTCTTCATTATATAGTTATCTCCTCTGAAGCAGAAATATTGTACAGGTCATACTTCCCGTACTGTACGAGATAATTTGATAATATTTGGTAGGGATGAAGAGGACGACTAGTAGGCTTGCCGCGTGCAAGAGGGACAACTCATACTTTCTTCGTTATGTAGTCATATCCCCTGATGCAAAAAATTTGTGCAGACCATAACTCCCATACCATTTGAGATAATTTGATAATATATGGTATAGACATATATCAGATCAAGTAAGAGTGTCCATTCAAGAAGAACAACTCTTGCTCTGTTTTATTTTTCTAGTTATCTCCCCTGAACTGATTTCTAAACCAAGTTCTTGTGCAGTCCATACCTTCTAAATGCTATGAACTTTGGTAGAGGCATAAATAAAAGTTAGAAGGGGTGTCGCACGCAAGAGGGACACCTCTCACTTACTTTATTATGTAGTTACCTCTAATGAAACCGAAAAATTGTGCAGGCTATAACTCCCATACTGTTTGAGATAATTTCATAAAATTTGATAGGGACGTATAGCAGGTCAAGAAAGAGTGTTACATGCAAGAAGGAAAACTCTTGCTTTATTCTTTATTTTTTGAGTTTTCTCCCCTGAACAAATTTCTAAGGCGAATTATTGTGCACTCGGTAACTTCTTAATGGTTTGAAATATTTTGATAATATTTGGTACAGGCATAGATAAGGGCCAGTAGGCCTGTCATATGCAAAAGAGACAATTCTGTTATGGACTTATCTCCCCAGGAGCTGATTTCTTGTGCAGGCTATAACTCTCATACTGTCCGAGATAATTTGGTAACATTTTGGAGGGACATATATCAGGTCAAGTAGAAGTGTCACATGCAAGAAGGGCAACTCTTGCTTTGTTCTTTTTCTTGTACACGCCACTGAATCAATTTTTAAGCCAAATTCTTGTGCACTCAATGACTTCTTAATGTTTGAAATATTCTGATAATAATTTGTAGAAGCATAGATAAGGACCAGTATGCGTGAAGAAAGACAACATTTGCTGTGGTTGTTTTCTAGTTACCTCCTCTGAATGAATTTCTAAGCCAAATTCGTGTGTATGTGGTTTAAAATATTTTGATAATGTTTGGTAGAGGCATAGTTAAGGGCCAGTAGGCATGTCGTGTCCAAGAGTATTATCACTTTCCCCATTATGTACTTGTCTCCCCTGATGCGGAAATCTTTTTCAGGCAATAACTCCCATTTGTTTGAGATAACTTGATAATGCTTTGTAGGGAGATATATCAGGTCAAGTAGGTAAGTTGGTGTGCCGCATGCGAGAAGGACAGCGTCTGCTCTCATTACAAAAACACGCCTATTCAAATATATTGAAAATTTTACAACCAAAACCGGAAAATTTTCAGATAAAAAAAATATGATAATTTTCATATTCCTGCTCAAAATATAGGTTGTGGGTATTCGTTAGAACCGTCTCGGCGAGGCGGTTCTAACGAGTACCACAATCTATGCTTCTTAGCAAAATAAGACAAAAAAGTATACCCCTGTGAACCCCTGCTTTACTATATAAAAGTTGGATTTAAGGGGGTCAAAATTATATAGGCGTTTCTTTTCGTGATGTGTTGATTTTTACCCCAATAAACATATAGCAAGTACCTTTACCGGACATTTTTTTGCTATTATTTCTAAATATGTACACTCATTAATTTGAAGTATTTCAAATATTGTGTATCCTGTACTAATAATCACATCGGAAGTCACTTATAGATGATTTTTGATAAAAATAAAAAAGTAAAAGACCATGCAAAAATAAAATGATTTACATTGCATCTATTATTGTTTTCACTTATTTATTTGGTCACATTTCATACTATCTTTGCATGTTTATACTTTGCTCTGTTTCAATATTTCCATGACGTCTGATTGAAAGATACACCAAATTTAGAAATGGCGGTTTGGTCGCGGACTTTGCCATCTCTTTTCTTTTTTTTCTACTTTTTTACTATTTCCATTTATTTGTTCTTGTTATTTTATATATTGTCCTGTGTTGTATTTTTACAAGAAAACAGAATCTGATATTTCATGCCAGTTGTCTCCTTGGAGACAACTTGCATGAAATGTCATATGCTGTTTTCTGGGAAAAATAAGAATGGAGATTTTGCATGAAATGTCACGTGTTGTTTTCTGGGAAAAGTAGAAAAATATCATCAATTTGTCATCATCTGAAGCAGCCCAGAGAATGCTACAGGTTAAAATGTAAACAGCTAGAATCACGCGATGCGGTCGACAATCTGTTGGCACATACAATATGGCACCTTCTTTACTATCAGTTGATACACAGCGCGAGAAAACGGCTCTAATTGATGTGAATTCATTAAGTAATGGATTTTTCGCTATATTATACAATGGAGACAGCTAAGCCCGTCTTAAAGGCGATCTGCTCTAAAACAAATAATTTGCTCGCAAATCTACTCTAATAGAAAACAATACCTCCTCTTGAGAGCAAATTCTAAGTGGGGGGTGGGGGGGACCTAATTCTTTCCGGAATTTGCTTCCAAGATAAGTCTAGTCTAAAAAGAGAAAATTTCGCTCCAAAGAAGGGTCTACTCTTTAGGACCATATCCTTTCTCTTTAGAGTAGGCCCCTTTCAGAAAGGAGGCAAACATTTTGACACAGATGGCTCCCTTGAAAGCGTATCCACCCCCTTAAGCTTTATTCGAACAACGCACTGTCGAGTTAAAACTTTACTTCTTTAATGGACAATAATAATGATACATCAGTCTACACAAATGAAATCTAGAAATAAGTCTGAATACTGTTAATCTGTCTAAAGACTGTCTAAAGACTTTTGTTGATCTGCCCAAAGACTGTCTAAACACGCTTGTTGATCTGCATAAAGACTTTGATTTTTGGCATCTGTTGATCTGCCTACAGACTTTTGCTGATTTGTACAAAGGCCTTTTTTATCTGACAAACTCTAACAAGGATTGTACTGCATTGGTGAAGACTTACGCTGAAGTTTCCTGAAATGAACAAAAGAAACTTCATTCAGACTATGTCAATGCACGCATGTTAATATTTGCCTTGTTTGCCTACATATATTATAAGGGTCATTTTCCTGCATTGCGTTTCATTTCTATTATGTATAAAACACAACATATTTGTCATAAATTGTCAGCGTAAAACTGAAAACATATTGCATGTTTTTGTCTGTACCACTTTTAATGAAAAGTACAGTATAAACTGTATAGAATATTGAACTTGTCGAACATCTGGCGCGCGTAGAACATGAAATTATTCTAAAGTATGCAAATACAGTTTTTTCAAGACTGATTGCTATGGAGATTAAGAATCGAATTATGTGAGTATCTCTCTCTCTCTCTCTCTCTCTCTCTCTCTCTCTCTCTCTCTCTCTCTGTCATCGCACGTAGCTCTCCCCCACCCCCCATAAAAGGATCATATAAGCGTTTCGTGTACAGTCGAACTTCTGTTCTATACATAGGTAGTTAGTGCTACTGAGGGTTAACCATAGTGCCAGGTCAAGAGAAAAATGGCATTTATGAATGCCTTTTCGGTCGTCTATAAAATAATGTTATGTTGAGTGTACTTATTAGAATTGTTTCGTCGAGGCGATTCTAATGAGCACATGATATGTATTTTCATAATTAAATAAGAACAATCCCTAAAATATCCCTACATATTTCTTTTTCTTGAGCTATCGGAAGAATTCCCAAATGTCTCCAAAACGAGTTCGAATCAGCAGAGGTAAACGGGCCGTCGGTGTTCCAGTCATTGAAGTTTTGCAGTATTTGATTCTTATCCAGGGATTCATTAATACTGATTTCCTTTTTCCAGAAGAATATTGAATGTTTAATAAACGTCAAAAAGATTGCCTATGGAAACAAATAACACACTATAGATTAGAAAATGGGAATCTCGGTTTTATTGAGACTCTTCATAAGCAGTAATGAAGTTTGCAACACAGCCTACGCCCTCTAGTGTATACATGAGCAGAACTCCATTTTTAAAGATACCACAATGAGCCCAATGATCCCAAAGGAAATGAAATGTAATCTGCACTATGGTAATATCGTGGTAACATCGCCATATTTCTGTTGGCAGTACGCAAACTCAATAATATACAAGCTATTACGGGACAGCGTAGTTCGCCTCAGTCACGCCTTGTCTAGCCTTGATATATGGCTTAATGGACAGAACCCTTTTTATCAGCTTACCCTGGGGTATAGTGTACATAATCTAAGGTTATGGTATGATATGTTAGGTTTCAAATATGGAAGGGTTCCGTCCAGTGGTTGCTGAGATATTAATGGTTAAAAACCTTGTCGTAAAACTTTATTAAAGTGAGTGCAACCTAATATTTGCGACCTAAAGTTTGACTCCTAAGGCCCACTCCAGGTTCTGACTCTGGGGTTTGGTGTTAGGGAATCTAAGTTTATGCTATGATATGATTATGCTCCAAGGATTCTGTCCAATGGTTGCTGAGATATAAATGTTCAAATAACTTTGTCTAATACTAATACTTTAAAGTGAGTGTGTACCTAATTTTTTACTCCTAAGACCCGATCTAGGGTCTTATTCTGGAGTATGGTGTTACAGACTGTAAGGTTATGCTATGATATAAGTATGTTCCAAATATGGGAGGGTTCTGTCTAGTAGTTGCTGAGATATGAATGATTAAAAAAATCGTAAAACTTTAAAATGAGTGTGACCTAATTTTTACTCCTAGTCCCTACTCCAGGTTCTGACTCTGGAGTAGGATGTTATAGAATAGAAGTTATGCTATGCTATGATTATATTCCAAATATGAAAGGTTATAAGCAGTTCTTGCTGAGATAGGAATGGTCAAAAATCTTTGTCGTAAAATTTTTATGTGAGTTTGACCTAATTTTTTACCCCTAGGCCCCAACCCAGGGCTTCACCTAAGCTATGATGTTACATAATAGAACGATATAATATTATATGATTATATTCCAAACATCAAAGGGTTGTAGACAGTAGTTGTTGAAATTTGAAGGTTTATAAAAACCGTTTTCGTAAAACTTGAAAGTTTGACGCTGACTCCGACGCCGATGCCGACGTCAGGGTGACAACAATAGCTCCTTGTATTTTCGTACAAGCGAGCTAATAACAACCCGGGAGTCACTAAGTATGCAAGTTATTTCTTGTACATGTTTATAGTTATATGTATTAGTAACATAAGAGTAATCTGCTTGTATTTATTTTGAGCTGGTGGTCAGTAGCAATAAAACTATTTGTATTTATATTATTTAAATTTCATACCAAATCGTATAGGGTATTTGGTGTCTACAACATATTCCTTTTTTTATCTTGCGGAAACGCCGTGGACTCTCACCACTCAACAATAACCACTTCCATCTAAAACCAGCTTTCTGAATTCACAACATAGTAAAGCATTAAGTGAGTGCGAACTAATGTTTCACTCCTAAGACTCACTCCCCGGTCTTACTCTGGGGTTTGGTGTTAGGGAATCTAAGTTTATGCTATGATATGATTATGTTCCAAATATGGAAGGGCTGTTTATATGTTTATATTTACCTCTCAGTGGCAGTCCTAAATACATCAGTCATATTTATGCATTCCCAAGGACAGCTGTTGTCGAACGTCTGTATGGAACATGTGTGTTTTATGATTCATTTGTTAAACTTTATGAAAAAACAGCTTCTAAATTACAAAAATTCTTTTTTGCTAATTTACAATAGCATGTGTTATTTATACACTAATAAATGCTTTTGTACAGACAAATGTAACAAAATATTTTGCATCATATCTTTCCAAAGATATGATACACTATCGTTCAAAGAGATATTATTCTCTATTGATCCATTACTGGTACATTACGTTAACACGCCTATGTAAAGTATATATTACTTTGCCACATGTCTTGATGAGTCATCTTAATACCAAACATATTGAAACATATTGATGATTCTCCAATTTGTCCACGAATACATACTTTTTGACTACTCCGTGGACGCGGCTCCCATATACATCATATCTAAGGTTATGTAAGTCAGTAAACACACAACGTCGTAATAACGTCGTTTCGACGTCGCTGGGAGGTCATGCCATCGCAGCGATGTCGAAACGACATTATTACAACGTTGTGTATTTGCTTGGATTGTGGTTTTCGATATAATATTGGAAACATGGAACAGTTTGCTTGTTAAGCACAGTTAAGACAGATATTTGCGGTAAAATACATTGCTAGAAGTGTCGACATTATAGACATCATAGAAGTAGCAGAATTTTGCAGATTTTAAACCAGTTTCTATCTTATTTGTTCCTTGCATATTCCTGTTTACGCTATACTTATGGGGGCTATGGAAGAACACTTTTCATACATCTGTTAGCGTAACGAGGGAACCTCTACGCGGCGCGGATCGAACAGGTATGTGCGCTGGAACTGTATTAGGGTTAATGGCGACAGTTGGGCGTCCATCAAACCAGGTTTAGACACCCAAATACTTTCGATGTTAATCGTTCTAAGGCGGCATTTTTCTGACCGTTCCTCTTCATTTGTATGTTCTGTGTTCGAGGTAGTGTTGTTGTTTTTAGTGTCGTTTCACGTCATTAAAAATTCTGCGCCTGAGGGTATCCCATGATTGTAGCCATCTATTCCTGGTACATTGTCTTTTTCTCTTCCACCGTTTGTCGTTCAGAGGACAATACTGTCCATACACTGACAAGAAAGTAATAGACTTCTTAATCGCGAAGACTCGTTCAGGTAGTTTACCATACATCTGACTCTGCGAAGGTATATAGTGCGTTGTTAACACTGAAAACTTGATTACGTAATTGTTTGTTACATATGTCAGGCAATTACTCTGAGAGCATAGTAATTGCCTTTGGAATATTAGTTATTAGTCTATGCTCTACAATAAGAAATATATGATTATGGCCTGTTAGTTTTACATTAAAACATATTATGTACTTCATAAAATTTTAAACATTAAAGGGTTTATCTTGAAGATAATACGTTATGTGAATTTAATAGGTGCTACCTATATCTGTACGTCTAAATTATTATCTCTTTCTTCATATGTAGGGTATCCTAACTCAAATACAAACAAAATTTCCTTTTTTAACTGCCAAAATGTACTTAGCCTGATAAAAATAATGATATTTTAATATCTCTTCTCTAATCGCTAAAGGATTGTTGCCTTCAGAGCTTTGTGTTAAAGTGACAACAAAGTTCAAATGATTCTTGGAACTATAGACAATCTAAAAATCTGTTCTTTGATACACTAACATAATATTAGAAGTGTGCAAGGAAGAAAAAATAATTTGCTTGCATTGTCTCAGAAAGTGTTTTTACATTTAAAATTGGCTCGCATTTTAAAATATCCTGACTTTAAAAAACGAACTGAAATTCCCTGCCCAGTTAAGTTCGTTATAAAGCAACCAGGCCAATAAGAAGACAGGGTACTGATACGGCGGCCGGGATAATAAGAAGTTGTTCATCTGGCAGTGCCTATGTAACCGGCAGCCGGGTCTATTCGATCTGTTCGAGGCTGTGTAACCAGCAGCCAGCTCTATAAGAGGTTACATAACGGGATACGGTTGCGGCCCAGCGGCTTGACAAACAAGAAGTTATTTTCCCGGCAAGTTGTACCAATGCATGATCATGGCAGCTTTCTTGGATATCAGTTCTCAAAATATGTTTGCAAACTTGAAAGTTGTTATGCCAAAGACATGCCATAATGCTCCAGAGGTAATTTTGAGTTCAAACTACCATGTTGTTTTACAGATGTCATTTTGTTTATTTTTTACTGCATATGGTCATAGTGACCATCTCTATTAGTTCCCAATACATTTTTTTCAAAGTTGAAAGGTCATAGCCACTTGTAGACCCGGCTGTCAGTTACCTTGCCACTTACAGACCCGTCTGCTGACTGTTATACTGGCCGCCGTTTCTTCGATACGCTCTTTTTTCTTATTGGCCCGACCGTCGTTTAAATAGCCGTTGTCTAGAGATCTGCGACAAATCACGGAAATGCTTGCATTACTACATAAGCACCGAAACTCAGAGTGTTTCTGTAACCACCACATTAGGGTTACACCTACCACTGGTTATACATACAGTCGACTCTCGTTATCTCGAACTCCAAGGGACTCTCTGAAATACTTCGAGATATCCGTAGTTCGACATATCAGGTTTGCAGAATTGAGGAAAAAATAATTTGATTAACCACATTTAACAAACTGATAGGTAATTGGACTTTTGAAGTTAGAGATATATTGAAAATATTGTGGAAAAGAGGAGAAATTGCTCCTTAGGAGCGATTTCTCCTCTTTTCTACAATATTTTCCATCTGTTGTTCGGTTTTCATATATAGGCAGGGACCAGATTTTCGCTTCGAGATAAGCGGTTATTCGAGATAAGCGAGGTCGAGATAACGAGAGTCAACTGTATTAATTAGTCTGCGTCGAGCACGCCAAACTGCCGTAGGAAGAACATTATACAGTCGAACCTCGTTATCTCGAACTCGCTTATTTCGAATTACCGCTTATCTCGAAGTGAAAATCTGGTCCCTGTTTTAACATGAAACTATAACAACGGGTAACAAAATAATGTGGAAAAGAGGAGAAATTGCTCCTAAGGAGCAATTTCTACTCTTTTCCACATTATTTTATATATATATTTCTAACTTCAGGAGTCAAATTACATATTCATTTGTTAAATGTGGTTGTTCAATTTATTGTTTTCTCCACTCTCTCAACTCTGATATGTCGAAGTACGGATATCTCGAAGTGTTTCAGTGAGTCCCTTGGAATTCGAGATAACGAGAGTCGACTGTATATTGGTATTTCTCCACACCCAACGACCCCAAAACCATCCCGCCTCATGAAGCCAGCACAGTAGGAACATAAATTGTAAATAAATATGTAGAATTATGCCAACTAGGAAATTGTATACAATTAAACAGTAGCTACAATAATCCATGGTAATTCATATTAGCTGCAAGAAAATAAAGTCAAATTAAAAGGCAATAAGATACAAATATATGCTCCTTGATATAAGAAAACGCATCATATTATGTTCGCCCATTGAAGACTAAAGTCAGCCTGCAAATGCCCACAGTCTGGCCAGACACTTCGTTGGCTCTATGTAGATAACCAGTGGTTCAATGATTCTTCAGCGAATTATGAAGACTGACAAGACTGTTTCATCACGAAAACATACCTATATAATTTTGACCCCCTTAAACCGCACTTTTATATAGTAAAACTGGGGTTTACAGGGGTATACATTATTTTTATTATTTCTGCTTAAAACCGAGGCGGTTCTAACGAGTACTCACAATCTATGTTTTGAGCAGAAATATGAAAAATATCAGAGTATTTTTATCTGAAATTTTCAGTTTTTGGAGGTGAAATTTTCTCTATATTTGAATAGGTGTGTTTTCGTAATTTGGTTTACAAAGGCTTATCTGAATATTCACAGAGCTTGCAAATATCATAAAATGCAATCCCCCACGTTGTTTCTCATATCAAATTATCTTTGCCTTCGAGAAACAGATTGGTTTGAATTTGCAATATAACTAAAGAGTATCAAAGATTGGAAGGTGGTAAATACAAAACATACCAACATATTGAAAGAGATTATAAAATACTTTGTGAAATACTTAAACGTGATTCTTTGTCATCTGTAAACAGAAAAAAAGAATCATATAATATATTAGGACCAAACCAATGCAAAAATATAAACTAAATAACCAGGAAAGCCACAGTCTTCCCGAGTTACCTAAAGAAGAAGATATATAAGTGTAGCCAGTCCCCTTAAAAGGGGCATGCGTGAAAGGTTCAATGAAAAAAATCCATCACGAAAACATGCCTATATAATTTTGACCCCCTTAAACCCTAGTTTTATATTGTAAAACGGGTTAACAGGGTTATACATATTCTTTTGTATTTCTGCTCAAACACATAGATTGTGGGTACTCGTTAGAACCGCCTCGGCGAGAATATTTTATCTGAAAATTTTCATTTTTGGTGGTGTGTTTTCGTAATGACATATATTTAGTTGCTACGCTTCGACATCCAGTGTATTTTATAATTAATCTTCAGTCAAAATATTTGGATTAACATTGTCCTAAACTATGTCTCTGTATCACAATTGATGACCCAACAAGAAAAATGAAAGTTCACGATTTTTCAAATAACCGTTTTCTATTAACAACTATGTATTTCATTTATAAAATCTTGCAATGCACTACTAATGTCATTAAATTGAGCACTTACGAGGATTAACTGATTTTAATTATCCCACTTGTGAACCAAAAGCTGAAATATTGCAAGTTTGCATGCGAGAAATTTGCTGTATATTTCTGTACAATCAAACTGAAATTGAAAAGTAAACTAGTTAATCTTTTATACCAATTAATTGTAACACACACCAACGTCTAGACGAAGTCAATGATAAAGAGGTACAGTATAAGATTAAAATGAAAATTAAACTGATTAAATAAAGAAAAGTGTTTATTCCTAACCATTTTTAACATTTCATATTTTTACCTTTTGGGCCATTGGACATCTTGACCTTCTAACCAAGTTTTTCCGGTATTATCTTAGTAAAAGTGAAATGCTTTAAGAAAATGCCATACCGATATTCCTTGACTGGAGAACAGAAATAATAATAGTAGTAGTAGTAGTAGTAGTAGTAGTAGTGGTGGTGGTAGAAGTAGTAGTGTAACAGTACTTACAATATTGCAAACAGCAAGATCCAGTCCAGCCTATTTTTTTTCTTAGACCCATTACGGAAATGTTTTCATGTAAAAAGTAACTATATGTAGATATAAGAGCCGCAACGTGCCGAAACGTACCTTCTTTGCGCCCAACAAAAACTCAAATCAACCCGTGCATCCGTGCATGAAGACACATTGCATCTTTGGCTATCAAAAATGCGCCCAGTAAAGATTCTGACTAGACTGCGCGAATACGCAATCCCATCACGAAACATGCCTGTATAATTTTGATCCATTTAAACCCCATTTTTATATGGTAAAACTGGAGTTTACAGGGGTATACATTAGTTCTTATTTTTGCTCAAAAATATAGCTTGTGTGTACTCGTTAGAACCGCAGAAATATGAAAAATATCGAGTTTTTTATCTGACAATTTTTAGTTTTTAGAGGTGAAATTTTCCATATATTTGAATATGAGTATTATCGTAATGCTGAGGTAAGTTTTCTGACGTTGCGGTCCATATCTAAATCCCGATGTGGCTTCGGTAAGGGTGTAAAATCATCCTAGCAAGTAATGTTTGGAAGATGATTTTTATAAGTCAAAACTACAAAATTATTTCTCACAAGAGGAATCTGAATGGTTCTAGTACTAGTTTAGATGATTTACAGACAGAAAAATATGCACACAACATATGGGTAATGGTACGCTGAATAATCACACGGAGATGTTCCCATGATGAGTAGGGTGGTATCCAAGGCCACCGTCCAGAGATTTACGTCCAGATTCTATTCGCAGTCTTTATTTCTGTTTGGGAAAAGTATGAATATAGTGCTTAGTATCTAAAGTAGCAATATACATGTACAATTGTTATAATTGGCCAGTAACATGGGGAGAACATGAGAGGTCAAGGCCAAATATGAATGTAATAGTACTTGTAAATTTGTAAATATAGTCCACTAACGAAAAATAAACTTTAATTTTGCAGAGATGTTTGTTGAATGATTAGCCTCAAATGGTGTGGTCAGCGCTATAACTGAGTTATAATTGTAATTGTTTGACTTTTACGGTTATGATTTTGACCTTATTATTCAAAGCAATATAGGGTATCTATTACCTTCCATACTTTTGAGTGTTTGACAATTTCGGCAAAGTATATGTATCAATTAAAGGTTTGGAGTTAGAAGAATGTATGTAAATTCGGATAGGCTACTTTTCATATTCGATTAACTTATCCTAATATATCAAATAAATGTTGTTTTTTTCTATTCACCGTCAAACCTGTGTCTTCAAATGCGGCAAACCTGACGAAAAATACCGTAATCCGGGTGATTAAACAGAAAATGAGAAAGATTTTGTTTAATGAGCACGTTACGATACATTTGTGCAGTAAATTTATATTGGAAATAACCACACACACACACACACACACACACACACACACACACACACAATGATGCTGGGGGAAAATCCACCTAATAACTTAGTGCCCTTGCATATAATTTCACAGAACATGGGGTACACATGATATAGGTTTGTTCACGGAATGCTCTAATGCTCATTGACGGATGTTTGACGTGACTCAACGCTGTTATGTAAGGGGAATCGATAGTCTTTCTGGGAAAGCAACTCAGTCAAAATTGTTTTAACTCCCTTCTGAGGCCGGCCCCGGTGGCTCATTTGGATGCGCCATCCCACTGGAGCCCAGGAGGTCGCGGGTTCAACCCCCGCCGAGGTCGGCAACATTCTTTAGTGGAGATTGATCATGAAATATTTTCTCCGGTCATTCTCTCCCTTCCGCTGATTCAAGAAGGGCAGTTGTCAGTTTCAGGCGAAAGAATGTGCAAATACTGGTTAACCGCTTAGAGGACTAAGACTGCCCAGTAAACTTGTGGTTAGATAAACTGACCGCGTTCGACATGACCCCACTGGGTTGACTGGGCCGTAAAACCTCAACACAAAACAAAAACAATCCCTTCTGAGAAGGATCCAGTCTAAAAGGAAAGAATTTGCTCCCCGTAGGAGCAAATTCTTTCCATTTAGACTAGATCCGTTTTCGGAAGGGACTTTATTTGATGGAAACGCAAACAGGAGGCCACCAAACTGTGTTCCTTGTAACAAATGATGGTAAACCTACGATGTGTATCCAGTCGCCTTAATTCAAACGAGATGAGAGGAAAGCAATGATAAAGGCATAGAGAAACTATGAATAGCAAGTAATCAAACCGCAGAAAATAAATTGGGTTTTATTTTAATGTAACTTTAAAACATTATGAATATTTAAACTTAATACCTAGGAATGAATTGCAGCATTTAACGAAGTAATCAAAATTAAGCCTGACAGGAAATAGCATTGGAGATAAAGTTATCTTAGTGCAATGTATTTCCTTTGATGATTCTGATATTAATTTCTATTTAGCATGAGACAAGCAAAAGTATTATGAACTTTATTGCACATGCGAATGTCCATAATCACTTCAGCTTATATGGTTCCGCTACCGGGTTCCCTCAATTTCCGTTCTACCTAAATAAATGTACTTAAACAGTGATACAACGTAATTGTACCAGGTGGTGTTTAAATTGTAGCAAGCCGCTGTCGCTGCGTACGATCTTTTTCCTTAGCAATCCATATCTAGGTCACTACAGGACTTTGATGATGATAGAGGAAACAACATACACATACACAATACTCTCTCTCTCTCTCTCTCTCTCTCTCACACACACACACACACACACACACACACCTCGACTCGACAGTCAACCACCTGAGACTGAGATCAATCTACGAATCATATTAATCTCATTATTATTCCAATCGGTTTAGTTCAAGATACGTATTCGACTTAATTATCACACTGTGCGCTTTGGTTCTTCAAAATTACTGGGAAAACTTATGGTAAGATATGTATCCACCTATCCTTAGGGTACACTTTAAAAGCGAAGTACTGTTCTAATGATGCTTATGCGATGTGTGTGTGTGTGTGTGTGTGTGTGTGTGTGTGTGTGTGTGTGTGTGTGTGTGTGTGTGTTCTGATTTTCTTTATAAAAAGAACATATGTTAATGGTACTCATTTGAATTGCATCGACTTGTCGATGCAATTCAAATGAGTACCAACAACATGCGCTTTTATAAAAAAAAAGGAGATAAAAGAACACGGGCTGCAATCTGAAGACTAAAACAATGTTTGACTGTATGCTTATAGGGGTATATGTGGTAACAAGGTAGAATACGGTACATGTACAAAGAATTTTAATGCGAATAGTGAAAGCACTGATCAGACTACGTGTTAACTCTTCAACTAGTCTAAGTTCCAAAATTTGGGTCGTGCAGTAGAAAAAAAAATCATCTTCTTCCACTTGCTTCTGGACAAGACTTTCAAAATGGTGTAGCATTTGCGCTTACCTTTTTGAGCAGACCCATTTGCAGAAAGGACTCGGTGTATTGAAAAGCAAACAAGAAGTCACAAAGTTGTCTCCCTCGTTAAAATTGGGAAGATCTTCTAGGTCTCCAGTCTCCTTAATATGAACATACTTTAAGTTAAAAAATTATTGTTAGTTGCTAATTTGTGTAAGGCAAGAAAATGATTATTACCATATATACCCAGAATATAAGGATATCAACTCCTCAACAAAACTGTCCAAAAATTATAAAAAAAAAAAAAAAAAAAAAAAAAAAAAAAAAAAAAAAAGAAACTGTCCAATTTACTGCCTGTTGATGTATCTTAATTAGAGCTTGATTAGTGGCAAACAGTGTAGACCTGATCAGACAACGCGTTCTGTGACGTCTGATCTAGGTCTGCACTGTTTGCTCAGGCTTGTCTGTCCCAATATGTAGGGTTATTACGATATCTACACGTGGGCAATGAAAGTGCAGTTGGACATTCGCATATTATAGTTTAGTCATTACCTTCATTGCTCAGTAATATGGTTCAATATACGATTCAAGTGAGCCTTGAGAAGAGTCCGCGGAAGCTTTGGGTGGTTTAAACACATATTCTTCAAATATGGCAGATAGAGGTCCTTTGCTAGCTCTGTACATCACATACTCAACAATTTCACGACGTATTTTGTCTTTGTATCTCCCTGGCATGGAGACCTGCTCGGTGTACTCTGTAAAAAGATACTTCAAAAGGAGAATTAAGAGGCCCAAAGGTTTTGAGTCCTTTGCCTATTGGAGAGGAGAAAATCTTGGCACACACGAACCTAGTGTCTTAGTACTTGAATCCCTAAGAAATTAGATGTTTCCCCTAGTGAAAAAGGAAGCAAATTTTATTTAGTTACCCCGCGCCCCGCTCCTTCCCCCCCCCCCTCCCCCGCAACACCCCCCCCCCCCCTTACACACACACACACACACATACACACCTATCTTAAACTTGAATCCAGCATCTTTAAGCTCTGCAACTGTGGAATAGAATAACTCAAAATGCAAATTCTACAAACAGGTGATAACCTAAAACAACATTAGTAGGGTGACTTTGTCTTCAAATTGATATACGGTAAATGTCCTAAAATTTCAAACACTTTATTCCATACTATTTTTGCCTAAATTTTGATTTTCATGCACCTGTTGCTTAAAATAGTGGAATGGCAAAGAGTGCAGACCCAGATCAGACTATTCCTTAAATGGCAAACAGTGTAGACCCTGATTAGACTACTCTTTTAGGAGCAGTCTGATCTGGGTCTGCACTGTTTGCATAGGTCATTTTATCAGACACTTTGGTGCTCGAAATTTTAGGACATTTACCATAACTTCTAATGATCTACATCTACATCTAGCAGTAAAACCAGCTAAGCAAGTACAAAGTTCAGACAGATCTCATCTTTTGATTTTATAGTTTTATTTCTGTATTTCTCATTAATGGGGACATTCAGGCGTAACCACATTGACCATGGAACCAATACCTTCATGGATGGTTTGAAAATAACGTATATCGATAATAGAACTATATTTAAGGTTTCCTTTATTTTGTTGCAAAGCGCACTCATTAATACAAAAATTCCTCGTAGATACTGAAGCTGGAAATATTTAGTTTGATGAATAAAGGATTTAACCGACTTCAACAGAGAGTCTTTTAGCAAGGATCCTTTGTGATGCATGTACCTCACAACAAGCGAATAAGGGAAATATTAACCCAGTGGATACCCATAAAAGAGTAATTGGCAAACAGTGCAGAGCCAGGTCAGACGCCGCAGAATGCGGCGTCTGATCAGGATCTGCACTGTTTGCAAATAGTTCAACCATATTTTTCTAGGACTAGCTAAATCACATAGCCCTGACACTTTCTCCGACAACTACATTGCGCTGTTAGAGAGCCTAGCATCGGATGACCGTCGCCTTATTGTTTCTGGCATTTTGTCAAGAACCACTGTAAACTTAGAACCTTACAATGAACAGTTGAGGTTACTGTGTGCTGAAAATGACATAGAATTTATTGACAATTATGACAGTTTCCGTCTTGCCTAAGGTGAAATACCTTCAAGTTATTTTTGGAAAGACAAAATACATCTCAATGAACATGGAAAACGAAAACTCTTAACAAACATTGATGAGCAATGTAAAGTTATGAGCGATCAGAGTGCAGCAAGGCCGAGAAGAATGGTTCAGTGTTCTCGACAGGGGGCTAGGCCTCCTGTACGAAGGGGCTCTCGCTCCGTGTCGAAATTCTGTCACATTTGTGAAACAAATACTTATACGACCCGGGATTGCTGGTATAATGGGAGAAACTCTGGCATGCCAGGCCAATCTTGTCAATGGGAATCCAATGAGCGCATAAAACCCTCATTTACTACTGACAATACTACGTCAAAAAGACTGCTTTCAAACACTGATTGTAACAATCAACAATTTAATCATAATGAATCAAACAGTGAACCTGATGGACCTGAGCATCTAGGAGACCCTTCCAACGCATGTACCACACATGAAATAGTCCTGAGCACTACAGACTCGAATACCATAGAACTCACCTGCTTGTCAAAACAATCTAGACAAAGTGAAAGTTTGGATTTACACTTTAAGTCGAAAGTGCTACATTTCTGCAAATTAAATATCAGGCACATCCTCTTGAAGATAGATGAGCTTCGCATTATCATGGCAGACAAAAACTACCCTGAGATATTTGGTATATGCGAAACATTCTTAGAACCAAATATTACTGACAACCAGGTGACGATCGATGGTTTTGAGTTTTTGCGGAAGGACAGGTCAGATACTATAAACAAAACTGGTGGCGTACTAGTATTGTACTTTAAGAAATCTATTAAAGGAAAACGATGCTCCGAATTAGAAATATCTAATTTAGAAACAATTTGGGCTGAAATTGAGTTACCCAATACCAGGCCTTTTTTGTTAATATACTGTCTACAGGCCACCCAATGTGTTAAATGAATGATTTGACCTTTTTGAGGGGGAGCTTTCCATAGCACAAACATCTGGTCTCGAGCTAATTCTTATGGGAGATTTCAGTATAGATCTAAAATCTCCAGGTAACAACAAATGGACAAATCTAATTAATTTATTTGACTTTAAGCAAATGGTAACCGAACCAACCAGAATTACCCAAACGACTGTGACTCTAAGCGATCACGTCTACACGACACATTCAGATAATATTGGGCAATGTTTTACCTTGAGTTCAGCCTTGAGTGATCATTTTCCGGTATGCTTCAGTCGAAAAACAAATTAAAAAATTCCAAAAGACAAACACATTACAACCTCATATCGCTGTTTCAAACAGTTTGACGAAAACAGATTTATCCCTGATGTAAGTAATGATCTAAATTCGTTTGTAGCAGACAAATCTTGCATAGATGACGACTTTGCCATATGGTATTCACTCATACTAAACAATCTGAACAACCATGTACCTATTAAAACCAAACGTGTAAAACACAAGCACACGCCAGACTGGTTTACTCCAGATATAACACGTATGCAGAACTTACGAGACAAATGCAAACGACTTAAACAATGGAGTGATCATAAAAGGTATCGTAATAAAACTAAGCAACTTATAAGACAAGCTAAACGCAAATATTTCTCAAACTGCAAAAATAATTCAAAAGACACAAGGTCCATATGGAAACATCTACGTAACGTCAATAGCGGTTCCAACTCAGATTCCAGCAACTTACCTGAAGACTTAGTAATTAATGATGAACATATCACTGATTCTGTAGATATTGCAAATAAACTAAATAAATACTTTCCATCAGTTGCGGAAATTCTAAATGACTCGAATTCAAACAGAAACACCAGTAATTCAGATTTTGATAAAATAAGCTGTTTTATCGACAAAAAAGTACCCAAGGATATACATTTTGTTATTCCCTTTATCACTCCTGAACAAGTATTCATGCATATAAATAAATTAGACTCTACTAAAGCAAAAGGACTAGATGGCTTAGGACCAAGAATAATAAAACTTGCAGCTCAAGCATTATTTATCTCCCTCCACTGCGACACTAATTAATAAAAGCATTGCAACCGGTCAGTTTCCAGCTCAGCTGAAACATGCCAAGGTAAACCCGATCCATAAAGGTGGTGAAAAATCCAATCCTTCTAACTATAGGCCTATATCCATATTGCCAACTATATCAAAGATCATTGAAAAACATGTCAACAAACACCTAATGGCACTCTTGAGTAAATATAAGCTTTTACACGAAAATCAATCGGGATTCAGACCTAAACACAGCTGTCAAACTGCCTTAGTTAAACTTATCGATGATTGGATGGAATGCATTGATAAAGGAGATATGGTTGGTGCCCTCTTTATTGTTTCCGCGAAGCATTCGACCTTGTGGACCACAAATTCTGTTGCATAAACTTTCCTTATATAAATTTGATTCATCTTCTGTAGAGTGGTTTAGGTCATACTTATGTTCTCGACAACAAATAATTGAAAGCGAGAAGGGACTGGCAGATTTTACCACTGCTATCTCTGGAGGACCTCAAGCCTCGATTTTGGGTACGACATTATTTTTAATCGTCATTAATGATCTTCCGCTTTATCTAAAAAATTGCTCATCTAATCTGTATGCAGATGACACAACTGTGCATACGCATAGTAACAACATAGATACTATTGAAGCTAGTTTACAAAGCGAGCTTGGAAATACTAAAACTTGGAGCAAGAAAAATAATATGGACATCCACATGACAAAAACATTTTGTATGCTAGTCGGGACCAAAAAGCGACTGAGCGATTCGCGTGCACTTAATATCAAAATTGATGATGTGACCATAAAAAATGTATCAAAGCAGAAACTACTAGGTGTATATATTGATGAAAACCTCACTTGGTGTTCCCATATAGACCACATATATTCAATTGTTTCATCCAAAATATCGCTTCTACGACAATTAGCAACATATGTACCAACTAATGTCCAAAAGCTGTATTACCAGGGATATATCCTGCCCTATATTGATTATGGCTCCGTTGTCTGGGGTGCAGCTTCTAGTACAAATATTGAGCGTTTAACAAAACTTCAAAAACGAGCTGCGCGAATTATTTTGCATGCCGATTACGATACTTCATCAGACCAGATGTTCAAGGAACTTCGCTGGCTATCAATAAAGCGGTCTTAACATACAGAGCGGTAAATAATTTGTCCCCAGAATACATCTCAAAATTGCTAAAACCGATGTCCGAGATACATAATCTCAACTTGCGATCGTCAGTAAACGGTACATTATATGTACCGAAATCACGAACATCACTGTATGATGGCTCTTTCTCTTGTTCAGCGCCAAGGCTATGGAACGCTCTTCCTCAAACAGTCACAAATGCTTCTTCGCTTTCAACTTTTAGCAGTCTCTTAAACAAATATTTTAACCATTGTTATTTATGTTAAGATAAAAATTTGTATCTTATTTGATCTTAACGGGATGATTATAACTGTTTGGTGTGTACATAAATGACGCTGTTGGTTAAATTTGCCACAAAGTTTTTTTTTAACTTTACTATGTACATTTTATGTTTATATATATACATTTAATTCACAGTTTTATGCGCTCGCAATGAGAATTTTACTGTTTTAACGATTTTACCATGTGCAAGTTTTGCCTGGGATAATCTTAAAACTAAAATGAAACCCAAAGAGTTTTAACAGTTTTACAATGCATAGTTGATATGTTTAACTTATAGCATTGTTTTCTTTGTAAATATGTATATATACATTGTTTGTTAGTATTTTAGAGGACCACAAGGTAGACTAGTTACTTTATAGCTAATTGTGTCATCCTCTTTAAACAATAAATAAATAAATAAATAAATAAATACCTAAAATCGAAACCGGAATCTTCCAATATGTAGTGTGGGGGAGTCCATTCAGTCTACAATGGATTAACAACATCCAGACAGTGCGTTGTTTCGAGCCCAGTGCGCCTAATCATTTACGGACAATCATTATAACCAGGAATAACCCACTAACAATGTAATAAAGATGAATAATATTCGACAGTGTGCACTGCGGTACATTTTTTACGCTCACAGTTATATAAATTAAGACAAATTTAACCCATTATTTAGTCTGTCGTTCTCAGATCCGACGTAAGAAACCAATTTCACAAAGGGATTACATATAATTAATTCAACTTCGGTTGTTAAGTACACAATCTGTTGAAGGTTCGAAAACTCGTTCAGACAAATTGTAAAACTACAAATAAGTTGCAAATTAATTACGGTGGCTTTGGGACCTAAGGAGGTTGCATGATAAAACAAGCCTGATAATGACAACAAAAGCCTGTATTTAGTTACTACATCATTACCCTAAATATTAGAACCATTAACTCCTGACCATATATGTACTTGTATTTACATTTGAACGGCTCCATTTTGATACCTGTTGATTTGTCAAAATTTGCTCGATGATTGGCAAACAGTGTAAATCCTGATCAGATGCCATATTATGTGGGGTATGATTTAGATCCACACTATTTGCTGAGGCCTGTAAATCCCAGTACTTACGGTGAATAGGATATAAGCTAGGTCTCACTTGATTCTGAAAGCTGGCCTAGGGGTGAACCAGTATAGTAGGTCTAAATCAGGGAAAGCACTCAACATTGGTATATATATATATGTGTGTGTGTGTTCGTTATTCCATTGAGTCATAAATATCGAGCGATTAACCCGATACTCTTTGGACAGGTCATTTTCCAATAAAAGGGATGTCTGTTTCTTAGGGTGGGGGGGTGGGGGGGGTGCTGGTAACTACATGTTATAAAAATGCCTGTTTTGAATGCAAACAGTGTATATCCTGATCAGACACGCGTTCTGTGGCGTCTGATCTGGATCTACTCTATTTGCCAATATTCCTTTTATGAGACACTAGACATAAATTGGGTAATACTTAATCCTCAGGGTCAACAACCTGCGTCATGAACATGGTGATATGCACATAGCTCCAACTGTATCATTGGTTCGGATTTACATGTATGCCAACATCACGAAATGTGAACAGTGCATTGAAAAATCAATGTGAGCACAAAATATGTCGATTTTAGTACTATCTTAAACCAAACAATTTTCATACATAGTCTCATTATCGTAGATATTTCGATCGACTATCCTCAAACTGTATGTGTTACTAAATATAAGCATATATTGTCAAAATGTCTGAATATTCCGTGTGTTTCAGAAGCCCGTTTTCAAAATACAAATAGTCCATTTATTACTGATTTTTTTGCCCTAAATGAATAGCCTGAATTTCATAGAACCATATTCATTTTAAGAAGCTTCCGAAAAACTAATTACCTACGAAACTAATGATCGTCATCATCATTATGATATAGGTTGTAAGGAGTGATCCTCACCTCTCCTTCTTTTGGTGTCTTGGGAGGTGTGTCCGTCGTGATTTTGGCATTTCCTGGGTATCTTCACTTATATTTTCAGTTTGTAACATATGATGTTGTTAGTTTTATTCGGGTTTAACGTCGCTTTCAACAATCTTTAATTCCTATCGCGACGTTGTCTGGATGTGGCAGGAAGCTAAAAGCATACTTTTCGAGTACTGGCGCACTGCAACATCACGCGCCAAGACACATGTCCCCTATCATTTTATACTAACACCGAGCTGACCAGTTCCATCACGAAAACATACATACATAATTTCGTTCCCCTTAAACTCCACTTTTATATAGTAAAACTGGGGTTTACATGGATATACATTATTTTTCTTATTTCTGCTCAAAAATATAGATTGTGGGTACTCGTTAGAACTGCCTCGGCGAGGCGGTTCTAACGATTACCCACAATCTATATTTTGAGTAGATATATGAAAATATCAGATTATTTTATCTGAAAATTTTCATTTTTTGATGGAAAAATTTTCAGTGTATTTGAATAGGCGTGTTTTCGTAATGTAAATCCTAGCATTACTTTCATAATGCAGAACGCCAAGCGAATGAGCAGCTAGTACCAGTTTTTAAAGTCTTGGATATGACTCAGCCGGGGATCGAATCCTCCGGACACAAAGCTGGCGCTTTACCCACTGATCCACAGAGCTGGTGTACTTTACAGTAATTAGCAAGCAAATCTGGCTTGGTTTTTTTTCATCAAGACCGTCACGGAGAGAGGAATCGAATATGAAATACTAGACGCTAATTTTAGGAGCAAGCACTTTTTCGTATTCGGTTCACCTGTGCAGTACTATAAAAGTATCTTAGAAAAATGCTGAGTATAAATATTCCATAATGGAAATGGACGAACAATGTAGATGCAGACAGTGCATGTTTATTTAATTCAGGTAAGGTGGGAGAATATAGACATGATGTAAATAACATGCAAACTGCAGAATGTTAAAACCAGAATATGTTATGTCTTCTAAAGAACAGAAGACCTCATCCAATACTTATCAGAATCTTATAATTTGATATCATTAGAAAGTTAAAACGCTATGCTAACTAGTCATAGTAAAAGAACTAAAAGAAAATATATTAGAATGAGATTATTTTATCCCAATTTCATTGAGAATGCAAACAAGTCTAGAAAATGTTGTTAAAATTAATTTTACTGTTTGTCCGTCCAGAAAACTTTATTGCGGTTATTCTCAGTTTATGTACAAATATTATGACTGCGTATATTAACGAATTATTATCCATGCTCAAGTCGGTCTGCACATCCGCATCACATGACCTGAATCTTCGCTCTCCGCGAGGAAATGTGTTTAATTCTCTGCTCTTCATAGAACGCCCAGTCTGATCCCAGTCTTTGCTGGGCGTACATGTCAAAAAGAATATTTTCTCATTGTACGGCTGAACTAGATTCAAACAAAACAGCGTCCTGGCAGCATTTTTATCTTGTATGATGTACACAGATGGCTTTCAAAATCTGATTCTGTTTGTTCAATTAGAGTTCGCTTTCATGATACAGACAACTGATTGTGTAGTACATACAAAATTTGAATTGGTTATGCAATGTTACTTGAATAGATTCACCATCGACAAACACACACAAAAAATAAAACTGACGTCATCTTGTATCAATCTCAGCCTGGCAAATCAATCTAGTGGCTTCCTTAACAAGCTGCAAGCACTGACAATGTAAGTAATAGGAAAATAAAACCAGTAATATCGGAGAAACTATCTCTCATTATCATTAGGAAACCATGCCTATTCAAATATACTGAAAATTTTACCACCATAAAAATGAAAATTTTCTGATAAAAAATTCTGATATTTTTCATATTTCTACTCAAAACATAGATTGTGGGTACTCGTTAGAACCGCCTCGCGGAGGCGGTTCTAACGAGTACCCACAATCTATGTTTTTGAGCAGAAATAAGAAAAATAATGTATACCCCTGTAAACCCCAGTTTTACTATATAAAAGTTGGGTTTAAGGGGGTAAACATTATATAGGCGTGTTTTCGTGATGGTAGATAATGAGGACGATATGAATTTAAGGACTGAGACAGCTAAAGCAGCTGTATTTGGAGCCGCATAGTGTACCCCTCTCAACCTTGTTGTATGCATTTGACACTTTGACAGTAACACCGTTTCACCATTATCCTGAAATTGAACCAGTGTATCCATCACGAAAACATGCCTATATAATTTTGACCCCCTTAAACCCCATTTTTATATAGTAAAACTGGTGTCTACAGGGGTATACATTATTTTTTCTTATTTCTGCTCAAAAAAATAAATTGTGGGTACTCGTTTGAACCGCCTCGCCGAGGCGGTTCTAACGAGTACCCACAATCTATGTTTTGAGCAGAAATATGAAAAATATCAGAATCTTTTTATCTGAAAATTTTCCATTTTTGGGTTGTAAAATTTTCAGCATATTTGAATAGGCGTGTTTTCGTAATGGTCACACTGTTACCACTGACGAACACTTTGCTCTGGAGTCCTGCTCCTGTTGTCTGTCTGCTATCCGTCAAATAATCCAGGTAAAAAGCGCCAGTGTTTTGCACTTCTGAACCCAGCCGTGACCAAATTACTCTGATCAGCAAACCAGAGCTTGGTATTTTTACTCAGAAAATAGTTTTTATCATTTCGTTAGAATTGTTTTTCTAATATCTTTCTTTCCTGAAGTTTGATCTTTTATGTAAGCTAGCGTGTCTTTGCGCATCAATATTTCTATAATATCCAGAAAAATAATGATAAGAAGTTTGTAGGAATTTATAAGATCAGCTGTATTGCAATATTCAGCCAAAAACGAGACACCATATATACCTGAAATATTATGTCACATTAACTTCTCAACGTACCTCATTACGAAAACACGCCTATGCAAATATATTAAAGAAATTTCACCTCCAAAAACTGAAAATTTTCAGATAAAAACCTCTGATATTTTTCATATTTCTTCTCAAAACATAGATTGTAGGTACTCGTTAGAACCGCCTCGGCGAGGCGGTTCTAACGAGTACCCACAATCTATGTTTTTGAGCAGAAATAAGACAAATAATGTATACCCCTGTAAACTCCAGTTTTACTATATAAAAGTGGGGTTTAAGGGGGTCAAAATTATATAGGCATGTTTTCGTGATGGTCCTAAAATACAAACAATTCCATTTTACTACATGTACGATTGCTCGATGAGAGGCAAACAGTGCAGACTCTGATCAGACATCGCGTATTTGGCAGTGGCAGTGGCGTAGCCGGAAGGCAATTATTATTACGCACACCAAGGAAACAAATCTTGTAAACTATGCCTAGAGTCGTTTCCAAAATAGGTCCACTCTTAAAGGATAGAATTTGCTCCCAGAGGGAGCAATATTTTGTCCTTTAAGAGCAGCCACTATGGTTATGAAGCAACATATTTATTTTACTGCAATTTTATTATAGATATTTTTGTTATGTATGTTACGCAGATGCGTAAAGTGCGTAATGAGCGTTACGCCTGTCTGTGGTGTCTAAGCTTGGTCAGTTCTCAGGGTTAATTAAGTATACTACTGTACAATAACACAATACACGTAAATCGAATATCATGTTGGGTCAAGAAAACAAATCCTTTAATATTACCACTGAGAATCTAACAAAGAAAGGAGGACCTACATGTACTGGGCCCATTGTTATTTACCCGGTGGTAACAAATAGACAAAAAAAAAAAAAAAAAGATCTACCTTTCTCGGTAATGTAAAATCACTGTAAGTCGGGTTTCTCAATTCCAGTATCTTGCAAACAAAAACGTAACCCTATCATCTGAAAGATATACGGCTGAATTTTTGTACATATTTAGTTCGTTCGTCTGTCATTACTGACAATGACCAATCCTAATCAACAGTGTGATGTGTTATTATTTGTGTATTCTAAGATGGCTGATGAGACCAACCTTAGCTCTAAACTGCCTGTTGCAGATAGAACAAGAGAGGTCTGAGGAAGAAAGCTCTGTTGGTGATGCCTTAGCTCTGGCTTTCAGCTGTGCACGTTTCGGCTCGGCTTCGCAGTTTCTTTTTGCTTCATATTCACCAGCTCCCCTTTTTATGAGGCCTCGCCACTTTGTACGATCCTGTGCAATCTGTTCCCATGACTCTGTTGGTATGTAGAAGTCTTTAAGGGAGGCTTTGAGGGTGTCCCTGTATCGCTTCTTCTGACCACCATGGGAGCGTTTTCCTACTTGAAGTTCTCCATAGAGGATTTTCTTTGGCAAACGTTCATCAGGCATTCTGGTAACATGGCCTGTCCATCTTAACTGTGCCAATTTCAGAAAAGTATGTACACTCTGCATCCCTGCCCTTTTCAGGACATCTATGTCTGGAATCCTGTCTTGCCACTTGATCTTTAGAAGTTTTCTAAGACAGCTTGTATGGAAGTGGTTCAGTCTTTTGGCATGCCGTTGGTAAACTGTCCAAGTTTCGCATGCGTATAATAGTGTTGGCAGCACTACTGATCTATATACTTTCAGCTTTGTGTCGTCTGATTCCACTTCGGTCCCAGATACTTCCACGTAGCCGGCCAAATGCTACACTAGCTTTGGCAATTCTAGCATTGACTTCATCGTCAATGTGCACAACTCTAGATAGTGTGCTTCCAAGGTAGGTGAACTTGTCTACCACTTGCAGTCGTTGACCTTTCACTGTGATGGTAGGCTCCTTGTAAGCCTTGCCAGGTGCCGGCTGATATACTACCTCAGTCTTTTGATGCTGATTGTGAGATCATAGCTGTCACATGAATCAGATGCTTGATCCACGCCTTTTTGCATTTTCTCTTCTGTTTGAGCACCCTTTGTCAGAGTATCTGTGGTGCAATTAAACATATAAAGCTTGGATATTGGTTCATACAAAACCCTTGTATAGCAATGCGAAACTAATTGCATTTTGGAGAAACGCATGCCCTTTGCCTAATATTGGTTTAGGGTTTTGCCAAGCAACTGTAAGTTCTATTAAGCGTATAGTACACATGTGTATACTAGTACCCAATATACACCCAACTCGCGATAAATTAATCTGTACATTTGATGTCTGAATATAAATTGACACTGATTGTTTAAAATTCTTGTCGCGTTTTGTAAAACGGCGTGTATTTTATGAAATTTTGATGAACATTTTAGTTAGCAGAAATTACGTCAAATATTATGTTTGGTCTTCATACAGTCTTACAAAGTATAGTTCGTCAACAAAGGTTTTGAAGTTAAGAACATGAAGAAATGCGCATTGATTCCCAACATGCATGTTTAAGACTTACATAAGTACAATACAGGGTTCTATACAAATATTTTTATCCAGAAACAATAAGCTAGAACGCCCGAAAGATGTCTGGTAAAACTTAAAATGTGTCATTCGAAATAGTATCATAAAATTTGCAATCAAACGTTTTCTTACAGGTTTATTGAAGCGGCCATATTGGATGAAAAATCGAACATTTTTTAGTGTTAATCGATTTCTGCATCCCTTCTAATATAGGCTATAGGAAACGGTAGAAGGTTTATTTGAAACGCAGTTTGTATGCGAAATTTAAAAAAAAACAACATCATGTCAGACAGGAAAATGGGGTACTCTCCCTTAAATACGAAAAACGACCGGGTATCACTAATGACGTCATGTTTGCATAATCGTATGAGAAAATAAATATTCTGCTTTCTGTTTTGAGCATTTTTTTATTTCTTTTTTTTTTATGATTTAACCTGAATGCACAAGTTTTTTTGTATACTTAGAAATTGTTAAGTATCAACTTGGCCTCCATAGAAACGTGCGAGTTCTCGCGAAACATGTCCAGGCTTTCTTCTTGTATCGAAATAAATCGTATATCTTTCCGGCGCTAGAATTAGCAAAAAATGAGCACTAGAGTCCGTACTATATGTCGCGCATAACAGACAATACAACGCCTATGGAAAGTTAACTCTTGTGTCCGTTCACATCCTTAAACATGTGATTTAAACTAGGACTTTTAATCCTTCGAAAACATAACGTGATTTAAACTAGGACTTTTAATCCTTTGAAAACATTTGTATTCCTCTTCGATTGGGGAATCTTTATAATAAACTGTTGGCATATTTGTTACCTTAGTTCATTACATTATAACCGCTGTCTTCGTTTGTTGGATTCGATCAATAGATCTCAAACAGTTTTTGTGTGTGTTTTGGAGATTAATATTTTTACTTATTGCTTGTCGTCTAGATTGAATGCTGTTTAATTTACGTGGCATCTCTAACGTACTGTCTAATATACAGTTTTTCGGCCTCGAGCAATAGTGTAACAGATTGTCCACAGAATCCTAGGGCCAATGGTTTTGACTATACTCTAAACAGCCATGAAATAACTGTTTTATTACACAATCCATCTAGTACACAGCATATTAGACCATAGAACAGACTCTATGTGATTATACGATATACAGGATAATTAGCTCGATGACTTCTATATTAAAACACATAGTATTACTAACAACTGTATGGATTATATGCTTTTCCCAGTTTATCTAGTACATGGGCCAAAGAACAGCCAATAGAAACGACCGGCAAATAGAACTGACCAATAGTAAACAGTATTGGCCGGTATGATACACTTGCGTTTCCTGTAAACAAAGTCGTGAACAATAAAATTGACAATAAACAATAAAAAAAAAACACATACCGACCGACCAACAGAACTGGCCAACAGCCAAATATATCGGTCAGTATGATACTCACACTTGCGGATTCCTATCAACAAAGCCGTACAATAGCAATAACGCAATACTTTGTAACTCTGTATATAGTAGATTATATGGATCAAAGCTAGGCCTCGGTTTTCAACACCTCCCCCGGGACCTGGCGAATGTTAATGCATGAAAAACCATGTTTGATCGCTACATGTATTATTGCATAAAAACTGAAAACATTGCTATATTTCGCGTTATTCCTTGCATTATTTTGTTTCGCCTTTTCACCGATGTCTCGCGAACGCATTTTCCACGAACTATGCTCGTTCTAGGGCCGGGCAGTACACATCTCGTAACGGCAGCAAATCTGTAGCCCCGGTACGATCATATTGAAAGTTGCGTAGCCGTGCATTAACAGTGCGTGAATTGCCTTGTTAACGCCCGGCTTTTCGCCCTGTTAATGCACGGCTGTTAATAACGTGCTATACTGCTGTTTATGCAATAATGGATAATAATTGGTTATGTGTGCCGAAGAATAACGTCGTACTGCACGTGTTCACAGACTGATCTAGGCCTTTACTGTTCGATTATTGTATAAGGGGCCATCTTCTTGTGCTACGTATCATATAAATAGAAAAAAAAGCTTTAACCTATACCACTCTCTGGGCTATTTTAGACGGCAAATTTACGTTCTTTTTTTTTCTTATTTTTCCCTGAAAATATGCTTTGACGTTTCTTGCAAATTTTCTACTTAGGAGACAATTTGTACGAAATGTCAAATTCTGTTTCTGGGGAAGATAAGAAAAATATGTTAAAATGTCGTCTGCTGAATTTTCTACCCAACATGCAAAACGTTAACCCATTGACACCTAGCGTCCCATAAAAGGGACACTGGCAAACAGTGTAGATGCAGATCAAACACCGCATAACGCGGCGTCTGATCAGGATCTACATGGTTTGCCATTAACTTCAGAATTTTTTTGCAAAACATGACAATAATAAAAACTAACCAGATACCTCTTATATAGGAAATGGACCTGTCCAAAGAATCAAGGTAGAAGAGTCCACTCGGCATAAATGGGTTAAACAGACACACGAGCTGCCAATACAACGTAATGGTACGTAACGTTCTGTCTACAATTACAGGACAGTTCCTATAATCAAGAATAGGCTGACGTACCATTCCAAAAGAACTCCCTCGGTTCAAGGACCTGATACATGTAAAATAGTTCTTAAATAAGCTTTTAATAATATAAATAACAGAAACTTCTCAATCTGCAATACGCATATGACATAATTTGCAGACTACAAGTGATAAATATTTTGTTATTTTTTCAAGAAAATATAAATTTACTGTTCATGAAATATCAAGTTTTTTAATTTATTTTTTTTTTTATTTAATTTATTTATATATTTATTTATTTGTTTATTCATTCATTTGAAAAAAAAGCAAAAGTACTTAGAATATAATCATCCTATACTACTTTTGCTGATATTTACATTTAGCATACAAAGTGTTAAAACTGAGGGACATCTTTAACGTCAACGGTTTGACCATTGCAGTTTAGTAGAATATCACTTATCTAACAGTTGTGATCTCTTACATGTATCAAAGATACCGTATTTACCCTAAGTATTGGGACATCTTATCTCCTTACCATACTTGTCCTAAAATTTAAAGAAGTCTTTTTACTGCCTGTTGGTGTGTCTAAAATAATGCTGGATGAATGGCAAACAGTGTAGACCCCGATCAGACGACGTATTCTGCTGTGACCAATCTGGGTCTACGCTGTCTGTCCCGGCCAATATTTAGGGCTATTACGGTGCCTATCCTTTCTAAAAATGTTACCAGAATACGACTTTTGTGTTTGTGTCAAGTAAACGGCACGTTAGGTCTGCCTACAATTACAGGACGGTTCCTAGAACCAATGATAGGCCGACGGCAATTTGAACTTTCTTCCATTGTAAGGTGATAAGTTTGCTGCTGAAGACGTATATATCAGTGTTAACAAGTCAGTGAGCATCGCTGATGCTTAATTGCTTTGTGGGTATTTAAGTTGCCTTTTTTAAGTACCTCATGAAATGAGGTTAGTTTTTATATGAATAAGGAACCTTGGCCAGTGACCGCTGTGACAGTTATATGCCTTCTTATCTTGATTGTTGGATTTATGTCTAGTTCTCTCAGAATTATCTTGTAGCGTCTATTGTAACAATTTTATGAAGGGACAAATGGGTTAGGAGAAGATCGCTTGACATGCTGGGTAAAAAAGTCAGCAGACGACATTATGAAATATTTTTCTTTTTTTTTTTTTTTTTTTTTTTTTTTTTTCAGAAAATAGAGTGTGAAAGTCCATGCAAATTGTCTCCTCAGGAGACAATGTGCATTAAATATTAAAGTCTGTTTTCTGGAAAAGATCAGAAAATATCATCAATTTGTCATCTGCTGAATATGCCCAGCGTAGTAAAGGTTAGATGGTAACACATGTAAGTTTGTCTGTACATAATGTATACATGTAACTCATTATGAGACATTTTCGGAACAAATCATGATAAAATATTGAAAAATCTGTGAACTTTTTGTTTGTTTTCGGTCTTCGTCTGTATGTTCTATACTGCCATGAATATCCTGATAGCGGACAGTGATTCAGCGCTTCTGAGCCTTTTCCTGTTTACATATGTTAATGGCATTTGTTTTTCTGGTGGCGATGTCTTTACATATTACCGTATTTACCATATATGTTCGGACAGACAGGCCTGAGCAAACAGTATAGACCCAGATGAGACGCCGCAGAACGCGGCGTCTCATCTGGGTCTACACTGTTTGCCACTCATCCAGCAGTTTTTAGACACAACATCAGGTAGTGAATTGTACTGGTTCAAATTTTAGAACATATATAGTAAGGAGTTGAGGTGTCCGAATACATAGGGTAAATACGGTAACAGCATAAACACACAACTTGCGGTTTGACGTTTTTGCAAAGACAAGTCTAGACTAGTTTTGTGCAGGATGGTGTTACCATTATCGTCGTTCCGAAATAACATAGTTACACTGCTGTATCATTGTAATTTTATGTCATTAGAAAAAAAAGCTACAATGGATTTTTAGGAAGTGTGGGTCGGGAATCTCTGCCATACTGAACATGTACTATACCCACTGAATGTACTTTTTTTGCATAACTTGCGATTTTTTTCGCCATGTATTTAACCTAAAGCTTCAGACGCCTTATTGTTTGTGTTGAGGTTTTACGAATAATGCAAATATTATGTTTTACGAAAATGCAAATATTGTAGACCCTGATCAGACGCCGCGTTATGCGACGTCTGATCTGGGTCTACACTGGTTTAAATGTGTTCATAATTACCATATTTACCCTAAATATTCAGACAGACAGATCTACAGAAATAGTGGAGACTCAGATTAGAAGCCACAGAACGCGGTATTTAACCGGAACTTAAACAGTTTGCATCTCATCGCGCAATTTAAGACACTTCAAAATGGCGTCAAATTAATCTATTTAAATTTAGGACAAGTATAATAATGAGTTAAGGCGTCCGAATGGCGAAAGAATGTGCTCAATTCTGGTTAACCGCTTAGAGGACTAAGCCTGCCCAGTAAACGTGTGGTAAGGTAAACTGACCGCGCTCGACATGACCCCATTGGGTTGACTGGGCCGTAAAACCTCAACACAAACAATAAGGCGTCCCAAGCTTTAGGTTAAATACATGGCTTGTTTTCGTAATGTTAGCTTACAGACGCGTTTGATACTGTAGAATGAAAGGACGAGCAGCAAATGAACAGACTGATCTGGGCCCTGTTGTTCAAAGCGTCGTTAGCTTAACGAGCTCGTTAAGGGTCATTTCGTAAACTGTTTTAGCGGATTCAATATACAATATTTTGATATTTTTTGCTGAAAAAATGTGAGTAGCTTTTGCACTGCAAAAACTACTCACATTTTTTCAGCAAAAAATTTCAGCATATTTGCGTATCACTCGATCAAAAAATTAAAACGAATCGTTAACTAACGACATCGTTAGCTTTGAACAACTGGGCCCTGGGCATTAGCCGCCGTATAGCCATAATGCATATTCATATGGCGTAGTCTAACTAAATATTGTTTTTTTTTTTTTTTATTACGAAAACATGCCTAGTCAAATATACTGAAATTTTTACCACCAAAAATTGAAAATTTTCAGAAAAAAATATGATATTTTTCATATTTCTCCTCATAAAATAGATTTGGGTACTCGTCAGAACCGCCTCGACGAGGCGGTTCTAATGAGTACCCACAATCTATGTTTTTGAGCAGAAATAAAAAAAATAATGTATACCCCTGTAAACTCCAGTTTTACTATATAAAAATGGGGTTTAAGGGGGTCAAAATTATATAGGCATGTTTTCGTGATGTGATACACAATCTGCCTATAGTTGTGGTTCTGTTTGCACTACCTCATAAATCAAAGCACTGAAACCACTGGTGGATCGATTGGCTCTAAGTGTATGAATGGAAAATGGTCCTGAACGGGGCCATTAAACTGTTTCATTTAAACCTTAACTTCCTGTAATTTAAGCAAACAGTGCTGACCCTGATCAGATGCCGCGTTTTGCGGCGTTCTACAGATAACGCTTTTTAAGCTGCAGTCTGGCGCCACCCTGACAAGAATAGCGCGGGTATAAGTAAGTGGTTTGATTTCATTGGTCAATGATAATCACGTGGACAACAAATTTTTGGAAATGTTTGTGTATGTATAATTTGGGTCGAGAAAAGGGGGTTGTCTCAACCCTTAAAACGCTGAGCAAACTCGTAGCAGGCTTTATTCTAAAACTGATTTTATTATTTTCAGAGGACATAGGGCTTTATATTTCGTGTGAATCATCTACTTAAAGGTTTTACGTTTCATGATTTTCAATTTCCATGACCTATTTTCAAATCAGACATTACCTTCCTTTAATAAGAATTGACATTTCATGTGAACCGTCTGCCTCTAAAACAAACTTGACATTTCATGCGAATGGCCTGCTGCCTAGCAGACCACTTACATGAAATGTAAAGCTTTATTTGTAAAAGATTCACATGAAATGTGAAGACTTATTTCCTCAGAAAAAATCAAAGTGTCCTCTGCTGTAGTTGTGATTAGAGTTTAAGGGTTATTGGCAAACGGGCGTCCAGGTACAGTAGGAGTGCTTTATTGGTGTGCGCATGCGCAGTCCAGAAGAATTTTGTGTTCAGTTTTATAATGACGCCTTACCAATGTGTTATCTTTAAACCATGTAATTTCCGCTCAATTTGAATTGTTTTTTTACGTTAAGCAACACTGGGAATATTAACAGTTATTGACAGACTCCACGTCAATTACTTCCCTGCATTTTACATTTAAAGCGCCAATCACAATTGCAGCAAACGACCTTTAGATATCGTTCTTTTTTTTTTTTCAAAGAAAAAGCCTTCATGTTTCATGTGAATCATAATATGCCCGATGAAATGTGAATACTTATTTTCTCTGAAAACATATAAAAAAGGGAATGCCGTCTGATACAAAATATGCTTGGCACTTAACTGGTTAATGGTATGAGATACGCAATTGCCAAGAATTTAATGAATCTCTTCAAGTCTCGTTCATGAACAAGGGAATCAGCCAAACCTACAAATTTTAAAGCATTGATACAGTTCTCGCATTTGCCCATTCCGGTCTGTCTTTGTTTTCGTGCAAGTAAAACTGGTTTAAGGCCCCCGAGTACACCACGAAAACATACCTATATAATTTTGACACCCTCAAACCCCACTTATATATAGTAAAACTGGGGTTTGCAGGGGTATACATTATTTTTCTTATTTCTGCTCAAAGCATATATTGTGGGTACTCGTTAGAACCGCCTCGCCGAGGCGGTTCTAATGAGTATCCACAACATATGTTTTGAGCAGAAATATGAAAAATATCAAAGTTTTTATTCTGAAAATCTTCAGTTTTTTGGAGGTGAAATTTTCTATATGTTTGAATAAACGTGTTTTCGTAATGAGTTTTTTTTTCTACTGACCGTTCCAAGACGGTCCCCTCTGTTCCAGGTCTTCTTTCTTTGTGTGTTCGTGGTTTCAGTTGTGGCGTTTGTTTTGTCATTATTTGTTCCTAATCTACCCAGCTAGCATTCTACGTAAATCTACATCGGGCCGTCATCGGCCCGTCAGCTACCCTGACGGGCCGATGACGGCCCGATATAGATTTACGTAGAATGCTGACTGGGTAGTATTCTTTTGGTTCATCGGGACTTCAAACGTGTGTTAATACAAAACGAAACCTAGAATTTTCTTAATGTTTTATTGTATATTGATTTAAAAAAAAAATCCTTATCATTCCTATGCTTTTTAAAGCAGTATCTTCAAAAACTTAAATGAATTGTACAAAAATCAGGAACTGTATTGATTTAAATGTAGATACCTAATGTGACGAATACTTTGTCTATCTACCATCACGAAAACAGGCCTATATAATTTTGACTCCCTTGAACCCCACTACTAAAACCAAAACTGGGGTTTACTGGAGTGTACTAAAACTGGCCTCGCCGAGGCGGTTCTAACGCGTATCCACATTCTATGTTCTGAGCAGAAATATGAAAAATATCAGAAATTTTTATCTGAAAATTTTCCTCTTTTTTGTTGTAAAATATTGGTTATATTTGAATAGGCGTGTTTTCGTAATGCTGTATTTATGATGTACGAGCAATGAACTCAGATCAGCCTGCAAATTTGCATAGTCTGGCTAGAGTCTGTGCAGAATGCGGCATCTGATCATGGTCTACATCATTCGCAGTTCCCCCAGCATTTTTAAACAAAGGGAGTGAATGTGGCTATTCAAATGATACCCGACATATAGTAAGGTAGTGAGCCCTCGTTACAACGACAAAACAAAATCATTTCTTTTCAAAGATTTTGCCATTAAAAAAAGAACCCTTATTGAACAGAGATATATAAGAAAGGCCTATTTTAATTCTTATATCTTCACAGAACATATGTTTTGGATATTTGTTAGAATCGTCTGATTGAGGCGATTCTAATAAATAATCAAAATATATGTTCTTGAAGTATTAAATATAATATTCTTGCATAATTTATCATTACCAGTCACCTCTTGAGCGTGCCAGTCAAATTATCATTAAAACGAATTGTGTCACTGTATCGAGTAACATTATAAAGAGAGTTGACTTTATATCCATTAATGTATCCGAATAGTTAGGATAAATAAGCGACTTCTGGTCGGACCTATACATTTCCAGGTAACTTTTCATGCGTTCCTAAAAGCAGATTGAATAAAGTCTGTTCTTTTATTCTTCCTTCAGTAATTCTTTTGTCATCGACAAGGATTCTCATTCCGGTTTCGAAATAGAAGTATAGAAATAAGACCAATTTAACATAGACAACAAAATATTGGTGCATCAGAGTATCTATATCACCATCAGGAAAACAGGCCTATTCAAATATACTGAAAATTTTACCACCAAAAAAATGAAAATGTTCAGATAAAAATTCTGATATTTGTCATATTTCTGCTCAAAACACAGATTGTGGGTACTCGTTAGAACCGCCTCGCCGAGGCGGTTCTAACGAGTGCCCACAATCTATGTTTTTGAGCGGAAATATGAAAAGTAATGTATACCGCTGTAAACCCCAATTTTACTATATAAAAGTGAGGTTTAAGGGGTCAAAATTATATAGGCGTGTTTTCGTGATGGTTGTTCGTCTGCATACTACATCTTCTTACAGAACCTATATGGCGGTAAGAACACAGCAAACGCACAACGTCATTTCAACGTTTTCATAACCTCATGATATTACGGCGACGTTGAATCTACGTATTATGACGTTGCGGATTAACTGGAATACTGTTGTCAATACTTTTCTTTTCTCCTGAGCAGTTTATTAGATTTACGAAGGTGATTGGTATACAGTATCTTATCTTCTGAAAAATCTCAATGAATATATAGGTGCACTTTTTCACCTCCATTATACGGTTTCTATTTTCAATTAATCATGTGCTTAAAGACTACGGTATAGTTTGACCCATTTGTTTGCGATGGAATGTTGCGATAGAAGACTAGATGAATAAGATGTCTGTTGCTATAATTTAAAATAGATCACATTTTTTTTTCTGATATAGCAATGTAAGCGTGACTTTCCCATTAGTAAAAAAGATTACTGTAATATGATCTCAAATTCGTTCCAGCTTGCAGATAAAGCTGTGACACAGGTCGAGAAAACTGGGTTCATGTATGGTGACTTCAAACTCCTACAGAAAATCGATGTCAAACTCGTACCTAACTTGAATGATTTTGCAAAACAGATAAAAGCAACATAATTCGTTTAACAGTTTCAACCCTTTAGACCGAGACTCTATCATGTATTTTCCAAATAGTGTAGACGCTGATGAGACGTCTTCTCAGGAACAGTCTCATCAGTATCTATACTGTTTGTCATTATACGAGGGATGTTCGAAATGAATTGCTTTTTGTCCTCTAGCTCGATATCCACGTGGAGCACGATAAAAACCAATACATACCTGTATAGGGCTATTCAATATCTACACAATGGTATATAAATGTACATGTTAGACTAAGTGTAAGGCATAGAATTTGCCATTTGAATACACGCAGTCATTGACCACTGCAGTAAAAAATGGTTGGTAGAAGCGTCGACAAAAAAGATGAAATACGGGCTTACATCAAAGCTCGCTCAAAACTTGGTTGTTCTTTGAAGAAGCTGATGACTGAAATTTCTACTACTTTTGGACCTTCTTGTGTGTCTTATGACACAGTTCGGCGGTGGAAAAAGAAATTTGAGTCTGGTGTAGAGTCCATCAAAAATGCACCGAAATCAGGTAGGCCAAAATCTGCATCTCGTAAAGAAATCGTTTCCAAAAAAAAAGGAAATCATTGAAGGAGATGCCAGATTTACAGTTCGTGATATTGCACGAAAGGTAGGCATATCACTATCAACGGTTCACCTTATTTTGAAAAAGCATTTGAAAGTCAGAAAGATTTCTGCTAGATGGGTGCCACATCTGTTGACTGACGAGCAAAAGAGGCAACGGGTTAAAGTGGCCAAAAAGCTGCTTCAAATGTTTCCAAAATATGATAAAAAGCAGTTTGCCAATGTCGTCACAGGTGACGAAACCTGGGTCCATTATTTTGAGCCCGTCAGAAAGGTTAGTAATAAGATCTGGGCCACTAAACACAGCAAACGCCCAATAATTGCCAAACGTTGTTTGAGTACAAAGAAGGTTTGTATGCAATCTTCTTCTCTGGTGAAGGAGTCGCAATAAAAGTGCCAGTGAAAAAGGGCAAAAGCATCACCGGAAAGTACTACAAAGACGTAGTACTGAAGAAACTGAAAAAGTATTATCAGAAACGACGCCCTGCCACTGGTTTTAAACATGTCCGTCTTCTACATGACAATGCCCCAGCTCATACCTCCGCAATAGTTACGGCGTTTTTGAAGAAAGAAAAAGTAACTGTTTTGCCTCACCCCCCCCCCACCCCCCCCCCCCCCCCCCCTCCCCACCCCGTATTCCCCAGACCTTGCCCCATGTGATTTCTTTTTGTTTCCGAAATTGAAAGCATTCCTTGCTGGGCGGAAATACCAGTCCCGACAGGCACTTGGATCTGTCATTCATCAGTACCTTATTACTGTGCCCAAATCAGCGTACCGTGACGCCTTCAAGAAGTGGATACATCGGCTGAAACTTTGCATTTCTAGCCACGGGGAGTACTTCGAGGGCATGAAATGAGTACTTTTGGGCTAACTTGAAATTTGAAGTCTCCAGATAGAAATAAGCAATTCATTTCGAACATCCCTCGTATTCTTGATTTATGGTGACTTCAAACTCGCCCATCACGAAAACATGCCTATATAATATTGACCCCCTTAAACCCCACTTTTATATAGTAAAACTGGGGTTTACAGGGATATACATTATTTTTCTTATTTCTGCAAAACAACATAGATTGTGGGTACTCGTTAGAACCGCCTCGCCGAGGCGGTTCTAATGAGTACCCACAATCTATGTTTTGAGCAGAAATATGAAAAATATCAAGAGTTTTTTATCTGAAAATTTTCAGTTTTTGGAGGTGAAATTTTCTATATATTTGAATAGGCGTTTTTTCGTAATGCCTAGAGACTCGCATAAAACATTAATGTGTTTCATTAAACAATTAAAATCAAGTGATTTAGATTAGCAAGATGCTTAATACTTTCATCAAGAAAACATACCTATATAATATTGACCCCCTTAAACCTCACTTTTATATAGTAAAACTGGGGTTTACAGGGGTATACATTATTTTTCTTATTTTTGCTCAAAAACATAGATTGTGGGTACTCGTTTTTTTTTTTTTTGTTATTTTTGTTGTTGTTGTTTTTGTTTTTGTTTTGTTTTGTTTTTTGTGTTGTTGTTTTTTTGTTTTTTGTTTTTTGTTGTTGTTTTTTTTTTTTTTTTGGGGGGGGGGGTTTCAAGGACAAACTTATAGATGCTATTTCAAACATTGGTTAACCCTTTCAGCCTAGAAGACGAAAACAGATACTTTTGCAAACAGTGTAGGTCCGGATGAGACAGCCTGTAACGAGCCGTCTCATCGGGATCTACACTGTTTGACAGTCTGTTTTGGGTTTTACACTGAAACCCCTATTTGATGCCGTGGACAAGAGCAAATTCAAAGATGGAAGAGTCCACTTCAGAAACTCAGCGATGAAAGGACTAACAGAAATGGTAAACATCATGAAACCAAGCCGATATAGTTTTGAACCCCTTAAACTCCACTTTTATATAGTAAAACTGGGGTTTACCCCTTCAGCCTAGCAGACGAAAACAGATACTTTTGCAAACAGTGTAGTCCCGGATGAGACAGCTTGTAACGAGCCGTCTCATTGGGTTCTACACTGTTTGACAGTCTGTGTTGTTTTTTTTTTGTTTGTTTTTTTTGTTTTTTGTTTTTTTTTTTTGTTTTTTTTTTTTTTTTTTGTTTTTTTTTACACTGAAATCCCTATTTGATGCCGTGGACAAGAGCGAATTCAAAGATGGAAGAGTCCACATCAGAAACTCAGGAATGAAAGGACTAACAGATATGGTAAACGTCACGAAAACATACCTATATAGTTTTGACCCCCACCCACCCCCTTAAACTCCACTTTTATATAGTAAAACTCAGAGAGGCTGTTCTAAAGAAAACCTACAATCTATATTATGAGCAGAAATATGATAAATATCAGAATTTTTATCTGAAAACTTTCAGTTTTTGGTGGTGAAATTTTCAATATATTTGAATAGGAGTGTTTTCGTAATGAGCTTCTTGATGTCACTTCTTCATGCTGTTGTTGATGGTGTGCCGTGTTGTGATGCCATTGTATGTAATGCGGCCCTTATCCATTACAATGGATGGGCTGTGTTCCGTGATTGACGCCTTTCCGGTTTAGCTTCGTACTGTCGAGCAAGTTAATATGAGGCTCACTGATGAGGCCCGCATTACGAAAACACGCCTATTCTAATATATTAAAAATTTCACTATTAAAAACTGGAAGTTTTCAGATAAAAATTCTGATATTTTTCATATTTCTGCTCAAAACATAGATTGTAGATAATCGTTAGAACCGCCTCGCCTAGGCGGTTCTAACGATTACCCACAATCTATATTTTTGAGCAGAAATAAGGGGTAGACATTAGTTTTCTTCATAAAAAGCAAAGCTTAAGAACCTTTCAGAGGCGCACTGTCCAAGAACTCATTTTGCATGACTTAGGTACACTTTCAGGGTGGGTGGCCGGTTGGGCGGTGTGTGGTGAGGGCAAATCCGTAAATAAAGTTTTTGTCTTCCTTCTGAGAAAGGGTTTACCTAAACAGAAAACGAACTGGAGCGAATGTCTTCCTTTTAGAGTATATCCCTTTTCAGAAAGGACTTTGTCGACAGAAATGCAAATAGAAAGTGACAAAAATTATCTCAGTTGTGAACAAAACATTACGAAAACACGCCTATTCTAATATATAGAAATTTTCACCTCCAAAAACCTGAAAATTTTCAGATAAAAAGCTCTGATATTTTTCATATTTCTGCTCAAAACATAGATTGTGGGTTCGAGGCGGTTCTAACGAGTTCCCACAATCTATGTTTTTGAGTAGAAATAAGAAAAATAATGTATACCCCTGTAAACCCCAGTTTTACTATATAAAAGTGTGGTTTAAGGGGGTCAAAATTATATAGGCATGTTTTCGTGATGAAGGCAGAAAATCTATAAAAATAATCTACATTCTGCATCCAGTCCACTTAAATTCCAAGGCGGTTCCTCTGTTGCAGGTTTTCTTTGTTCGTATCTCCCGTTTTATAAACTTATGTTGTTGTTGTTGTTGTTTTCTTGTTTGTTTGTTGTTGTTGTTTTTGTTTGTTTGTTTTTGTTGTTGTTGTTTTTTGTTTGTTTTTTTTTTGTTTTTTGTTTTTTGTTTTTTCTCATTTGTGTTTTGATGCATCGGGGAGACGGAGCTTTATAATTAGGGTTTCCTCGGTAACTTCATTTATATTTGTTTTATCCCTAAACAATAAAGTACCAATGCTTGCAGGTTAAAAAGTAAGCGGTATTCTCTGAATACTTCACTATTTTGCAGTCTATATTTTCTTGTCGTTGTGATTATTGAGCCCATTCCGGGACATTTCAGAATTGATGCATGAGGCCTAACTGGCCTCAATTAGGTAGTCAGGTCCTGAAAACTTGATACTTCAGCTGTTTTCTGTTTTGTGAGTGGGTTCATTGCTCTCAAGTTTGTTCATTTTTAAAATCTATTAGTTTACCACTTTCTTGCAAAGTTTTATTTTGATTCTATTGACAAAATTGAAGATAGGAAGTAAACCAATATTTGACATCCAGTAGTAGAGTAACTTATCAGAGTATATGTATATGCCATTTCGGTTTCTCATTCCGCACCCAGCTACAGTCGAACCTCGTTATCTCGGACTCGCTTATTTCGAATTACCGTTTATCTCAAAGTGAAAATCTGATCCCTGTTTTAACATGCAACTATGACAACAGGTAACAAAATAATATGAAAAGAGGAGAAATTGCTCCTAAGGAGCAATTTCTCCTCTTTTCCACATTATTTTATATATATATTTCTAACTTCAGGAGTCAAATTACATATTCATTTGTTAAATGTGTTGTTCAATTTATTGTTTTCCTCACTCACTCAACTCTGATATGTCGAGGTACGGATATCTCGAAGTGTTTCAGTGAGTCCCTTGGAATTTGAGATAACGAGAGTCGACTGTATTTAGATGTTTATCTACATTTTCTCTCAGTCTAAGGATGTATATGTTTTATTATGTTTTGTATCGGTTCTAATGACTTTTATAAATTTGAAACTAACCTTTCCTTACTGGTGTTAAGTAATCGTATGTCTGAGAGAAACTTATACTCGTCGCAATGTCTCTTCGTAAGTACTCCTGTTTATTTAAAGTCTTTTGACATACTTTATAAGTAAACCCTAGTCATGCTGAATAAATTAATATGTCACACCTACTTCTAATTGTCAGCCAATCGGTTTGCTTGATCAAGGTTGTTGATACAAATTTACGTACTAATTGACAAAAAATGCAGATTCATATCAGTTCAGACGATAACTGATCTGGATCTACACTGTTTTCAAAGGCAGGGCATAGCCAGGTTCAGCAGGATCATGGTTTTAATTTATAGAGTTTGTCAAAGGAGCGGAACGCCGTTAAGAATGTGCTTACGTTCAAGTCCCAGTATTTTGCATATTGTTTATTGAGTTGTCTATGTCTTTGATTCGAACAAAATTCATATCATTTAAATCAAGATCTCATTTAAGCTTAACAAGCTAGAAGCAGAAACATTGAGTCGTCTTATGTACCGCAGTTTTACTAAGACCGATGTAGACAATACAGTTGACTCTCGCTATCTCGACCTCGCTTATCTCGAATAACCGCTTATCTCGAAGTGAAAACCTGGTCCCTGCCTAAACAAGAAAATCTAACAACATGTAAAAAAATATTGTGGAAAAGAGGGGAAATTGCTCCTAAGGAGCAATTTCTCCTCTTTTCCACAATATTTTCAATATATCTGTAACTTCAAGAGTCCAATTACACATATACGCTCGTATTTGTTAAATGTGGTTAATCGATTTAGTTTTTCCTAAATTCTGCAAATCTGATATGTCGAAGTACGGATATCTCGAAGTATTTCAGAGAGTCCCTTGGAATTCGACATGACGAGAGTCGACTGTACTGTACTTTTGAAAACAACAAAAACTTTCCTCTTTACAAAGACAGCTATTTAAACGAAGTATTGAAACGTATTCCCAGTAAGCATTCTACATAAATCTATAGCGGGCCGTTATCGGCCCGTCAGGGCATCTGACGGGCCGATAACGGCCCGCTATAGATTTATGTAGAATGCTAGCTAGGTTACAGCTTATTTATAAAACGTCTGCAAATGGAATTTGAAGAAAAAATTTAATGTTAGAAGAGTACTTTAGTTAGGAATAAGTTTAATGCATTTTGGCCTGATATACATGTACTCGGTGCATTAAAATCCGGACAATGTTGAAAATAAAATATTACAACAATAAAACGTTTTTTGTACGTATCCAATGAAGTTACGTATCATGTGACCACGCACAACTACTCACCTTCCTGATAATTTTTGTGAAGTGTTATGAACATGTAACTGTCGTGAAGTAGCAGTTAGCGTCATAAACATGGATAGACACCTACATGTATTCGAACGACCGGCGTGAAGACTCGTATATCCTCGGCCATCTCAGCTATACTGCCTTGGAATGGTCAACAGCAGAGCTTTTGTGGGGATGGGGTGGGGTTTTTAACTTTTACCGCTCTTTCAGCAATTTCAGCAGGCGACAAATTATTGATATTTTTCTTAGTTTATCAGAAAATAGGTTTTGCTATTTCATGCAAATGGTCTTCAGACAGTTTGCATGAAATATAAAAGCCTATTCACTCTAAAAAAATGAAAATATCTAGTTGGCGTCAGCTGAATTTTGTACCCAGTACGCTAACGGTTAAACTGGTTTTATTTGTACTTGACTTCATCATTCCTTCTGAAGCAGTACATGTACCTTAAGTCTAACAGGACAGCCCGAAACAACAAGCATCGATACTGAAAGCAGCATGGACATCTAAAGAAGGGTGTCATAATACTAGTATTGAAGCATATAAAACAAGAAAAAAAATGCAAACCTGTGGGCAATGCAGAGGGCCGATATGGAATTTATCGCATTGTATTGCAATATTTGTAAATTAAAAACTGCTCAAAATCTTCTGCCTTCATTTCCGGGGAATAAAAAGCATCCTTCTTAAAGGTAAATAAATCAGTGGCTTTATTTAGTCTGATCGCTTTAATATCTTACACTCCATGTTCATACGAAGCATCCTTGTAAAAATTTGACAAAACCCGATTATTGTGCACCTTCCAGTACTCAGTACTTTGGACTCATCAACAGTCTTCCTTCCTTCCCATCACGAAAATATGCCTTTATAATTTTGACGCCCTTGAACCCCACTTTTATACAGTGAAACTGGGGTTTACAAGGGTATACATTATTTTTCTTATTTCTGCTGAAAACAAATTGTGGGTACTCGTTAGAACCGCCTCGTCGAGGCAGTTCTAACTAATACCCACAATCTATGTTTTCAGCAGAAATATGAAAAATATCAGAATTTTTTATCTGATTGTTTTTTTTGTTTTTTTTTTTTCGTGGTAAAATTTTCAGTTAATTTGAATAGGCGTGTTTTCGTAATGCTTTTTTGTTTTCAGAAATGTTAAACGAAGCTGCACACAGAGAAGAGCCTAAGTGTTAAATTACTTAATATACGGGCTCGTATTTTCGCCTTGACTTTCTGAATACTGATCTCAAACTAAAGCCGGTGTGCCAGCAAAGGCTATTACGGTTCATAAGGTATTAACAACCATTTTAAAACCTGTCAGAGCATCATCGCATTTGTCATTTGACGCATTAGGTAATAGGCGACATTTTCGCCATACATTATTTACATTACCTAACGCGCTTCATGTACAACAATGTAAATTGTCTTAACAAAAGAAGAAGCAGAGTATCAAGGCTCAAGTCTTCATCTTAGCGAGTTTGCGATTCCACAGGTGTATCAATATTATTGTTGTTATATTATATCTTCCCTTTGAGATTTTGCCACCATCCTACAAGAGACGACAATGTTTGAGAAGGAATTTTTAGAACTGGAATCCTCTAAGTAATCGAGCTGCTCTTAAAGGAAAGAAGAGAGCATTTTTCCTAAATTATAGAGTATGTTTTCATAGAGTTATGTCCTTTGAAGGTGCTGTCATTTGTCTTACATTGCATGACCAGATCGAAGTAATTTTGTTTCTGAAAGTTTCTGTATTATCGATTTTGGGGAATTTTGTGCTTGTGCGTGCGTTCGTGCGTGCGGGCGCGCACGAGTGCGTGTGTGTATTATTTTGAATTTTCATGTTATACGTATACTTTAGTATTCCTCTTTTCTCTTGAAAGGTATCTACAAGATTTCTTATTTCCATTTAAATTCTCCCTTGAAAGCATTTAAATGTGTTTTACAAACAAAAAGCACGCTATAATACGATTGAATTCCCTCGGTTGGAAAGCCGTTAATACGAGAATGCGACGGCGTATTAGAGATGTGAGTTAGTTGATGTCTTTGCCTGTTAGTTCAATAGCGCAATAATTGCCACGCGTTAGAGGAGAATGACTACATGTATGTCGTCGCATCACAGTCGCAAAAGTAAGGGACACTTTTTTTTTTTTTTTTTTTTTTTTTTTCTGTCAAGGAAATGAAAAAAACTGATCGGAATACCATGATGTGCGGGCATATTTATGTATTTGTGTCAATGGTGGATCGTTTTCTCACATTGCGGCTCAGTTAGGTGTCTGATTAGGACTGCATTTTGCTCCGCATTACGAAAACACGCCTATTCAAATATATTGAAAATTCTACAACCAAACACGGAAACTTTTCAGATAAAGAATCCTGAAATGTTTCATATTTTTGTTCAAAACACAGATTGTTGGTACTCGTTAGAACCGCCTCGGCGAGACGGTTCTAACGAGTACCCACAATCTATGATTTTTTTAGCAAAATAAGAAAAATAATGTATACCTCTGTAAACCCCAGTTTTACTATACAAAAGTGGGGGGTTTAAGGGGGTCAAAATTATATAGGCGTGTTTTCGTGATTATTACATAAACAGGGTCCTTTTCTTCAGAACATCGTTACCAAAAGGGTAGATTGTCTGCTATGATTTACATGGGAAAAACTTTTGTCACTTTCCATCTGCTTCCCTGCACACAAATGCCCTGCTGAAAAAGGATCTGCTCTGAAAGAAAAATATTTTCTCTCAGAGCGAGCAAAATCTTTCCTTTTAGAACATACACATTTTCATCAACTTTTTGACAGACTTACCTACCCCCTGAAAGTGTATGTATTCCCCTTCACTATGGTGTTAAACCTTTAGTTTTGTTTAACGCTACTGGCTACACATTGTTCTTTTCCACCAGTTTTTTACCAAGAAAGCCCATTCCCTAGTACATGTACCCTTTGTTTGTCTTAACCGCAACGAATAAAATCGGAATGTAAAGAAATGATATAGAAATAACAGAGATACCCAAGAGATGTCTCAATCACAAAACATAGATGCGTCAGCTGATCTGGGCCTTCGCTTTCCACATATTCCCCAGTATACGTACATGTATTCGCATGGCGCTGCCCGGATGAAGGGAATTATTTAGGAGTTATTTAGACACATAAACTGAGAACACTAAACAACACTTTCTCGAGGAAAAAAAACGAAAAGGAGCAGAAACCGAAACACCGCCTTGGAACGGTCCTATAGAATTCCGAAGTATAGAACCATTGGAAAAACAGATCAACTTAAATAATAAAAAAAATAACACTTGGTTTGACTGAGTCTGTTTATGAGGTATAATGAAAAACAATGCAACGTCCCTCGTGATTCATAGTAGCTTTGAGAGAAATTCTGTTTTCATATATTATGCGCGTATGAACCCAATAGTCCTAAAGGGCCGAACACATTCAATAATATCAGCACTACATCAGTCGAAGTTCGTAGTGGCGTTTTACGGCCTCCACTTAGGCACACTGCGATGATGCGATAATAAAATATACCGGAGAAGAGGTCATTTAGTTACGGAACAAATCAAGTTTTGATAGAAAGTAGCGACTGTTTGATCGATTCTATTCAAAAGGAATAACGAAACAATCGTCTCCATGTTTATGTAAATGCTTTCTCACATTATCTAGTTTGCGATTTCTTTTCCTCTTAACTTAGAATTTCTTAACCCTGGTCCTGCTGAGCCCGAACATGCCCTGCCTTTGCAAACAGTGTAGCTCCAGATCAGATGGCTTCTAAAGCAGCCAACTGATCTGGATCTGCACTGTTTGTCATTAATATATGAATTTGTATCAACAACCTGGATCAAGTAATCTGATTTGCTGAAATAATCTGGATATTTCGCTCATCTAGATTTATGTAAATTATGGTGTTTTCAACATATAATACAGGAAAACGGAGGAAGATTCGGTCAAAAACACATTAAAACTGCGAAAACAATATAGAAATAACAAACACTTTGAAACGGGGTTTTAAAACCGGGTCTGTTACTCTACGTAATTCTAAAATTTCCTAATAAAAAAAACAAACAAATAGCATAACAAAGTAATAAAAAAAAAAAAAAAAAAAAAAAAGCACAGCTTATCCCCGTTTTCACTATAATTTATAAGGAACATGGGGGTGTATATTACATGTAATTGTCAACTATTTATTTCTTTTTTCTTTCTTTATTTATTTTGACAGAAGATCTAGGGAGGAATCCTGGTACTCCCACTTTGTCTTAAACCAATAATTAATCATTACAGAAAATGGGAGAGTTATTCAGAGAAAAACACTGGAGAGCTTTAATCAATCGCCTCCAGATTAACAGTTAACTATGACAATGATCAATTAACCACAGAGAGACAATAGGTTTGCATAGATATTCTGACACTAAAGAAGAGACAAAATACCAAATTTACCCTTAATTTTCGCACAATTTATCTCCTTACCATACTCGTCCTAAAGTTCAAACTTTATCATGCTTTCAACATCTTTCAGAAAGTCGTATTTAGCTTGGTACCTTACACAGAAGAAGTAAATTTGCAAACTTTTGTCATGATTTAGTGCTAAGCCATTTGTCGTAAGTACATGTATGTACAAACAGTTTTATTCTAGTCATATGTTTTTAAAAGAACAAATATTTTCACATTTTCCCATAGTAAAAATGAATGCAAACTATGCAGAAATCAGTAGGGTAGGTATTTTGGAGGCAGATTTTTAACAATTTTTAACAATTTTACTGAAATTTTCACACTATTGTTGTGAAACATCAATAACTCAAATTCATCAAAGAAAAGTAAAAAACATTTTCTTAGACAAAATTCCAAAAAGTCATTTTACCATAGAAATTGCATAGGTCAGACCAATTTTAGGCCGTGAATTAAATTTTAGGGTAAACATTTAAGAACAAAACACAGAAACAGAGAAGACAAGTGGTTCAACTATTGGTTTTCATTTACAATGTACTCTAGCATACAGTAGAATTAGCCATGAGTACTCGTCTTTGTTTATCATAGTGATTAATTCGATTTTTTATGTTTTCGCTTTGATGCATTGACTGAGTTGGGAGCCTTTATGTGAATCGAATTATTATGTATTTCTGTATTAAGAGTAGCATCGGGACCCAGGATGAAGTTGGCTAGCTGTAAAAGTGCTTTAAACCCCCGGTGGTTTATTCTACTGACCGTTCTATGGCGGTGGTCCCGGTGTTAGTCTTACTCTTTGTTGCTTTGTGGTTTATTCTACGAGGCGATTTGTTTTATCTTGCCTTATATTATTTTGTTCTTGTGTTTTTCAGTCCTTTTTAGCATTGCGATTACCTCGCTTGGGGGAGAGAAAGCTAATCCTAGGGCTTTTCGTACGTTTATTCGATTTGCGCTTGTTTGCTTTTGTCTGTTTCCCCTTCCTCTTCGTGTCTGGGAAAGACTGCGGTCTGTGATTTTGGCACTCCCTGGACTTTTCTCTTACTTTTTTTTTCTCTTATATGGTCAATCACAGCAAAATATTTTCATTTGAAATCATTACGAAAACACGCCTATTCACATATATGGAAAATTTCACCTCCAAAAAACTGAAATTTTTCAGATAAAAAACTCTGATATTTTTCTTATTTCTGCTCAAAATATAGATTGTGGTACTCGTTAGAACCGCCTCGGCGATGCGGTTCTAACGAGTACCAACAATCTATGTTTTTGAGCAGAAATAAGAAAAATAATGTATACCCCTGTAAACCCCAGTTTTACTATATAAAGGTGGGGTTTAAGGGGGTCAAAATTATATAGGCGTGTTTTCGTGATGTAAAACGCCAAGCATAAAACGTCTTACCGGCTGATGTCGAACGGACAGTAGTTGGAGGAGCTTGCAACCAAAGTTGGAGGAACTAGAAACAATCTAATAATATTGATTTAACATGTTTTATGTAATCACTATTGTACCATTATCAGTTAATACTTATTTGTTTAGGGAGAGGACTACCTAATGTTTATATTACTTGTGTCTTATCCCATTGTGTGTTTTATTGCAATAAAATATGTTTAATCTAAAATTCAAAGCGATCCATTTCATTATCTGATGATGTGACTGATGGATGTTTGGCAAACACATTACGAAAACACGCCTATTCAAATGTATAGAAAATTTCACCTCCAAAAACCGACAATTTTTCAGGTAAAAAACTCTGATATTTTTCATATTTCTGCTCAAATCATAGATTGTGGGTACTCGTTAGAACCGCCTCGGCGAGGCGGTTCTAACGAGTACCCACAATCTATGTTTTTTTAGCAGAAATAAGAAAAATAATGTATACCCCTGTAAACCCAGTTTTACTATATAAAAGTGGGGTTTAAGGGGGTCAAAATTATATAGGTATGTTTTCGTGATGCATGTCATGGGTCTACACGTTTGGCTCAGCCGTGCCTGTCTCTGAATATTTAGGCTATCTACGAACATTACATCTATCTCCAACCATGGCATTACCGAGCTCTGAAAATGTGTTCACTTTCCTTACGAAGCACGACCACGACTCGTGATTACCTCTTTTATATTTTTATTTTTTGGATATTATATTAATTTTAGAAAGGTAGACAGAACTGCTCCATAAATTATTTTTTACAGAACATAACTTATCTTAATGTCGTCGAACTGAATTTAAAGATATTTCGAAGTATGAATCCTTTCGAAGTACAGAGAAATAAAAAAAAAAAAGAAAATACCAGACTTGGCGGATTTCATTCATAAGCAGTAATGAAAAATGCAACAGCTGTCATGCTCCACCAGCAGCTTTGCGTGGAATTTTCGTTTCACATATGGGCCGCGCCATGCAAAACGTGAAAGAAATTCAGCGCAACCTTATGAACGAGGAGAATACGTCATTAACATGAGCTGGTCGAGATATGGAAGCGCTGCACATGATATTTGACATTATTTCTCTTTTTGCTTTACACTGTCTCAGTGCTTATTGTATTTACCCAACGTATTGGGACAGACAGGTCTGATCAAACAGTGTAGACTCTGATCAGACACCGCTTTTTGCAGCGTCTGATCAGGGTCTCCGTTGTTTGCCACATATCCAGCAGCTTTTAGGAGTATAATGCTGGTGTTCTGATTCCACTACAAGTATAGTAATTTGTTAAGGTGCCCGAATATTTAGGGTAAATACGGCAGTGTCAGGCAAGGGTAGGCTACCCAAACCTCGAGCTGAAAACGCTCTAAGCATTTAGAACATTGAAAAATGCAGAAATTATGTAAAGGGCAAGGTACAGCGTACCCCTATACTGCTAATTATTTCCTGTAATGCCGTCAGTATGAATGAGTTTAACCAGAAATACAAGGTATAAATAGCTCCTGACACAGACAGAAAGGATTCACAGAACACAAAGAAATAAAAGCTAACTACTGTCTGAGGGCATGAAGCATTACAGTAATTGAACATTTTTTTAAAAGAAATTGAAGAATTCTACATTGAAAAAAAGGGGCTAAAGATGAATTGATATTTTATCAGGGAGACAACTTTTTCAGAATTATTTACCTTACTTCTGAAAAGGGTTCTACCTTAAAGGGAACGAAACTTCTCCCTATGAGTGCAAAATCTTTCCTTTTAGATTAGACATCGAGAAAATACGCCTATATAATTTTGACCCCCTTAAACCCCTATTATATATAGTAAAACTGGGATTTACCGGGGTATACTTTATTTTCCTTATTTTTTCTAAAAAGCATAGAATTAGGGTACTCGTTAGAACCGCCTCACCGTTTCGGTCCTAACGAGTACCCACAATGTATGTTTTGAGCAGAAATATGAAAAATATCAGAACTTTTTATCTGAAAATTCTCTTTTTAGGTTGTAAAATTTTCAATATATTTGAATAGGAATGTTTTCGTAATGCCTCTTTTCAGACGGCCTTTGATGTACAGCATTACAAAAACATGGCTATTCAAATATACTGAAAATTTTACTACAAAACCATGAAAATTTTCAGATAAAAACTTCTGATATTTTTTCATATTTCTGCTCAAAACATAGATTGTGGGTTGTGGGTACTTGTTAGAACCGCCTCGATGAGGCGGTTCTAACGAGTACCCACTATCTATGTTTTGAGCAGAAATAAGAAAATAATGTATACCCCTGTAAACCCCAATTTTCCTATATAAAAGTGGGGTTTAAGGGGGTCAAAATTATATAGGCATGTCTTCGTAATGGAAAGTCATAAAGATGTCTTCATTGTAAAAAATTTCGGAACATATATGAAATGTATCCATACTTTTAAATACATCCAGAGGGTCTCACAGGGCGTTCAAAGTTCACTAATGCATTCTGGAGTAGAATAAGTAGGCGGACAGCCAATGTCGTAATCTTGGTGTGCTGATATTTTATTCGTTTTGGTGAGGATTAAACATAATTTTATTTTATTGCAATAAAAATGGAATTGAAACACGTTATAATGACATTAGTCAGTGAATTACCCAGGATATACCACAATTACGAAGCACAGCAGCCCTACCGAGACACTAAAGGCAGGAGAGATGAGGAACACTCATGCAACACAAGCTCTTCCAAGGCACCATAACACAGGACTCCTTTGATCAGTTACGTGCCCAAGTCGCCATTTGAATATTACTATCACTTTTGCCTATGTATATGCCTAAATACTGTGACTGTCTCTAAGGATGCCATCTGCTGAACTGTGGTTAAACACTTCATCTTTTATTTGCCTCTGTCATCACGAGAACACATATAGTTTTGACTCTCTTAAACCACACATTTATACAATAAAACTGGGGTTTACAAGGGTATACTCGTACATTAATTTTCTGATTTATTTCTGTTCAAACACACAGATTGTGGGTACTCGTTAGAACTGCCTCGCCGAGGCGGTTCTAACAAGTACCCACAATCTATGTTTTGAACAGAAATATGAAAACTACCAGAGTTTTTCATCTGAAAGTTTTCATTGTTTTGGTGGTAAAATTCTCAATATATTTAAATAGGCGTGTTTTCGTAATGTAAATTGTTTTTCATCGGTTTAGCAACCGGGTTTCCTTCAGCGTTACATGATCTTGTGGTGAAAGAACTGATTCATTTTGCTCCTGCAAATGCAGGCCATTTAGGCCAAGCAACTTTCAAGCCGAGCTTTAAACAGTCACGAAAGACAAACATGCATCTGCGCGATAGCTGTCACCTGAAATCTCAGTCAAACCTTTACTCGGTTAGCAATCTGAAAGCAATTTGAGCCGGGCGCAGCACTTCTTACAATAATGTACGTACGCCCATCTGTGCAGTCTGATCAGCGTCTTTGCTGTCCGCCTGAAGACGCTTTGGATCCTTGGCTCCTACAGGGTGCTCTGCGAAGACTCAGATCAGACTGCGCAGATTCTTCACTGGGCGCACATGCAAGCATGTAGAAAATGCCGTGTCCCGGCTCATATTATTGTTAGGTAATAAATCAGCTGCACTATTTTATTTTTAATATTCAATAACTATATTATAACGATAAATTATTTGCAACACCAGATCATTCATTTACAACCAATCGGAACAGCTGATTTTTTTTTATCGTGCAGGTTGTGTGCCAAATCTTTTGTGTACAAAAACTGATGATTTAGAACTGAACTCATTTGTTTTTAAATTCAATTAAGTCGTCCTCAAATTCCAATTTTAAACTATTCCCAAGACGCCTTCCAATGTTTGTAAATATTCTTCGACCAGATTACATGTAACTTTAAAAGTACGCAAACATTCATGTGGTTGCTTCCAGTGGCCAAAGCGCCGAAAACTTATTCTCTTTGTGTAAAAATAAATACATTCACACATGTACACGGGAAATAATTCTCACATGAATCTTCATCTTTTCCCCGCTCCTAAGGCACATCAAGACATAAATTAACAACCATTACTTTAAATGTAACGTATATATAGCGTAAGCATTCAGACAGACAGGCCTGAGCAAACAGTGTAGACCCAGATGAGACGCCGCAGAACGCGGCGTCTCATCAGGGTCTATACTGTTTGCCACTCATCCTGCAATCTTTAGACTGAACTTCGGGTAGTAAATTTTAGAACAGGTACGGTAAGGAGTTGAGGTGTCCGAATACTTAGTAATAGATATGTCCAAATTTTAGGATAAGTATGGTTAGGAATTGAGGTGTCCGAATAATTAGGGTAACTACGATAGTATTGAAGTATGCGCATATATGTGCAGTTTTTATCCTGAGTATTTAGACAGCGATGTCCAAGAAAATAATGTTGATTCACATAAGAATGATAACAAAAAAAAAAACAAAAAAAAACAATAGTGGCCGAACTGTTTGCGAATCCACTAGCTCTTCAAGCAGCCAAATTCACTTGTTCACAATTCCGGACAAAGTACGTTAAGGAGTTACGGTGTTCGAATTTCATTGTGTTTATAATTATATATAAAACAACTGTGACCTACATGTAAACCCGAGCTGACCCCCTTTCGCTAAGTATTCGGGACAAATAAACCTAAGCAAAAAGTCATTAGGAAAACATGCCTATTCAAATATACTGAAAATTTTACCACCAGAAAAAAAAGATAATTTTCAGATAAAATTCTGATATTTTTCATCTTCTTTCTCAAACCATAGATTGTAGGCACGCGTTAGAACCGCCTCGGCGAGGCGGTTCTAACGGGTACCCACAATCTATGTCTTTGAGCAGAAATAAGAAAAATAATGTATATCCCTGTAAACTCCAGTTTTACTGTAAGTAGGGTTTAAGGGGATCAACATTATATAGGCATATTTTCGTGATGAAATACTCAGATCAGACGCCGCGTACTGTGATCTGGGTCCACACTGTTCTCCAGCAGTTTTAGACACATCAACAGTTAATAAAATGGACGTGTTCAAATTGAAGGACAAACATGGTAAGGAGCTAATATCCGAATACTTTGGTTACTCTGTATATTTTATAAATCCAGTCTTTATAGACATGCTTCTTGAACTATTAGTACTAAGCTCTACATGTAACAACCTCCGCGGAGTCCGATAAGCCTTTAACTCTTTCGGTGCCAAATTTCAAACGACATTTGTCGTCTGCTTTTTTTTTTTTTTTTTTTTTCATTTTAATAAACTATCTTTTGAAAAATGCTTATATGTTAAGTTGAAAGACTGAATGTCAAATAGCGCAGATCCAGATGAGACGGCTCATTGAGCCGTCTCATCTGGATCTGTGCTGTTTGCAAAAGCCTATTATTATCGCCTGTGGCTGTGAAAGAGTTAATCGCCTATTTCGATGTGTTGGCTCTTTGCGTGGATGATCTTTGCATTACGTGTCGTATAATTTTGTGTCGACTTAATCAACGGTGATGCATTCGCCTTCAGCGAAATATCTTTGGCATTGAATTAGTTGCGTCCATTCTTAATGAAAGCTACGCCTAAACGGGCCGCACCATGCGAAAAAGTGTCTTCGAACATTCGCGAAATGCACAGATTTAGATTCATTCCACGCATGCGCAAAGTCTCATCCGGGCATTAGCTTTCCATTGGTACAGGTACATTCAATAATGTCCAATAATTCTGGTAGCGGACAGAGAAGGCCCTGATCAGGCTGAGCGGATGCGTAGGCTGATCTAGGCCTTCACTGTCCGCATGTGCCCGAAGACACGTTTTCGCATGGCTCTCTCCGAATAATAATAAATAATTAATAATTTGCCTTCAGAAACAACGACGGCTGATGTATTGAACTGTATAACTCACCAAAGACTCAATATGTTATGATACAAACATATTTTAAAGGTACAAAAAACATGAGGTCGAAAGTTTAATGCGAGATCCACCTACTATGAAAATTTGTTTTTCTCATTATCGCATAGTTTGATAACCGTTGAAACTTTTTCATGTTCTTTGCTCGCTCGTTAACCGGCATTACTTTATTATCTATAAGAATCTTTCATAATCAAATATGATGTGCAAAGCAAGAAAAAAGGCCATAATGTCATATACAAACAATGAAGGCTCTGATCAGACTGTGCATCCGCGCAGTCTGATCAGGGCCTTCTTTGTTCGTTGCTTACTTGAGCAAATTTAAGTGTGCGAAGAAGGTTTTGACCTTATTATAGAGGGTCATATAATACATATTATATGACCCTCTATAATAATAAAGGGTCATTATATTTGCCCGCATGCGATATAATGACCCTTTAACGTTGCGCATAATTTACCGCATTTGCCCTTAATCTTGTACACCTTAACTCAATTCCGTAATTGTGCTAAAATTTGAACAAGTCTATCTTACTCTCTGTTGATGGGTCATCAGGGTCTATACGGTTTGCCACTCATCCAGCGATTATTAAACACGACATCGGGTAGTGAATTATACTTGTTCCAATTCTAGAACATGTATGGTAAGGAGCTGAGGTATCCGAATACTTATGGTAAATACGGTAACGAGAAAAGTAAATGGCAATATCTCTCTTATTTTTCTCTTATACAATGTACCATAGCACATTCCGTAGTCAAAGAGAGGCATACCATAGGCTGACATTCACGCCCTTTTTCTTTATCTTGAGAAAAACAGAAAAAAAACATGGAGCTGTAACTAGGTGTGACGCAGTTAAATAGTCCTTGGGCTTCGTGCTGAATCATTGGTAGTATTTCCTGTCAGCAATTGAGATAGCCCCTTTTGTAAATTATGTACATTCTAAAGAATGCTATAGTTATAACCCACTTATGCCTGCGTCCCATGAAAAGTACATTGACAGTCAATGTAGATCCTGATCAGACACCGCAAAGCGTGGGGTCTGGTCAGGGTGTACACTGCATTAAGTTCATGATTTTATAATAAATGATTATCATAAAAACAAACCAGACAACTCTTCAGTTGCAAATGGACCTGCCAACAGAAAGAGTTAGAAGAGTGCACTCTGTATAAATGCATTACGAAAACAGGCCTATTCAAATAAATAGAAAATTTAACCTCCAAAAACTGAAACTTTTCACATAAAAAACTCTAATATTTCTTATATTTCAGCTCAAAACATAGATTGTGGGTACTCGTTAGAACCGCCTCGGCAAGGCGGTTCTAACGGGTACCAACAATCTATGTTTTTGAGCAGAAATAAGAAAAATAATGTATACCCCTGTAAACCCCAGTTTTACTATATAAAGGTGGGGTTTAAGGGGGTCAACATTATATAGGCGTGTTTTCGTGATGGTTTAATGAGTGAAGACCCACACAAAAAGTGCATATTTCTGAAGATTACACAATACTGTTGCTATTTGGACATAAACTGCTGTGTCATCTGTGACATTCGCTTCAACGTTATAACCCTAAGCGCGGCGTCTGGTCAGGATCTACAGTTTGCCACACAGTTTTTAGAGACACGATTAGGTAATAAAATGAATTTATTCGAAGTTTAGGACCAGTATGGTAAGGAGATGAAGTGTCCCAATATGTGAGTAAAATACGGTAGGTTATTCGTATTCTCTTCTTCTTTTTTTTTTTTGCAGGAAAACACTAAATTCGTTTAGTTTATGAATAGGACGTTGAGGTATGTACTTTCTTTTCAATGTCTCCCAGAAATCACCGTGAATACGCAAATTTGGGTCACCTTAACCCCCTATCATACAGAGTAGGCTCATGTCTTCCAAAAGTGTTATATGCGTGCATATGCTTAAAGTAGCTACTAAATCGTCTTTCATGGTTCATATTTGAACAACAATTTTACCATCCTGTAGGATACGGAATGTCTTATGTTTATGTAAAATTGGTGATGTCATGTCAGAATCGAATGGAGTATATGGGCTTGTATTTTTTTTAGCTGATAGTGATCGGCCGTATTACATGCCAGCCAACTCATGTCTTCAAGGTGTTTATTCAACGTGCTTCTTTCCAATACCGATTAAGGAAACCATGTATCATAGTCGTTAAACTTTCTTTAGGTGTAACGAATAGAGTACATGGGCTGGCAAACTGGTATGCTGGTGTGGATAGGCTGTATCACATGCCAGCCGGCTCATGTCTTGAATATGTTATTTCTTAACATCACGAAAACACGCCTATATAATTTTGACCCCCTTAAACCCCACTTATATATAGTAAAACTGGGGTTTACAGGGGTATACATTATTTTTCTTATTTCTGCTCAAAAACATAGATTGTGGGTACTCGTTAGAACCGCCTCGGCGAGGCGGTTCTAACAAGTACCCACGATCTATGTTTTGAGCAGAAATATGAAAAAATATCAGAGTTTTTCATCTGAAAATGTTCAGAATTTGGAGGTGAAATTTTCTATATATTTGAATAGGCGTGTTTTCGTAATGAATAGATAAATATACAGTTGAAAGATGCATGGCAGAAGTTCACTAAAATCAACAGTATTGCTTGCAGGATACACATTTCACTCAAGAAGATATTGAGAATTTAAATGACCAATGGGGGAAAAATTATATTCTAAGCAACTATAAGTCTAATTCCAGAGGCGTGGCCATTTTGATAAGTAAAGATGTAGAATTTACCATACATCAACAACATACAGATGAGGGTGGAAATTATATAATACTAGATATCACAATATTTAATCAACGATTAACACTTATAAATATTTATGCACCAAACACTGACTGTCCAAACTTCTTCCAAATAATAGATAACTATATTGATAGATTAAATAATGACATGTTTATTCTGTGTGGTGACTTCAACTGCATATTAGATCCTATACTTGATTGTGATAATTATAAGCACATTAATAATCCCAAAGCTAGAGATAAGGTTATAGAAATGATAAACACTAAAAACATGATAGATCCATTCAGAGAAATGTATCCTGATCTGAAAAGATTCACATGGAGAAAGAAAAACCCACTTAAACAAGCAAGGTTAGACTATTTCTTAATCTCAGAAAATGTAATGCAGAGGGTTAAAAATAGTTTCATTGATATGGCATACCGATCGGACCATTCTTTGATTACCCTAGTGATAAACTTAAATGATATTGAATGTGGAAAATCCTATTGGAAGCACAATAACTCACTGCTTACAGATAAAGAGTACTTAAATATAATAAATAAACATATAGCAGCAACAAAGAAACAATATGCAGTCCCAGTCTATAATTCTGAACAAATTGAAAATATACCAGATTCTGAAATCCAGTTTACTATAAATGATCAATTATTTTTAGAAGTTTTACTCATGGAATTACGCGGACAATCCATTTCATATGCAAGCTTTAAACATAAAGAAAGAAACAAAATAGAACAAACTTTAATAGAAAATATAAGATCAATTGAAAATAACCTGGAAGAAAATAAAATTGAAAATTTAGAAAACTTGAAAACGCAACTTAATGACATACGGCATGAGAAATTGAAAGGACATGTTATTCGATCTAGGGCAAAACATATTGACCAAGGGGAAAAACCAACAAAATACTTCTGTGGTCTGGAACAGCATAACTATATCTCTAAAACAATTAGTAAAATAGAAAAGGAAGATGGGAGCTTAGTTACAGATCAAAAAGAAATACTGAAGGAAACAGAATCTTTTTATAAATGTCTATATTCTAAGAAAAATAATGAATCAGAGCACATAGAATTAGATTCTTATATTGACAGTGATGCAGTTACCAAACTAACAAATGTAGAACCTGAAAACCTGGAAAGTCTGCTTAGCTTGGCTGAAATTTCAGAAACTTTGTTGAAAATGAAAAAATGACAAAAGCCCAGGTATAAGTGGTTTTTCTGCAGATTTTTTTAAAGTTTTTTGGAAACATTTAGGTCAGTTTATTTTGAGATCAATAAACTATGGTTATGCGATAGGAAAACTTTCAGAATCCCAAAGACAGGGCATAATAACATGCATACCAAAAGAAAATAAACCAAAACAATTTTTGAAAAATTGGCGACCCCTGACACTCCTTGACACTGTCTACAAAATAGCATCAGGAACAATAGCAAACAGGCTAAAACAGGTACTTGATAACATTATTTCACGCGATCAAACAGGGTTTTTAAAAGGCAGATTTATAGGGGAGAATACTCGCTTAGTGTATGATATGTTACAGTATACAGAACAAAACAACATAACAGGATTATTAATGCTTATAGATTTTGAAAAAGCTTTTGACTCCTTGTCCTGGTCCTTTATTCATAAAGCTCTGAAATTTCTCAATTTTGGAGAATCAGTAAGAAGGTGGGTTGAAGTTTTCTACTCTGACATAGCATCATCAGTCATACAAAATGGTCATTTGTCATCTTTTTTCCAAATAGGTCGAGGCTGTCGCCAGGGTGATCCTCTTTCTCCATACATTTTCATAATATGTGCTGAATTTTTAGCTAATAAAATAAGACTCAATAAAGATATTAAAGGAATCAAGATTGGAAATTCAGAACATAAGATTTCACAATATGCCGATGACACATCCATATTTCTTGATGGCTCAGATAATTCATTGAATGAACTTTTGAAAGAATTAGACTTCTTTGCAGCTATATCAGGCCTTAAGGTTAATTTTGACAAGACACAACTAGTATGGATTGGCGCTAAAAAATTTGACACTAGCTCTATCAAGACAAAATGGAAACTATTATGGGGTAAACAAACTTTTAAGCTTTTGGGCATTAATTTCAATACAGACCTTACAAAAATGACTAAAGAAAACTATATGCCAAAAATTCAAACCTTAGAAAAGCAAATAAAGCAATGGGAAAAACGAAGATTAACTCCCTTAGGAAAAATAACAGCCATAAAAGTTTTAATGATACCTGCTTTCAATCATTTATTTATTACTCTACCAAATCCAGAACATGATATAATAGACAACATTAATGAGAAACTTTTTCAATTTTTGTGGAATAATAAAGTGAAAATAAAGAGAAATATAGTTATTAATCAGTATCTGGAAGGAGGGCTAAAAATGGTTAATTTAAATGCATTCATTGATGCTTTGAAGTTAACATGGATAAGAAGAATTTTCAATACAGACAGCAAATGGCAGAACTTTATTAAATTACATATCGAATGTCAAAAATTAATAGGTTGTAGTGCACAGTACATTAAGAAAAGGATAGACAATATCAAAAATACATTCTGGGTTGATGTTTTAAACAGCTTCTTGAAATTCAATGATAAGTTGAAAATAACAGATGAAGAATCTGTCATAAAAAGCCCAATATTTCATAACAAACATATCCAGATTGATGGCAACACAATATTTTATGATAGTTGGTACAGAAATGGAGTGAGATTTGTAAATGACTTATTAAAGGAGAATGGCGAATTTTACAATATTCAAGAATTTTCAGAAATATATGGGATCAAAATGAACTATCTACAATACTGGGGAACACTGAATGCAATTAAAACCTACCTAAGAAAAGAGAAGATAGCATTAAGTAAAAAAGGTCCGAATCCATTTATACCTAGCCATATATTGCCTATAAAACAAAACAAGCAGGGAGCTAGGAAAATGTATGACATCTTAAATAAAAATGATGAAATACCAACTGGAAAACAGTCATGGAATAAAAAATATAACTTTGAAGAGAAAGACTGGAAAACCATATATATGTTTCCCTTCAAAACAACAACATACTCTCTTTTGCGTTGGTTCCAGGTAAGTCTAAATCATAACATATTAGTTACGAATAAATTGCTACACTATATGAAAATTAAAGAAGACTCTATTTGTACCTTTTGTACACAAGAAGAAGAAACAATTACTCATCTAATATGGCAATGTAATGTAACTAAAGTGTTTTTGAATTTTGTCACAACTTGGTTGCAGAGTTTTAACATTTATATTGAATTGTCTGAAGAACTGTTTTTATTTGGCTTAGAAAAAGAACAAAGATTAACAAGTATCATGAAGTTTTTGTTACTATATACCAAATACTACATTTATTGCTGTAGATGTAATAAACAGCCACCAATTGTTACCGTATATAAAAAAAGATTACATTTTATGTACAAAATTCATTTGCAAATAGCGCGTGAAAATAATAACTTGGAAACTTTCCTAGAGGAATGGAATCCATACCAACTGCTATTGAACGACATTAATAGTATTTCAGTAAACTGAAAATAAATGTATGATATTATGTTAGAGCCAATCCATGCTACTTGAATAAATTTGTATTTCAATTATTATTATTTTTTTTTTTTTTCTGTGCTGGGCAGGACCCCCCTCCTCCCCCCCTCCCCCTCACACACACTCCCCACCCCTGCCCTTTTGTTGCCAGGTTTAACAAAAAAGCCATTGCATATCTTATATCTCATTATAAACATATATATTAAGAAGGATGGGAGATAGTATGAGAGATGTTGATATTTCTTATTCAACTGTATGTATTTGATTGTATTGATATGTATTGGAAATTTAAAAAAAAAAAAAAAAAATCAACAATAAGCAACTAAAATTGATAAATTTAGTAGCTGTCTGTTTTCAGTTAATGTTGGTGAAACAGAGGCTGCACTTCTCCTGCATTAAGCAAAATAATGGTGATAAATGTACTATCAATCTTGTCTCTATTCTTATATTGACGTGTGTAATTCGTAGTTGTTATCCAACATACTCATTTCGAAAACACTCCTATTCAAATGTATTGAAAATTTCACCACCAAAACCTGAAAGTTTTCAGAAAAAAATCTGATCTTTTTCATATTTCTGCTAAAAAAAACATAGATTGTGGGTATTCGTTAGAACCGCCTCGTCGAGGCGGTTCTAACAAGTTCCCACAATCTACGTTTTTTCAGCAGAAATAAGAAAAATAATGTATGACCCTTGTAAACCCCAGTATTACTATATAAAAGTGGGGTTTAAAGGGGTCAAAATTATATAGGTATGTTTTCGTGATGTGTTGTATTATGTTTGATGTGTATATGCGCATGGGCCTTATACATGTAGGTTTATTGCATAATTTAATAAAGTATCGTATCTCAAAATTTAAACAAATTCATTTTACGATCTATTTATTGTCTTAAACTGCTGGATGAGTGAAAATAATGTAAATTCTCAGTCTGTGGAATCTGATTTGGTTCTACATTGTTTGATCATGCTTGTGTTCTCTAGTATTTATGTTAAAGGTAAAAACGATGCATTTATGCCCAGCACTGTATTCAAAAGCTGTAAAATTGCGAGTTTTAGCCTTTATTCAAATTAACATTTTTTTCCTGGATGTACATATATTTATTTATCATTTAAAAAAAACTGATGCAGCGATTAGGATTGAGCATATATTTTAACACAGTTTACTTGTTCAAAGGTTGTATCTCTTTGAGCAAAGACACTAGAAAACTGTCATTTTTTAATACATGTATATTTCAGAAAATAAAACATTGTATAAAAAATACAGGCTAAACCAACATAATAGGGGAGGGGATTTGTTCACTAGGCTTCCTTCTGAAAAGGGGTCTGTTCTAAAGCAAATGATCGCTCCACTGGGAGCATTTTTTTTAATTTTTAGCAAACACCTCGTTTCAGAAGGAGCTTGGTATGCAGGAAAGCAAACAGGCAGTTACAAAAATTACCTCCCTTGTAAAACTGGCGGAAAATCTACTAGTTGTGTCGAGCCCCCTTGAATTATTTTGGCTCTTTCAAAGTCAACCGTTACTTTTATTTACCGACATTTCATATAAGGATCAAGTGTTATGTGCATTTAAACTGTTATCTCATCACGAAAACACGCCTATATAATTTTGACCCCCATAAACCCCACTTTTATATAGTAAAACTGGGGTTTGTAGGGGTATACATTATTTTTCTTATTTCTGATCAAAAACATAGATTGTGGGTACCCGTTAGAACCGCCTCGTCGAGGCGGTTCTAACGAGTACCCACAATCTATATTTTGAGCAGAAATATTAAAAATATTAGAATTTTTTTCTCTGAAAATTTTCATTTTTTGGTGGTAAAATCTTCAGTATATTTGAATAGGCATGTTTTCGTAATGTATTCTATACTCGTCAGTGGTTCTATACGTAGACGTCAAATGCCTGGATGCCTAGCTAAATACCGAGGCATTCGCTGTTTTTCCAATGCTTGTCTTGTTCTGTTATTCTGCTGAGAACATGAGAAACTACGTATAGAGTCATCGTCACGAGAACACGTCTATATAGTTTTGACCCCCTTAAACCGAACTTATGTACAGTAAAACTGGGGTTTACAGTGGTATACCTAAATTTTCTTATGTCTGCTCAAAAATATATATTGTGGGTACTCGTTAGAACCGCCTTGCCCAGGCGGTTCTAACAAGTACCAAAATCTACGTTTTGAGCAGAAATATGAAAACTACCATAATTTTTCATCTGAAAGTTTTCATTTTTTTTTTTTTTTTTTTGGGGGGGGGGGGGGGGGGAGAGAGAGAGAGATGGGGGTGGTAAAATTCTTAATATATTTGAATAAGTATTGTTGAGTAAAAACGAAGCATGGTAAGGAGAGAAATGTCACGATATTTAGGATAAATACGATAAGATTGATAAAATGCATGTACCAATGAAATTCTCATTATCTGACAGTGTTCTCCCCTAATTTACATAAAAAACTGTTCTTCAATTATATTTGTTTGGTATACACATCCTATAGGGAATGTCCTTTTTACATAATAAACTGTTCTGCATATCAGTTAGAGAATATCATTGTTTACCCTTTAAGCATTCTTTATACATCTATAGCTGGCCCTTATCGACCTGTCAAGGTAGCTGACGGGCCGATAACGGCCCGCTATAGATTTGTAAAGAATGCCAGCTGGGATAAATCGACCAGTTTATAAAATGCAATTAAATTGGCACTTGTTTATCGCGTAGCATGCTTGGGAAACATTTTCAGCACTGAGATGGCAATATAGAAATATTTTTTTTCTTTTCCCCAGAAAAGAGGTTCTTACATTTCATGCACATTGTCTCCAGTTCAGTACGCTCTTATTACAGGCGTATCCGAAAAGCAAGATCAAATGAGAGCTTCGATTTTTCCAGATTCACAGCACAGTGTGTAATAGAGGTTTCTATACTTCGACTGTCATGAATTTGAAACGATGACCTGTAACATTCCTGTGTCTAAAACTGTTCCAGGCGGCCATTTAAGCGCCATTCAATATTGTAGCAGACAACATAATTATTTATTTGCCCGCGAAAATAGTGTTTGGCTGTCAAATTGAGTCGTCTGCTGCAGTAGAACAACATAAAATATCCAGCTTGATTTTCTCGGAAAAATAAAACAAAATAGAATGCAGCGGCTGCTTTTGTGAAGGAGCGTTAAGGACTAATGTTAAAGATATATGATGAATACATTGTTACTATAACAACGACATCTGACGTTCTGTATCACGTCTTTTGGATGTTCTCATATATCTCATATACGTCAAGTGGATGCTCCCAGAACACATAATCACACGTGATGATTCTGTGATCTGGGAGAATCCACTAGACGTGATTCGGAGCTTCAGATCATAGTACTATATTATGTGTATTTACTGTACGCACAATCTAAAACATGTCATGTTTGTTCGTGCGACGGTGGTTTCATATGTCACGTTTGTTTTGTCATTGTCATTATTTGTTCCTTACATCTCCTTCTTTAGGTGCCCCGAGAAGGTTGTGCTCCGTGATTGTGGTATTTTTTCGGTATTTCGACTTATTTTTGCTTGAACACACCACGCAAGGCATCTCTATTTGCTTGTTACAGACAACACTTTTGTTGGGGAAATATACCATAAAACACTGAATTAAGCAACTAGGGCGTATGATTATAGAGAACAAATATTGACAAAACGATGAAATTATCTTGCCTGGATGATGATGAGTTGATAGCTCAGCTTTCAGAAATAGCTTGCTAATCAAGGTTGCTTCAGCACTCTGAGTACTTCAATTAGTTTCTGTGTAATCCATGGAAAATATCAGTACAAAAAATAACAAATGCACAATTACCTACATGAAGTTCTCAGTAACCTTTGTATACTCAGTGTTTAGTACAGAAACGAATAAAAATTCGAAACCTACCGTTGCATATATTATTCGTTTTTATGCTTTTTTAAATATGGTGGCGTACTTTGGCAAAATGAGTACTTCAGTTAGGTTCCGTGTAATCTAAGGAATATATCATTACTGATAATAAAAATATTAGCTGAAAATGCATTACATGTAGTTTTCAGAGACCTTTATATACTCAGTGTTTAGTACAGAAACGATTAAAACTCAGAAATCTAGCTTACATTTTTATACATATTTAAGCTGTTTTAATATGGTGGCGTACTTTGGAACACTGCGGTAAAGGCGTTGAATATCTTCAAAAAAAAAGGCATTACGCAGACGACAAACTGATTATATTTTTTTCTTATTTTTTTTTTCCACAAAATAGGCTGTGACAATTCATGTAAACTGTCTCCTTACGATACATCAAATCCTTTTTTCAGAATAATGTATAAAAAAAATCAATATGTCGTCTGCTGAAATTTTTGCCTAGCATGCTTAGCGTTAACTGAGAGTACCTGTTTTTCCTCTGGCTCAAATGAAACTATTCGCATATGCTGTTGATTTGCTCCAAATACAGACGTTTACAGTCATTATTTCTCTACATTACTAGTGTCTGTTGTATGGAATGGAGGTGCCCACAAATCCGTTGAAGAGTATTATCCTACACCCACACAAAACAGAATGGAATAGCGATCATTTGGACATACAAATGAAATGATATTAGATGCCGTTTCATTGAGTCTGTTCATGAATGATAGTGTAAAAAAAATACTACAACGTTTTCAGTGTTCCACACCATGTGTAATGTATAAAGGCAATGGTCCGACAGGTCCATTGTATTTAATGATGTCAGCGCTGTGTTGAAGAACGTGGCGATGTTCTACGGCCTCCTAGCTAGCACTTAACGACAGCAGATGCGATTACAAGAAACAAAAGGGTGTCCTCTGATCTTTTTCTTGAAACAACTTTCTAATGTTAAGCTTCCAATCCGCAATAAAACATTACGAAAACACGCCTATTCAAATATACTGAAAATTTTACCACCAAAAAATGGCAATTTTTCAGATAAAAAATTCTGATATTTTTCATATTTCTGCTCAAAAACAAAGATTGTGGGTACTCGTTAGAACCGCCTCGTCGAGGCGGTTCTAACGAGTACCCACAATCTATGTTTTTGAGCAGAAATTACAAAAATAATGTATACCCTTGTAAACCCCAGTTTTACTATATAAAAGTTGGGTTTAAGGGGGTCAAAATTATATAGGTAAGTTTTCGTGATGATGTGCCCTTTGTTTGTTTTATAAAGGTTTGGTAAACAAACCAACGTATGAAGCCTGTCTTGGTTCTCTTCAGTGCTTAGTGCAAACTTGGCAGTATGAAATCCACTTACAACTACAGCATTGTTTGCTGCTTTATCTAATATAACCACAACAAGCATCCTGAAGAAGCCCTGGATACCTCGCTTGAGATGGCGAAAAGAGATATTTTGGTTTAGGTGAAACACATTCAAATATGTTCACGTAGAATTTTAAAATTGCTTATATCGAATAAATTAAAGCATTTGAAGAATTCCTACGACACCCTATCATTTTTTCCTAATATTAGCCGTTTTCCTGGTAATTAAAAAAATCTGACTCTCGAATTCGCGCAGGAAGCATCTCTACATATCGCGCAGGAAGCATCTCTCCATATAATAGGTAAAGACCGATACAGTCGATTCCCTTATTTGTCAATGACGATTAATAAAACGTCTGAATGAAATTCAATTAATGTCTGAGCCAAGAACTGCAGCATACCTTTGAGAGTAGATTCGTTTTGAAGAAGAGGATTAGTGTGTAGGAAGGCAAACAAGAAGTCACAAAAGTTGTCTCCCTTATGACAAATTGCTTAAAATCTACCAAGTGTAGTTTGTTTCTTTAGGAACTTAAGCAGTTAACGAATATGCCTATGCCAAACGAACAAGCTAAGATATAATTTTATATATTATCTGACGTAGGTTTTGGTACAACACGCTGTTAAAACTTTAAACTTTAAAATTGACAATGTCAAAACCAGTCATCTTGTTTGTCATAAAATTATAAAATGTTATTGCCTTTATCATTAGAAATCAATACATTTTAAACAAGATGGAGCTTCAGTACCGGAAGAATTTGCCTTATTTAGCTAAAGGTCCTTAAGCTTAAAGTCTTTAGGTTAATTTTATCAACCAATTGCCCTAAATATTGTCACTATTTAGCATGTCATCTGGCTATTAACCTACTACCTAACGATGAATTAACCCCTTATTCAGATGGATGGATGGATTGATGAATGGTCAAAAGGACGGGCGACGGACGGACGGGCGGGCAGGCAGACAGACAGACAGACAGACAGATAGATAGACAGTAAAAATATTGTTTAAACCAACTTCGATTAATTTCATTTTTCTCCCAAGAGAGGATATATATACTCTTATCTTGTTTTACTAAACAGCTGAAACTAATGTGATATATCCGACATAAGTAGTTAGAACAACACGCTTCATATAAGTTTATAATAAAATTTTAAATTCAAAACTTCAAAATAATAATACATACGGCTGAAATGACCTTCTAAGGCATACCAAAACCGCAGTAGAAATATGGCAGTATTTTTTCCTACTTCAGGTATTAGAGGTTTATAATTCTAATGACGGTGCTATCAGCTCCCTAGAGGGTATTCAACATGTTGTGTGTGGGTTGCATATCATCTGATTGGCTTCTGACTTAGAGCTTTTCAGGGATATATTCTAGTTCTCTTAGAGAAACTGTTATGGTAATAATTTTCAATTTTGCATTTTACAGAAATAATAATCACACATGCCAGCTGCCCAGTCAACGCTTGTTAACATATAGCATGCTTGGTAAACATTTTTGCACATGACATTCTGAAATTTGTTTCCTTTTTATCCAGAAAACAGGATGATATTTCATGCAAACTGTCTCTTTAGCCCTATTTTCTGAAAAGAAAATCATCAACTTTGTCCTCTGCTGAATTTGCTCAGAGAGTGGTAAAGGTTAAAAGACTACAGGAAAGGTAATACAAAACTTGAAATTATTAATTTGTAGCAAGGGTTATAGAAACACAATAATGCCAATCGGTGCTAGAGTCAGGTAGCCACTGATATGGTACTTTCCTCCAGTAAGTCGTTTCAAGGACCATAGTCCTGTTAGTAGAATTATAACCCTCTGCAGGTATCTAAAGTGCATCACTTTTACTTTCTATTTCTGTACTAAATGTACTACGATAACCTCTGTTAACGATGAACATTAAACTTTAAAAGCACGCCCAGGATCTTTTATAGCATATAACAGTTATTAGAATTTCTGAACAAAAACTGCTTTCTCGTTTGAATTATTTTCGAAACGATTCAACATTTCTAAGAATAACCATGTTTGGCATTATTGTAAGTAAACAACAAATATTTACAGCGATTAATAAAAGTAGACATCTAACTAAAATCAGAATTTGAAAGGATTAGATATACTGTCTAGACTTCTTACCTTATGAGGAAGCTCTATGCGAGGCATCATGACATTGGCAATCCCTACTATTTTTAGACTTATATCTGACGTTTTTACCACAGCCAAGCCATAAACAGACTTTCTAACATCATCATAGTGTAGGTTATATTGTATTTCCTTTGGGATCATTGAGCCCATCCTGGTTATTTTGAAAATCGAATACCACTTAAGCAGGCGCTAGGGGGCGTATGCAGCCTCGCAAACTACAGTGTTGCATATGAAGAGACTCAATCAAACAGAGTCTCCGATGTTCGTGATTTTGTGCGTTCTTTGTTTCCAAAGGCAATACTTTTTTGCTTTTATTTTACTTTACTGTATCTGGTGTTGTGACGTATGGCAGCCGTAAAAATTCTCCTTGTACATCTTCATAGTGCAAGTTTTATTTTCTTTGGGCCATTGAGCCCATTCTGGTTATTTTGAAAATCGAATACCGCTTAAGCCGGCGGGGGTTGTGTGTGTGTTGGAGGTGGGTGGTGGGAGGGGGGTGGGGGGGGGGGGCGCGGGGCGTATGTAGCCTCGTAAACTACAGTGTTGCCTATGAAGAGACTCAATCAAACCGAGTCTCCAATTTTCGTGATTTTGTGTGTTCTTTGTTTCCAAGGGAAATCCTTTTTGACTCCTATTTCTAGAAGCCGGACATTAATTCACGTATTTTTCTAAATCTCTCTACAGGCTGATAGGCATGGTGGGCGAAACGTGCTTACCAAATAATGCCTAATATCCATGGACGCCTAATTACACGCCATTAATTTTGGGTTCAATATCTGTCGGTCCGAACTTTCCTTATTTTACCTTTGTGTCTATCGATTTTACGATTTTCCGAAATACGATTTTGCTGCGTCATCACGAAAACATACCTATATAATGCTGACCCCCTTAAACCCCACTTTTGTATAGTAAAACTGGGGTTTACAGGGGTATATATTATTTTTCTTATTTCTGCTCAAAAACATAGATTGTGGGTACTCGTTAGAACCGCCTCACCGAGGCGGTTCTAACGAGTACCCACAATCTATGCTTTGAGCAATTATATGAAAAATATCAGTTTTTTATCTGATTTTTTTTCATTTTTGGTTTGTAAAATTTTCAGTATAATTGAATAGGCATGTTTTCGTAATGTGACCTCAGACTCATTTGAATTAGGGGAGTCTTTGCAAACTATTAATCTCGAATATCAAGCGTCTTTTACTGAAAGAAAAAAGACCGAAGTTCACATGCTGCTTTCGAGTTTTTCAGGGATTGGCAAAACACTGAAGAAATGTTTCTGTAATTCCACATATTTGTTTATAAAGTATGATTTTACGCTACTGTCTGTCAAAAATTACTAAAACATTTCACAATCACGAAAAACAACCTTCCCGAAGCGTCAAAAGAATAAGAATGAGGAAACAAAGAGTGACAAAACAAATACTACATATTGAACTACCGAGATACGAACAAAGATAAGATATGTAAAATAGGATCAGCCTTGAAAAGATCACTAGAAAAACTACCGGGGCGGGGAGACTTAAGTTTTACACGCGCGAAAACTCACTGGAGCTAGCATTCTACTCATATCTATATCGGACCGTGATCGGCCGATAACGGTCCGGTATAGATTTAAGAAGAATCCTATCTGAGTCCCTTGCTGATATGAAGTCTTTTAATTCCGTCTCGACTCATTGAGTTGCAAAGTCAAGAACCACACCTTCGGACATATGCACCCAACGAGGATTCAGATCGATTGCGCATGTTTCATTGGGACTCGTCATATGGCAACAATATACTTTGCAAATCCACAGTACCACCTATTGCAATACGTAATAAACCGGCTGGATTAGTGACAAACCAAGTAGAACCTGATCAGAAGTTTTCTGTTGCGCCAGAACTTCTTCTACTCTATTTGCTAAGGTATTTATGTCCTTGTACTTAGGTTGTTTTTACGTATATTAGACGTAATCCTTCGGTGTCGGACCAGGAAGTGCCACGTATATATAAAATAACCATTTTTTTTTATATAATACAGATTGTATGTAGGCATTTCTCTTGCACATCAGTGGACTGCGATCAGTCTAATGTGGGAATAAGCAGTTTACATGTGTTTAAATGTATCTGTCTAGGGTGTTCAACTCCAATACAGAATACGACTTTATGACTTTATAGCGTAGACCCATCAGCGGCTGACCTGAAAATACGCCGTAGTTTTTGTCATAAGTTCGCTTTGTATTTGGAGGGCCTTATATGGAGAACGAAGAGAAAAATGCGTTGTTGTTATTTGTTCTTTTAGTAATTAAGTTGTTTCCAGAGAATCAGATTTTCATCTAAAAGTATGACCGAGGCAATATATTATTGAATTACCTAAGCCGGAAAATTTATTATTGAACCTCACCAGGAGCAAAGGTGACAAACGTACGCGAACAACGAAGATGAAGTACAGCCGCCTCTTTTACGCAATCAGATCTATGATTGTACTGTTAAACGTAACTGGATTTAGAATGTAAGGGAAGATTGATGTCCAAGTTTAAGATGCAGAGATGGGCAGACTGATCCGGACCAACGCTGTTTACTAAGTATAAAAACAGTTTCTTAATGATCAGGGCCCAGTTGTTCAAAGCACCATTAGCTTAACGAGCTTGTTTATGAGAAACTTGTTAACTGTTGTAGCTAAGGTATTTTCAAATACATTGACAATTTTGCAGCAAAAATGTGAATAGCTTTAGCAATGCAAAAGTTATTCACATTTTTTCAGCAAAAATATCAATGTATTTGCCATATTTCAAGATGGAAATTTTTATGTTAAGTTTACTAACAACTTCGTTAAGTTTTGAACAACTGAGCTCTAACTCGTGTCCTGCCTACTGCCTAAAGATATTATTGATAAATTCTTGATGTACTTATATCAGCCGCGTTTCTTAGAGACACACACGGGCAACGAATGCATATCTGATATTATTTCCAGAATAATTGTTTACCATAATAAAGATTGTACCATTAAGAACTGCAATGTTTGTATATACCCTAAATGTCCTATTCGTATAGTGCATTTCAATTTAAGCATTAAAGTGCAAATCACAACTGCAACATATGTCATTTTTATTTATTTTTTTCCATAGAAAATCAGCCTTGATATCTCTTGAAAATCGTCTACCTTCACATGAAGGTCAAACCTGATTTTTCTCTGAAAAAAAAATAAGAAAACTGAATGTCGTCTGTTACACTTTTGCTTAGCACTTTAAGAGTTAATGCTGCGGTATTGCAAAACCAATCTGAAGATTGACAGCCCAGTACAATACTCATTTTGTTTATTTTATTATCATCGGTTTCCATTTAAGGCATGATTGGACATGTGTTATTAGAGTCCCGCTTATCGACTTTACCCTAACGATTCGGAAAAACATGTCCGAATATAAATGGTAAACCCAGACCAGACTGTTAAAAGATGGATCTGAAAAGGTTCTATTTCTTTGCCATTCAGTCTGTATTTTGGCATAATATGCCTGGTCATAATGACCTGTTCAAGTTTTAAGATAAATACATTAAGGAGTCAGTTTGTCTGAATATTTTGGATAATTTCTATTTGTTTATCTTTAACCCTTTCGGCGCCTACCACTCCGATCGAACGTCACCACCGACAAATGTTTTGTATATTTCAAAATTATCGCTGTTGCCGGAAGTTATTTTTCCAGATTCAATAGAATGTCCTTTTGCCTGGAACACACCCCAGAAGGGACATGTGTGCTCGTTTAATTCGTTTCATCGAATTGCACAAAGCTGATCATTTCCATTTTGTGACCTGTGTAATTTCTATCTAGCCAATAGCAAACTTCCAGACTTGTGGAAATGAGCTACAATAACACTATTTTATACAAAAGAATGGCCCTTTGGATATCGCACACTATATGCCTATTTCGCATCCAGTACAGTGGAAAAAGAAGTACACGAAAAACTAGAACATAATAGCATTTTTGTTTTTAACTTTCTTCGAGATCACGGAGTTTTGTTCCTGAAGATTATACAGCAAACAAACTTGAGGCCATTAACAATATCTTATAAAAAAAACTTAGACAAGGTCGTGGAATTATCAAATTTTACTACTTGTCTTCGGACAAGTACCGAAAATTGACAGTTTCCTTATTACTTGAAGAAAACATAAGTTGTCATTGAAAGGGCCTTGATGTTTTCTTTAAGAAATACGAAATATAAATATAGATAGAGCTATGAAGTCCCTGTCCCAGGACAAGTAAATTGAAATGTCTTGCTTGTCCCCAGGAAAATGTGACAGTACTGATTTCAATTACGGATTGGAAATTCGTGCTATAATGAGCGATATTATTGTCTCAGATAACATTCTTCTTAAATTTATATCGGACCGTTATTGGTCCGACAGGAATAAATTCCGATAACAGTCCGATATACATTTACGTAGAATGATAGCTGGGGTGAGATTTTGCGTGAGTAAATCTGGTTTAAGCTTCCCCCGCCCTCAGTAGCTTTTCCACTGACAGTTTCATAGCTGTTCCTCTGTCATGTGTGTCAATGGTTTCGTATGTAGCGTTTGTTTTGTCATTGTCTGCCTTCATATGAAACGTCAAGCCCATCGTTTGGTTCTTCGGGAAGCTTCATGATTCGGAAAGCTTCGTGATTGTGGAATGATCTGGTGTCTTCACTTATTTTCGACAAGCTCTGGCATACATGCATACGTTCTAAACAAGTAGTTGGAATTACAGGAACTTTTCTTCGGTGGTTTGCAAATCACCTGAAAAATTAAAAGCAGAGTGACCTTGTCTGATGCGAATTTGACTTTAATGTCTCTAAAGCATGACTTCAAGACTCAACGAGTTTTACAGTGACCTAATTTATAAAGTTTGGAAACTTGCTGGAAATTTAGGAAACTTGCATGAAATCCTTTTTAGCTAAGAGATCCAGTTTTGGATAATTCAAACACAAAGGTTACCAATAATGAAAGGATAGGATATATCCTTGATCTTATAAGACAAACTGCATGATTTGTTTCAAGCCCAGTCATGACTGATAGCTATGTTTTCCTGTTTAAATGCATGACGGTGGATAGGGGTCCCAGACGCTAGTAAAATGCTGGCCTAAACCTTTCACTAGAACGTTGAAGCCAAGTGCTCAACTAGTGATTTTCCATCACGAAAACATGCCTATATAATTTTGACCCCCCTTAAACCCCACCTTTATATAGTAAAACTGGGGATTACAGGGGTATACATTTTTTCTTATTTTTGCTCAAAAACATAGATAGTGGTACTCAGTAGAACCGCCTCGCCAAGGCGGTTCTAACGAGTACCCACAATCTATGTTTTGAGCAGAATTATAAAAAAATATCAGAGTTTTTTATCTGAAAATTTTCAGTTTTTGGAGGTGAAATTTTCTATATATTTGAATAGGCCTGTTTTCGTAATGTTTAGCCTTGGGTGCCATTTTTCTGAGGTGATTGCCACAAGCTCTCCTCCTTGTTTCATCATGGGATTACATGTTTTGTTTTATATTGTGATTCACTGACTGAGTTAGTGAGCCTCTATGCGAGCCGAACAATCATTGAGTATCATAATATTTGATCCTAGGATGATGATTTGATACCAGTAAAATCCCGGTAACACCCTGGGCCCAGTTGTTTAAAACTAACGATGTCGTTAGTTAACGAATCGTTAACTTTTTTATCATTAAATATGGCATATATACTAATGGTTTTGCTGAAAATGTGAGTAGCTTTTGTATTACTCACATTTTTTTTTTCAGCAAAAACATAAAAAAAACCTTCGTATTAGATATCATACTTACTAGAAAAGTTAACATTTTACCACTAACGAGCTCGTTAAGCTAACGATGCTTTGAACAACTGGGCCCTGGTAGTTTATACTACTGGCCGTTCTAAGGAGGTTCTTGAGTTGTTATTTAGTTGATCCTGTCCAGATTTGTGATCATATTGTTTTGGAAGAGGGAGCTGGTTTCTGTGTTTTTTCTTTGTTTTGCTTTGATTTTTCTGACCATTCTAAGGCGGTTCCTCTGTTGCATATGTGGTGTTTGTTTTGTCCTTAATTGTTCCTCATCTCTCCTTCTTCTGTTGCCCCGGGTAGATTGTGCTGTGTGTATGGTATTTCCTGGGTATCTTCACTTATATTCTTGTGTCTTGGTTTGTTTGCTCTTCCTCTTAGTGTCATTGGTAGGCGATGTTTTGTTATTTTTGTTGCTCTTCCTGGACATATCTATCTTATTGTCTAGGCCCTCTCCTTTTCCTAATATATCATGAACGATAATGTACACATTATCAATTCTTCAATACGACTGTTAGCAGACGATACCAGACTTGTATAGTAGGCACTACAGTCAACCCATCTAGTTTGGGAAACTCACGCTGGCCTGTTCAAAGTATATGCACTGGCTTAAAAATGACTTGTTATTGGTCAGCCTTTGAAAACGGAATATCTTCGTTTTTTAAAAGAATTTGATTGAACTTATCGCATCACCTGTACATGAATCAGCAATAAAAATACTTCACACAAATATCGAAGTCTTATTTTTTCTGCAAAGCTGTCATGACATGAATATTATGAACATATTTTCAAAGACAGAATAGACTTGTTCTTATTTAAGGACAGGTATGGTAAGCAGTTTCAGTGACCTAATATTTAGGGTATATAAGGTACCCAATTTAATGCATAATGATAACCATCCCATATCATTGTTGTTATAGTATAAGGATTTTAGCATTTATTGGCATTTTCCCTCCTGGACTGTTACAAGGAAGGTTAAAAGGTTAATTCTGTCAAGCGTTAATATGCTGTCGCTTTGAGCTTAAGAATTTAGTTGTACCATATCATAATAAAAGAATGAGCAGGAAGGTGAAAAAGCTAACATTTTCATTTCAGTACACAGGAATTTACAGGAATGGCAGACCAAAACAAAAGAAAGCAAAAGAAGTACTATTATACGTTTAACCTTTACAACTCTCTGGGCAAATTCAGCAGACTACAAAATTATTTTAGTCTTATTCTTAACGGAAAGCAGAATTTGACATTTTATGCAAATTTTCTCCTGTGGAGACAATTTGCATGAAATGTCAAAACCTGTTTTCTAGAAATAGTATAAAAATGTCAATATTACGTCTACTGAATTTTTTTCCCATTATGCTAAACATTAATGTGTACAGTGTTAGTCGTGCAATGCGAAAAGCTGTCTCCGTGACATATGAGAATAGTAAATATCCAGATCAATAAGCAAAGCCAAGCAGTCTGATAAGGGTCTTTGCAATGCTTCGACTTATTCTATGGAACACACACCGTGCTCTACGAGATTGCATGTCGGCCCAGCGAAGACCCAAATCCGCGCAGGCTAATAAGTCTCCTCGAAGCCGCTCTCGATTCTTGGCTACACACAAAGTGCCATGCAAAGACTCTGATCAGCTTGCGCGCACATGTTATCTTGTAAGAAATGTTGTGCACTGGCTCAAATATATAAAAACGTTTTCAACTAGTAAGTTCCTTGTTTCAATTAGATAATTTCTGGCATCATTTTAAGTGTTTTTTTATAAATAGCGTAATGATCTTTTGAAACAAATATTATCAAAATCAAATAATGTTTTTTGTCTGAAAACATCAGGTCAGAAATATATTATAGCTAATATTCAAGGAAACCTAACTATCAAATAAATTTGCCTGCGTGCAAAATGAGTTTAATGACGCAATGCTTACAGAATAAAAAGATTGAATTTAGGCTAAGCCGTTTTAAATGAAATAAATGCTGCATATTGTATTTCTATTAACCGTTCTTGGTAAACAACAGTCAAAATGCATATTTTGCATATCAACTACTGAGCCGTTTATTCTTCGAATATCACACGTAGCAAACGGATACATTTTCTCAGCATACTGTTTAATACTTAGCAGACGACAATTTGAACTTTTTTTTTTTTGTCTTAGTTTTCCCAGAAAATACGAATTGGTCATTAAATACGATACCGGACTAAACCACTTCTGCTACAAGGCGTATCGGAACTTGAATTGTATAATGACTTGGTATAAGTTTAGAAAAGTGTAGGTAAATCTTATATTTTGTGATCAATTTAGTAAAGGAGTTGATCTAATAGGCCGAGAATTTTCCCGAATTCAGGTTGGATTTTTGAACTGTGTCAAATTTTATTCTGTATATATAAGTTTTGGTTGATTATGCTTACAAGAATCAAATTCAAATAATTTTGGGTCGCCTTTTTGCGTTTTTTTCTTTTTTTTTTTTTTTTTTTTTTTTTTTTTTTTTTTACGCTAACATTATCATGAATTTAATTAATTTAATTATGCGTTAATTCAATGTATTTCTGAAATTGCTGTGCATGAAATCTCCAGTACATTTTACTATATAGCCCTACTGTTAATAATACTGTTTTGTGTTGTTTTGTTGTTGTTGTTGTTGTTGTTTTTTCTCCTTGTGCATGCTCAAGTTATTCAGTCTACCACTCACTGCGGCAGCTATATGAGATGGTAAGGGGTTGCATTGGGAAAGATAACGGTAAAACAGGGTAGGTCATTTTTAGGGCTGAATGAATGCTGTTTCACCCCGTGGCCGACAAATTCCCTTTACGTATATATGTAGTGTAAATATGATGGAACAGTAAATAGACAAAAGGATTTTGTCGGTCACGGGGTGGAAGGCACTTCAATTTGAAAAGGTTGTTACCCCCGTTTTACACATAGAAAAGGCTATGACGTTTGTCTTGCATGCGCAAGATCAATACTTAGCGAACCGTTCATATTATCATCTGACAGGTTTAAAAACTTATCTTAAAACAAAACGGAAAATGGTTCAATAATTTGGTAGAACTTGTGTACATAGTATATCTTTAATGTTTACATATAAAAGACGTTTTAGAGGTAGGTGTAAAATGGTTATGAAATGGTTCAATATTTGCAAGAGCATATCCAAAAGTTTATTTGTGATAAAGAAGACATATAAATGAAAACAATCTGTATCATAACTTTCTGGATAGTACTGTTTCGAAAGATGCGAACCCCTCTATTTTTTTCAAATGGAGAATCGGGCCGAGTTATCAGAACAAGCCTTTACAGTGTATTATATGTTATAAACAAAAGGGATATAGTATTGGTGTCATAAAACAATCTGCTTACTTATCGGTTGATTCAATCATGGCTGACTACTTTGCTTTCTCATGGTTGACCATTTTACTTTCCTCTTTAATTGCAAGCCGATGGGTCGGGGGTCAGACTCTATGATAGTCCCGACTTAAAAAACTATTGATTTAGATGGTCTAGGTCGGAACTTTTTTATGTCTGTTTCTCGGATGGTTTTCTTTTGCGCCAGTATTCCAGTGGTGTTATTTGACACACCGGGGACCTCCAAGTGTCTCAACATGTTTCTTTTTAGTTCTCGTCTTTACTTCATTATAGGCTTTTTCTGTGATTCATTAGTTGTCCGTAATGATTTATGGATTGGTTAGAAGACGTACACGCAGACGGACCAAATATATGTTTTACCACAACGGAAGCTTTGGGAGACAAAAGTTGGAATCCCGTAAAGATAGCTTAAGTCTAATGCAGCACAACTGAACTACATTACTGTCATATGAAAAAACAAGACACCTATTCCGTTCTTTTGTTTCCCATCACGAAAACACGCCTATATAATTTTACCCCCTTAAACCCCACTTTTATATAGTAAAACTGGGGTTTACACGGGTATACATTATTTTCTTATTTCTGCTCAAAAACATAGATTGTGGTACTCGTTAGAACCGCCTCGCCGAGGCGGTTCTAACGAGTACCCACAATCTGTGTTTTGAGCAGAAAAAAAAAATGAAAAATATCAGAATTTTTCATCTGAAAACTTTCATTTTTGGGTGATAAAATTTTCAGTATATCTGAATAGGAATGTTCTCGTAAAGCTTTGCTTCCAAGTAATATACACTTTTTAAATAATACTTAAAATAAGTAGTCGCATAGACGTGCCTGAATAAAGTGTTATGATTCTGATACATGTAAGGTCTCTTTGATCGGAATCTTCACTGTTTTTCATTCCTTCAGTTGCCTGCTTTTATACACGTTACCTGTTACTCTAAGAATCTCGTTCGGTAAGAAACAGTGCCCGAATATGGTAATTAAGAAAAAACGAAGGACATAGGCTGCAGAATCGTTCATGTTATAATTTTCAATATTCCTAGATCACTCCGTGTCAATTATGTGATTGACATTGAGTTTCGCCAAGTTGTGAACTACAGTTGACTCTCGTTATCTCGACCTCGCTTATCTCGAATAACCGCTTATCTCGAAGTCAAAATCTGGTCCCTGCCTAAACATGAAAATCTAATAACAGGTAACAAAATATTGTGGAAAAGAGAAGAAATTGCTCCTAAGGAGCAATTTCTCCTCATTTCCACAATATTTTTAATATACCTCTTACTTCAAGAGTCCAGTTACTTATACATTTGTTAAATGTGGTTGTTCGATTTATTTTTTCCTCAATTCTGCAAATTTGGTATGTCGAGGTACTGATATCTCGAAGTATTTTAGAGAGTCCCTTGGAATTCGAGATAACGAGAGTCGTCTGTACCTTATCATAATATTTCAGTGCAGCAAACGATTGGTCTCTGTGTGCATCCGTATGATTATGATCTACAGTCATCGCAAACATTTAGATGGTCCGCAGATTATGGTAGCGAACGAGCTGAATGACGGCTTAAACATACGAATAGCTTAACATGTTGATGTCTCATTTTAGTCAGCTGTGATCGGGCTTTTTATAGTTTAATTAAAATATAATACATAATCGTAATCCACACAAAGTATTTGCTGTATCTTAATTTAAAATAAACACCGTTTTCTACAACTTTATTGTATTGTTATACAAATCAACTAGTTCTAAGTAATTGTACAGCGTAACTTTCTACGTAGGACATCATCAGCGTTAGGCTTATGTGTTGTTATTCGTAAATAGCAAAAAGACCTTCAAGAAGAATGCAACATTGAATATTTCACTTAAAACGATTCGACGATTTTATAACTGTTGCCAGGAAAGTGTGAAGAAATAAAATTATTGTTTTGCTTTTGTTTATAAGTGCCTTAAAGTGGTACATTTGTTCTTGAGAACCGCATAATTTGTGCACTTGTAAGAACCTCAACTGCATGGAATTAGACTATCTTTTTTTATCTTTTTGCAGCCGAGTCTTCATCTTCATTTCATCGCACTTTTCAATATATTTAAATGTAGTTAGTTTTCTATTTTCGAGCATGCTGAGTTACTGATGGGTTTGGGACCATCCCCTTAGCGTACCGAATAATTTGTTGTAGCCGGACTGCATCAGAACTAAGGGTAGGATTAAGTACTCATGGAACCATGCGTAAGTCCCAACCAGTGTAATTTGTTAACTTTAATTTATATGTTTTTTGTTTGTTTGTTTTTTTTTTTTTAGTTTTTTTTCCTTGTTAATGGACAGACGTATTTGAAAATGCTTATGCTGTCCCTGTATTAAGTGCGAGATTTGGCGTGAATAAAATTAAGTTTAACCCTTTCAGCCTAGTAGACCAAAAACAAATACTTATGCAAACAGTGTAGATCCAGATAAAAACGGCTCATAATGAGCCGTTTTTATCTGGATCTACACTGTTTGCTATTTCATTCTAGATTTTTGACTGATTTCTGTTTTAGCAATAGCGGACGTGTTCAAAGTCAAAGGCGGAAGACTTCGTTGCAGAAAGCTAGGAATGAAAGGGTTAAGCCTCAACTACCCACCCCAACACAAACAAACAACAACAATAACAAGAACACATTCTCTGCAAGGAGGTATTTCTATTTTAGGAATGTTTTCGTTCCGTTCTAGATGTTTTGTAATTTTGTTTGGGGTCACTGTACGCTTGGAAGGGCCGTGTTCTGTGACTGCACCAGGCATGGCCTTTCCTGATAATTTTCGCACTTCCTGACCAACCAAAGCAAATACCTGTGCAAACAGTGTCGATCCAGATGATGTGGCTCGTAACGATCCTTCTCGTCAGGATTTACACTGTTTGCCATTCAGTCTTGTTTTAGACTGAAACCCCTGTTTGCATCAGAGGACATGTCCAAACTCAAGGATGGAAGAGACCACTTCAGAAACTCGGGATATAGGTGTTAAAGTACCTCTGTGACATTTACTATTCGTTTCTAGGTTTTGGTTTCGAAGATGCTTTGTCAGTGTTGTCGTCTTACGTCTTTAACAGTTTTTGGATGTCTTGCTGTGTTCCGTGGATATCTCTTTGCTAGGTACCTCTGTCATTTCTATTTTACTGTCTCTCCAATATATACTTTCGTATTTCCTTACAGTTTCTGGTCCTTTGTAATGACTCGAAAGTAGCTAGTCTGGGTAAAAGTAAATATCCATACGTCAGCTTGTCATTCTTGTTCGTGCTTATTGCTCTCTCCCTCACCTTAGAGGGTCTTCGATGGTCGCATAAAGAATTCTCTCTCTCTCTCTCTCTCTCTCTCTCTCTCTCTCTCTCTCTCTCTAATCTATTTATCGTTACTGCATCTAGTCATTACGAAATCACGCCTATTCAAATATATTGAAAATTTTGCAACCAAAAAAAGGGAAATTTTCAGTTAAAAAATCCTGATATTTTTCAAATTTCTGCACAAAACATATATTGTAGGTACTCGTTAGAACCGCCTCGTCGAGGCGGGTTCTAACGAGTACCCACAATATATGTTTTTGGGCAAAATAAGAAAAATAATGTATACCCCTGTAAACCCCAGTTTTACTATATAAAAGTGGGGTTTAAGGGGGTCAAAATTTTATAGGCGTGTTTTCGTGATGGTAACGGATGTAAAATGTCTTCCGGTGCGTCATTGTACATATGTGTAATATTTGTTTTTCGTTTTTTGCGATCATTGGGCCTATTATGCTTTGTATTATTAGTATTTATAGGAGGGTCACTGATGAAGTCATGAAGCCTTATTTTCCGAAATAAAAAGATATTTTGCTTTATGAGGGTCAGAGGGACACGAATGAGGCCTTATTAGCCGAAACTAGCTGGTCTGACAAAGAAAACTTCAACATTTATGTTAGTTTTATTGCTGTGTGTTTATATCATTGCTTCCTTATCCTGTTTACTGAAAGAAAGAGAGAGAAAAAGAATGTGATCCGTTTTGTTTTGATTGTTTTTTATTTACTTTTTTTATTATTTATTTTATTTATTTATTTTTTATTTTATTTTATTTTATTTATTTTATTTTTATTTATTTATTTATTTATTTATTATTATTTTGTTTACTTCGTGTCTAGAATCACGTAATCTTTTATTAGCTTTTTCAGTTATTACTAGATCTGTGATACACTCGGAATGCTTTCATCTAATAATAGCAATGATTTAAACCGTAAACTGACTGCCATAAAGATTTCACTTGAAAATCGAATTGAATGCGACTTTTCATTATTCTGAAAGTCGACATTGCAGATTGCATTCAGTGCTTTAGATCATGAAAGCTTAGCCCGTTTTATATACGGAAAACAAGACACCGGTAAGTGGCCTCGTGGGTTACTATTGTACGGTACTGTAAGAAAACGTACCTTCGGACATGTGCACCTAACGCAGATTCAAAGCAGCCTGCGCATCCGCGCAGTCTCCTCAGAGTCTTTGTTGTTCGCATAAAGAGACTTTGCAGCCTTTGCTATCTAAAATGTACCCTGTTAATATTTTGATCTGACTCAGTTAGTGAGCAGTCTGGGCCCAGTTGTTCAAAACTAACGATGTCGTTAATTAACGATTCGTTAAAATTTACATTGAGTGATACGCAAATATGCTGAAATTTTTTGCTGAAAAAATGTGAGTAGCTTTTGCAGTGCAAAAGCTACTCACATTTTTTCAGCAAAAAATATCAGAATATTGTATATTAAATCCGCTAAAACAGTTAACGAAATGACCCTTAACGAGCTCGTTAAGCTAACGACGCTTTGAACAACTGGGCCCAGATCTGAATCTTCGCTATAAGTACGTTTTCTGACTTTGAGCCTCATTATGTTCTTTAGTGTTCACGATTATTGAAGAACCGACCAGGGTGCTCGTGGCATTCAGATTAAAATCATTACGAAAACAAGCCTATTCAAATATACTGAAAATTTTACCATCAATAAATGAAAATTTTCTGATAAAAATTCTGATACTTTTCATATTTTTGCTCAAAACATAGATTGTGGGTACTCGTTAGAACCGCCTCGCTGAGGCGGTTCTTACGAGTGCCACAACTTATGTTTTTTAGTTGAAATAAGAAAAATGATATATACCCCTGTAAACGCCAGTTTTACTATATAAAAGTGGGGTTTAAGGGGGTCAACATTATATAGCCATGTTTTCGTGATGAAGTATGGAGTGTGCACGAACAGTGAGAATCCGATCACAATGGCTAATTTCGTTATGAAACTTCTGCTTCGTTTTAAAAATATCAAATGTATTATAGTAAAAATGATGTCTATTTAAAAGAAATGCTTAGTTACATAATGGAATTACAATACATAAAAGTATGACACAAACACTGAGGATCCTGGAAGGTTGTTCTCGGTCAATAGGTTTACAGGCATGTAGTTTGCGCACAAATAGTGAGGTCCCAAGACAGGCGCATCTCGGCCGTCAGTTTAACATAGGCATATATCGTGTGAACAAAGGGTGAGAAACCTAACCAGGCTCTTCTCGGCTGACAGTTTCAAATAGGCATGTCATTTGTCCCAAACAATAAGAGGTTCATCGCGAGATTGCTATCGGAAAGTTTAAAATAAGCATGTAGTGTGTGCACGTTTTTCGAGGCTCCTAACCAGGTTCTTCTCGGCCGTCAGTTTTATATAGGCATCTGAAATCTTTTTGACGTCTATGTAGTGATGCACAAACAATGACGACTATCTCCAGATTGCTCTATGCCAGGCATGTAGTGTGTGCATTAGCGTCAAGAACCTTTGTCCGGTTTGACATAATCATTTAGTGTGCACGAACAATGACGGCCTTAACCAGTCTGCACTCTGTTGTCAGTGTGAAATAGGCGTTTAGTGTACACGACCAGTGAGATCCTTAACCAGATGGTCTTGGCATTCGGTCTCATATAGGCATGAAGTGTGCACGAACAGTAAATAACCTAACTAGACTGCATTTGTCTTTTTATGTTACACAGTCAGCCCTCTTTATACCGACACTCTATACAACGAAAATTTCGTTATAATGACCATTTGAATGTCACGAAACCTTCGCTCAAGGGGTGACGGTTAATCAGAAATTATGCAAAAACATTGCATAATATCTTCAAGCAAGATGTCTTCAAGCAACATATGTTTTGGATATTTGTTAGAATCGCCTCAGAGAGGCGATTCTAACAAATATTCAAAACAAATGTTCTATGAGGAAACAAGAATAAAGTAAGGCCTTTCTTACATATCATTCTGTCCATTAAGGATTCTTTAGATCAGCAAATTCAGTAAAATGGCAATATTTTTGGGAACAAATGCTATTGTTTTAACGAGGGTTCACTGTATAAATATGTACAGTGCACAAACAGTGAGAACCCTGTCTGGGCTGCTCTTGGCCCACTACTTTACACAGGTATATAGTGTGCACGAACAGTGATGGTCATAACTCGTTTTTTGTCCTCGATCGTCATTGTCGCCTGTTAACTATTTATGGTTAATACGGAAGTTCTGATCCTGTCTGAACAAATTTAGATTTTAACGAGACATTTTAAAATACTGGAAAGTTCTTTCACATGCCATAAAAGTCATTCAAGCATCTTACAAGTTACCGTAAATAATTTTAAGAGATCGCAACACGCCACAATTATTCATTACATCATATCATTATAGAATTTGACCATGGGGGTGGGAAAGTCAACGTGTAGACCTAAAGCGAATGTCCGGACCCTTATTCATTGATTTCAATATTTGAGCCGCAACGTGAGAAAACGTACCTTTTTTATATATGTGCGCCCAACGACGACTCAAATCAGCCTGTGCATGCGCACTATGATCAGTCTTCGCTGCTCGCATGAAGAAATCTCGCATCATTAACGTTCCAAAAGTGCGCCCAGCGAAGATTCTGATCAGACTGCGCGATTTTTTTTCTTTTTTTGTTTTTTAGCGGACCTGTCTTAATCAGTACTCTTTCAATGCGCGCGCACCGCACTGATGTTACATGTCCGCATCTGCTAAGCAGACACCATTTCCCATGGTTTAGCTCAGTTCTTTAATAGCATGCTCTTTACATTGAACTAGAGACCTTTATTGGATTTCATCTAGATGTTTGTTTTGGTTTCACTTTGTGACGAATCATTTTTCTGTAACTTTGATGCTATTGATCTCATATACAGTATTTACTTGATTATTCCGACATACAGCACTGAACAATAAGGGTAGACCCAGATCAGGATCTACACTATTTTGTTCAAGCAGTTTCTAGACACATGCGCTGGTAGTAAAATTGCCTTACTCAAAGTTTACTTTTTAGTATATTAAAGAGTTAAGGTGTCCGAATGTTTAGAGTGTATATGGTAGTACAGTCGACTCTCGTTATCTCGAATTCCAAGGGACTCACTGAAATACATCGAGATATCCGTACCTCGATATATCAGAGTTGAGACAGTGCGGAAAACAATAAATTGAACAACCACATTTAACAAATGAATATGTAATTTGACTCCTGAAGTTAAAAAATATATATAAAATAATGTGGAAAAGAGGAGAAATTGCTCCTAAGGAGCAATTTCTCCTCTTTTCCACATTATTTTGTTACCTGTTGTCATAGTTTCATGTTAAAGCAGGGACCAGATTTTCACTTCGAGATAAACGGTTATTCGAAATAAGCGAGTTCGAGATAACGAGGTTCGACTGTACTTTTATAATTGTGCCAGTGTTTCTGTTGTTCAGTTATTTCTTCCATGCAGGGGTCCCAGGGTACGAAAGCATAACAGGCACAACCATTGTGCCAATGTTTTTAGTCGTAATGTTAAGTTATAGCATATTCTCTGGACAACTTAAGGAAAGCTTGCTTATTTCATATGCGAACAGTTAAGGCCCACATCACATTGCGTGTTAGAGGAGTCTGTTTATTTTCATGGTCCTACGCATACATAAGACAGATTTCTGTTTGGAGATTGGATGCTCATTCAAGGGAGGCGATGAAAAATTGTTTTGCCTCGCTTCTAAAAAGGTGACTCAAAAAGGAAAGGAGCAAATTAGTTCCTTTTAGAGTATACCCCTTTTTAGAAAGGGCTTGTCGTTCATGAAAGTAAACATAAATGTAACTGTTATCTCCCTTGTCAGAAATAGCGGAAACTCTGCCAAGCGTATACAGCCCTCCTAGCCTGTGCAGGAAAACTATATGTTGTTCTGATCATCACGAAAACATACCTGTATGATTTTGACCTCTTAAATCCCATTTTTATATAGTAAAACTGGGGTTTTCAGGGGGTATACATTATTTTTCTTATTTCAGCTAAAAAACATAGATTGTGGGTAGTCGTTAGAACCGCCTCGGCGAGGCGGTTCTAACGAGTACCACAGTCTATGTTTTGATCAGAAATATGAAAAATATCAGAATTTTTGTCTGAAAACTTTAAGTTTTTTTGCTGGTGAAATTTTCAATATATTTAAATAGGCGTGTTTTCGTAATGTAACACACGTGTTATTATATAGAGGTAGTTCGGGAAATATCAATCCTTGGACCATACTCAAACTACAAGGAACCCTATTTTGGGGGAACCGGGTCCACTTGGTTGACTGTCCGGCGTTTTTACAAGAGAAAGCTTTTTCATGACTTCCTGTTGGCTGTTCTGCGCACAACCTAACTTCTGAAAACGGTTCTACTCTAAAACGAAAGACTTTGCTCTGGTGGTGGCGGGTGTGGGGGGGGGGGGGGGAGGGGAAGAGGTGGGGGGAAGCAAATCCAAATTTAACTGTATAAAGCAAACTTCTGTCTTAAGCAACTACCTGTTTGTGCTCCCTTAGGCGCTTATTTAACATATGTTGGGCTATAACTTTTTTCTTGCCGGCCTCGGTGGCTCAGTTGGATGCGCGTCCAACTGTTGATCAAGAGGTTGCGGTTTCGACCCCCGCCGGGTGGAGATTTGACGATGAAATATTTTCTACGGTCATTCTCTCCCTTCCGCTGATTCAAGAAGGGCAGTTGCCAGTTACTGGCAAAAGAATGTGTACAAGCACCGGTAACCGCTTAGAGGACTAACCCTGCCCACAAGTGTGGTTAGGTAAATTGACCGCGCTCGACATGACCCGGTTGGGTTGACTGGGCCGTAAAACACAAACAAACAAATAACTGTATTCTTAGAGTCTGAGACAAACATCACGAAAACACGCCTATATAATTATGACCCCTTAAATCCCATTTTTATATAGTAAAACTGAGGTTTAAAGGGGTATACATTATTCTTATTTCTGCTCAAAAACACAGACTGTGGTACTCGTTAGAACCGCCTCGGTGAGGCGGTTCTAACGAGTACCCACAGTGTATGTTTTGAGCAGAAATATGTACAATATCAGAATTTTTATCAGAAAACTTTCAGTTTTTGATGGTGAGACTTTCAACATATTTGAATAGGCGTGTTTTCGTAATGTACATCAATACTATTACAAAAGGACATAAACACTTTGACAGCATATGTGATAGTGCTAACTAATGACGTAACAAAAGGAGCGGAGAGTCCAGCATGTGTATTAATTAAGTCAGCTAACGTGATGCTTAATGCCATTCTTAAACCGCAACCAGCTATTAGATGCAATTGCCTTAGGTAGTGAAATTTCAAAGTACTCACTTTGTTCCAACTGATTATTACACCCACGAATAGACCAGACAATTTTGCTAAGAGCAGATCAGCAAATCTATAATTTGAACCGCAACGTCCGAATAAAAATACCTTTGGACATGTGAGCCCAGCAACGATTCTGATCAGACTGCGCATTCGCGCAGTCTGATCAGAATCTTTGCTGGGCGCATTTTGGATAGCCAATGACGCAAAGCTTGTTCATGCGCACAACGAAGACTTATGAGACTGCGGGAATGCGCAGATTGATCTGTGCTTTCGTTGGGCGGACTTGTCAGAAGATACGTTTCTGACGTTGCTTCTTATTTGTTGCTTGTCAACGGCAACAGAATGATATTATTTTGATATATAGACGGACGCAATTACTCGCGCTAATGTCATTACAAGTTCCGTCTATATATATATTAACATTAGAAAGTTGTAAGCTAAATAATTCCAGGAAAATTAGTGACTTTTTTTTTCTTATTTATCACAGGAATTAATGCGTGACATTTCTTTCAAAATGTCGCCTTAAGAAACAGTTTGAATAAAACATAAAGTTTTATTTTCTTTGTAAAACAAAAAAAAAATAATATGAAATGAGCCAACGCATGACAAAAACGACAAAATGGCATGTGCGCCCAGCGAAGACTCAGATCAGCCTGGGTATCCGCCGAGTCTGATCAGTCTTCACTGTGCAATCAATGGGTAGCTAAGGATCTAAGCTTTCTTCAGACGGACAGTTTGCTCTATCTATAGTCAGTAGTTTTAAACATTAATATGATGAAAACATGCCTATATAATTTTGAACCCCTTAAACACCACTCTTATGTAGTAAAACTGGGGTATACATTATTTTTCTTATTTTGCTTAAAAAAACATAGACTGTGGATACTCGTTAGAACCGCCTCGCCGAGGCGGTTCTAACGAGTACCCACAATCTATGTTTTGAGCAGAAATAAGGTAAATATCAGAAATTTTTATTTGAAATTTTTCATTTTTTGGTGGTAAAATTTTCAGTATATTTGAATAGGCATGTTTTCGTAATGACTCTCTATTTGGAACTTCTATAATTTGCTTGTGTAAAGTTAGGCTCCATCCTTTTCAACAGATAATTTAATAAAATGAAGAGCTGAACATAATCGTAAAACGAAATGTTACATATATTCAGAACTGAGTTAAAACCCCTAAACTCATTACTTTTTTAATTAAAAAGTGAATTGCGGTCAAAGAGCCTTAAAATTATGACGGTCCTTTGATGTGACAGCCGTGAATCACATATTTCGCGGTATGCGGCAAGGATGAAAGGCGTAAGGGTGAAATATTCACTTATGTAACTGAAAAGACATTTATTGACATGAAAAAGTTTTATTGGATTTGACCGAATCATATTTGACGTCATATATAAGGTCATGAATTTCTTCTACAATTGACTCCTCCGCAGACCTGGCTGACAACCAATGAAAGCGAAGTCACCTGCTAACATCCAACAGCAAAGGTTTGGATAGACATTTTATATTGATTTTACATGTATATTTTGAATGTACTCGTATTTTATAATGTATGTCTTCAGTAATTCAACCGTTATCCATACGGGATAAGTACCTTCTGCTTTTAGTTAGGGCACTACTAGCTCGTGTGATAGTGTCAGAGAATGAGGACCAAAACAAATTGACGGATTACATAACTACAAAATATTGAGGAGGGTTGGGGTGGGGGAAGCTGGAAGCACACAAGAAGAATAGCAGACAATTAGTGTAAGAATGAAAATATCAAATTGAAGGATATTATTTGCTTTTACCTAGCGCCAAAGAATAATAACCTTTAGCACACTCTTGGCAAATTCAGCAGGTAACAAAGCAGTGATATGCTGTTGCTTTTTTTTTTTTTTTTTTTTTCAAAAAACAGGATTAGGAATTACAATGTTTATAATAAAATATGCAAACAAAATACTTCGCAATGTCGTTTTCTGATTTTATTTTTACCCAGCATAACAGGAACATGCTTTCTGCAAATGGATCACATGGGTAGCGCAAAGCGGGAAATGTATCTGTGGGCATATGTTAATGGCTAAGTCTCAAATCAGCCTGAGAATCCGCATAGTCTGATCATAACCTTTGCTATCCTTGTACATGCTCTACTGGATACGGCAAAGCCCCTTACCCCCATATGACTGTACAGATGCGCAAAGTAATCCGAAATGGTGCATATCGCATATGCTTTTTCTTGATCCGTTAAACACCAACCATTATTATCACATTGTACGAAAATGAGACACAATGAAAAAGCATACATTTGGACATGTTCAGTCTCAAATCAGCCCGCACAACCGCGCAGTCTGATCAGTCTTCGTCGTCCACATGAAAAACAAATGCTCCCTTGGCTGTCCAAACTGCGTCCAGTGAAGAATCTGATCAGACTGCGCGAATCGGAAGGTACGTTTACTGATTTTGCGGCTCTAATAAGTGTGGTTCTTAGCCATTTAGAGTTAATCGGCTTCATAGTGTTTTAACCCATTTGTGCCGAATGGACTATTCTACCTTAACTCTTTGGCCAGGTCCATTTCCCATATGAGGGGTGTCTGGTTAGTTTTTATTATCGCCATGTTTTGTAGAAGTTTCTGAAGTTAATGCAAACCCTGTAGACCCAGATCAGACGCCGCGTTCTGCGGCGTCTGATCTGGGTCTACAGTGTTTGCTAGTGTCCCTTTTATGGGACGCTAGGCTTAAATGAGTTAAATTCACGAAACTAAAACTGCAGATAATAAGTGAAATTACTGACTATTATTCATCGATGCAGGAAAAACCAAAATAATAATGCAGTTATATATCGTTCATCTTACGTCAAACGAGTGTATTTAATTAAATATGAACCGGGCACAGCATTTTGTACAAGGTTGAATATGTGCCTAGCGAAGACTCAGATCAACATGTGCACCGTGCAGTCTGATCAGAGTCTTTGTTGTCCGCCTGTAGACTTTCTGGAATCTGTGAAGACTGATCGGACTGCCTGGATACGCGGTCTGACCTGAGTGCAGGCTGGGCGCACATGCAAAATTGCAGGAAATGCTGTGCAATGAAACAGTATCTGTTAGCAATGTACATTTAAATGCCTGTGTGAAACTGAAGGCCTGCAGCACACACTACATACCCATTACGAAAACACGCCTATTCAAATATATAGAAAATTTCACCTCCAAAAACTGAAAATTTTCAGATAAAAAACTGATATTTTTAATATTTCTGCTCAAAACATAGATTGTGGGTACTCGTTAGAACCGCCTCGGCGAGGCGGTTCTAACGAGTACCCACAATCTATGTTTATGAGCAGAAATAAGAAAAATAATGTATACCCCTGTAAACCCGAGTTTTACTATATAAAAGTGGGGTTTAAGGCGGTCAAAATTATATAGGTATGTTTTCGTGATGTATGTGAAGATGCAGATCAAGTATAGGTCCTAACTGTTCCTGCATATCACACGCCTATATTACAATGACGCCTGAGTTCAGACTTGTTATGGTCATCATTGTTTCGTGCACAGAACATGCATTTGTCAAAACTGAAGGGCAAGAAAAGCCTAGTTAAGATCATCTCTGTTCGTGCACACTACATGCCAATGCGATCATGCAGTCCGTGTTAGAGTCCGCCATAGCCGTGCACAGTAAATACGTAAATCAAACCATGGAAATGAAGGCTGAGACCAATTCCTTCGGGGGAGGTATCTGTTCCAAAATTCTGAAAAAGAGCTACTCTAGAAGTAAAAAACCTGCTCACATTGTGAGCAAATCTGTTTCTTTTAGAGCAGACGCCTTTACAGAAGGGGCTTGGAGTGCAATAAGCAAACAGGAAGTCACAAAACTTGTCCTTCGTGAAGGAAATGGCGAACATTCTAGCAAGTGTACCAATTCCACTTAACAGCTCATCACGAAAACATGCCTATATAATTTTGACCCCCTTAAACCCACTTTTGTATAGTAAAACTAGGGTTTACAGGGGTATACATAATTTTTCATTTCTGCTCAAAAACATAGATTGTTGGTACTCGTTAGAACCGCCTTGCCGAGGCGGTTCTAACGAGTACCCACAATCTATGTTTTGAGCAGAAATATGAAAACTATCAAAGTTTTTCATCTGAAAGTTTTCAGTTTTCGGAGGTGAATTTTTCTATATATTTGAATAGGCGCGTGCCAGTGTATTACACAGGTACGGAGCATCAGATGATTTGATGACTTAATGTTTTTGTTTGTTTGTCTTTAGGAATTTATATTACTATCACATTTTTTTTTTTTTTTTTTTTTTTTTTTTTTTGTTTCATATTTATCACGACTTATCATTATCATATGATAATTCTTTGATTACTTTTCCATGTACGTGCTTTACATTCCAGGATGCACTAGTTAAATTTACCCTAAATATTCGAGCATCTTATATTCCCACTATACTTAGTCTAAAATTGTAACGTCCATTTACGAGTAAAACCTTCTGCTTATATCTCAATCCGCTAGATGAGTTCAAAATCGTTTAGTACTCATAGGACGTTGCATGCTGTTCTATTTACTTTGGCATGTTTGTACGAAGTCGTAGGGTAATATAAGAGTCCTTTTTTTTTTTTTTTACCAGATCAGAGGGTAAAAAAGTGATATTTTCTCTAAAACATTATCATCGTTTTGCGTTGTTCACTCAAACGTACATCATCCAATGCATTCTATTAAGTTAACAACAAATTTGCCACCAGAGACACGCTTGCGTCATCCAAAAGGTATTTACATTTACAAGCAATTTAATCACCGCTAACTAAACAAGAAGATAACTGCTCACTAACTAAAAATAAAATGCTTAACCAGTTTTGGCCATAATAAGCTATCAGAATCCGCGTTAACCCTTTCACTCCTGAGTTTCTGAAGAGAACACTGCCTTCCTTAAATGTGAACATGTCCATCAGAATCTGCACTGTTTGTTATTATGTTTATTATTATTATTATCATTATTATTAATATTATTTTAAAATGAAACCCCTATTTATATCAGTGAACAAGTCCAAATTCAAGAATGGAAGAGTCCACTTAAGAAACTCAGAGATGGAAGGGTTTAAGGAGTATAATATCAAACAATAAAGAACCTGATCGGACACCCCCCATTACGAAAACAAGCCTATTCAACTATACTGAAAATTTTACTATCAAAAAATGAAAATTTTCAGATAAAAAAATCTGATATTTTTCATATTTCTGCACAAAACATAGATTGTGGGTACTCGTTAGAACCGCCTCGGCGAGGCGGTTCTAACGAGTACCCACAATCTATGTTTTTAGGCAGAAATAAGAAAAATAATGTATACCCCTGTAAACCCCAGTTTTACCATATAAAAGTGGGGTTTACGGGGGTCAAAATTATATAGGTATGTTTTCGTGATGCGTCCGGGTCTACACTTTTGCGAATGTAACCGATTTCAGCCTGGAGACCTCAAAATGGGTACATGTAATCGGCAGGGAAACCCCTAAAAGGGTAATCAACAAAGAGTGCAATCCCAGATCAGACGTCACAAAACACGAAGTATGATCAGGATCTACACTGTTTTCATTAAATACAGAAATGTCTATAAAACATATTAATAATAAAACCTAACCAGACACCCTGCTATTGGAAATAGACCTGTCCAAAGAGGTATGAAAGAAGAGTCCACTAGAGATAAATGGTTTAAAAATCTATTTAGCTGAACATCAGGTAGTAATGGGTTATGTACAGCTGGTTAATCATAATATACTCCACGCCACTGAAAACGCGTCATCTATTTTAGATATACATATTCCATACCCTCGGGGGACCCACGGTTGGTGTCACTGTATGCGTCTTATCATAAGAATGTGTGCTTCAGGGGTAGGGTTTTGAACGATTCCTGAGATATTAATTATATGAACTGGATGGGGTGGAGCATACGCCCGGGGGGTCACATGAAAATTGTATACAATGTATCTAAAATAGATAACGTATTTTCAATGGCGTTGAGTATATATTATTGTAGGATTATGCGTTTGTTCTGAAAAGGAAAACTTAATCCTTCGACCATCCTTCCAAGCAGACACAAATACTATGGATCTGAAAGTTAACATCGATAACCAATATAAACTAATTAAGTAAATACGCGAAATAGAGTTTTAGGTAAGATTAGACAGAAAAAAAAATCTTTTGGGCGTCATTATAGGGATGAAACATGGTTTTCCATGCATTAACATGCATTAACATTTGCAGAGTCCGGATTAACATTCTGCAAATGCTTATGTATGGAAAACCAAGTTTGATCGATATTCTTACATTGAAACGTGCTTACTTTTTGCATCAGCACAGCACATAGTTGTGATTGATGCTTCCATTGTTCGATGGCCGTCAATCCGCAGGAAAGTGACGTCTGCATTTTCGGTTTTTAGGATGTTGCTTCAAGGGCAGTGGTATGACGTCATATGAATTTTTGACATTCCCGTGACATCTATGTAGGTGGTGGACTAGGCGACCTAATGGTTAGTGCTGTTGACTTGCAAGCGGAAGGTTGTGGGTTCGATTTCCGCTTTGAGTCGAGGAAATGTTCAGACCATTAATACACCTAGCTTATACTCGACGTGCCCTGGGTTGAGTATAGATGGGACAGGGAAGAGGTTTGGGAAAGATATGGGCACAAATTGTACATGGATGATGCATAAAGCAAGCCAGTACAAAACACGTTCGCCGCTTTTTCCATGTCCCTCTGTGCCTGGTAGCGTTAATTATCTGGGACCAGTTGTTCAAAACTAATTATGTCGTTAGTTAACATATCGTTAAAGCTCTGATAATTAAATGTGGCATATACACTCATTTTTTTTTTTTTTTTTTTTTTTTTTGCTGAAACAATGTGAGTATCTTTAGCAAAAGCTACTGACACTTTTCAACAAAAATAACTGTGAATTTGGTATTGTACTTACTAGAACAGTTAATATTTTGACCACTAACGAGCTTGATAAGCTAACGACGCTTTGAACAACTGGGCCCTGCATAATAACAATACCAACAAATCTATGCAGGTGACGTCCGAATAAGCGTAGGGACTCGTACGTGACATCGATACACTTCGTCGATTTTCTGCCATTGTTTACAAGGTAGACAAATTTTATGACTTCCTGTTTGCTTCCTGCACGTAACCTATTCTGAAAAAGGATCTACTCCAAATGGAGAGAAATTTCTTCCTTTTAGACTAAACCCCTTTCTACAGAAGAAGAAAAAATAATTTGGCAGAGTTGCTCCATTTAATGAAATTGAGGTTATACTTTATCAAAAAGAGAAAATTTTATTGTCTCTATATTTAAAGGGAAGATCCAGCCTAGTCTGCGCGACTACACAGTCTGATCAAAAACTTTTATATCCCCCATATATACTTTGGTAAGCTTCTGCGTTACATGTACATGTATGTAGACGAATAAAGACGACTGAACAGACCATGTGTATGCACCAGCTGTTGATGAGGAGTCACTATGTCATTTTGGGGACATCACGAAAACAAGCCTATATAATACTGACTCCCTTAAACCCCACTTTATATAAAGTAAAACTGGCGTTTACAGGGGTACACATTATTTTTCTTATTTCTGCTCAAAAATATAGATTGTGGGTACTCGTTAGAACCGCCTCGACATTATTTTTCTTATTTCTGCTCAAAAACATAGATTGTGGTACTCGTTAGAACCGCCTCGTCGAGGCGGTTCTAACGAGTACCCACAATCTATGTTTTGAGCAGATATATGAAAAAATATCAGAATATTTTATCTGAAATATTTCATTTTTTGGTGGTAAAATTTTCAGTATATTTGAATAGGCGAGTTTTCCTAATGAATGTCAGCAAATGTCTTACCAAAATGCGACTGAAGGGTAAAAGGCGTGGGCAGCTATTTTAATTCATTAACATATTAACGCTAAGCATGCTTGGTAAAAAAATCAGCAGACAAAAATTTGAAATACATTTACTTGTTTCTTATTTTACCAGAAAATAGAGTTTGACTATCAAAATTGTCTTTTAGGGATACAGTTTGCATTAAATGTCAAATATTTTGTTGTAGGGGAATAGATAACAAATATAAAGAATCTGCTTCTGTCCGGTAAGTGTTGAGATAATAAAGAATTTTTCCAACATGAGATCCGATAATGTGACATAAAGGCACTACCTTTGATGCAAACACACCCAGCCATTTATTTTTTTTTATATTGAGTATAAGATTTGAGAGCAGTTTGTTTACAAACATGCGCCTCACGCACCGGGGTCAAATGAGGTCACGTAATATGTTCGGTAATTGTTTCATTTGCATTTGTTTTGTTTAAATTCAGTAGAACTTATTATTATCTATTCAAAAGCAACTTTAAATCTGTATATCAATAGTTATTTATCATTATTTGGCTTGTTATTTATTGGCCTGCTTACCGTGATGCCAAATTTAAGCTGGCGAACGAGATAAAACAAGTGTGCTACGAGACTTCATACGAGATATGTGTGTCTGAGTATGTTGTCAGCCTCTGCACAGTAATGCAAACACAGCGTGTGTTTGCTATGACAGGACGTTGATTCTGATCAGTGTCTACACGTTTTGCTTAGCGCGGCCCAGTTTGCCTCTTTTAGGGATTTCCTTCATATTTGAGAACTTTCAATTGGCAGTATTATATCAATCATATCCGCTGTAACAAAGCAAGAATTATACCGCTGTTATAATGTAACATTGTGCTGAAAACATATATACCAGAAATTTATCACACAATTATCCAACGACATTCACGATGGGTGTTCAAACAGAATTTCTTATTTTGATCGGGAACGTTCAAATTGTAAGTAATCACAAATGTATTTATTACATGTCTCAAAGTAGAAATGCATAATTTAAGTCACGGAAGCTTTTTTGGTATACTAGTAAGGTACAGGTATCACTACGGGAGATCCAAGCGCCTCTCTTGACCGATATCTCCGTCCAGCGAGGAAGATTTTCAATTTAGGAACACGTCACAAGGGGCAAGGTCTGCAGAATAAGAAGGGTGTTGTAAAACTGTTACCTTCTCTTTTTGCAAAAAAATTGTAACAATGGCAGATGTATGGGCTGGGGCATTATTATGTAGAAGTCGGACATGTTTGAAACCCGTGACTGGGTGCCGTTTCTGATAGTATGATTTCAATTACTTCAATACTCCATCTTTGTAGTATTTTCCAGTAACGCTTTGCCCTTTTTCACTGGCACCTGTATTGCAATGCCTTCACCAGAGAAAGAGATTGCATACACAACTTATTTTGCACATAATGTGCATTTAGCAATTATTGGTCTCTTGGGTGACTCATATTTTATTGGTAACCGTCCTTCAAAATAATGAACCCAAATTTAATCACCATTTGAGATTTTGTTTTCTTTTCTAATATTTTGGAAATATTTGAACAATTGTTTGGCTATTTTAACTCTCTGCTTCTTCTGGCCATCATCCAACAACTGAGGCACCCACCTGGCAGAAATATTTCTAACATTCAAGATATTCTTTAGAATGTAATGAACTCTAGATTGTTTGATGCCAGCCATTCGTTTTATATCACGCACTGTATACCTAGCATCTTTTACAACAATTTCTTTTACTTTTTATATAATTTCTTCACAAAATGCAGACTTTAGCCTTCCAGATTTGGATGCATTTTTTATCGACTAACCCAGAATCAAATTTCTTTTTCCATCTACAAACAGTGTCACAAGATGCATCAGTAGATCCGTGAACAATGAAAATTTCAGCAAATATTTGTTTAAAAGAACAACCCATCTTAGAGCGAGTTTTATGTAAGCCCGTATTTCCTCCTTCTTGGAAACATTTTTACCAATCCTTTTTACCACAGTAGTCAACGACTGCTTGTATTCAAATAGAAAATTATCTATCTTTCAATCAGATTTATAGACACACGTACACATCATTATGCAGGTATTGAAAAGAGCTACATGTATACAGGTATGCATTGACTTATTTCATGTTTTAGGTAGATATCGTGCAAACGACATAATAAGCTACTCTTTTGGAACACCCCTCGTATGACAAAAAATTCAATATCATAAAACAAACATATTAATCCTCCACCATATACGTGTAGATAATCTTGCACTATAAAACAACCCCCACCGTGAGTGAGTTTTCAATACACTTCGTGTCATCTGATATACTGCTCCTTTTAGATTTAAGCCCTGTTCGTAAACCATTTATGCCTAGTGGATTCTCATACCGCACTCTTTGGACATGTCCATGTCCAAATGAAAGGGTGTCCGATAAATTTTGTGGCGTCTGATCTGTGTATTCTCTGCCAATGTCCCTTTTTGGGGAAACTAGGCTTTAAATGGGTTAATAGTATTAATAGTATTACCGGCGGTATATTATTGCAATTATTGTCATAACATAGGAATACATTGTATCATTGGCTGATGAGAAAGGTACTACAACGATTGTATTATTTATAACGTGTATCATACTTCGCCTCACCAATATCGCTTCAGCCCATCCTCACACAAATAAAAGAAAATAGCTTGTTGATCTTCTTGTCTTGGTATACTTTCATACAACTTCTGCCATTTTGACATTCAGAGCTTGATATTACAAATGTGCTCGTAACATTTTATTTCTGAAGACCAGTCTTCGTCTGAATGTCGGAAGACGAAACAAAAAACAAAAAAAAACAAAAAAAAAAAAAAAACACGAAAAGTGAAATACAAAACGGACTTCTTCAAACAGATGGAAAAAACAACTAACTTATTTTTGCTTAAGACTGCGTCTGTTTTATTTTATCACTGACCACAGGAGTCATTTTTATTCTGGATAGTAAGCCGTTATAATTAGTTTTGAGTGGCATCGTAGAAACATCTATGTATGCGATTAGATTGATACCCTTGAACTATTGATGGGTTTTATTAGCATTCCTGTTGAGACAGAAAGAGAAATCACAACGTTACGTATCTTTGTATGGTTATTAACAAGATAATTGATGCAAAACGTGGGAAAAGGGCTCGTATCCCAGTAAGCATTCTTTATAACGGCCCGCTGTAGATTTATACAGAATTCGAACTGGAGATGCAGTCTGATCAAGTATTATGTGTTCGTCGGCACATGCTTCACATTACGAAAACACGCCTATTCAAATATATAAAAAATCTCACCTCCAAAAACTGAAAAATTTCAGACAAAACATTCTGATATTTTTTCTTATTTTTGCTCAAAACATAGATTGTGGGTACTTGTTAGAACCGCCTCGGCGAGGCGGTTCTAACGAGTACCCACAATCTATGTTTTTGAGCAAAAATAAGAAAAATAATGTATACCCCTGTAAACCCCAGTTTTACTATATAAAAGTGGGGTTTAAGGGGGTCAAAATTATATAGGTATGTTTTCGTGATGAGTATCCATTGATTCTATACGGGGCAAAGAATATCCGGCTGATCTTGACCAGCATTGTCCACAAATTGAATAGGGCTCTTTTCAGGCGTTGCGCATCCATTATTACTTCCTACTGTTTTGTTCTCTGGTATAACTTCCTGGGACAGGTCGTTGTCCTGGCCCATTGCTGTTATTTGTTCGGTTCATTGCAACATTCGACCACGAACTGGTACTTCCTGATATATGAACAGCTGAAAGCATAAACGAACCTCATTATGTAAAGAACAGACACCGTATCTACCTTTAAATAAAAATCTAAAAGGTTGCTTTTGGAAACAAAGAACGCACAAATGAACAAAAATCGAAGACTTGGTTTATTGAGTCTCTTCGTATACAGCACTGTAGTTTGCGAGGATGCATACGCCCCTTAGCACCGACTTCTGCGGTATTCGAATTGTGAAGCACGAGAATGGGCTCAGTTATCCCAAAGGAAATAAAACAAGAAGTGTCAATAAGCAGTGCTTATAAGATACCCTCCTGAAAGTAATGGCTGCCTTCTGGGTACTGAAAAGCAATGTATTAAACTGTATATTTGCATCAAGTTGTATGTAATTGGGGAAACTTATACAGACTGACAGACGGATTGACATATGGATGGACATAAATGATAAAGTTAAAGTGGCTGTCATTTTGTCGGAAATGATTTTTTTCAGTAGCAAACGTCTTCACGCATATGTTCAATATATCTTTAAAGAATCTGCTAAGTGTCTGTTAAGTAAGCTGATTTTTTCCACGCATGCACTATCTCAGATGCACTACTCTCAGACCATACAAAAAATGTGTCAAGAATTACCAAAATGGCTAAGTTCAAGAAGCTATCGTTTTTACGAAAATGATTTTCAGCATATTACTGTTACATACACATGTCTGTTTTGAGTCTGCAAAGCATCACAATTGCTTCAACAAATACTTTAAGATGAGTTGATTTCAGTGTGCGTGCACTATATAGTAATGCCAAAGCAACAAACAGAAAACCTTTAAAGAAATTAACCCCTAGGCCAATATTCTTGTGTAACAGCAACATCTCATCAATAAATATCAACATTTATGCAAACTATGTATGAAGATTCCTGATATTATTTAGCAAGATAAGAAACAGAAATTTTAACACATTTTCAAGAAAAACAAAAGGAAATTACTGTAGGAATTAATACCTACATAAAGGCCCTTGTTTGTCACAAACAGCAGCATCTCATCATTATCAACATTTATGCAAAATATGAAAAGAGTCCTTGAATTATATAGCAATAGCAAGATAAGAAACAGATACCATAACATCTTGAAAAAAAACAACAACAAAGGTATAAGGAATTAACCCCTTCGACCTTTATTTGTGCCTAACAGCAATATCTTATTAATATCAACATTTATGCAAACTATGAAGATTCCTTAAATAGTTTAGCAAAACAAGAAGCAGAGACGTAACGGACGGACAACGTGAAAACAGTATATCCTCATAAACACTGTTTCCACGAGGTGTAAATATAGTCTACACTATGATGAAATATGAGGAGACGTTTTACGGCCGCCACAAGGGCCATTAACATCAGCTGCAGGTTTCCTTAGAAACAAAGAATACACACAAGAAGCGTTCGGGCAGACTGGGCTGAGCAAACAATGTAGACCCTGGTCAGTTGCCACAGAACGTGGCGTCTGATTTGGGTCTGCATTGTTTGCTACTTGTCCACCATTTTAAGACATACAGTCAGGTAGAAACATAGACTTCTTCACATTTAAAGACAAGTCTGGTATGCATTTATTAATGTGTCCCAAGACCTAGGTGAATAAGGTAAATGTACAGTCAACGTATCTCTGCATTGTTAAGCATTGATGCTAACAGTCTCACAAACGAACATTAGCTTACAGTGTACATGTATATCATATTCCGCATCCACAGAATGCGGTTTGTACTGTTGAATGTCAGTGTCACATTTTGTAAAAGCTTCAATATTTAACCATGCTTTCAGGTTTAACATTTCTTTCTATTTCTTCTTTACTTTAATTTGACAAGGGAGGTTATAAAGTATACAAACGTGGACATCTTTTTATGATGCAGTTCTTCACGTATGCTTTTGTCCTTTGCACTGCTCATCGGCCATATATTGATTCAGAAATCAATCGCATTAGACATTTTATTAAAATTCCACTGAATAATAAGAGAATCGAATTTACTGATATGTCCGGTATATTTAGAGATAAACCTGTAGTTTCTGTTATAGCAGATTTTCAGAAATACCGAATCATCAAATGTATATAATTCTGATGAAATAGAATCCATTCTTGATATTAAGATTGATTATTTCTGAATCATAAGATTGTAACGACTCAAAATAGTGCTATCCCGCGGCTGACCCTATAATCACTGGAAATTTGATAATTATTTTTTAATCTAGAATCCGCTCATTTCAAAATGACCTAAACAGAGATAGCCTATTCGCATCAGCTTCTACAAGGTGTCGATGAGAAACTTTTGTTGCTTAAGAGCAACTTGGTGCACGCTGGTGCAAACAAAAGCCTACGCTTTAAACGACTGGAAATTAAGCATGTTTTAAATAGTAGATTGCGCAATTCTTCCTGTTTTAAAAAAAATCCGAACCATTTACCACGTAAACCTAAACGTTCTTGCCCACCAGATAAGGAAATCCTGCATTTAACCTTGGGATTGAAATTCTTATCCTATTCAGATTATCCTACTCAGGATAAAATAAAAATCGAGAATTCTCAGGCGTTCGATATGCACTGATTGTAAAGGATGTCACGTACACCATCGTTAAGGTTTTTACGTCACTGAACGTTATGACATCATTAAACGCCCAAGTAATGTCATCGCAATATGGCGGTCGTCAGCAATCAAAATGACTGCATTATCAAAACGTCTACGTTCAGAAACTTAAGGCGTGCAAAAATATCATGGGGGTGAGGGGTAGATAGAAAAATCCGTCCTTCGGCAAGCCTCGTGATGCCAGACAGTGATTATCGGTGCGGATTTTTCTGTCTGCCGCTCGCACTCATGATAGAACCTTATACTCTTTTCGCTATCTGAAGCAAAGTATCCTAGATTTTCATAGACGGTTTCTTTAGGACCCAGCAGACGAAGCTATAATAAACGGTCTAGTTGTTTGACTCATTATAGTGTAGTAATACTTAGTAGTGGAAACTTGCAATAGGCAGTGCTAGGAGCTACATTCAGAATTCCAATGATGAGAAGTCAGTTGTAGATGAGCATAAAATCCATACTGCCAAGTTTCCAGTTAGTATTAAAGAGAAGCAAGACAGGCTTTCTAAACGAAACCTTTAACACCATAAAAGCGCTAAGCATTGGACAGACATGCCAGAGTAAACATAGTAGACTAGATGCAATTCTGCAGAACACGACATCCTATCAGGGTTTACATTACTTGTCTATGTGTGGTGCAGACTGCTGGGCAGATCACAGGCTTGTTGTCAGCAAACTCAACCTGCGCATTCAGCCTGCTCAGCGGCCACAAGGCAAGAAGGTGCCAAAGAGACTGGATGTCTCTTAGCTGAAACAAGACAGCAAGAGGCAAGCCTTCATCAATGATATCTGCAGCCGATTAGATGCAATGAATCTCACTTCAGATGATCCAGGAGAGAACTGGACAGTCTTCAGAGACATCCTCCAACCTTCAGCAATGGATTCCCAAGGACTAGTATCTCGTAAACACCAAGACTGGTTTGACGAGAATGACGAAGAATTCCAAGGACTCCTTGAAGAGAAACACGAAAAACACAAGGCATACCTTAGTGATACCAGCTCAGTATCCAATAAGGCGGTATATTCAACTATACGCAAGACAGTCCAGACTAGGCTCAGAGATATGCAAGACTCCTGGCTGAGCAGTTAGGCTCATGAAATCCAGTCCTTTGCAAATAGAAAGGATATGAAGAAGATCTTTTGATGCGCTAAAGACAGTTTATGGTCCTCAGAGCTCATGAACCACCCCTCTTCTGAGTGCAGATGGAACTAGTCTTCTGACTGACAAAGAGGCTATCTTGAAAAGATGGGCTGAGCACTTTGATAGTGTTCTTAATCGGCCATCGTCTATCAATGATGACGCTATCAACAGACTACCACAGGTGGAATGCAATCTGCTGCTTGACGAGTTCCCAACCGTCTCTGAAACAGTGAAAGCAATAAATTTCAAGGCTCCAGGATTAGATGCAATACCTGCTGAGATCTACAAAGTAGGAGGAACTCCAGTTGCAAAGATGACAGAGTTATTTCACATTATGTGGAGAAAAGAAGCTATCCCTCAAGAATTCAAGGATGCGTCAATTATCCACCTATTCAAAGGGAAAGGAAATCCTCTGTTGTGTGATAATCATCGTGGCATCTCTTTATTGTCAATTGCTGGAGGTCCTTGCAAGAGTTCTACTTAACCGCCTGAATGAACACCTTGAACAGGCAAGGCTTCTACCAGAAAGCCAGTGTGGATTCAGAAAGGACAGAGGAACAATTGACATGATCTTCACAGCAAGGCAGCTTCAAGAGAAATGCCAGGAACAGAATATGGACCTCTACATGACCTTTATTGACCTTACCAAAGCATTTGATACAGTCAGTCGTGAGGGTCTTTGTAAAATTATGGCGAAGTTTGGCTGTCCGACCTTCATAGCAATGGTGAGGCAGTTCAACGATGGTATGCTTGCACGGGTCCAAAACGATGGTGAGTTTTCTGATCCATTCCCTGTGCCTAATTGTGTCAAGCAAGGCTGTGTACTAGCCCCAACCCTGTTCAGCATGGTGTTCTCTGCCATGCTCACAGCTGTTTTCCAGGATGGTGGCAATGGTATACCTATTAGGTATCGCTTTGACGAGAAGCTTTTCAACCTAAAAATGTTGCAAGCCCAGTCCAAGTTGCAGACAGAGGTGCTAGACGAGCTCCTCTTTGCTGATGACATGGCAAAGTGTGCTCCAACAGAAGAGAAGATGCAAAAAGGTGTAGATCAAGTATGTGACTCCTGTGACTACTATGGCTTCACAATCAGCATCAAAAAGACCGAGGTGGTTTATCAACCAGCACCGGACAAGCCTTACAAAGAGCCCACCATTACAGTAAAAGGTCAAAGATTACAAATGGTAGACAAGTTCACCTACCTTGGAAGCAAATAGTCAAGAGTTGTGCACATTGATGATGAAGTCAATGCCAGCATTGCCAAAGCTAGTGCAGCATTTGGCCAACTATGTGGTAGTGTTTGGGATCGAGGTGGAATCAAGCTTAACACAAAGCTGAAAGTCTACAAAGCTGTGGTGCTGCCAACACTATTGTATGCATTCGAAACGTGGACAGTTTACCAACGGCATGCCAAAAGACTGAACCACTTCCATACAAGCTGCATTAGAAAACTTTTAAAGATTAAGTGGCAAGACAGGATTCCAGACACAGAAGTCCTGAAAAGGGCAGGGATGCAGAGTGTACATACTCTTCTGAAACTGCACAGTTAAGATGGACAGGCAATGTTACTAGGATGCATGAGGAACGATTGCCAAAGAAAATCCTCTATGGAGAACTAGAAATGGGCAAACGCTCCCATGGTGGTCAAAAGAAGCGATACAAAGACACCCACAACGTCTCCCTCAAGGATTTCAACATACCAACAGAGTCATGGGAACAAATTGCACAGGACCGAGCAAAGTGGCAAGGCCTCATCAGAAGAGGTGCTAGTGAATAAAAGGCTAAAAGAATCTGCGTAGCCGAGCAGAAACGTGCACAACACAAAGCCAGAGCTAAGACATCACCAACAGAGCTGTCTTGCTCTGACCTCTGTTGTTCCATCTGCAACAGACATTTTAGAGCTAGAATTTGTCTAATCAGCCATCTTACAACACACAAACAGTAGCATTTCTCGTATGTGATTAAGATTGGTCATTGTCAGTAATGACAGACGAATTATTACATTACTTGTCAATCATCTAGCAGTGTTAGAAATATCAACAGGTGTTCAATGGACATGGTCAGGTTTAGGACAAGTATGGTAAGGAGTTTAAGGGACCTGATACATGTACATGTCTTTTTTTAAACGGGAAACAATTTTTTATTACTTCCTACTTGTGTGCATGCACAGTAAAGCCTTTCTGAGAGACTTCCTTCCTAGAGGAGCAAATTATTTTTTTCTAAGAGTAGATCCTTTTTCAGTTTAGAACAAAACAATTTTATTAAGCTGTCTCCCTTTTAAAGAGTTTCAATTCTCCTAAAGGTGTCCCAATATTTGGGGTGAATATTTTGGGTGAATTAGATGCTACGAACTATAATAATCTTCAGCAAACAGAGGTCAGAGCCTAAAGAGCCCTCTTACTGAGATATCATGTGGTCCGATACATAAACACTGATTTTGCTGTATGCAAAACTGATCGTTTTATTTTTTTATTTTTTTATTTTTTTTTTTTTTTGTGCGTGTTGATCGAAAACAATCCCTGATGTCTGCTTTAGCATAACGGCTGCCTAAAGCATCAGACCGATTGATTCCTTGTCTCATCAAAGGCTCGGCCGGAAAGCCTCGACTGGAGGTTAATTAAGTGTTTTTAATGTACAACAACCTGTGACTCGATTGACCAGTTCAGAGGCTTGCCGGGAATGAAAAGAAGTGGTATCGATATTTGAAAGGTTATTACAGGATTTCGAAAACATTTGCCACGTGTTATTTATTTTCTTAAATCAGGCTCGACGTTTGAAAATGGTCCTGTGGAATATGCGAACACGAATAACCCGGATCAGCCTGCGCATCTGATCCGGGCCTTTTATGTTCGTCGGTATAGAATACAGAATGCACTGAGTAAGCCGGCAACGAAAACCCCGATTAGGTTTATCTGGACCTTTGCTGCTCGCGTATGTCATAAAGGCCCTTCCCGTCCGTTGCGTATCAACTTAATGAGCTACATCTCCGGTGAATTTACAGCATATTGTTCTATTAGGTTCAGGTCATTTCCCTTTCGGAATCAACTAATTATTCCTCCGCATAGGATAAATGTTCAGCGAGGTTTATTAATTAGTCAACTAGCGCAGGTAATACGTACCTGTACTTTTAAACAATATTGTGTCGTGCAGTTATTTAGCCTTACGCAGCCTGTAAGCAGATAGCAATTACCTGTCGAATGTGCTAAACTCAATTGAAGTTCCTCAGGCTAAATTATGTAAACGATTTCTTAAAAAAATACTTTGCTGTCATATGAAGAGCCTCCAATAAAACCGGGACTCGTAGTTTCGTCCTTTTATTCGTTCTTAGTTTTAAAGGAGAACCTTTTGAAGTTTTTACTGAAAACTTGATGCTTGTTATTACGCATCGTATCATTGTTCTGACATTAAAATGAATTGAATTACTCTGTTGATCACACAGAATTTATTCAAACTGTAGTTTAATTTATTTACTAAACTCAATTGCTTATCACACCCATGCAGATAGATTAATGCAGTACAAAACGCTGACAGAAATAAGAAACAGTTTCATTTGACCTTTACAAAATAGATAAAGCATGAAAAATATCACTTTATAATGAATCCCCACACATACCCCGGCTTTCAATATATATCATAAGGACAAATGGAGATATACTCGTATCTTTACTTAAGGAGATTTGACAATCCCAGTAGATTTTCTGCATATCTATCAAGGGAGACATCTTCTGTGACGTCTGTCGGTTGTAGCTCATTTTCTTGCCAATGGTTTGCTTTTATTGACTCTGAAACCGCTGCATAAAATCAGAACTGATCCTGTCTTACTCTGTAACAATGTTTTACTTGAAGACATATATATACATATTATACATGTATATTTCATTGATGTGTCTGCTTAGCAAAACGCAGAGCTATAGATTAATGTTTGCGCATTACACGTATTTTTTATTATTTGCAACATTTGAATTTGGATTTTAAAATTTGGCGCCAGTTTGACTCTATTTTACCGCCACCACGAGTATTCTTTTTTACTGACCGTTCTAAGGTCCAATGTTGTTTATTCTTCGGGTGACCTGTTTGTGCGGGTTTGTTTGGTTCTGTTTTTTTTTTTTTTTTTTTTTTTTTTTTTTGCTTTCTGGCTTCAAATGGCCATTGAACCTTTTGCCTTGATTCATAAGTGTTTGTGATTATAAGTGTTTCACTGTGATGTCTCACATTTGAGGCAGAGGACCCCTAGCGCACCATCTTTGTAATAAGGAGCTTCATCAGAGTTAAGGGCGCGAGCGACTAAGACTGGCTTAAGCCCTTAGTTTTCCTACTGGCCGTTTCAAGGCGATTTCTCTGTGGTTTCGTGTGTGGCGTTCATCTTTTTTTTTTTTTTTAGTTTTTTATTATTATTTATTCCTTATATCTCTTTCTGTGCTACGTGATTGTGGCATTTCCTTGGTTCCTTGGTATCTTCACTTACATTTTTGTCCTATTCATTGTCTTTATGCTGTTTTGATGTATCCTGCCTAGCATTGTGATCACCTCGTTGGAAAAGAGGGAGCTGGATACAGTGAACCGTCGTTACAACGACAGCCTTTGTTCCCAAAGAAGTTGCCATTAAAATGAATTTGCTTTCGTACAGAATACTTAATGAGCATATTGATATGTAGGAAAGGTCTTGTTTTTACTGAAAAAAAAAATCGTTACAACGACAGCCTTTGTTCCCAAAGACGTTGCCATTAAAATGAATTTGCCTTCGTACAGAATACTTTATGAGCATATTGATATATATAGGAAAGGTCTTGTTTTTTACTTGTTTTTCCTCATAAAACAAGTGTTTTGGATATTTGTTAGAATCGCCTCAGTGAGGCGATTCTAACAAATCTCCAAAATATATGTTTCTTCAAAGTAATAAATACAATAATCTTGCATAATTTGTGACTAATTGTTACCTCTTAAGCGAAGGTTTCGTTACAGTCAAATTGTCATGATAACGAATTATGTCGCTGTGTCGAATACTGTCTGCCATGGGGTTTGTTTGCTCTTCCTATCTTTTATCATGGGTAAGCTATGTTCTGTGGTTATTGCTCTTCCTGGGCATCGTCTATACTATTTTGAATGGTTGCTGTATAAAAGGCCGAACTGTATTCACTCTAATGGATTGGTGGTGTCCAAATGAATGGAATAAACCACAACGCCGAGAACTACAATCCACGCTCCTAATTACAGGGAAAACGAAAACCATCTGGGGGCATTGGCGTTCTATCCTGAATCAGCAGTTTCAGGAACTGTGTCAATGACAAAATCTAACCATTATCATTTATGCGCTTTCTTTCCAAATTTAGACCTGACCCTAGTTGTTCAAAGGATCGTTAGTTTAACGAGCTCGTTAGTGGTCAAAATGTTATCTGTTCTAGTAAGTACAATAGCACATGTATTTTGCTGAAAAAAATGTGAGTAGCATTTGCAAATGCAAAAGCTACTCACATTTTTAGCAAAAATATTAGCCTATATGCAATATTTAACAATTCAAATTTTAACGATACGTTAACTAACGACAACGTTAGTTTTGAAAAACTGGGCCCAGAATGGTATTCGGTCAGGTCCGCACTTTTTTTTTTCTAAAATAACTTTCGGAATTTATCTTGAAGATGATGTCTATATGAAAATACGGCTTGTAAACTACGCAAAACAGTTCCTCTAAGCTTAAAACCGGTCATTCTGAATAAATGTTTAATCATAACGTTGGTTTGAAAATAGTTAAGCAATAAGGTCTATCAGATTCTCAATAAGGTCTATCGGAATCTGAATACAATGGTGACTTCGTCTGTTAATTCAGAAAGATTGTTGTCAAACCTGATTTGTGGAAGAATTTAAAAATAGTGTCACTCGGGATTCAGACTTAATGACGGCCATCACGAAAATATGTCTATATAATTTTGATCCCCTTAAATCCCACTTTTATAAGTAAAACTTGGGTTTACAGGGGCATACATTAGTTTTTCTTATTTTTGCTCAAAATCGATTGTTGGTACTCGTTAGAACCGCCTCGACAAGGCGGTTCTAACGAGTTCCCACAATCTATATTTTGAGCAGAAATATAAAAAATATCAGTTTTTTTGTTTTGTTTTTTTTTTCTGAAAATTTTCAGTTTTTGGCCGTGAAATTTTCTATATACGAGAATAGGTTTATTTTAGTAATGGCTCCTTACGCACTGTTTCAGGAGACAGGTGCTTGATTATCAATTTCTATGGCAATATCTTGTTTGTTTGTTTGTTTGTTGTTTTTTTTTTTTGTTGTTTTTTTTTTTGTTGTTGTTTTTTTTTTGTTTGTTTGTTTGTTTTCTTGTGTTATGGCTTCAGATTACTACTGCCCTGGTCGGTGGTTTATAATTGTGTCTGGGATAATATGTGTTTCATTACCGACAGTCCGAGCTAGCATTCTTTATAAATCTATAGCGGGCCGTTCTCGGCCCGTCAGCTACCCTGACGGGCCGATAACGGCCCGCTCAAGATTTATAAAGAATTCTGACTGGGGTGATGTTTCGCATATGAGGCAGAGAAACCCTTGCGGACCGAACAGTTGTTTGTAATTTGGAGCTGCATCAGAATTAAGGCTGAGGTTTTCCGCGAAAAAATGAAACTGCTTTAAATTCCCCCTCCCCAACCAGTGTTGATTTTTTTTTTTTTTTTTTTTTTTTTTTTTTTTCGTTTTACTAATGTCCGATGCTGATCACTTTTGTTGTAATTCTAGCATTTTGATCCTCCACTATTCGGTTATCCATGTGTTTTTAGTTTGGAGCCGCATCATAATTGAGGGTGAGATTACATGCGAGTAACACTAGCTTAGGCTCTCCATCTTCCCAGTAGTTTTTCAAATGCCTATTCTAAGGCGCTTCCTCTGTTGCAGTTCTTCTTTGTTTGTGCGTCTGATGTTAAACTTATGGCATTTGTTTGTGTCATTGTTTGTGTCTCATCTCTCCTTCTGCTGGTGCCTCGGGAGAGGTGTGCTTCGTTATGGTATTTCCTGGATATCTTCACATATATGTTGTTGTTTTTTTTTGTTTTGTTTTTTTTGTTTTTTTTTTTTGTTTTTTGTTTGTTTGTTTGTTTGTTTTTGTTTGTTTTTTGTAACATTTGTTTTGACATTGTTTTTTTTAATTGCATTACGAACACAAGCCTATTCAAATATACTGAAAATGTTACCATCAAAAGAATGAGAATTTTTAAGATAAAATTCTGATCTTTTTATATTTCTGCTCAAAACATAGATTGTGGGTACTCTTTAGAACCGCATCGGCGAGGTGGTTCTAAAGAGTACCCACAATTTATGTTTTTTAGTAGAAATAAGAAAATTAATGTATACCCCTGTAAATCCCAGTTTTACTATATAAAAGTGGGGTTTAAGGGGGTCAAAATGATATAGGCATGATTTCGTGATGTTTGTTCCTCATCTTTCCTTCTTTTGATGCCTGGGGACGTCTATGCTTCATGATTACACCATTTGTTGGATATCTTTACTTATTGTTTTAAACGTCTATACAGATATTATAGTGCAAGGATTTCAATGAGATTCTTTGCGCCTTCTTTACTTTCAGATGTCTGGAAATACTGGGTAAAAGTTTCCCCATGTTTTACAGGGAACTAAAAGAAAGGAGCTTTTGTGACTTCCCGTTTTCTTTCCGGCTCAGTGTCCTTTTAGAAAATATTATATTTTTGAGGGAAAGTGTTTGCTTCCAAGAATACCACATAATATCCTAGACTCCTTTTTAGACATAGAGCAAACAAATCTGGCATAATTGTCATAGGCAGATATGTTCTGTGATTTACATTTTTGCATTCCTTCAACCTTTACCACTGTCTTGGCTTATTCAGGATACGAATAATACATGCCATTTTTCTTATATTTCTTAGAAAAATCAGAAAAAAATATCATCAATTTGTCGTCTGCTAAATTAGCACAGAGAATGGTAAAGGTAAAAGAACTGCAAAACAGTAAATCACAGAACATAGAGTTAAAATGTATCTTACCTCCTTAAATGACATCCGGTATACCACTGTTACAATCTGAGGTTTACAAACAGACAGTAGCCATCATCACATACTAGAACCAAAAAGACCTCACCTATCTTCGTAGACGGTTACCAAGTCTCTAATTCTTATACAATAAACCGTAACTCAATACGCCTCTCTGATAGCAGCTGAACTAGACTTCTGGCAAAAGGAGAAATGAGTCTTTATAAAAAAAAGCAAATATAGTAAATAAAGAAATATAATAATACTGAAACAAAACATTAAGTAGGAGACTTGTACAAGTCTATGATCTTCGCAGTCTCGTAGGTCGCAATTCGTTGTACACGCTCTACAATGTTCTGCAATGATGCAAAAATATAAGGAATGATACCCAAGAGACTACCACAGTCATGAAGCACAGCCCTCCCGAGGCACCAAAAGAAGGAAAGATAAGGAACAACTAATGACAGTACAAATGCTACATATGAAACCACCAATGCACAAAGAAAAGCCTAAACAGAGGAGCCACCTTTGAATGGTCAGTAGGAAAACTATAGGGAGGGTGGGAGCTTAAACCACTTTTTACGATCCGCAAAGCTACCTACCGCCCTAGGTCAAGTTTTCCTATAGGCGATACAGTTGGATTTCCCAGAATGCATCATGTGTGATGTAACAAAATTATTGTAATGGTCACTCAAGAGACAAGTGGGAGGATAATCACGCAACTACAGTCGTATAACCACTACGTGACCAGCATCTGGAGGCAAAGGCTCCTATGTGATTCATCTTGAGAAAAGGCGGCTATCGTATTTACCTTAACCTATTTATGCCAAGTGGATTATACTACCTAAACTTTCTGGACACATCCATTTCTAATAACAGGGGTGTTATGGTTTTTATTATAAACATGTTTTATAAAAAAAAAAAAATCCTGTACATAAAACAAACAGTATAGACCCTGATCAGACGGTGCATTCTGCAACATCTGATCTGGGTATACACTATTTGCAAATGTCATTTTTATGGGACACTAGGCACTATGTGTTAAATGTGCGTGGTTTGCTGCAAGTGCTGATATTTTATGTTTCAAAGGGAACGCGTGAAAAAAGAGAAAATATCAATGATAAATAATTTAAAACGTGAGTTGATAAAAACCGATGAAAATGAATATCAGCATCCACTATCACAGAAAGCGAAAAGTCTTCAAATAACACAACTCAATAACTAGTAGCTAAGTACTACTAACAAAATATGTCACTATAACGCCTACAACAGAAACAAAAGCTCAGTAGAAGGAGCCTGGCAAGTCAAGAAAACTTCATTAGGCGGATATTCTGATTGAGAAACATGATGGCCAGATACGCAATTGCAGAACCAAGACAAAGCATGTAAGGTAGTCTCGAACTATAGTAAAATATAGTCCAGTAAACACTGATGAAATCTTTTTAAGTTGGCAATTTAAGCATTACGCAAACAAGCCTGATCAAACATACTGAAAATTTTACCAACAAAAAAAATGAATATTTTTCAGATAAAAATTCTGATTATTTTCATATTTCTGCTCAAAACATAGATTGTGAGTACTCGTTAGAACCGCCTCAATGAGGCGGTTCTAACGAGTACCCACAATCTATGCTTTTGAACATAAATAAAGAAAACATAATATATACCAGTGTAAATCCCAGTTTTACAATTTACATTACGAAAACTCGCCTATTCAAATACACATGTATACTGAAAACTTTACAACCAAAAATTTTTTTTCAAATTTCTGTTCTAAACATAGATTGTGGGTACTCGTTAGAACCGTCTCGGCGAGGCGGTTCTAACGAGTACCCACAATCTTTTTGAGCAGAAATAAGAAAAATAATGTATACCCCTGTAAACCCCAGTTTTACTATATAAAAGTGGGGTTGAAAGGGGTAAAAATTATATAGGCATGTTTTCGTGACGGAAGTGGGGTTTAAGGGGGTCAACATTATATAGGTATGTTTTCGTGATGAGTGACTGTTACAAGGCATTTCCTCTATTGTAACTCTTCTTCCTTTCTGCGTCGGTGGTTTCATATCTTGAGTTTGCTGTGTCTTTATTTGTTCCTCGTCTCTCCTTGTTTAGATGCCTCCGAAAGGCAGTGCTTCCAGTGGCATTTCCTGTGGATATTTACTTATATGTTTGATATAAATGTTCATGGTAGCTTTTCCGCCACTGTACACAAGAAAGTCAATTTTCTTGTTCGCTTCACTGCAGCCCAGGCTTCCCCTGAAAAAGAGTCTATTCCAGGTGTAAATTATTTACCGATGAAGTCCTGGGCCCAGTTGTTCAAAGCTTACGATGTCGTTAGTTAACGATTCGTTAAAATTTTAATCGAGTGATACTCAAATATGCTGAAATGTTTTGCTTAAAAATGTGAGTAGCTTTTGCAGTGCAAAAGCTACTCACATTTTTTCAGCAAAAAATACCAAAATATTGTATATTGAATCTGCTAAAACAGTTAACGAAATGACCCTTAACGAGCTCGTTAAGCTAACGACGCTTTGAACAACCGGGGCCCGATTGTGAAATTTATAAAACAGAGCTTTCGGTATCCTGAACTTCGTAATGTGTTTTCAAAATTTTATCAACAACTTTCAGAATTTATTGCTAGATATATTTGAAGGCGTTCCTGCAAACAGGTATATCGGAACTAGAGTTTTATACATTTACGAAGACTATTGAAAAATATAAATTCTATGGATGAATTCAATATAAAATAATAGATTATAAAAAAAAGAAGTAAGAGAAATGTGCCACAATCACAAACCGCAGCCCTTTTTAGACACCAACAGGAAGAGAACACAGACAAAACCAAACAAGCGCAAATCGAACAAACGTACGGAAAGCACTAAGATTAGCTCCCTCTTCCTCAAGAGAGGTAATCACAATGCTAAAAGGACTTAAAAACACAAGAACAAAATAACACAAGGCAAGACTTAAAACAAATCGCCCCACAGAATGAACCACAAAGCAACAAAGAATAAGACTGACACCGGGACCACCGTCTTAGAACGGTCAATAGAATAAACCACCGGTGTGTTTGAAGCACTTTTACTGCTAGCCAACTTCACCCTGGGTCCCGATGCTACTCTTAATACAGAAATACATAAAAATTCGGTTCGCATAAAGGCTCCCAACACAGTCAATGCATCAAAGCGAAAACATAAAAATCAAATTAATCACTATGATAAATAAAGTTGATATTATGCGGCAGACGTTTTAATGTCGAAATAGAGGACCCTACGCAAACTGAACACATAGTTACAATTTGGGGCTACATTATTATTAAGGTAGAGGATTCGATCGAGGAAAACTGCAAGGCGTTTCCTCTCATCACGAAAACATGCCTATATAATTTTGACCCCATTAAACCCCACTTTCATATTGTAAAACTGGGGTTTATAGGGGTATAAAATATTTGTCTTATTTCTACGCAAAAAACATTGTGGGTACTCGTTAGAACCGCCTCGACGTTTTCTGACCCTCGACGAGGTGGTTCTAACGAGTACACAAATCTATGTTTTGAGCAGAAGTATGAAAAATATCAGAATTTTTATCTGAAAACTTTCAGTTTTTTGGCGATGAAATTTTCAATATATTTGAATAGACGTATTTTCGTAATGTGTTGCACTTCTTTAGTTTGTATGTCGGGTATTGCAACTGTGCCGTTGTGTCTTATCCTGGTTTGCTCCTCGTGTATCGATCTTCCTGCCGGACGGAAAGGTTGTGATTCGTAAATGCAAAGTTTTCTGACCCACTCACAGTTGACAGTTATGCTTTCTTCTTGAACTGCACGACGGTGGGTCGCGTTTCCAACTCAATGATAGTCCCGATCTAATTCTTACCCAAGTAGGTAGGTGCCTGATAGTATGTCCTTGGCCTTGTATTCCATTGATCAGCTAGCTTTCTTTTGCTTCCAGTATATTAAACTTTTGTCATAAGCCTCAGCTTTGTTTTATCGCAAATTTAATTTTGTTTAATTGTTTTTCTGTGATGGTGGAGTAATTTATTAGTAAGTCTCTTCGTGGACCGAATACTTTTATGTAATTCGAATAATGTCAAAAAAGGTAAGAGAAAAGTCCAGGGAGGGGAGTGCCACAATCACAAACCGCAGCCCTTCCCAGACCCCAAGAGGAAGAGGAAACCGACAAATCTAAACAAGCACAAACCGAACAAACGTACGAAAAGCACTAAAATTAGCTCTCTCTTCCCCAAGCGAGGTAATCGCAATACTAAAAGGACTGAAAAACACACAAGAACAAAAAGACACACGGAAAGCCATACAATAAATCGCCTCGTAGAATAAACCACAAAGCAACAAAGAGTAAGACTAACACCGGGACCGCCGCCTTAGAACGGTCGGTAGAGCAAACCACCGGGGGTTTAAAGCACTTTTACAGCTAGCTAACTTCACACAAAACCTAGGATGAACATTAGAATTTTATACAGCTGGTTGAAAACTCGAGATGTTTTCTTTAACCATTGATCATTCTAAGATTGGTCACTGTAATACTCTGTGGCCTCTGACTGCGGCATTACTTTCGTTCTGTCCTGTCTAGAGTTGTTGTGTGTGTGTTTGTTCTATTTTATCCAGATTTGTGAGAGTTGGTCGAGTAGCTGGTCGTTTAGTTAAATGTTCTTCCTAATTGGTCGCACTTCCTCTCGGTAACAGAGGTAGACCGCGATCTGCGTTTGTAGCACAATTTTATCTAACCACCAATCATGTAAATAACATAAATACAACAGGTCATTTAAACATCACATTATTGCAACAACTAAGGTTGCGTTTATTAGCCAAAACAGGTTTTTTGCCACATCAGTGTGGTAAACAGGTTGTTTCGAAATGTCACATTTCTGCACCAGAGAGCAAAGAGTAAGGAGTACTTTTTGCAACAATAACTATAACAAACTGTCCCAAGTGAAGAGATGTCAGATTCATTAACAATCAATTTAATTTGTGGGAGGATAATTTCTTGCGTAAGAAAACCTGTTTTACGTTGATTATTGGCATGAACGTACCCATGGGATCCCCTCATAAACAAACCAAATGATTTTCTAAAAGATAAACTGGATGTTGTAAAATTTAGATGTTGTTTTTGTTTTGTTTTTTTCACTGAGTAGAACAGTACGCTTGAGTACAATCCGCCGTTTTCGTTTCTTTTATCAGAACATTAAATTTTCGGAATTCAATACAACATCATGCACTGAATACCTATATTACAGAAACCAGGCAACGTTTTGCAAATACATTGATCCACATTATTCGAAAAAATGCCTTCGGTATTAATGCGAAGAGTAGTCGTCCAGATCAGCCAGCGAAGTAATATGAGTCGCAACTTATGAAAACATACCTTCTGATATGCTCTAAACAAGACGCAAATATGCCTGCGCATCCGCGCAGTCTGATCAGGGTCTTCGTTGTTCACTTGAAGAATTCTTGCATCTTTGGCTATTCAAACTTTGCCCGAAAAAGATTCTGGTCAGACTGTGAGAATGCGCAGGCTGATCTGAATATTCGCTGGGCGCACATGTCCGAAGGTACGTTTTCTGACGTTGCGGCTCTTATATACTCTGATCAGGCCCCGAGGTTATAAAACGTTTTTCATGCTCAACTCAGATGAGCATGAAATTTGTTTTGTTTACGACATCTCTGTGCACCCGATATCGAATGCAAGTATATCAAATGATCTTTTATGATCTATTGTGCAGACCATGTTTATATCTGAGCAATACATTATTGCTACAACACTATCACTAGAGATCCCTAAAACACTCACCTGCAACGCTCACCTGAGTGCAATGTTCTGTGCATGGTTGTAGTGACAAATGCCCAATGCAAAGGCAACCAACCAAACTAAAAAAAAAAAAAAAACATCATTGGTCTTGAAAGCAAGAAAAACTATAATACTTCCCTTAATTCAGAATCATTTTCTACAGATTTTTTATAATATATGAGATGCCAAGTAGATGCCAATTTTAAAACTGTCCCAGGGCACAGCCATCACGTAAACATACCTATATAATTTGACCCCCATAAAACCCCACTTTCATATAGTAAAACTGGGGCTTACAGTATACATTATTTTTCTTATTTCTGCTCAAAAACATAGATTGTGGCTACTCATTAGAACAGCCTCGGCGAGGCGGGTTCTAAGGAGTGTCCACAATCTGTTTTCAGCAGTGATGAGAAAAATATGAGAATTTTTATCTGAAAACTTTCAGTTTTTGGTGGTTACTTTTCAATATATTTGAATACGAGTGTTTTCGTAATGATATCCTAGAAGACTATATGTGCGTCCAACGAAGACTCGGAATCGCAAGGCTTTAGAGTCTTCACTTTCAACCTGAAGACGTTTTTGATCATTGGCCGCCCAGAGAGAGCCTTAGTAAGACTGGTCTGCGCAGGAATTACGAAACCACGCCTATTCAAATATATTGAAAATTTACAACCAAAAACGGAAACTTTTTATAAAAAAAAATCTGATATTTTTCATATTTTTGCTCAAAACATAGATTGTGGGTACTCGTTAGAACCGCCTCGGCAAGGCGGTTCTTATGGGTACCACAATCCATGTTTTTGAGCAAAAAAACAAAATCAAAAAAAAAAAATAATGTATACCCCTGTACTACATAAAACTGGGGTTTAAGGAGGTCAAAATAAAATTGGGGTTTAAGGAGGTCAAAATTATATAGGCGTGTTTTCGTGATGGTAATCTGAGTTTAAACTGTTGATGTACATGCAATATTGAAGGAACTACGATGCCCCGGCTCACATGATTTTTATACGTTTTGACATGTAAATATTCTAGGGCTACATGAAATAAAAAAAAATACTCAACAGATATGAATGGCGTTTTGTGGGTTAACATAAAGCATACAACAAATAATCAGTCTTGAGTGCACGCAATAACGGCTACCATATTTAACACTTTAGGGTTAAATATTTCTTAACCAATTTCCGGAGAATGTGATATGACAATGAACATGGCATAACTGGGCAACAAACATAAGTATAAATCGGAACGCTTCAATTTGTGGAGTACTAGGGAACATGTGAGTAGTACATAAAATATCTACTTATGGATTCATAGAGTCGATAATGTAACGGTTTGTGACCTAAACGCTGAAAGGAAAAGACAGTAACCTTTCCCTACAAATAATGGAATCCTTAAATAAGACATAGCTGCCATCGTAACTGAATGTCACAGACGATATATGATCTGGAATAATTAAGGGGACTAGGTACAAGTTGTGGTTTTCCGCCTTTTTTCCCAAGGGGGGATACTTTTTGTGACTTCCTGTTTGCCTTCTTACGCAAGAGATCACTTCTGAAAAGGGGTCCACACTAAAAGGAAAGAATTTGCTCCCCTTGGGAGCGAATTCTTTTCTTTTAGAGTGAACCCTTTTAAACTGACAGAGTTGTCCCTTCTGAAGGTATAACAACTGCCCTTAATGGATAAATTTGATGCTTTAATTAGATGCAGAATGTAATAAATTGGCTTCATGCCCTATGTGAACTGCAAAGACACTGGTCAGCTTGTGAATCTCTTCAAGACCTTCCATGTTCAATTATAGAAGCATTGATTTAACTATCATTGAATAAATCAACAGACGGAGAAGACTAGTCGGACTGAGCGGGTCCTTAGGTTGATCTGAGTCTTTGAGGTTAACATATTTATAAGACCTATTCTCCCAAGGTACGTATAATTTTAATATTATATGTTTCATCTAACGGGCATTTTAATGTGCTAGTGTCATTACGAAAACACGCCTGTTCAAATATGTAGAAAATTTCACCACCAAAAACTGAAAATTTTCAGATAAAAAAAAAAAACTCTGATATTTTTCATATTCCTGCTCAAAACATAGATTGTGAGTACTTGTTAGAACCGCCTGACGAGGCGGTTCTAACGAGTACCCATAAGCTATGTTTTTGAGCAGAAATAAGAGAAATAATGTATACCCCTATAAACCCCAGTTTTACTATATAAAAGTTGGGTTTAAGGCGGTCAAAATAAATTGTATTGGCATGTTTTTGTGGTGGCTTTTTAAATTTAAGAGAAGATATCCAGAAAAGGCCACATTAGGGCTTATTTTCTTGTGACAATGAGAACACTATTTTTTGTTTATTTATTTTTTCTAATTATGTCTGCGCTAATTTAGTTCAAAGCGTCTAGATAATGTAAGAAGATAATAGCCACTATGTTTTGGGATAGCAGAGGTGTAATCAAATAGCGTATTTACCAAAGGTCACAACAATGGATGGTGGACTTGATGCTAGCTGGTTGAAAAACATGTATGAGTCAGTCAAAATAAGTACCGTGGCAAACTTAAGCGTGCTGTTATTGTGCGATAGGTCAACGATCCAGTTTATGACAGTCAAGCTGTAATGGATCTGTAAAGGAATGTAGGTTTAAAATACTGTCACACCCGCCTTATTCACCTTACCTTTCCCCTACTGACTATCATCTATCAAAACTGAAAAAAATCTGCGTTGAAAACGTATAGCGATGATAATGAACTAACGGATACTTTTCAGGATTTAAATGACGGCCAAAATTCAGAATTCTTACTATGAAATGGTATTAATGACTTAGTGAAGAGGTGGACAAAATGTTTTGACTAACAAGTGGACCCTGTAGAAAGACTAAAATCCATGGGTCATTGTTTAAGGCTCAAAACATTATTGTGATTTTACTCAGACTTTCACGTATGATATCTTAATAAACAAACTGCCATACTAGGTAAACTGCCTTGACGACGCGACCTCCACGTGACAGCTAGTCACGTGACAAACCGGTATTTAAGGTTCCAAAATAAGAACTCCAAGAGCTTAGTGCAAAATGTGGGCAACGTGGGGAGGATTTGCTTACTTGTGGTGAGTCGTCTACTTTTTGTACACATTTACGACTCACCAGAAGCAGCAACACAGAATAAAATGTGTTGCACTACTTATTGGGTGACCTCGTAGATAGGTTTAAGAATTAGTTTATATTAACCTCATTCAAAATTTATGTCTACCAACGTATGTCTTTTGCAAATGACGACGTTACAACGGTGAATAGAACTTATCTTGTACGAATAGTTCTCCGAAGAAAGATTGAGTTAGTAGTGAAAGACTCGATATGTCTCTCAATCTGAGAGTGGTGTCTAAGTGCTTATTTCATCACAATGGATATCTCCAGAACTGAGTGATTAGGAACCTGAATGAGTCCACTCCTTCGTCTTTGTGAATCTTAAAACGCACAAGAAAACAGAAATGAAGGAAGCAAAACAGCATTCAAATACTCATATGACTGTCTCTCATACAGATTGACTGATTATCAAAATTTACCACTCTCTGGGCAAATTCAGCAGAACACCGATTGATTTTGTTATCATTACTATGTTTCCTAGAAATAAGACTGACATTTCCCTTAAAAGATAGTTTTCAAAGCTTACTTTCTAGGCAAAATAAGAAAGAATACTTCATCTTGTCTGCTGAAATTTTAACACAGCATGCAAACCAATAAAAAATCAATTTCAGTGCTATTGAAACAATTACCTTATACGTGCATTACATTTTCCTTGTAAGTAATAGTCAATTAAACTGAGTTACGCCATGGTAGAAGTAGTTATGTTGCAGAGTCGGACTGCAAAGATTCATGACAAACCTATATATACGTGCAATCTGAAAAAAAGACCTTCACTGCCCACTTCCAGAATTATTAAATAGTGTATAATACTAGTATGTTTGACGAAAAGCAAATAACCACAAGCCGCGACATCGATGTCCGTACTACGATGCAACAAAATCAGACAAATCTATTCAATTTTACACCTCCCTTTCAATCATAATTTGGTGCCTATGTGGAATTATTGTTTGAGATGCTGAGCTGCAATCTAGCCGATAAAAGTTGCTAACAAATACTGAAACTAATCTTTTATTTCGGAACTCTCTCTCTCTCTCTCTCTCTCTCTCTCTCTCTCTCTCTCTCTGTAAGGGTTTATATTTCGCTCTCTCCTCCATGTTCTCCTTAAAAATTTATAATTTACTCTCTCCTCCGTGATACCGATATGTTTGCAGAATGCTTACGGTTACTGCCGAGACCAGACGATCGTTTACGAGAAAGTACGTTTGAGCGACCACAGCGCCACAGTACGAACATATTCGGAACTGCAAATTGCAAAAGCGGATGATGAAGTGAAGAAACTAAGACCAATTCCAAAAGCAGGCTACCAACATGCATACCGTAATATACTGCTGCACAATTATAGCTGATGTATAGCTGCATAATGGAAAATCCAAACTCTAAAAGCGAGATACATCATAATAAATTGCAATCAAAATGCTACATAATTGAGTTTTTACCTTAATACTGGTCCATATCCCAGCGGGAGCAAACGACTTCCTTCCTTTAAAGTATTCGCCTTTGAGGAGGGAGAGAAAGTTCTGCTTGAACTTTGTCTATCCACTTTAATAGGAATAGATACACTTTCAAGGGAGTTGACTCTGTAAAATAGTTTTGCATCCCTTCCAAAAAGGGGTCTAAAAGTACCCACAATCTATGTTTTGAGCAGCAATAAGAAACATAATGTATACCCCTGTAAAACCCAGTTTTACTTATAAAAGGTGGTTTAAGGGGGTCAAAATTGTATAGGCATGTTTTCGTGATGGGATTCATATGAAAACCATAATCAGGATGTCAAAAATGTTGCCTCCCTTCCAAACTAAATGGAAAATATATCCAAAAAAAATGATATGGAAATTTGATTCTAGTCTTCGACTAGTGATCAAATCCTATTAAATTATTTTGTAATGTTTTGAATGGGTTGCCAGTACAGGCAGCAAAGTGTGGTGTATTCATAGCATTAAAGTGATTTTGAGGTCGGGCGACGGTGTCGACAGTTAGTCAGTTGCTCACTGTCGGTATCGCCGATGTCGGCAACCAAGAGGTCGGTCACGGACACGTCAGTGATAGATTAGTCATGACGTCGGTGTTCGCCTCGATGTCAGTGACGTCACTCACTCTATACCGTCTAATTTCCACAAGTCCATTTTACTATCTGTAAAAGTGTCTAAACTGCAGAATGAGTGGCGTTCTGCGATATCTGATCTGGGTCTAAACTGTTTGATCAAGCCTGTCAGTCCGAATACAGAGAGAATTTAGTATTGAAATTCGATAAAATCGACACCCCAATACCCCTCAGAAAGTTTGAACCTACCCCCCCCCCCCCCCCCCCACCCCCCAGTTACATAATCCTGGATCCAGCCGTGAGTTATTTAACAGATAAATACTCTAGATCTCAGATACATGTACTCCAATCGTTACTAAGACTTGACTAATGACAATATTTATTGATAGTTTGGTTAACTAGATGCGTCTGACGGTCAGAAAACACTCAATAATTTTATTTAGTTTTCAAATGTTGTATAATCATACATATTCACGTTCAATATGTCTGCAGTGGACACTTGGCATCTGAATTAAATTCCTTGAAGAATTGATCTATATAAATCATGTGTAACTTACGAAAAGGGTCCTTGTGATCAATGCCATCACGAAAACATGTCTATATAATTTTGACCCTCTTAAACCCCACTTTTATAAAACTGGGGTGTACAGGGGTATACATTATTTTTCATTTTTTGCTAAAATCATAGACTGTGGTTACTCGTTAGATTATGCTCGACGAGTAGCCACAATCTTTGTTTTGAGCAGAATTATGAAAAATATCTGTTTTTTTTTTATCTGAAAATTTTCCTGTTTTGGTTGTAAAATTTTCAGTATATTTGAATAGACGTATTTTCGTAATGAACAACGTAGGATCTGTTCATCAATATGCTTAACAGAGTTCATTGATAAGCGGATAATATAGTTCCTGATATGATGGAGCTAATTCAAAGGCTGATCTTTGCCTTCCATTACGAAAACACGCCTATTCAAATATATTGAAAATTTTACAACCAAAAAAAGGGAAAAAAATCATATAAAAATCCGATATTTTTCATATTTCTGCTCAAAACATAGATTGTGGGTACTCGTTAGAACCGCCATGGCGTGGCGGTTCTAACGAGTACCACAATCTATGTTTTTAGGAAAATAAGAAAAATAATATATACCCCTGTAAACCCCCGTTGTACTATATAAAAGTGAGGTTTAAGGGGGGTCAAAATTATATAGGCGTGTTTTCGTGATGATTACCTGCATAATACATAATGTCCCTATTCCTGCGATGCCCATCATATAAGCTTAAGGGGCTTTAATAAAATTGGCAGATTTTGTCCTTTTTTCTATAGGGAGACATATTTTAACTTCATGTTCGCTTTTCTGCACACCAGGTCTTATCTTCTCTAAAAGGAAAGCAGTTGCCCCCATATGGAGCAAAAGCTTTCCTTTTAGAGTACACATTTTTTTCAGGAAACAAAACTAGTTTGACAGATTTGCCGTCCCTGAGCGTGTATACTTAACTTAAATAGCCAAGAAGAAAAAGGTCTATGTTTTCAGACTATTACGTTAACAGAATATTGAGAGCAAATCTCTATATTATATTTGTTCAATGCGTTCATAGTGCATGTGTCACGCTTCAAAAAATAGTTGTTAAAAATTGATTACAAGCATGTCATATCATCTCCTCACAGACAACAAGGTCACAAGGCTAGACCAATTTAAAGTGCACTGCGTTTATAATAAATTGTACATCAAAGAAGATGTCAGAATTATTTATCGAAAATTCAGTGTAAGCAAGTTACTTAAAACTACAAGATTTAAAGTAACTGCGCGTATTGATTATTATTATGTTTGGAAAATAGGAAAAAAATCGAGGTCTGACATTTTTATGCAATATAATAATGATGCAAGAGGAATAAACAACTGACATAGAGTAACTGTTCTCTAACAGAACGCATGCCTAGAATTCCAGTTCGAAATAATCTATCATGTATCAAGAAAGTATCCTGAGCTGAGCGCAGAGATGAATTTCGACATAGTAACACATACATATACAATAGAACTTCAATGGCTCGAACCCCGATGGCTCGTTTACCATGGATGAGTCGAACACATTCTTGAGTCTGCAGGTTTTTCCTCCAAATACGATATACGGATAATTTAGGGGGATTTTCTTCTTGTAACTTGTAAATGTATGTTGTGTGCACTCATTAGAATCGCCTCTATGAGGCGATTCTAATGAGTACACACAACATACATTTAAAATATAGAACACCGAAAAGATATCCCACAATTTTCTCCATTATGCCTCCTGTTGTGGCACTAATAGCAACCTTCCGTGGCTCGAACTACCACTGTCTCGAACAAATTGTCAGGGTCCCAAAGGGGTTCGAGCCATCTAGGTTCGACTGTACATGGCTCGAACATTTTTGGTCAACAGAAATTAGTTCGACACTAAGGGTTAATCATAGCGCCATGTCAGGAGGCAAATGGGATAGTTTAGAGATGTCTTTTAGATCTATAAACATTACGAAAACATTATATTCAAATATATTGAAATTTTCACCACCAAAAAACTGAAAGTTTTCAGATAAAAATTCTGATTTTTTTCTTATTTCTGCTCAAAACATAGATTGTGGGTACTCGTTAGAACCGCCTCGCCGAGGCGGTTCTAACGAGTACCCACAATCTATGTTTTTGAGCAGAAATAAGAAAAATAATGTATACCCCTGTAAACCCCAGTTTTACTATATAAAAGTGGGGTTTAAGGGGGTCAAAATTATATAGGTACGTTTTCGTGATGTAATGGTAAGTTGAGTGCACTGCTTAGAATTGCCATGATGCGGTGATTCTAATGAATATACTCAAAATGCATTTTCGTGATAAAATAAGATCATTACCGTAAATACCCCTAAATATTTGAGCTCTTTACTTATCCAAATTGAATTTCAGAAATGGGTTCGAATTCTCCACCGTAAACAGGGCATCCGTACAGTTTTGCAATAGCTACAATTTGATCACATTACAAAAAAAAACTATTACGTTTACATATCAGTAGATCTACCCTTGTTGCATTTGGTGCACAAGTTATATATCGTATCTCTTCCGGTAACTATTTATTGAGTGTATCATTAATCTACAGTAGTATATGGCTGATTTGTTTGTTTGTGTTGAGGTTTTACGGCCCAGTCAACCCGAGGGGGTCATGTCGAGCGCGGTCAGTTTACCTAACCACACGTTTACTGGGCAGGCTGAGTCCTCTAAGCGGTTAACCAGTATTGTGCACATTCTTTCGCCAGAAACTGACAACTGCCCTTAGCAAGTCATAAGAAATAAAAATCAAAGTACTGACAGCACTGGTTGGTCGATTGCCTCTGAGTGTAGGCTGAGAAAATGCTCCTGAACAGGGACTTAAGATCGTTTCGTTTAACCATTAATTTCCTGTTTAATGTTTCGTTTAACCACTAATTTCCTGTTTAGTGTTTCGTTTAACCATTATTTTCCTGTAATTTAAACAAACAATGCAGATCTTGATCAGACGCCGCGTTCTGCGGCGTCTGATCTGCGTCTGCATTGTTTGCAAATGTCCCAGTCCTAGTTTTCAAGACAACCTTTTTAAACGGCGCTCTGCCGTCACAGCGACAAGAATAGCGTGTTTATAGATTACAATTACATGTACCTAGATTTCGTCTAACGCGCGGTTTGATTACATTTGTCAATGATAATAACGTAGACAACTACCTTAAGGGAAGTTTGGCGTTTGTATCCTATGGCTCGATTGTAAACAATCAACTCAAGGATGATACTGTTTACAACTGAACGTTATACAGCTGTGGGTCTTGTGACATTCGTTCTTTAGTGGATCCTGTCTAGCACTGTGATCACCTTTCTGAGATCTAGGGAGCTGCTTGCTTTACATTTATTGAATCTGTGATTTGTGCACTGTCTATCATGGTTTGTGGCTATTCCTGGACAATATCTATCCTAGCATGTTAACCCATTGTAGACTGAATAGACTCTCCCACACTTTATATTAGAAAAGTCCAATTTCAATTTTAGGTACGTCCGGCTATTAGATTTACATATTTCTAGAGAAAAATGGCTAAACTACTTGCAAACAGTGGAGACCCTGATCAGACGCCGCGTGATGCGGCGTCTGATCTGGGTCTGCACTGTTTGCCAATTACCCTTTTACGGATCTCCCGACTACAATGGGTTAAGTCCTGTTGAAATTCTAGTACTATGATCATCAGTTGTACAGCTGAACACTTTTCTTTCTTTTCTGGTTTTATTTCTATTGTCATGTTTTCTTGTGTTGATTACACCACTCCGGTTTGTACCCTTGGCTGTACGCCTGAAGACGCTTTGAATCCTTGTCTACCAACAGAGTGCCCTGCGAAGACTCTGCGCAGGCAGATCTGAGACTTCGCAGGACGTACACGCAGCCATTACGAAAACACGCCTATTCAACTACATTGAATATTTCACTACCAAAAACTGAAAATTTTCGGATAAAAATTCTGATATTTTTCATATTTCTGCTCAAAACAGACTGTGGGTACTCGTTAGAACCGCCTCACCGAGGCAGTTCTAACGAATACCCACAGTCTATTGCCCGGCTTATATGGTATATTAGACTGCAAGCGGAACCTATGCGATATGGTAAAGTTGTGCCTAGTACATCTCAGTCATGCATAATTTGCATATTTGCTGTTGCTATACTCGTTCATGTCAATCATACTATGGTTAATGAATGGTTTCATGTGAAATGCATCGAGACTAAGAGAATAAACACAACCTACGCTACAACAGACCTTTCAAGGAATCTTCGACTCCCCGCACTTCATCATCATATAGATTATGCTTTGTGAGTGTGGGAAGGGTTAGGATCAAAGAGGCCATCTAAAGTAATTTGATAGTAGAATATCGCTTAACCTTTTCAGCTTGGCAGACTGAAACAGATACGTGTACAAACGGTGTAGATCCAGACGAGACGACTCGTAACGAGCCTTCTCATCAGGATCTACACTGTTTGCCATTTTGTTTTTGATTTTAGACTGAAAGCGCTATTTATATCAGTGATCATGTCCAAAAAGGATGGAAAAGTCCACTTCAGAAACTCGGGGGTGAAAGGGTTAAGCTGGGTTTTCAAGTTACATTATATTACCGCTCACGAACGGAATAAATAAATCCAAGTCTGACGTGTTCGGTTTTTCACAAGTGTCTTCTTAAGTTTTAGAGTTAATTTGTGCCGTAACATTAAAACAAATGTACCCATCACGAAAACATACCTATATAATTTTGACCCCCTTAAACCCCACTTTTATATAGTAAAACTGGGGTTTAAAGGGGTATACATTAGTTTTCTTATTTCTGCTCAAAAACAGAGATTGTGGATACCCGTTAGAACCGCCTCACCGAGGCGGTTCTAACGGGTACCCACAATCTATGTTTTGAGCAGAAATATGAAAAATACCAGAATTTTTATCTAAAAACTTTCATTTTTTTTTTGTGGTAAAATTTTCAATATATTTGAATAGGCATGTTTCCGTAATGCTAAGAACAAATGTGTCCAGCCATATTCAGATCATACTTTGCATTCGCGTAATCTTATCAGGATTTGCACTGATTGCATTTTGAATAGCCAATGCTATAAACTTTCTTAATGCGGACAACGAATACTCTGATCAGACTACGTGGACGCACAGGTTGATCTGAGTCTTCGTAGGGCGCACATGTCAGAAGGTATGTGTTGTCACTTTCAGGCGCATTCTAGTTTTAAGCCAGCTATATGTATAACACTTCTATACTCTGGGTTGCTTGAGTTAGTTTAGCACTTGATCAAATGCGCAATATGTCCTTTCCTATACCTCGGGTCCGGATGCATTCTTTCGGGGAGATTGATCATTAAATATTTTCTACAGTTTTTCTCTCTCTTCCGCTGTTTCAAGAGGGGCAGCTGTCAGTTTCTGGCGAAAGACTGTGCACAGGTACTTGTTAACCGCTTAGAGGAATGAAAGTGTCCAAGAAAACCGTGGTTAGGTAAACCAATCCGGCTCGACATGACCTTAATTGGCTAACAATTAAACTCCAACCCGACCAACAATCTTCTCATAATTGTCATACAATTGGAACAAGTCAAACATTAACCCTTGTCCTGAATAAATAAATTAAGATGCCACACCCACTTATAATTTTCAGCCAATCAGATTACTTGATCCAGATTGTTGCTACTAATTTTGCATACTTGATGCCAACAGTGTAGATCCAGATCAGTTGGCTTCTTCAGAAGCCACCTGATATGGATCTACACTGTTTGCAAAGCAGTGTATATCCGGGTTCAGCAGGACAAGGGTTAAAGACAGTGGACTCAGACACTTGTCTTGAGATCATGGTTGTTTTTAACCCATTTAAGCCTAGCGTCCCATAAAAAGGACATTGGCAAACAGTGTAGACCCAGATCAGACGCTGCATAACACGGCGTCTGATCAGGGTCTTCACAACTTGCATTGTTCAGAAATTTCTAAAAATATTATAATAATAGAAAGTAACCAGACACCCCTTATTTAGAAAATAGACCTGTCCAAAGAAAAAAAAGTAGAATATTCCACTCGGCGTAAATGGGTTTAGGCTGGTCCAGGCCAAATACACAGCATAAATACGACAGATCGCGAATGTGGAGGTCAAGGGGAACCGATATGCCTGGTAGTTGTTCCTCCATTTTAGCCAAACGAGATAAGTTTTCTTACTATTTGCTTGCATACCAATCTCCTTCTGAAAAAGGAATCTAATAGGAAAGAATAAATTGTTTCGTTTTAGAGAAGATTCCTTTTCAGAAGGGAGGTGATACCAAATTGAAAGAGTAGCCTCTCCGTGAAAGTGTAACCATTCCCCTTAATTCGAAAAAGTGCAAAACATTTATAGAAGAATTCCCCATGCAATGAAGAAATTAACCTTTACCACTCTCTGGACAAATTCAGCAGACGACAAATTGATGATATTTTTTCTTATTTTTCCCAGAACACATGATTTTGCATTTCATGCAAATTGCCTCCATTGGAGACAATTTGCATGAAATAGTCAAATCCTGTTTTCTTAAAAAGAATTAGAAAACTATTTCAATATATCGACAGCTGAAAATTTTACGCAGAGTGCTAAGCATTACGACAATGAATATTTGGGTGGGCAGCTTGCTGTGTTTGAAAAAGAAATACATACGAAAATGTACCTTTCGACATGCGCGCCAAGTCAAGATTCAGACAGACCAACATGTGCGTCCGCACAGCTGTTCGCAGGGAACTCTCAGTATAGCATAGGATCCAAGATATCTTCAGACTGCTGCACATACTGGTCTGTCTGTTTTCAGGGCAAGAACTTCAAAGCTGCTAGAAGAAAAATTAATCAAATTCAAAACCCGTGTCATCTCATCACCAGCTCGGTCGGCAATTACTATCGTAATTACCCTTAATATTTTCACATCTTAACTCCTTATCATATGTGTCCTAAACTTTTAACAAATTCCATTTACTACATTTTGGCGAGTCTAAAAATCGCTGGATGAGTGGCAAACAGTGTATACCCTGATCAGACGCCGCGTTCTGCGGCGTCTGATCAGGGTCTACGCTGTTTGCTCATGCCAATCTGTCCCAATACTTATGGCAAATACAGCATTCTGGGTTAAAAGAATTGTTCATTTGAATTTTTTTATGTTGTTGTTGTTGTTTCCGCAGATGTGCTCTTTTTTGGTGCTGTTGAAACAACATGTTGAAAACTTTTAAAGATTATGAAAATAAAGGACCTTATTAAAATTGTTTCTGAGAAAGGCTTCCTAAGTGCGTTTCAAGTTCAATCTAACCAACAAAATTGTAATGGAATGAAAACAAATATGAATAAACATTATAAAAACTGACAGCAACCAATAAAAAAAATACAAAAACGCCTGCTTCCGTCTCAGATAAGCAGTTGCCAAATGATGTGAAAGGGATAAAAGCGCCCTAAATAGATTTTAACAGGTAAAAGCCAAACGCGAACAGCAAACCTTCGTAATTTGATCGGAGCTTTTTCTGACCTTTGACCTGTTAAATATTAGCCGTTATTATCTAAGCGGACGCCGAAGGACCTGAACAGGGTACACAAATGTGCTGGCTGATCTGGACATTCTTTGCCCTTATGTGCATTAAAGACCCTTTTCCCGTATAACGTCACAAATGTTTTATCTGCAAATTCTAAACGTTTCTATATTTAAGTGATATACCATTGTAAACGGAACATTGACGCTTCATTTTCCGTGGCATACTTTTATAATGCTGTGCATGCTGGGTATGACTTCAGCAGACAACATTTTGAAATATTTTTTTTCTTATACTTCGCAGAAAATAGGCTTTGATATTTCATACACATGAACTGTCAAATCCCAAGTTCTAGAAAAAAAAAAAAGAATTACCCATTACGAAAACACGTCTATTCAAATATATTGAAAATTTTACAACCAAAAAAAGGAAAATTTTCAGAAAAAAATTCTGATATTTTTCATATTTTTTCTCAAAACATAGATTGTAGGTACTCGTTAGAACCGCCTCGGCGAGGCGGTTCTAACGAGTACCTATAATCTATTATTTTAGCAAAATAATAAAAATAATGTATACCCCTGTAAACCCCAGTTTTACTATATAGAAGTGGAGTTGAAGGGGGTCAAAATTATATAGGCGTGTTTTCGTGATGTAATCAATTTGTCGTCTGTTGCCCTTAATTAATCCCGTAAGTAGGTGTCACAAAACCAAAGGTACAGAACTATTGCGCCCCTTCGTTTGTATGTATCCCTATGGCTAAATTTGATACGACCACAACACCGAAATTCCCATCAAGTTACCCTACGTATTCGAATATACTGGACTAAAACTAGATCGGACGACACTGATTGGGGTTTACACTGTTTGCCATTCATGAAGGAGTTTCAGATGCATTAATAGGTAATAAAACAGTCCAATTTTAGGATGAATATGGTACGGAGATAGGGTGTACGAATACTTAGGGTAAATATAGTAATAACAATACTTTTTCGTGTGTTACAGGCCATAAACACAGATAAAAGTCATCCCGATCGTCGATTTATCCATATCAGTCGTCGAATGTGATGGCATTAATTAAGGTATATGTGGTCGATTATAACAGTAACGCATATTTGACATGTGTTCCGACAACTGGATTTTGATATAGAAGAGTTGTTGGTTGTAATATGTGACGGTTTTGCCGATTCGAAGATATTCAAATCAGCTATTATGTCATATGGGTAATACTGAAATTGCAATGCAAACCATGGGAAACCTATGCTATGTTACGATCAGTAAATATTTATATGTTTTTAGTTGTGTTAATCCGAATCTGGCAGGGGGGTTATAATAAAACTACCAGTGAGAATAGGGTGTATAACAAAGATCAGATGCACCTGTTCATATGCACCTGTATTCCCATTTAGAGTGGTACATATCTGAAAGCTTTACATGTGCACTCATAAAATTACAGGTGCACCTACGAAGGTAAGTCAATAAGTAACTAGTCGAACGGTTTTCTGACTGGCCGACAAGACAAGAATTTTCACAGTTTAGTGTAGCAAATGATTTAAGCATATGTAAAACATGTATCACTGTCGGTTTATTCATTGATAAGAGGTCGGTTTCTAAACATGAATACTGAAACAAAGGGCTTGCAATGCCTCCAAACTGGAGCACTTAGTTGCAATTCGTTACCTGTTTTTGAAAGATAAAGCAGGCAAGGGAATATATAATTATATGTTCAAATAAAATTCTGGGTTGGCGAGTTCACATATGGTAGCACTTCCTCAAACAACGAAAGCCGGCCTGAATGCCCACAAGATTGCACCGATGAGAATATGTACAATAAGTGCTATATATTGTCATAGGCGAACTCAGTGGAAGAGATAGCAAAGACATTGAACGGTAACGGTTCAACACTCTTACATGATAATTTATATACATTGTATGCACACGCTAACAGCCCTTTGGGTCCCAGAATCCTTTAACAATGAGCAAATGGCAACTAGAGCATCAGAAGCGGAATTTTGAAGCGTTTGGGTCGAAGGGAGTTAATTTTCTTTTGCGTATTGTATCTGTAAAAGACCTGAGTCCATTACAATGAGCAAGAAAACAAAGCTAATAATCGTATTCGGGTAGTACCTGGTTCCCGTAGGCCAAAAATATTTAAGTACGCATTCCTCGGCTGGCAATGTGATAGCCATTACGAAAACACGCATATTCAAATTAATAGAAAATTTTACCTCCAAAATCCGATTTTTTTTTTTAAATGAAAACCCTGATAGTTTTCTTATTTCTGCTCAAAACTTAGATTATGGGTACTCGTTAGAACCGCCTCAGCGAGGCGGTTCTAACGAGTACCACAATCTATGTTTTAAGTTACCAAATTAAGTATTCAACTATAGTCTCTTTAGTGGATCAGATTCAAACTAGTTCTTGTGCCTTCACGTTTCAGCTAAGATAAATAACACAAGCATTATTAAGTAGTTCTACATTGTTAACTTAGTTATTACAAAGTAATGAGGAATGAAATAACAAAACACCTGAACGAAATAATTGAATGAAGGAATGATATGTATTCTTGGTAAAAGGCCATCAGTAACAAATTACCTGGGTTCCAGTTTTATACTCGGCGTTCTTTAGTATTGAAGCTACCATCAATAGGCCTAATCGCTTCTTGAGCAATCGCCGAACTGGCTCACCCGCAGAAGATGGAATGTGATTACTGCAAATAAAATGCATATTGAATTGTTGTTAGTAGTATTGTGCAATTCAAGACGGTATAAAGAGGGTTGCTATACCATTCAGGTCAAAATAAAACAGCGATGGTTAAGGCCAGCCTATCTTCAGACAGCCCGTCATTTAAACCATCATACTGCAATAGTATGCTTTATATTGTTTTCGCCACACTGAGTTTGCATTTACTAAGCGCAAGACTAACAGCGTCAATGCACAGTCTTGTAAAGTGATGCTGTATAATTTTGACCCTTTAAACCCCACTTTGATGTAGTAAAACTGGGGTTTACAGAGGTATACATTATTTTCCTTATCTTTACTCGAAAACACAGATTGTGTGTACTCGTTAGAACCGCCTTACCGAGGCGGTTCTAACGTGTACCCACAATCTATGTTTTGGGCAGAAATATGAAAAATATCAAAGTTTTTTATCTGAAGATTTTCAGTTTTTGGAGGTGAAATTTTCTATATGTTTGAATAGGCGTGTTTTCGTAAAGAGACAGCTGAACTCCGTACCATACTTGTGCTTTACTTCGAACATGTCCACTACACTACCTGTCCATGTGTCAGACTACTGCTAGATAAGTAGCAAACAAAGTAGACCCTGGTCCGACGCCGCGCTCTGTGGCGTCTGCTCTGGGTCTACAATGTTTGTTCAAGTTTGTCTTTCCGAATACTAAGAGCATATACGGTAATGTTCAGACGTCTTCCGTGGATTCTTCCATCCTACAAGCTGGAATAGACACTTATCTGCTAAAAGTCATAGCTAAAATGAGACCCAAAGTGGTACCACTCACTAATGATTATATTGCCCCTATCTGGTAGCTATGCAATAGAGATCAAAGGCTTGTCAAATAGAAGTTATTATGAGATCCAAGTAGGGGGTGGTAAAGAGGCCTTCTTAGTGGTAATAAATATTTTGTAGGGATATTATCTATTGATCAGATAATTAAGCCAGTAATATATTCTCCTATTGGGCCATTATACTCGGTTTTGTTGTGCCCGGTCTCTTACCAGTGATAAGACTAATGACTAAGACACATCTTATTTTTATATCTTTAAAGGGAATTGGTGTACTTTAAGGGTATCTATTTTTATTCAACATTGTTCATGACCCTTTTTGGAAAGGGATCTCTAAAAGGTAAAAATTTGCTCCCTTTTGGTAGCAAATTCTTACCTTTTAGAGTAGACCCCTTTTGAGAAGGTGCTTGGTATACAGAAAAGCAAATGGGAAGTCACAAAAGTTCACTCTGTTGTAAACAAATATGAAAAAACTATCATATGTATATAGTCCCCTTTAAAGAGTGTAATATACATGAATAAAATGCCTTAAAGTTTATAACTTATGTTGTTGGAAATTGCTAATGTTATGAGAAACCGTGTAGATAATATTTGTGGCATCTGATCAAGGTTTACATTGTTCGCCCCATTTTACGGACGTTATGCATTAAAAGATTAAATTGTAATATAATACTTCTTAATAAACATGCATTTTCGAAATACCGCAGATATATGGTAAAAAAAAGCATACTCACTACCGAGGAAATTCATTTGTAGGGTCTGTTCGGTGTAATTTCTGTTCCGTCATAAAACAGTTGAACTTTGTAGTCTGTGAAAAGGCAAAGAGAAAGAGCCTCACTAGACAACGCGTAGCTGCTAATTTAGACCTTATTATGGTTCCCAGTCAACTCTAACTTAAGTCAGTTCGTTCTCATTTTGGTCAATTCGTATTGATTTGGTCAATTCGTACTCATTGGTCAATTCATCCTCATTTTTCGGTCAGCTCGTGCTCATTTTGGTCAACTCGGCTATATGCGAAGAGGGAATACCCTGACCAGTCTATGTTGTCTGAATTTTCGCAGAGCGTTCGAAGGTACGCCTTTGAAGCTACGGCTAAACAATTTAGTAAGTGAACAGTGAAGACTCTGGTCAGATTTCACGGATGTGCAGGCTGATTTCAGCATTCGCTGTCCGCATGTGCCTCAAAGGCACTATTTCGAAAGGTTCGGTTTATTTATGACAAGCTTCCAAGATGTTTAACTAAAACGATATTTTATTTTCCAATCTGGTCCGTGTATTTGTATTAGCACAAGAAGCAAGAAAATTGATTGTCAAGAATATGAAGAATACGCTTTAAAACTTAGTAAATGTTTAATTTTGTGTCATTTCTCAAATCAAACGAGGATTTTAACGCTTAGCATGCTGGGTAAAATTTTCTGCAGACGACATTTTGAAATACACTTGGCATGAAATATCAAAGTCTGTTTTCTGGGAAAAATAAGAAAAATATCATTAATTTGTCGTCTGGTGAATTTGTCCAGAAAGAAGTTAAGGATAATAAGGACAATAAACATTGACAAGACAAATGCTAATTATAGACGAATGCTTCAAAACGAGTGTCCACATCAGCCTATGCAACTTCTGAAAGTTGATATCAGGGTCTTTGCTGGTTCGTCCGCTGTCAGACCTGATACTATAGAATCCATTATCCCCTCAGAACGCCCTTCCACAAAAGCCTATGTGTGACATTGTGTTTTGTGTAAGGATATTTTGAGTTCAGTGTTTTTAATTTGTGACTTGCATGTTTTGACTTTTATGTATCGAGTTTTCGCCATAGCAACAGATAAGGCGCCTTTTTTATCCGAAAAATGCTGATATCTTTCTTGTTTCTCAACAAAAACATATGTTGTGGTACTCATTAGAAGCGCCTCAGCGAGGGGCTTCTAATGAGTACCCACAACATATGTTTTCGTCGAGAAATAAAAAAAATATTATGTGGATACCCCCTCTTATCTGTAGCTATGTTCGCTTTTGAATTCTATGACGTATTATAACATGTTCGGTTTGCCTTTTGAAGGTTGCGATAAAGTGTGGTGAAACAGGAAAAGGTTGTGTTATTTGTTTTACCTTTTTATATGCTGTACTATAAGAAATACAGTCAGCTTTTACAGTCTGTCACAGGTTACGGGTTACCAGTGCAAGAGCCGTTAGCTTTTAGTCAAAATATGCCAGTTGCAAGTCACAAACACAAAACATCCACGGAAGTCACAAGTCACAAACACAAAACATCCCTGTCAAATATTGGCTTCCGTAGAATACTGATCTATCTATTTGTGGGCTACGTATTGTTTTCAATATGGTGACAACGTAATGGCGGCTGAGGGTTTCTGTATAAAATGGAAATTTACACACATTCAGAATTACGACTGTTAGTAATTATTTTGTTATCATGGAACTGTCGTAGGCAGACGTAATTGAAATTTACTAAGGAATTCTTTCGTAGATTTTCGCACACTGCTTTAATGTGCTCGAATAAAAATCTAAATCTGAACACGTTGCACGCGGATACTTAAGGATAGTGAAAGGTTAGGCCGTTCTTAATGGACCGGGTTACTGTCCAAATAATGTTCGACAATATTCATGCTTTTATCAACAATTTGGATCTTGTTCACCCTATATTTTAATAACAATTGGATATTCAAAAACAATTGCACAGCGGATCTGATTCACTGACTGACTTTGCTCTTATCGTAATACTTCCATGTTTCTATCATAAGGAGGCATTTCATGCGTCCCACTTAATAAGGTTTTCAAATTGGCTCCCAACTACCCCATTTGCTAAACTAACCAGCTTTTGCAGCTATGCACGGCCCGTATAGTCTTTCTGTAGCGTTTGTCCACAGGCACAAGACGGTATATATGTGATTTTTTAACATATTATAAAATGTTAGTTATCATTACTTTTCTATCAAATTTCAAGTCGATCGGTTATGAAATAAGTTATTTGCAAAATGTCATTCCGATAATAAAACATTATAGGTATATGATGTTTTTACGTCTTTGTTATTTCACAACCGGTCGAATTGAAACTTGACAGTGAGCTAGAGGATCTTCCCAGATCTCATAATCTTTAAACACACACACACACACACACACACACACACACACACACATATTCCGTCGGATGCCTATGTGTTTGTCGGTACTTCCATAAAGTCAAGCACCGCGGTCACCCATCCGGCTGCTAATCGCGATCTCTGTTGCTTAACTTTATGAAAAAGCCAACCACTTTAACGAGACACCAATGAACAATTTCGACCAATCAAAAACGAGACCGAAAGAATTGAACAATAACTAGATGTTTCTTCAAAAATGATACAAAGGCGGCTAGATTATAGAGCACTAACCAAAAATGGCCTTATCGCCCAACATTAACGGGCCGTGCAATCTTTAGTCAAACTTTGGCGCAGGTGATATCAGAAATTATATCTGTTAATCAACAGGATATTCTTGTGGTCTTATCATTATGTACATTTTGGAATACACTTTCTTATTTCTTTCCCAGAAATCAAAATTTCTCATTTGTATAAATTGTTTGTTCATCCCTGTTACTGGGAACATAAGGATACCATCATCAATATGACACTCTGAGTGTGGCCAGAGAATGCTAAATTTAGGTTTAAGATGACTCTTTGTTCTTACAAAGTCCATCTTTGATGGTTTGAGTACTAAAGTCAGCTTATGTCACATATAACATGTACAATCAGCTTATTGCCGACGAAGATGGATAGTATATTGCGTAGGAGTGAGAGTACTGGAGCAGGCCTTTAATAACTTTTTACATTACGTTAACCCATTTATGCCGAGTGGATTCTTCTACCTTAACTCTTTTACAGAAATTCCTGTACTTAATGCAAACAGTGTAGACTCTGATCAGACGCCGCGTTCTGCGGCGTCTGGTCTGAGTCTATGCTGTTTGCCAATGTCCCATTTATGGGACACCAGACATACATGGGTTAATACGCCTATGTAAAATGCATCCTTTTTAGCTATAGTTCTAGTCAAAGCGTTTTGTTTCAGCCAAATATTTTGATATGTTTCTTCTTTCTCCACAAGATCATACGTTGTAGGTACAAATTAGAAGAACCTCGCTGAGCTGCTTATAATGGGAACCCATTATATATATTTTCGTGGATATTTAAGACAAACATTAACCTGGATATTTTTTCTCCCACCTTTGTCTATATGACATCGGCTGATTACCCCATCACGAAAACATGCCTATATAATTTACACCCCCTTAAACCCCACTTTTATATAATAAAACTGGGGTTTACAGGGGTATACATTATTTTTCTTATTTTTGCTCAAAAATATAGATTGTGGGTACTCGTTGGAACCGCCTCGTCGAGGCGGTTCCAACGAGTACCTACAATCTATGTTTTAAGCAGAAGTATGAAAAATATCAGATTTTTTTGTCTGAAAATTTTCATTTTACAGCGATGAAAGTTTCAGTATATTTGAATAGGCATGTTTTCGTAATGCATGTGAAAAACTTCTATCTCACAGGACTATGCTGGTCCTAGGAACAATCCACTTAAAGCTGGGAGAAAAAGAATCCATCATGAGTCATTCCATGTAGGATAGGGAAATCTCACCCTCAAGGTAGGACTTCAGCCTGGTTGAAATTCTTACCCCTCTGGTGAGATTTCCCTATCCTGCATGGACACTCATGATGGATTCTTATAATCTTATCTAGAGCTATGTAGCCTATGGTATTTCCATCATATAAGACAGGGAAAAAGAAGAAGGTTCAGTCATAAAGCACATTAAAACATATTTATTCAGTCAAAATAATGATGGAAATAACAAACAACTTGGAATTGGTTGTAAAAACTGCACAGTACAGGCAATTCACCAAAATTGCCTAATCGCAGTCAGCATTCTACGTAAATCTATATCGGGCCGTCATCGGCCCGTCAGGGTAGCTGACGGGCCGATGACGGCCCGATGTAGATTTACGTAGAATGCTAGCTGGGATAATGTTGATCCCTGCATTCCCCTATATACATCATATATTATAGGGAGCATACGTGTGTGTGTATATTACATATACTTGTTAACGCAAGCGAGCAGGACATACATTGTATTTGTGTCCACCAAAGGAATATTCGTATTGACTGCAAAACTCACTTATGGCTTCTCGTATCTCGTCCTACTGTATTTACACAAAATATCTAGATACAATATTTCATTATTCTTGTCCCAAAAAATTCAAACAGTCCATTTTCATAAAAAATAGTCTACTGATTTATTCAGAGTAATACAAATGCTACGTAAGTTTAAGCCGCAACATTTGAAAACATGCCTCCGGACATATGTGCCCAGCGAAGTTTAAGATAAGCCTGTGCATTTGCGCAGTCTGATCAGAATCTTCACTGGGTATATTTTGGGTAGCCAGGGATGCAAAATGTCTTAATGCGGATAACGAGGGTTCTGATCAGATTATTTTCAAAACGAACGAACGTATCACAAGGAAAGGGCCTTTACGCCATCTGCGAACAGCGAATGCCTTTGTATTTTACCTGTGGCATAAGTGTTTTTCTTGCCTTGCACATCCTATGTTCTGCAAACTTCAAAGTTTATGAATACGTTTTCGTACATTTTATTCGAAGATAGCAATTGTTATATACGTACAGATAATCAAAAATATCGCATTTGCAGTAACTATTTGAGCACCTATTCTCCTTACATACTTGTCTTAAAACAAGCCAATTTTACCACCTAGTAATGTGTCTAAAACTACTGAATGTGGTAAACAGTGTACACCCTGAACAGACGCCGCATACGCAGTCTGATTATGGTCTACCCTGCTTGCAGGCGCGTGCCTGTCCGAATACAGGGTAAATATAGTAAGCCAGCTAATGTTCTATGCTGTTCTAATTGATTTGGGCACATCCAAATGATATACTGGAAACGCAGGGATGGGTTCATGGTGAGGGCCGATGGGCTTGACTCATGGTCTCAATGTATTACAGATGTGTAAAGCCATACCTCCAAAATGCTGTTTACCTTGAAGGTCAGGTCAGTAACCCAACCCAGAGGTCCAGTCCATGAGCCCAGCCCAGCCCAGTCCATGTCCATCCCATGAAGCCATCCCCACTTTCCAGTATGCCTATCAAAACAGGGATGTCCGGTATATGCAAGCGCGATGGTCTGGATCAGGCTGTGCGTTCACATAATCTGATCAGGGCCGTAGCTGTGCGCCTGGAGAAGTCAAGACAGTCATGTTACGTGTAAGTGATAGCCATGGCCCTGACTGCGTGAATACGGATCGTTTCATCAAGGCAGTTGTTACGCGCAAAGGGTCCGTTTTGCTGGACATCGCTTAATCAACAGGAGGCAACGTTAAACGGTTTGCAGTCTAACTTCAGGGAATAGTTAGTATTAAGTGATAAACCTTATAGACAGATGAAAGATACCTTTGGGAAAACCAAACGTCTGAATATTACATTTCTTTACCCAGTAAGGTCGATAGATTCCGGAACTTATTACAAATTGTCTGAAGCGTGGTCTGTTTTCTGGTTAAGTGTTTTTAAATTGAATCAAAATCTCGACTGGCTATTACAGTAATGCCCATTGTTTATCTGTTTGATGGTCCAGCTGTATAGTTCGGCGAAGCTAATTTATCTATATTTACATATGTTCAATAAATAATTCTACATATAATACTGAACGCAAGATAAGGGGCCTTATGTCATATGCAGACAACGAAGGCCCGGATCAGACTGCGCATGCGCGCAGTCTGATCCCGGCCTTCGTTGACAGCTTGCAGGACAAATTAATACTGTAGGATATAAATGTAAAAACACTGATCAGATTCTGCGGATACATGTAATACTGATCTGGGCCGCCACTGTCCGTATATAACATAAGGGCCGCTTTCTTGCCCTGCGCCATTATGTATCTATCCTGCTGACCACTTGCAAGGCCAAGGTTCACTATACTATACGTGCTGCAACAGAAGTTCAGTTATTATATAAAGGCTCAATATTCAACGAGAATAGATACTTTTTTATCCAAGAAAAGTTAAATAAATTTATATATGGTATTAATACGTTTGTAAAATGTGGCACCTGACAACCTGTAAAATTTCATTTAGTCCCTCGTTTTTGAACTGGATCAAATATAAAATGATCTGTTATCGTATCTCTGAATTAATGCTGCCAATAATCGGAGATACGATAAAAACATAAAACATTTCACTATTTATTTATTTATTTATTTATTTGATAAAAAAATAGGACAGTTCGTATTCTACTTATCTATGATATTCAGTTTTACAGATCGATCCACTTTATATATTATAGTATAGATACCATATTAATGCCGTAAGCGGAACTACAAGGCCCTAATCAAACTGTGTTTATCCGCATATGGCAAAGGCCTCTTTTCCTGCACTGGACAGCAATTATATTGTTTATAACGAACTGCCTAAACCAAAAGTTCCGATGTCTAAACTCAGGATACCAAGGATATGTCAGATTGCGGAGATATTATCTCGTCAGAAGCTGTAAAATTGGTGGTGTATGACCTGGCAATAAAGTTTCGAGAATGTTGTAAAGATAATGAAGAATTCTAATTTTTACTCTTTTCTTGATACGATATGGTACGGACTTGAAACATTATTGGAACTAACTATATAAACATGTCTAAAATAACTACAGGTATATTTTTTACCTACTGTTCTGCCGCAGCTATTATATTTTTCCTACATGCTTAGCAAGGAATTGCTTGCCTATAGATAATTGAAAATAGAAGAAATATTTTCTATAAAGCTTACAATAGATGAGCGATTGATATAATTTGTTAATGCTTTACAGGTCAAGCTCATAAATTATTCTATTCATCCGTTCGTCCGTCTGTCTGTTCGCCCGTCTGTCTGTACGTCCGTCTATCCATCCATCTATCTATCTGTCTATCTATCTATCTATCGATCGATCGATATGTCCGTCTGTCCGCTCGGGTGAACGTTTAGGGTTAGGGATTTCATTTTGTAGCAACATTAGGCTTTGTTCCATTTTGACTATCCTAAGACAGTTAGGGTTAGCCCCTAACCAGGCATGTAATTTCCCATTGAGAATATCCCCTAAATCCGGACGTTCGGATTCACTTCTTAACCACATTAGGTTTTATTCTATTAACAATACATTTTAGCCCCTAAGACGGTTAGGGTTAGCTCTTAATCAGGCATGTAATTTCTCATTCATAATATCCCCTAAACTCGAACATATTGGAGTATCCATCCGTATTTATTTTTTATTCATTTACTTATCTTGTGTCCATTCGTTATTGGCTGATTCAGATACATAAATACACAGCATATCATTCCTCTGTCGAAATAAAAAATCTTGCGTTTGTGGGTTGCTTTGATAGTTAAATATATTGCTGCAACTATCTCCAGTCAATGTCTGTATATAGAGGATCTTACATGAGTGGCCATTTAATATGAAATTTATAAAACGAGTTTGGGTAATTTTGGTATTTGCGAGCCTTGGCCAGCAAAATACCGAAATTACCCAACGAGTTTCATAAATTTCATATTAAATGACCACTCATGTAAGATTCTGTTTATCACATGGCCCTTCCTATGATAAAAAAATGCACAAAATATATTTTTAAAGATAACGGCTTTCCATAGCTAAGCGGAACAACTCACTAACAATGATTCAATAGTACTACTCAACAAAAATAGTTCGCATATTATTTAATAAGTACCGAAAATAAATTGAAACAAGATAAATATGCCATTTATTACTTCGTTAAACTGTAGGAAATAATTATGATTTTTATTTGAGCTAATAAATATTTCGTTTGAATAAATCAATTCAAAACTAAATATTCCATTGAACAACGTCATTCAGCGAGTCAGTACCCCACAGTCAGCTGTCGTATTTAAAGGTCATTGACCTTGATCAATACAATTTATACGGTGTTTGACACACTAAAGTAAATGACAGATTTCAAGACGTAAAACATTTTAACTTTAGTTTGGATTTTAATTTGACATATTTATTGACTGTCTGAGTCATGTCATCCTCCAATGCTTTTTTGAAGGAGGTGTTTTTTTGTTGTTGTTTTTTTTTTGTTTTGTTTTTTTTTTGTTTGTTTGTTTTTTTTTTTTTTTTGTTTTTTTTTGTTGTTGTTTTTTTTTTTTTTTTTTTTTTTTTGTTTTGTTTTGTTTTGTTTTTTTTGTTTTTTTTTTTTTTTTTTGTTTTTTTTTTGACGGATTGACGATATCGATGTTGAAAGCGCCTCCAAATATTTTGCCGGAAAACTTCGAATTTTAACCACCATGAATATTTCTGGTAGCCGTGTTATTAAAATTGTGATTGTTTTGTGTCTTCCCTCTCCATCGGTCTGACATTTATCGTTCATCTCAAAATCATCTCAAAATTGAAGGGATGATCTATTCCAAATGTGAAAGTTGTATCGGCGAACACTGACACCATCTTGGTTGCTATCAATAAGCGGAGTAATACGAATATTAATGAGGGTAATAAGGCTAACAAATGGGAAGCCTTGCAGGTGTTATAACACGCGTGGTTATATGATATTTATGACATGGGTTATTTCACTGAACCTTCACGTTCATGTAACACACTAATGACGTTCAACCGGTACACTCAATATGGCAGCCTTCGGCATTTCCTTTCTAAATAAAAGCAGCATCTAGAAATATTTTTGCATGTTTTCTTACCAATTTAAGTATGTAGACTGGCTCCAATCCCTGGTGTAAATGTATCAGTGTTTAGAATTGTCTTTGCTATAGACACTATAATAAAATAAAGGCAATGTTGCATGGTAAGATTAGGAAGCACTGTCTTGTTGACCAGTGCTTTCTAGTTTTAGCGTGTTAATTTTGTATTTGCTTTCTTTTAGCATCAATATCAAAGAGAATTATAAAAAATATAATTTAGATGCGCAACGCACGAATAGGGCCCTTATGCAATTTGCGGACAACGCAGGCCCAGATCAGCCTGCGCGTAAGCGCAGGCTGATCAGGGCCTTCGTTGTCCGCTTACGGAATCAACGGGTACTGTAGTATATGTCGACGAACAGTGAATGTTCAGATCAGAATGCTTGAATGCGCATTCTGATGTGGAGCTGCATTGTCCGCAAAGTGTATAAGGGCCCTTTCCTTGCGTTACGCTTCAAATGGAATCGGTAGGGAATTGAACTAGTCTAGGAAGAACAGTATGAAGAAACCAAGGGAAGTATTGTTTTGTGGTATGATTATACCATTGTACATGTCTCAAACATTATTCGATGCCCTGGGAGAGATGCGATCCGCGAATATGAGTTACAACGTCAGAAAACGTATCTTCGGATTTGTGCGCCCAGCGAAGATTCAGATTAGCCTGCGCTTTCGAGCAGTCTGATCAGAATCTTCACTGGGCGACTTTGGATGACCAAGTGTCTTCATGCGGACAACGAAGACTCTGATCAGACGGCGCGGATGCGCAGGCTGAGTTGAGTCTACGTTGTATGCATATGTCAAAAGATACATTTTCTCACGTTGAGGGTCATACAGTTTTTTTGTTATTGTTTTTTTTTTTTTTTTGTTTTTTGTTTTGTTTTGTTTTTTGTTGTTGTTTTTTTTTTTGTTTTTGTTTTTTTTTTTTGTTGTTGTTGTTGTTTGTTTTGTTTTGTTTTGTTTTTGTTTTTTTTTTTTTGTTTTTTTGGTTTTTTTGTTTTTTGTTTTTTATGTTTGTTTTTTGTTTTTTTTTTGTTTTTTGTTGTTTTTTTTTTTTTTTGTTTTTTTTCAGGTATCTCCATTTTTACGTATTATTAAAGAAATTGGAAACACTTTTAATAAGCCTTTAGATAATTGTTTCTTTTTCTGAGGCCAGCTTGCTTGTGAATATATTTCGTATTCTAGAGTTTCCTTGAAACTAACCTTCTTATCAATTCATTGATTTATTTATTGCTTTCATGCCACTTAGAATAATTACCTAAAGGTTAAATCCGTTTTGTTATAAATCATTCACAAGAAATTGTGTTTCAGAAGTTATTTTACGTAACTCTTCGTGACTTCGATAACCGAATAATCTGATCATGAATATTCACGAGACGAACTTGCTACCGTATTTATCCTAGTTTTCGGACAGACAGTCCTGAACAAAATGTTTAGATCCAGATCAGACACCGCATTTTGCGGTGTCTGATCTGGATCTACACTGTTTGTCACTCATCAAGCAGTTTTATGCTCATAAAGATGCAGTTAAATGGATTTGTTTAAAATTTTAGGACAAGTATGCTAATGAGTTAAGATGTCTGAAATCTGTTGAATTTTACCTTTGACCTCAGTCATGTGACCGTAACAAAGCAAGCAGGAAGTTACGAAAGTTGCCTTCATTGTGCATATGGCGGAAAATCTACAACTATTATGTCATCAGTTCTACCAAATAGACTCATTTTCTTTCTTTAAAACATATGCGAGTTTCTGAGCTTGCTACAACGCAAAATGTAGACTCGTATCGTTTTTGCTTTATATCTATTTCTCTCTTTTTCTTTATTATTTATTTATTTATTTATTTATTTATTTATCATGATCCTCTTTAATCCAACTTCAAGTTACCTAATTCTATAAGCTATACAAGCTTTGTGCCCCCTCCAAAAAAACAAAAAAAAAAAAAGGAAAAGAGAAGAAAGAAAGAGAAGAAAATAAAGAAAGGGTCTGGGGCCAGACTACGCAAAATGTAGAAACGTAGAAATTTCTACATTTCGCGTTGATATGAGGACATTTTCTTCGCTTAGCGTTGATAGGTAGGAAAAAATGCAATTTAGTTCGACTCTGTTAGTTCGACGAAATGAATACCACTGTGTTCGGAGACCAGTCATCTTTATAATATTTATTTTTGTTTCATGGGGTGATGGTCGGAGACGGGGAGACATAATACAGCCACCTACATGTACACTGATGGAACATTCCTCTGCATTCTTACAACAGCAGAAATAATTAAAATATGTGAAGACAATCAGAACTTGCCACAATCACGAAGCACTGCTTCATAAAACAGTATTGTGTCACGCCTGTTTAAGCAGACAATGAACATTTCTGCTTTGCATAACAGAAGTATCCGTCAATGAAAATATCTGAGACTTTAATACTAGGTTAATCATCACATCATAACTACTGATAATTATAGAGAGTTCTTACATCAAAAACTGCTGTATTTTACACTTAAAATCTTTTCTGTTTAATTTCCCAGGAGGAATTAATCTGTGCATTATTATTGCAGACTTCGAAATATCAATAATAAATGGACCGGAACGTAACAAAACGTACCTTCTAACGTGTGCTTCCGACGAAGACTCAGATCAAACTGCACTTCTGCACAGTCTGATCAGTCTTTGCTGTCCTCATGACAGTCTAATCAGTCTTTGCTGTCCTCACGAATGCGCCAAGTGAAGATCTGCACTGAGCATACATGTACATGTCCGAAGCGACTCAAATTATTTTTCATCAACAGATGCGAGTTACTGTGAAGAAAACCAGTATCTCAGAATGTTTGTGCGTGCATAAAATGTGGGTCTTATTTTCAACTCTAAAATATGCAAAAGTGTCTGTTTCTGTTCTTGTTATTTGTTTGTTTATTTTTATGTTGTTGTTGTTGTTGTAAAGCCAGATACTAGTGGGTGAAATATGTTACCAATTTGCACGTCACTTATGTGGAACTGGGCTTAAGTAAGTCGGTTGGTGCCTGATGCTCTGGCTCTGGTCGGGTCCTGCTGTTGGTTTTCTTTTGCTTCAACAGTTCAGTTATTTCTTGCTGTAGAATCCTCATCGTTGTTTCATCTCTGTATTCGTTTGATTTTTATGTTCTCGGAGATGTTGCACTGATGAGTTAGGAACCGTTCACGCGGACTGAATAAATGTCTTGTGTATACCACTGTAGAAAGAAGGGCGAGGGAATGTGGCCACGTAAAACCGATTTAAGCACCCCCCTACCCCTCCCCCCAAATAATATTTTACTAACCGTTCCAAGGCGGTGCTTCTGCTGCAGTTTACTATTTCTGCCATTGTATGTCTTTGCATGTATGTCCCGGTAAATTTTTTATTTTGGACATATTTTGGGAACGAAACTGTCCTTTTGGCTTTCTGCTTGTAGTGTTTTAATTGTGGTGCCGTTGCTTTAAGTGCGTCTTTTCCTTTTGGTGTCTTGGACGGAAGGGATTAGGGAATTGTATCGATTCCTGATCATTGCTTTCATTTTTTATATATAAAAGAAAGCATACATTTTAAATAGCTTTACTGGAGAGGAATCATAGATCTATGCTTCAAGAATCAATTTATAGGCAAAAAATAAACATTGTGCAGGTAGATACGCATTCGACAAGAAATGCTTTCTTGTCGAATGCGTATCCACCTGCACAATGTTTATTTTGGCAGATATATCTGCTCGCATTGTTTCTCAACATTCCTTTCGTTGACCTGCATATTGACAAAAGGCATGGAATCGCTATTTAGCGGGCATGCGGGCTGCGGGCATGCGGGTTGCGGGCATGCGGGCTGCAGGCATGCAGGCCACAGGTTGTATAATAATAGTATATGTTAAGCCAAAAATTGGTAATCAATGTTATTTTTCTTATTACCCCCCTCCCCCTGCCGCCTACTCCAATAAAAAAGGAAAGAAAGAACAATGTACAATTATTAATACCATGTGCATTGTAGTAAAGAATCTATATGCACTATATGTGCAACTGTCTGAGCCTCTGAACAGCCTGTACAGCCTCGCAACCTAATCAAAGCTTGTGCCTGACAAAACTGGCAAGATCTCTAATCAGACTTGCTAACTATTCAGGTCCCAGGCTGGGTCTTTGCAGAGGGGGGTGGGGGTTGGTGGGGACACAAGGATATCATAAGATACATATATTTTCTCATGACACAGCTTATCTGGCATTCAGGACCAAAACAAAGTTCAAGATGCTGACAGGTGAAAAAAGGCAGAGCTGCAATAATTTAACTTAATTTGAAAGATTTGTCCTGATGAACCAGTCAATAGGCCAGGCTTATTGAATAATTTGTTTTGCAGTTGCCAGCCTATGAATGTTCCTGGGAGTAGATAGGCAAAAATATTTTCCTTTCTTAAAATACAATTCCATGAGAAAAAAAAGTTCAGTACATGTACCAGTAAGTATCCTAAAAACTGGAAAAAGAAAAAAAAACATCTGGAGGTGCAATGAAATATGTATGCAGTAAACAGTGAAGACACTAATCAGACTCTCCATAGCTGTTTTTCCATTGGTCCTGATATAAAATGAAATATAGAAAGGTACAAAGAAAGAAGAACAAAGGACTCTGCCCAGTGATACAATTTTTTGTTTTGTCTTATTATGGGAGGAATCGGGGTAGGTGTTAGTAGGCAATTACAAACAAACAAAAAATACTTTCGACCTTAACAACATTTCCACTGTTTGAAGCAAAACACTATAAAAAATGTTCAAGAATATAAAAATATGGTTTAAAAGGATTTTTCCCCCTTAAACCTCCACTTCCTTACGTATGCTGTTAAAGCTGAAGGAAAGATTGCTGTAAACATACTGCAGTTTTTCTTTTGCTATCTCATTTTTCTGGTCTTGTTAAGTCATCACTTTCTTTTGCAATTTTGAAAGAAAAAGATAATGCAATTATAATGGACAATTTAACAATCTAACATTGTAAATAGTACCTTGTGCTTTAATAATAAAAGCATCGCAAACACTGCATGATACCCCGCCACTGTGGGGCAGTATAACTCAGAGCAAAGATGTATGGAACGGTATTTAGGTAAAAAGTAAAATGTGAATGATGAACATTCTAATATGCGAATCTGGCCTTGCATTTTGCAATATTAATGTTCCATTATGTAATGTACACTATGCAGCTTGTATGATGCAGTTTTAACCTTTCTTTCCGTAATATTTTAATCTGCATAGCCTTATGTGCAAGTTATTGCCCGGCATTGCACAATCAGGACTCTGTTCTTATCATTACATTATGAAGCTTCAATACTCGCTTTTTTGGAAATCGTCACACGGTTTTCAGTTTATAACAATCCCTGTTAAGTAGGCAATATCCAGTATTCTGGCTGATAGTTATCTTTTCCATCGAAATGAGGAAAAGTCATAATCTCGCTTTGGCTGCAGGTTTCATCATTACGTTCGAAATCCCATTGTGCAACTTGCAGTTCTAATTTTGAAGTACGGTGGCGCTAGTATCGCACTCGTAATTTTCCGTTAATGATCGCATTTTTCCCGTCAGAGACGAAGCGCATCGGTGATTCGGAACAGCTAAGTCAGGATAACTGAGCAGTGTTATCGAGCATAAATTGTATTACGTAGCATATTAGGCATAGTATGTCATCAGATAGTTAATCGAGGTCAAATGTGGCAGTATACAGCGCATCTGTAGTAGCTCTAGATAAAATGATTATCCACCAAAATCTGTCTTTTCCATGAAACATTTGCTGTTGCACATTTATGAATTACCTCGGCGAGATATAATAATTATCATAATCACCTCACTGAGGCAATTTTACCCTTAGTATTTGGAATCCATACGGACAGAAAGTAGAAAATCTTTATTTGGATATCACACTTATCTGGAGCCATGACATGGCGAGGGTCCTCAGCTGTTAAGGCTATTCTAATGAAATATCATTTGCTGAGAAATGTCGTTGGAAATATTCTGAAATTAAGTAAATATTTTATTTGACAAATATAGAGCGTAAAAGTTTCATATTGGAGACTTTGTATCAAACTCTGCTCCAGGAACTTAAACTGCACATGTTCAGGCCCAGCGTCACTAATGTTGCCGTCGCAGTGACGCTACTTCGACATTATCTGTATTTATTTGACAGATCAAAAAAATTATTTCAAAAATAAATAAACGCCAGACGCACGGAAAGTACTTATGCTCTCGCATACCCTTACCATACTTCTTAACTGTGGTTGTTCAGAATCAATTACTCATGCAAAAGCATTCATGTATAAGACATAAGACGTAAATAGGGGCCTAGGCTACTTTAATGGCAGCAATACTCTGGAGGTTCACCACCTATTTTCATTACCTTTGCTTTCGCGCTCCTATTTTCTACTGTCTTGAAAAGACGCTTGCAAATATAAACAGTCCGTAAATAGTCGTTGTCATTCACGGAAATGACCAGGCTTTTCCTCGAGATCTGCTACAGTCGTGGGGAAATAGCGTAAACGATTAGAGCCAAACTTTCTAAATATATGCCACGTTTGAGAGTTTTCATTTTTAGCACTGGAACAGGGTAAATAGCATTCAGACTTCGAGACTTTACCACAGTGCGTGTCAGAAGCTTCACAGGACATACTGTTCAAGTTAAATCCTACATAATGAAAGGTTCAAACAGCAAATTACAAATCAGAATACGGTAAAAAAAAATGGCTACGCAGTGCATAGTTCAAAACGCAAAATACAAGTTCTATAGTTTACATTTGTAGTTAGACACTCCATAATGAAAGGTTAAGATTACAAAATACAATGTCAGACTCGCATATTAAATGTGCATCATACAAGCTACATAGTGTACATTACATAATGGAACGTTAATACTGCAAAATGCAATGCCAGAATGGCATATTAGAATGTGCATCATACAAGCTACGTAGTGTACATTACATAATGGAACGTTAATACTGCAAAATGCAATGCCAGAATCGCATATTAGAATGTGCATCAAGCACATTTTAATTTTTACCTAAATACCGTTCCATAAAGATGACTAAGTTTTGATAAAAGTTAATTTGGTTTAAACAATAGTCTATCCAAGAATAGACAATACAAGCACTAATGTCAGAAACTTACTAATTATTTGTCTGAAGCATGCGAAGTGAATTTTGCAGAAGAGTCAAGGGCAAATAACTCTTGTACAAAAGCAACAAGAGTTGTGGCTTTTGTGCAAGTATGTAACCTTTGATCCTTTATATATACATGAAGTTCCATTCAGATAGTTCCAGAACTAAAAAAAACTAAGAGCCAAAAACCAATTTTCAGAAACTGAAAAGGGCTATAACTCTGTCATTAATTAACAAATTTCACTCATTCACAATCCCATATAACTTATTCCCAATACTAATATATTAGGAATAAAAATGAAATTCATGAAGAAATACTTTAGTAATTGGTCATGCCCATGATCTTAAGGTCAAGGTCACAGACTTTGAAAGTTTAGAAATAAAGTAGTATGTTAAAGTTTTTAAAGAGCTCATATTTTACAAACCGTATGATGGATTTGCTTCATATTTGTTATGATGATAGATATAATGGTCCAGAGTTTCTTTCAGCAATACACCAGCCCATGCCCATAATCTTAAGGTGAAGGTTACAGACTTTGAAATTTTACAAATAAAGTTTTACGTTAAAGTTTTTAAAGAGCTCATACTTTCCAAACCAAATTATGGATGTGATTCAGATTTTGCATGATGACAGATAGAGGTCCAAAGTTTTATCGCGCAATACCCTGTCTATGCCCATGCATTTAAGGTAAAGGTCACAGACTGAAATTTCATGTTTTAAGATTTTTTAGAGCTCATAATTTCAAAACTATATGATTGATTTGGTTTATACTCGGTATGATGATGGTTATAGGTCCAGAGTTTTTATTCAGCTATACACCCACCTCTGACTATGGCTGAAAGGTCAAGGTCACAGACAAATTTTACACTAAAGTTTTACGTTAAAACTTTTTAAAAGCTCAAATTTCAAAACCATATGATAGATTTCAATTTGGTTCATGTTCAGTCTGATGATAGATATGGGTCCAAAGTTTTATTCAGCAGCACAATGACAATTATGATCTTAAAGCCCCCTTCCTCCCCCTCCCCCCTCTCCAATAAGCCAAAGAGGTATTTAGCCCTTACATCCAGGCGAGCATTTGCTGTCTGCTGACAGCTCTTGTTAGTAAACTTTCATAGGTTTAAATTGTCTGAAAGTTTTTTCATAGAATGATAAACCTTGTAAAATTAGTGTTTGCATTGTTTCATTCAGCTATATCTGGGCAGTATTTTGACAAAATATACCTTTAAGATGATTTGCGATAAGTCAAGTCATATCAGACTGTTCATCTGTGCAGGCTGATCAGAGCAGAGTTTTTGATGATGGCATACAGTAGCTACTTGGCCTGGCTATCCACAGAGCATACAAGTAAGACTGATCCGTATTTCCTTAAGTGCATGTCACATGTTTCCAAGGGGACACTTTCTCATGAAGTGGCCAGTAAAAGCCACATGTCCTGATAATAACCTATTCCAAAGAATTATGGCATTGCTATCTTGCTATCTATCAGTTTCATACACACATACATGTGCATGTATTCAATGATCATATTCTGTTGATGTATTATACACAAAACAAAAAAAAAGTATAAATTTAATCATTTCAGTTTTCTTGTGTAATGACCTTATTACAAGGCAGCAATCATATATGGCCCGCAGCCCGCAACCCGCAGCCCGCAACCCGCAGCCCGCAACCTGCAGCCCGCAACCCGCAGCCCGCAGAATAGTCAATTTGCAAAAGGTACATGTATGCTTTGAAATCACGCATTACTAAACCAGAAACAGTCAGTTGAACGGATATCGATAAACTTCCAAGGAAGTCAATTCTGTCCAAATTATGTTCACTCGCCTTCTGGAAAGGGGTCCCCTTTTCAGACGGGGTTTGGTGTGCAGGAAAGCACAACAGGAAGTCATAAAAATTGTTTACCAAGTGTATCCAGTCCCATTATTGTAGCTTTTGGTGTGTAATGGCATAATTACAATATTTACCTCAATATTTGGACACCTTAATTCCTTACCATACTTTACCTAAAATTCGAGCAAATCTGTTTGACTACCAGAAGATGTTTCTAGAATCTTGTGACGGTATGGCAAACAGTGTAGACCCTGATCGAACTTCCTTCAGGAGCAGTTCGATCTGGGTCTACACTGTTTGCTTTGGTCAGGTTGTAAATTATTTACGGTAAATATGGTTGTTTTATCTTTTTTCTTCAGGTATAGACGGAATTACCGGCACTCCGGGAAAAGTAGAGATAAGCTGGATACAAGTGCAGTGTTGATTGAGAAAGTTAGTGGTAATATTGTGGATTACTGACAGCAGGGGGCGCCACTTTATTATAAGAGGAAATGAACTGGAAAATCAAACAACTCAAACGATGTATGTTTTATGTATTTTTCAATTAACCATTAAAGCGCTAAACAAGCAACATTTTATTTATTTATTTATTTATTTATTTATTTATTTTGGTTAGTTTTCAGAGAAAATAAGGCTTGACATTTCATGTGAATCGCTGCCTAGCGGGCGATTTATATAAAATGTCAAGCCATATTTTCTCTTTAAAAAAAAATAAAAAATGTCGTCAGCAGAAGTTGTGATTAGCACTTTAAGGGTTAAAGTACTTATAGCGAATAATTAAGGATGGCTGGGATTAGGATGAGGGTGGGGTTGGGAATAATATGGGACATAATAGATAGAATAACCATACAATGATTCTAAAGTGATGTTTCATGGGGTTAAGTGTGCGGGGGTGGGGTAGGTTGGGGTTACAAGTTATAGTTTATCATAATGGCCTTTGTTTGCAGGCTGATTTAAACCTGCCATTTTGCGTATACTCGATTGTATGTCAATATAGGGTCGAAAGTATATACTCAATGTTCGCTTGCTGAACAAATCTCGTACCGATCTGAGCCTTCTGTGTTTATATTTGCAGTTAGCCCACTTTTTGCAGGTCAGTGACAGTTGTCCTAAATAGAAATATTTAGATCTGTGTCTCATTACCATTGTTACTACATCCTATCTTATATATTAATACAGAAGTTTCTAAGAAAACAGCTTTTTTATGCAAGGATAAAACTCGGACTGATCTTTGAACTATAGAGTAGTATATTAAACGTGCCGCGTCGGAACCGACCTTAACCTTTATCTTCAGCAGACGAAAAATTGTTTTAAAATGCCGTCTGCTGAAAATCTTACCCAACATGCTAAGCGTTAAAAAGATATTCCTTCCGAGATGTATGTCCAGCGAAGACTTCACGCAGTCTGATCAGAGTCTTTGTTAAGTGCTCTAAGAAGAGTAAAATATACAAGGTCTCAACAAGGGGACTGTAATGAATGAGCTGAGTCTTTGTCAGACATTAAGAAAACACGCCTATTCAAATACACTGAAAATTTTACCACCAAAAAATGACAATTTTTCAGATAAAAAAATTCTGATATTTTTCATATTTCTGCTCAAAACATAAATTGTGGGTACCCGCTAGAACCGCCTCGTCGAGGCGGTTCTAACGAGTACCCACAATCTATGTTTTTGAGCAGAAATGACAAAAATAATGTATACCCTGTAAACCCCAGTTTTACTATATAAAAGTGGGGTTTAAGGGGGTCAAAATTATATGGGCATGTTTTCGTAATGATACAAGGTTTCAACAGGGGCACTGTAATGACTGACATCACGAAACAACGCCTATATAATTTTGACCTCCTTGAACCCCATTTTATATAGTAAAACTGGGGTTTACAGGGGTATACATTATTTTTCTTATTTTGCTAAAAAAAAACAGAGATTGTGGGTACCCGTTAGAACCGCCTGGCCGAGGCGGTTCTAACGAGTACCCAAAATCTAAGTTTTGATCAGAAATGTGAAAAAATTCAGAATGTTTTATCTGAAAATTTTCCCTTTTTTTGGTTGTAAAATTTTCAGTATATTTGAATAGGCGTGTTTTCGTAATGTAAGACTGCCAGGATGTGTATCCTGAGCTGAGTCTTTGTCAGACGTATCTGTCATAAGGTACATTTTCTTAGTTTGTGGTCCACTTAGGCGTATCGCTTACAGTACGAGAACAAGCCTATTTAAATATACTGTAAATTTTACCACCAAAAAAATGAAAGTTTTCAGATGAAAAATTCTAAAATTTTTCATATTTCTGCTCAAAATATAGATTGTTGGTTCTCGTTAGAACCGCCTCGACGAGGCGGTTCTAACGAGTACCCACAATCTATGTTTTGAGCAGAAATAAGAAAAATAATGCATACCCCTGTAAACCCCAGTTTTACTATATAAAAGTGGGGTTTAAAGGGGTCAAATTTATATAGGCATGTTTTCGTGATGTTACGCACATTATTCATGTGCGTAATAAAAACATTTGCATTAAAGAGAGATCATCTAACATTTCTCCCTTTATTATAATTGTAGCACGTACTTTTGGAAGCAATACCAAGGATTATTTTTCTAGATTTTTCGTGGGTGTGCGTAAAAAATAACGTTTTGGCTACACCACTGGGTCGTATATATGCGAACTGACTGACAGATTCAAATTATTCAGCGATCAGCTGAGTTTTATAAGGGCCTTTGCCAGCCATTGATACATTCTACATACAGTCAACGATCATTCCGTACGTGGACAGCGAACGCCATGATTAGACAAAACTGTGTGTGAATTAGTATAGGATAATAGGTAGACTAGCTCCTAGACCTTAATGTCATGTTTTATCACTCCCAGTGAGCATTCTTTATAAATCTATAGCGGGCCGTTATCGGCCCGTCAGCTACCCTGACGGGCCGATAACGGCCCGCTATAGATTTATAAATAATACTGACTGGGCTCCTTACTATCAGCAGATTCAAATTTATGTATGATATATCTTGTATAGCCAGTCTCAAGTAGTTGGTCTCTGATATCTCCAAGATGAGTTGCTGCTCTCAAAGAGGTGAGGCAAGCAGTAAGCAGTAGATGGCCCTTAATTCATTAAGTAAATTAATAATCATAATTCAGTGATGAAAATAATATTGATATCCGACTAGTAGGTAGTCTAGCTAATAGTACAGACAGCAGTTGTCTTCGGACGGCCTATTTGATTCAGGATGCGATAAAAAATAACTTACGTTAGTGAACATGATAAGCAAAGAACGGCACCTGCGCAGAAACGCGATAGCTCGCAGACACCATATACGCTAATTTCGCACTCCGATTTCCAAGCCGCGTATGTAACACACGAACAACCAAATCCTGACCAAAATGCACATATTTTGGGTCTTTGACGCTAATTCTCCATATGTGATGCAAAAATATGTGAAGTAGGGTTTAGCTTGGGTGATTTAACCTTTACCACTCTCAAGACCACAGATCCACATGTCCACTACGGACATATTCGCAGAGCATTACGATTTTGCAATGATGTTAAAACGAAACACACACTGTGGGTACTCGTTAGAACCGCATGGGCGAGGCGAGGCGGGGCGGTTCTAACGAGTACCCACAATCTATGTTTTTGAGCAGAAATAAGAAAAAAATAACGTATATCCCTGTAAACCCCAGTTTTACTATATAAAAGTGGGGTTTAAGGGGATCAAATTTATATAGGTAAAACAAATTCAGGTTCCCATGAGGAAAAAGGCAACAAAAAACGTCATCCAAGGTGATTTTTCACCAATACAGCGGGGCCCGCCATTTCGTTATTAGGAAACGCGGGTAACGGAAAAAAAATTTCAAAATGGGAAAAGAATCTAAAAGATAAAAAGGTAACGGACAGAATCATCGATTGCACTTAAACTCATCCAGAAATATGTATGTATCTCACTACATATTGAAAATATATTTATATTAATAACTGAACCAGGTCACACATAAAGGAGCTCTTTATTATGTGTTAACAGATAAAGCCCGGTCTGCACACGGATGCGACTTATCTATACATATTCCATACCCTGTCTTCCGCAAAGCAAACGGCGAAGTCCCTACTCAGAATGTGTGGATGTGCAGGTTGATTTAAGTCTAAATTACTCGCATCCCGGTTCACTCTCAGCAAACACAGAACGTCGTTCGGACGTCACGGCGACGTCCGAACGACGTTCTGTATTTGCTGGGAGCCAGTGGGATCAGTCTCTTTTTTTTGCGCGGCGCAGTGTATCAGTTGTTTGATATTTTTAAACAGATTCTAAAACGATTGTATATGAATGGCAGCTCTTATGTTACATTAGAGATTTGTTTCGCTTCTAATTTAGAGCACCGCGGGAAAACCGTCATTCCACATACTGAGCGAAGCCACAGACGATCTTTCTATTTTCACAATCTGGTCAGAGTTTTCGCTTATCATTTTAACAATTTCTGGACCTCATTATCTACCGTCTTTACCCTAAATAATTGAACAGATTGACCAGAACAAACAGTGTAGACCAAGATCAGACGCCGCTGAACGCTACACTGTCTACAATGTTCGTCCTCATTCCAGCATATTTTAGACACATCAATAGGGTGCAAAATGGACTTGTTTAAATTTAGGAGAATTATGGTAAGGACTTAAGGTGGCCGAATAATTAGAGTAAGTATGGTAAATTCTGAAGTCCGATTCCGCGCATACTGTATAAGAGGAGTCCGCTGCTACTATATATGCGTGTCTGGTGCTCCCATTTGCTCTATAGGATGAGTTATGTCAAGCGAAAATGTGACTTCGAGCACTCGTCAAATACCAGTACGCAAATTTAGATCAAACTGCGTATCGGCAGTAGGTTTAAGGGGTATTATGCATTTTCAAGAAAAGCAACGTTATTGACTTTATTATGTCAGAAGCCTAATACAGAAAGAACGAGTTTATTTATCAGGCAAGCAAACAGGAACTCTCGAAAGTTATCCCCCTTGCACAAAATGGCAGAAGTCTTTAATAGAGTTTAATCATATTTTATTGCAATATACATGGGATCGGGCCACAAGTTCTCCCAACCGTAACTACAGTATGTCACGACAGTCATACAATCACATGACAATGGGCACAGATTCATCTTCCAGTGAAACATTCTACAGGAACCACATCACATTAACCCTTAAAGCGCCAAGAAAAACTGCATCTGAAAATGTCGTCTGCTTATGTCGTCTGCTGAATATTCTTGCAGTCTTTTCAAACCTATTTTTGCATACTGGCAAACAGTGTGGACCCTGATCAGACTGCTCCTAAGGGAGCAGTCTGATCTGGGTCCACACTGTTTGCAAAGATGACTTTTAAAATCACAAGCAGATGATAAAGCAGACGACAATAGTTAAGGGTTAATACACCTATGTGCCATTGCTCTAGATAAGATACAGTTGTTTTTAGCCATAATGAAATAATATTTATCCCCACGCTTTAGCGATTGGGATATTGCGAACGCCTCCGTCCGTAGCCTAATAATGTAGACCCCTACACATCCCTATATTCATTATATTTAGGAGAACATATGGGTTTACATTATACAGACCAGGGTATGTTCAAGGATTATTTGATAGGTGGTTCAATATTTCTAAACAGTGGTGAGTCTATACTGTATGCAACTCTGATAGCTAGTTTAGATAACTGGTAGTGCTATGGACGTGAAATTCTAGAAGTATAAAGCAGAGGTGTCGTACATGTACATTTAAGGTAAATACAGTATGCGAAATTTTATCCAAACTTCCCGTAAAAATGATTTTTAATAAAATGGAGTCCAACGTTCTTACCCCCGCCCCACCCTCTTTCCTCCATTCCCCTCCCCCCCCCCCCCCCCCCCCCCCACACACACACACACAAACATCCAGGTCGGACCCTAATAGACTAATTAATGTTCATAATTAGTTAATCTGTATGCCTGATCATGCTGCACAGATAGGCATTCTGGCATGGAAATTCGCAGTTCAAATATGTCTCTAAGAAACACTTTAATTGTCGCCATCCACATAATGTTGGTCTTCTCCCTCCCCTTCACAGCTGAAGAGGGGGACTGACTTCTAAGTATAAATGAAATGTAACGTGAGAAAACGTACCTTCTGACGCGTATCCGCGCAGTCTGATCAGAGTCCTCTTTGTCCACAGAAAGAAACACTGCATCCTCGGCTATCCAAAATGTGCTCAGAGAAGATTCTGATCAGACCTCTCGAACGCGCAGAAATATTAATAATCATAATAACACATTTAGCCCATAACGTCAGAAAACGTACCTTCAAAGGTACGTTTTCTGACATGATGGGCTAAATGTGTTATTATGATTATTAATATTTCTTCTTCTTTTGATATTCGATCAACACATCATTATAGCTTATATCTGATGATGGCGGAGAGCATAACACTTCTTATGAATTCCAGCCTGAGTGCATCAGGGTAAGGTTTTTAAACCTTTGGTACAGATATCTTTGGTACAGAGCGTCCGCAAAATGGATCTTTATATCTTTGGTGCAGAGCGTCCGGAAAATGGATCTTTTTATCCTTGCTACATAATTCCGTAAAATGGAGCTTTATATCTTTGGTAAAGAGCGTCCGTAAATTGGATCTTTATACCTTTGGTACACAGCGTCTGTTAAATGGATTTTTGTATCTTTGGTATAGAGCGTCCGTAAAATGGATACTTTTATCTTTAGTGCAAAGCGTCCGAAAAAATGGACCTATATATCTTTGCTCGTACAGAGCGTCCGTAACATGGATTCTCATATTTTTGTTATATTTTTGTGCAGAGCGTCCGGAAAATAGACCTGTGTATCTTTGGTGCACAGCGTCCGGAATATGGATCTTTCCATCTATGCACCAAAGGATTAAAAGCCTTGTAGAACGTCCGAAAATGGCTTTTTACATGTAAAAATCCATTTTCCGAGCCTCTGTACCGAAGGGTTAAAGCCCTTACCCTGATGCGATTACCTTAATACACAGTGCATTGTGTATTTATGTACATCAAGATCAGACACCAAAAGAAGGCGGCATCTGATCAGTTATTGCACTGTTCGTTATGGCGTTAGCATGTTACAATGACAGAGGCAGTTACATAAAAAGTTGTCGAAGCTATTCCTGAAGTATATGAAAACATTATAGAGATCTTTCTGGAGCTGAAATTCTTTCTTGCCCAGAATTCTGAAACTGAATATTTGCTCGGTAGTTCACCTTCTTCAATACCTGCTTTGGGAAAAAGAACCAAATACGAACACTTTTCTTACCAATAAAAATGTGCCGCGTCAAGCAAAACAATAACATCCCTGCGGGAACCTGACGTTTATACAACGTCACCTCAATGTCAGTGCAACCAGAGAGAAGAGACCCCAGCAGGTGTGAAGCGTTGAGACAACGCCGGAGCAATATCGATGCAACGTCAGTGCATCGACGTTGAGGCGACGTTGTATAAACGTCATGTGTCCGCTGCATGGTATTAGTACGAGCACATAACATGAAAATAGAAAAGGGTCAAATCAGCCCATGCAGATGCGCCGACTGATTTGATCCTTCGCTGTTGATCAAGTAAAAACGATATATGACGAAATACGTCCTAGCGGGCAAATGATCTTATGCAACGTTGTATCAACGTCGATGCAACGTCATGACGTTGCATCGACATTGATCCGACGTTGTCTCAAAGTTGCGTGTCCACTGGGGTCTCTTCTCCCTGGTAGATAAAATTTTAATATAGAAAGCCTACTCTCAGAAGTATTTAATTAATTTAACTAATACTACAGCTGTCAATGAATCAAATCTTGATGTGTTATTGATACCGGATAATGGATACAGGACAAGTAAAAGCATGTCTAATGTCTTTTTCTTGGAATTTTATATTCAATCTCAAGGACATTGTATGTTGGAAGAAACACGAAATAAAGTACAAACACTGCTCTATTATGTGACAAACCGCATGCATGATTGTTAACCAAGTTATGCGTGATAACTGTGTTTACCTCATATATTGCACGACCTTCAGTACCCAGCGGGTTCCTGACGTTTATACAACGTCGCATTAACATCGATGCAACGTCATGACGTTGCACTGACGTTAATACAACGTTGAATAAACGTCATATGCCCGCTTGGTAGGGTCACAGACTGAATGACGCCAAGCGGACACATGCCGTTCATACAACGTCGCATTAACGTCGATGCAACGTCATGACGAGACACTGACGTTAATACAACGTTGAATAAACGTCATATGCCAGCTTGGTAGGGTCACAGACAGAATGACGCCCAGCGGACACATGACGTTCATACAACGTCGCATTAACGTCGATGCAACGTCATTTCGTCAACGTTAATGCGACGTTGTATAAAGGCCCCTTTCTCAATCTAGTTTAGAGGATTGACATCTGACTTTTCTCTGTGGCAGTCCCATCTTGGTTCAACTTCTGGGTTATCTTTTCTCTTTCCTCTGGCTTCAGACCGCTATGAGCAAACTGTACTATGTTTCATTCCCAGTAACGAGGGGCATTCATTTAATTGTGTCACTAATGGCCCATCATACCGCGTGGCTGTAAGGAGCACGCGGAAACTGCGGTGATTTCACGGGGGGGGGGGTGGGGGGGGGGGAGTGATTTTCTATAACAGGATGAATTTCGGTCTAATCCGTTCAGTCTTTCAAAAGTTATTGAAAGTTCAAGTTGATTCAGTCATATACACTCAAAAGTAAAAGCACATTATGAAAAACGTAGACGTGATAACACACCTGCTCACAAGTGTGTTCTTGTCCAAGACTTCTTGGAACAGGAAAAGGTAGTTCAACTCTCTCATCCACCTTATTCGCCAGACCTTAGTCCCTGCGACTTTTTCCCGTTTCCTTCACTAAAGAAAACCCTTTCTGGTCGTCGTTATGAATCCCGAAGTGCACTTGGTAGTGCAATTTACCAGTGTCTTCAGGGTATACCTAAAAAGGCCTACTTCTCTGCCTTTACAGAATGGATTTCGAGACTTGAAAAGTGTGTTTCCGTCAACGGAGAATACTTCGAAGGGTTGAAGTAAAAGAAATGTGAATGGAATTAATAACGCACCCTGTATAACCCCAATGACACAATTAAATGAACGCCCCTCGTATCTGATTATTTGCTTTACCGTGATGTTTTACTGTTGGGGTAGAGAACACTAAACTTACCGAACACATAACACATATTTGTATTATGAAGCTGCATCAGAATTAAGAGCACGGTTTTAATGCAATAAAAGTGACTTAAACCCCATTCCCCACATAGATTTTTTTTTTTTTTTTTTTTTTTTTTTTTGCTGACTGCATGTGTTATATCGTTAGTCCTTTCAGTGCATGTGTACCATAACGTATATTTGATAGAGAACTTAGAATAATATTTAGAGCTCTGCAATAATGTACGCATTCTCCTGTACATTTCAATGTCATTTCTAACTGATATATAGTACACCGTATTTGCCCTTAGCATTCGAACAGACAGATCTGGGCAAACAGTGTAGACCCAAATGCGGCGTCTGATAAGGGTCTACACTGTTTACCAATCAACTAGCAATTTGAGCTGTACCATCACGAAAACATATCTATATAATTTTGACCCCCTTAAACCCCACTTTTATATAGTAAAACTGGGGTTTACAGGTGTATACTTTATTTTTCGTATTTCTACACAAAAACAGATTGTGGGTAATCGTTAGAACCGCCTCACCGAGGCGGTTCTAACGAGTACCCACAATCTATGTTTTTGAGCACAAATAATAAAAATATCAGAATTTTTTATCTGATTTTTTTTCATTTTTTGGTGGTAAAATTTTAAGTATATTTGAATAGGCGTGTTTTCGTAATGATTAACAAAGAGTCAAACGGATTTGTTCTGATTTTAGGAGAAATTTGGTAAGGGGTTAATGCGTCCGAATATTTAGGGCAAATACATGTATAGTACTATGAAGAAATACATATAGCGATACATATAGCTGAAGAAAGATCAAAATACTTGTAAATCAAGAAAATCTTGGGAAATATAACGAGCTCTGTAGTCATTTCGTGAATTCGATACGCGACACAAGAAAATGTCCTGTATGCCATATTCTAACTGCGAAAAGTCCATACGAATCTGAGCATCGGCGCATTTTCATTTTGTAATCTCTGTTATTCGGCAATTTAGCCGGACCACAGCATTCCCTACAAGATTGCATGTGTGCCCTGTGGAGATTCAGATGTTTGTTTGTGTTGAGGTTTTACGGCCCAGTCAACCCAATGGGGTCATGTCGAGCGCGGTCAGTTTACCTAACCACACGTTTACTGGGCAGGCTTAGTCCTCTAAGCGGTTAACCAGTATTGTGCACATTTTTTCGCCAGAAAGGAGATTCAGATGTAAATGCTTCTGTTAATGTAACATGCTGATAAGCCCTCGATATCCGCCAGAAGACGTTTTGTATCATTACCTACCCACAGAGTGCCCGGCGAAGTCTCAGATCAGACTGCGCGGATTCGCAGACTGATCTGAGTCTTCGCTGGGCGCATATGCAATCTTGTATGAAATGCTGGGTCCCGGCTCAATTGCATAATACAGCTTCAAATGATTTTGTGATCGGGCAGCATAGTTGTAGGTATGGCACTTTTTTTCAACCAAGAAATTTTTTTTTTCTAGTTCACCACGAAAATATATGATGTTGGTACTCATTAGAAGCGCCTCACCGAGGCGCTTCTAATGAGTACCAACAACATATATGTTATAGAGAAATAAGACAAATATTTATTGGATACCCTTATCTGGAGCTATGGCGCAGCGAGGACCTTCATTAGACTGCGCAGATAGAATAGGGACTTTTTTCTTGCTTTGGGCTTCATTTTATTTGCCCATTTGAACCTATAGTATCTTGTAGATTTATGAGGGTATCTGCTATGATTCTGACAACTTCTCATTTATGACTGACGTACCATTTATCATGGCATGTATCTTACAGCGAGACCTGTTTGCGAAATACGGAATTCCTTTGGTCATTAAATCCTGTTTGTTTGGAAATGATTTATGCTTTATGTTTTGTCTGAAACTACCATTATGACCGTTCCAAGGTTTTATTTCTGTTTTGGTTTCTCCATTACGAAAACACGCTTCTTCAAATATATAGAAAATTCCACCTCCAAAAACTGAATTATTCAGATAAAAAAAGATCATATTTCTGCTCAAAACATAGATTGTGGGTACTCGTTAGAACCGCCTCGGCGAGGCGGTTCTAACGACTACCTACAATCTATGTTTTTGAGCAGAAATAGAAAAAAATAATGTATACCCCTGTAAACCCCAGATTTACTATATAAAGTACTCTCAAAACTAAAAACAGCTGAAGTATTAAGTTTTCTGGGCCAGACTAGGTAGTTTCGGGCAATTAGGCCTCATCAGTGACCCTCATGTTATTTTTCAAAAATCATGAAATGGGTCAATGATCACAAATGACTAGAAAATATAAATTACACTATGAGACGTTTACGGCCGCCACATGCCACTAACACTAGTTCTAGTGAAAATAAATAAATTATAAAAGGAATGAACTTCTGGGCAATGAAAACACCCACAAAACTGAAAACAACTGAAGTATCAAGTTTTCTGGGCATATTAACTAGATTCGCCTCATCAATGACCCTCGTATAAATTTTCGGAAATCATTAAATGGGTTCAAGGATCACAAAGGACTAGAAAATATAAACTACACTACAGTGAAGTACGAGGAGACGTTTTACGGCCGCCACAAGGCTATAGAACTCGTTGTAATGAATATATTTAAGTAGATTCTTAAATGAATAGCCCTTGAATACACTCATTCAGTTGAAAACATCCGAAATGTCAAGCTTGCTGGGTCGGACTAGCTAGCTAGGCCACATCAGTGATCCTCAAGCAGATTTTTAGACTGACTCAAGTCTCCAGGGACTAAATATTGTTTCTTACAATCCTGTTTGATAATCTACTGATATCATAACGAAAACACGCCTATTCAAGTATATTGAAAATGTCACCACCAAAAACCTGAAAGTTTTCAGAGAAAAATTCTGATATTTTTCATATTTCTGCTCAAATCATAAATTGTGGGTACTTGTTAGAACCGCCTCGTCGAGGCGGTCCTAACGAGTACCCACAATCTATGTTTTGGGGCAGAAATAAGAAAAAAATGTATACCCCTGTAAACCCCAGTTTTACTATATAAAAGTGGGGTTTAAGGGGGTCAAAATTATAGAGGTATGTTTTCGTGATGAAAACCAAAATAATATCGTGATTATAAAGGCTGGTCACTAGACCAGCCTTTATATGGTATTATTTTGTTTGCTTATTTTAGTGTATTATCAAGCAGGTTTGTAAGAAAAATATTTAGTCACTGGAGACTGGAGCCAGTCTATTAGACTTTCACAGCTCCTGGAATAGGCTTAATGATCACAAAGAACCATGAAATATAAACTACACTACAGTGAAGTACGGGGATACGTTTAACGGCGCTACATGGCGCAACCAGTAGTTATAGTGAAGATAAATAGGTATTAAAAGAAATGACCTTGTGAGCAATGAAAACACTCACATAACTGAGAACAGCCGAAGTGTCAAGTTTTTCTGAGCCAGCTTATCTTGAGTACCTTATTATTTACCTTACGTTTTCAGACAAACGTGCCTGAGCAAACAGCCTAGACCCAGATCGGACGCCGCAGTACTGCGGCGTGCGATCTGTGTCTAGACTGTTTGATACTCCAGCAGTTTTTAGACACATCAATAGGTGGTAAAATAAACTTGTCGACAGTTTAGGACAAATATGGTAAGTATATATGATGCGCAATACACGAAAAGGGCCCTGATGCAATTTGCGGACAATACAGACCCAGATCAGCCTGCGCATTCGCGCAGGCTGATCAGGGCCTTCGTTATCCGCTTACGGACTCCATGGATACTGTAGTACATGTGTATGTCGACGAACAGAGAATGTCCAGATCTGACTGCACGAATGCGCACGCTCATCTGGACAGTCGCTGTTCACATATGGCATAAGGGCCGTTTTCCCCACGTTGCGCATCATATGGTGTCCGATTATTTAAGGCAAATATGGTAACGTTTGCAGCGAATATCAAATGACAACAAAGGCGTCCAGGTTGACCTGCTTATATTCTCAGTATGCTCTGGGCCTCGGCATCTGGGTCAAACTTGAAAAAAAAAAAAAAAAAAAAAAAAAAAAAACGTGACATTATGTAACTGAGTATTCAGCATGCAGTCTAAATCTGCTGTCAGATAGATTTTTGGCCATTTGTACAAGGCAGACAACTTTTGCGATCGGTTGACTGGTTGCTTTCCTGGCCTCCAAGAGCTCCTTCTGAAAATGCGTCTATAAAATGAAAATAAAATCAGTTTTGACAGTTGCCTTCCACTACCACCCTCCCATCCCCATCCGACCACCCCCTCCCCACCCCCCTCCCCCGCACCCACCGCACCCCCACCCCCTCCCTGCTACAACACACATAGTGAAAGTGTTTCCATTCGCCTAAAATGGGAAGAATATATACTTCCGACAATTTGATGACATAGTCATTACGAAAACATGCCTATTCAAATATATTGAAAATTTTACAACCAAAAGGAGGAAAATTTTCAGATAAAAATTCTGAAATTTTTCATATTTCTGCTCAAAACATAGATTGTGGGTACTCGTTAGAACCGCCTCGCCGAGGCGGTTCTAACGAGTACCCATAATCTATGCTTTTGAGCAGAAATAAGAAACATAATGTATACCCCTGTAAACCCCAGTTTTACTATATAAAAGTAGGGTTGAAGGGGGTCAAAATTATATAGGCGTGTTTTCGTAATTACTTATAAGCGGAAAGCAAAAGCTGCAGATTCGCGGCATGCAGTTGTTAATCAATCATAGGGACACAGCTGCCTTTTTAACGCTTAGCACTCTGGGTAAAATTTTCATCAGACGACATTTTGAAATATTTTTCTTAGTTTTCCCCAGAAAACAGATATGACATTTCATGCAAATTGTCTCTATTGGAGAAATTTTTCATGGACTGTCAAATCCTGTTTTCTGTGAAAAATAAGAAAACTGTCAGCAATGTGTCATCTGCTGATTTTGCCTAGAGAGTGGTAACGGTTAAACCGTGCTGTTTCAACATCGTCTTACATGCACAACAGTTGATAGTATACAAGAATTAGGCTGATCCGAGTCACCGCTGGGCGCAAATGCCATTTTGTAAGTTTTGTCATGCGTTGGCTCATATAAGTTTGCAAACAGCATAGAAGTGAAACGAGCCGTCGTATTTGGATCTACACTATTTCCTTTTACATTCTTGATTTTTTCTGACATCTGTTTTTGCAACAATGGACGTATCCACATTTAAAAAAAAGGAAGTGACTTCTTCAAACACAAAGGGCTGAAAGGTTAAGCAAAATCTACTTTATTTGCCACCAACCCCATCTCCAACAGGTAGTTCAACGAACCTGTTGACAGTTTAGCGTAAGCACGGCATAAGAACGTTAAGAGTGATGTGTCCAAATACTTATACGCCATAGATGTCACATTTTATCTATTTTATCAGTTCACTGTCAAAAGAAGCCATTTAGGACAGTAAACACCGTGCATGTCTGATTATACACGGTGTAAAATGTATTTCGCTTCGCTTGTATCTGCACAGAACACTTTATTGTTTTTTTTTGTTGTTGTTTTTTTGTTTGTTTGTTTGTTTTTTTGTTTGTTTGTTGTTGTTTTTTTTTTTTTTTTTTTTTTTTTTTTTTTTTGTTTGTTTGTTTGTTTTTTGTTTTGTTTTGTTTTGTTTTTTGTTTTTTGTATGTTTTTTTGTTGTTGTTTTTTGTTTGTTTGTTTTTGTTTTTTTTTGCGGTAGCCGTTCACAAGGGAAATGAAAATCGTTAACAGTTTTATATAATTTCAAACTATTTGTGAAGTATAATTTAATTATTGTAAGCGGCTACCCAACTTCTCTCCATTAATCCAGCATTATTTCTGATTCCTAATTACTAACTGTGAAAACCCAGATCTCACGTCGCTTTCTATGGCGTCTTATCTGGTTCTCTTGAGCTTACCATTAGATAAGCTTGACTCTTTTGCAGTCTTACAATAAACTTAACGGCGTTCTAAGACAGACGCTGTGAAACATTCAAAGCATATAATAGTAACAGAAGCAGTGAAGAAGGTAGTTTTTATAAAACCCCATTAAATAATGGCTCCTTCCGAATTGTAGTATTGAAGAGCCCACTGAAGATACCAAGGCACTGATGAGTTGACCGAAAGTTTCATAATTACCCACAACGCGCGAAAATGCACCTTATAAAAACTGCGTCTATGGATGCCGTAAATCAGCCGCGCGATCAGTATTAGAGACCACTCTTCATTTTCCGCTAGAAAATCCTTGAATAGTTTGCTTTTCAAAGAGCGCACAGCGAATGCGCTGGTCACGTGCGCAAATGGATAGCCAGATCAGCCTGCGCGCATGCGCGCAGGCTGATCTGGCTCTCCATCGGCGCACATGTTTGAAGATACATTTTCGCTTGTTGTGGATCATTTGTTTGCGCACTCGATCAGCATTAAGCCTGTGGAATGGAGCAATCATAGTATAATATTCTTGGAAAGGCTTCACGTGTAGTTTATAAGTACAAGAAGCTATTTTGTGTTCATTGTAATTAAATCCTGCCAGCAGAAGAACTAATGTCGTTTTCATGAGGACTTTTCCTTTTTCATGACAGCTGCGGTATTGGAAATCGTTTTGCACTGCCGTAATTTATATGGGAAGGCTTGGGCGATTAATAGTGAAAGCATTTCTGGATAAAAACGACATGGAATTGTCTATGTGAGAATATCGTGGTGTGGTTAAATGATTTAAGAATGACTTATTTGGAATATACGGACTTTATGCAATGAGGATGTGTTCAAGGTAATTATCTGTTTTCTGTCTACCTTCAGATATGTTTCCATTCTTACAGATATTTATTTATTTATTTATTTATTTATTTATTTATTTATTTATTTTAATATAATGCGTGGAACCATGCGTTGTACAATAAGACAAAAAAAATACGTTGTTTTAGAAATTTTTCAGACATTTCTCCGTTTTGTGAATGTTTTCCCGTAACAGTAGTATGAAAGGTGGATAGAAATACTATATTTTATTGTTGGTTCTCTTTATTTTCATTTATTTATTTACGCTATAATTTTTATTTCCTCTGGACTTGGTTTAACCAGCATTATTATTAAAAGTCTTGATTTTATGTAGAAGCAAATTAAATTATTATAGATTTTGAATGCTGTAAGGCAGGTACATGTAATGTTTTTATGATTAGGTAGAGGACTCCCCTCCTTCAGTCTTAATTCCAGTGGGTTCATTTATTTATTTTCTTTCTTTTTTTTTTCTCTCTCTCTCTTTTTTTTCTTTACTGATATACAGATAAAACAAATGAACACCAGGCTGAAGAGTTAGAACCAAGAATAGAAATGTCAAGTCTTTGTTTATATGTCGATTATTGCAATTTTGTCGTTTTGTCTTGTCGGCGAATGTTCCTAATCTCTTCTACAGCCGATGTCTCGGTTAAAGCTTGTGGCCTTTTCAATATTTTAGACATACATTTACTAAGAAAGTAAACCTATGCATTACCAGTCTCTGGGCTAATTCAGCAGACGACAAATTGATGATACTTTTCTCATTAGTCCAGGAAAATAGGCTCTGACATTTCATGCAAATTGTCTTATCAGAAGACAATTTGCATGAAATGCCAAAGCCTATTTCAAGGAGAAAATTTGCATTACATGTACAGACCTATTTTCTGGGAAAATGAGATAAATATTTTGAGATAGTTTGCAAAGCCTATTTTCTGGGAAAATAAGAAAAATATTTAAGGAGACAATTTGCATTAAATGCCAAAGCCTATGTTCTGGGAAAGTAAGAAAAAAAATAAAATCCAAATGTCTTCTGCTAAATGTTTTACACAACCTGATACATGTAAGCGTTAACTGATCCTAAAACTGGAACAAGACATTTTTACTACCTGATGATATGTCTAAAATGTTGGACGAGATTTATTAATTTATTAAAGTCTCATCATGGTGTATATATCACATATACATTACATTTATACATATTTAAACATACACCGAGCCATTTTAAACACAATTATAAGAGACTATTACAGATATATTTATACCTAAATAAGTACACTTATGTCATACTATAATATTATCAAGTTGATGTTTTCATATCGGCCCTGTTACAGGTCCGAGGGCAGTCGTATTGGTCTGAGAATTGCTGTTTTGACCTGAGGCGAAGCCGCGGGCCAGTACAACCATCTGAAGGCCAATACGACTGGCCAAAGACCTGTAACAGGGCCAGCGTGAAAACATCCATTTCATGATATTTTTACTCATCAAGTTTTTTGCTGTGTTTAAAGTCTCCTCGATTGGTTAATACCGTAAAATATTGGCCCGACCAATACCGTAAAATATTAGCCCTCCTGAACCCCTTTTTTTCTATCCCCATAGATATTGGCCCTCCTGAACCCCTGTTTTTCTATCCCCATAGATCCTTGTAACTTTCAATATTAGCCCTCGCGAAACCGTATACAAATCATGCCAAACATTGCATTGGTATGCAGGCTTTTTCACAAACATTAGAACAATAATTACTTACTTGATTAATAAAATCATCCTCTAACTTGTATTCTCACAAAGACATTAAAACGACAGAGATAATCATGACGGAATAAAACGTGGCAAACTTGGCCCCGAGGTTATAAAACATTTTTTATGCTCAACTCAGCTGGACATGAAATTTTCTCTGTTAATTTATATGAAAATGCCAACAAAAGTTGCCATTTTCATATTTATTAGCAGAGAAAATTTCATGCTCAATTATGTTTAGCAAGAAAGAATTTGGCATTGCTAGTAATTTGAGATTTATTAGCATGAAAAATTTCATACTCAGCTAAGTTGAGCATGAAAAACAGTTTTATAACCTAGTAGCCTGAAGCAGCCATTCTGCACACGACTGAGTCCAGATAGATCCCGTGAGCCGTTACTTTCTGGCTCGTCAAGGAACTTGTATAGTCTCGGGGAATTATATACCTAGGACAGACAAAGCTCAGAAGTTTGCAGGATGAATACCCACTGTATTCACGCCAAAGTTAGTCCGAACATATGTGAGATGATAAACAAAACTATATAATTCAATAATGTATAGGTCATGCCCAGACAATCTTGCTATAAAATAAATAAATTGATACATTGTTATCAGTTGTTTCTCCCAAACAGTCAAAGGCTCAAGCGCGCGATGCCTGCACCCTAGACTGGCCTCAATCTCCAGTGACTCAATATTTATTCTTGTAATACTGGTTGATAATCCACTAAATAAAACCAAAATCATATCATGACTATAAAGGCTGGTCATAAGACCTTTATAGTCATAATATATTTGGTTTGCTGTTTTTTTTTTTTACCCAGAGTGCTAAGCGTTAACTCTAACCTTAAAAGAAAAATGTTCTTGGCATTGTGTTCGTGGCATTATTTGTGGTAGACTACACCAAATTCCGGTTCTGATACATTTTGTGCGAAAGTGTGTTTTTTGTTATTTGTAGTGAGCATTGATAATTGATTGTAATGCTTAATTCACTCTTAAGAGTTACGCAAACTTGTTGTAGACCAAATTTTCATTTTTTTTTTTTTTTTTTTTTTTTTTTGCAATGCAAAAGCTACTCACATTTTCTCAGCAAAAATATCAATGTATTTGCCATATTTAAAGATAGAAATTTTAGCGCCACGTTAGCTAACACCTTCTTCAAGTATTGAACAAATGGTAATGAACCCTAGATTGTGTATGCTCTTTTGTTCAATGATGACAGGATATGCGCCACTTTATGAAGAAACCTGTCATGGAACCAGTCCATAACTCTAAAAGCACCTTCACGTTAACTCATTATCATACTTGTCCTAAATTGTTCCATTTACTACCTGGTGTTGTCTAAAACTACTGGGTGAGTTCAAACAATTCAGGTCCTGATCAGACAGCAATGTGAGCTTAAAACGTATTCAACTACAGGTGGGTACTCGAGGGACCTCCCACTGTCTGTCTGTCTGTCCGAACAATTACTCGTAATGAAAAGGCATGTCATGTCAGTAGAAGCGTGGTGATAATAGATATCAGTTGTCTGGTTGGACACTAAAATTTTTAAATTTTTAAAACCCTGTTTAGCGTATAGTCCAAGACGAGCAACTTATTTTCTTTTGGAGTAGATCCCTTTTCAGGCGAGAGAAAACAGTTTGACAGAGTTGCCTCCCCTAAAAGTATGTCATTTCCCTTAAGACAAACAAAAACGCAGCTGATAGGGAATTTGATTAAATAGCTGTTATGATACAAAACAACAGCGAAGGCCCAGATCAGCCTGCTCATCAGCAAGCATTCCTATACAATTTTGACCCCCTTAAACCCCATTTTTATATAGGATAACTGGGGTTTACAGGGGTATACATATTTTTCTTATTCTGCTAAAAACATAGATTGTGGGTACCCGTTAGAACCGCCTCGCCAAGGCGGTTCTAACGAGTACCCACAATCTATGTTTTGAGCAGAAATATGAAAAATATCAGATTTTTTAACTGAAACTTTCCTTTTTTTGGTTGTAAAATTTTCAATATAATTGAATAGGCGTGTTTTCGTAATGAGCAAACTAGCCATTGATTTTGTAAGAATGCAACGTAGACCCTGATCAGATTACTCGAATGTGTTAATGTGTAGCCTGATTTGGGCCTTCCTTTACTGCGTACGATAGAAGATTCGTTTTATTTTTATCTTACAGTTAAATTCCGCTGTCAGGACCACCTGAAATTAAGATCACTCCGCTATTGCGAGCGGCTTTAACTAGTCCCAAATGCTTAGGTCCTTATTATTTTTTTTATTTAGGCCACGCCAAACCTTCGAACATGCGCAAAACGCGCAAATGCAGATCATCCTGCGCATGCGCGAAATATCATCCTGGCCTTCACTCTCCATTTTTAGTATCCGATGATTCTGTTAGCGCACGGTGAAGGTCCTGATTGGACTTCGCTGTACGCATATGCCCGAAGACAAGTTTACGCATGGCGCGGCCAATTTAGTATTTAATAACACCCCAAAAATAAAACAACTCTAATGCAGTCCCTAAGGTGGCCTTAACAGTGGAAGTTTGTATTTTCTTCCGTGTTCATTCATAATTCAATATTTTGAAGTATGCTTGTCTGTTGTATGTCGGGCTGCACTCTGTGGTAGTCTAATCAACAACAAAGAATTCATCCTGTACCCAGAGAACAACCGTCTAATGAAAGCATTATTGACGGAAAAGACCTACGTGATCTTTAGGCGCATAGAAGGATCGGTTAAGTACAAAAAATGCTTCATCAAGTATTGACGTATGGGCATTTCACGTTAAAAGCCAACTTACCTCATGCGTGGCTTAGCCAAAACAAGTTTCTTTTACGCACACCCAGGAAAACTCCAGAAAACAAATATCTTAATATTGCTTCCGAAATAGGGGCTACTCTTAAAGGAAAGAATTTGCTCCCAGAGGGAGCAAATTCTTTCCTTTTAGAGTAGCCCATATGATAATGAAAGACATGTTAGGTGATCTCGCTTTATTGCAAATGGTTTCCTTACGCATATGCGTAGTGTGCGTATTAAGCGATATGCTTATATCATACACTAACATTTAATAGATTCTAAAAGGAATGACCTTTGAGAGAAATGGACTTGCTCACCGAGACCGAGACGAGACGAGCCCACGCAAGGACCGAGACGCGCCCACATAGACATACCCACTTTCTAGTCGGGACTTGTCGTTATCTTTAAGGGGACGTGATACTCTTTGTGTATTTCAACCTTTTTACAAGAAAGACAACTTATATTACTTCCTGTTTACTTTCTTGTATACCAACCCCCTTCTGAATACGAAGAGCCAAGTTTAATTAGCCTGTCAGGGCGTTCTCTTTTCTCAACTAAAAAGCAAATATTTTCCTTTTAGAGAAGACTCTTTTCGGACGGAAGGCAAAGCAGTTCTGACAGAGATGTCTGCCCTAAATGCTAAACTTCAGCTACAGTGGTTGTTGAAAGCGGCAGGCTCTGAACAGAATATTTAGACTTTGCTCTTCAAAGATGGCAATAAGCATACTTTCTTGTTAAGCGGCCTACATACAAACGGTTTAATGAATCAAAAGCTACAAAATACCTGGCAGATTTACTATATATAAAGCCCTACAAAAAGACTCAAGGATCTCATAATTTTGTTATGGTTATTGCTATATAGAAGAATAACAAAAAGTCCTTGACCCTTACTACGCTAATGACAAAAGAGTTGCAGGCACCAATGGACTAATATTTTGTTATTTTTCCAGAACATAGGAACTGATGCTTCATGTGAATCGTCTCCTATTCGCTTGGAATCTAAAATCCTGTTTTCTGAGACTATAGGAACACATTTACAAACTGTAATCAGCTAACATTAAAATTCAGCGTATAAAGGCTTTAAAGCGGGGCATTACAAAAACATGCCTATTCAAATATATTGAAAATATTACCACCAAAAAAAATGAAAATTTTCAGATAAAAATTCTGATATTTTTCATATTTCTGCTCAAAACATAGATTGTAGGTACTCGTTAGAACCGCCTCGGCGAGGCGGTTCTAACTAGTACCCACAATCTATGTTTTTGAGCAGAAATAAGATAAATAATGTATACCCCTGTAAACCCCAGTTTTACTATATAAAAGTGGGGTTTAAGGGGGTCAAAATTATATAGGCAGGTTTTCGTGATGCAAAACAACAGTTACAAGGTATAAAATGTTACAGAACGAAGCACCACATTCAAATAGAATATATAAAAAGGTTGCCTGAGAAACACCGATCACATAAAAGAACAAAATCAGAGTCTCGGTTTTATTAGGACTCCCATTAAGAAAACACGCATATTTAAATATATAGAAAATTTCACCTCCAAAAACTGAAAATTTTCAGAAGAAAAAACTAATATTTTTTTTATATCTCTGCTCAAACTTAGATTGTAGGTACTCGTTAGAACCGCCTCGGCGAGGCAGTTCTAACGAGTATCCACAATCTATTTTTTTTCAGCAGAAAGAAGCCAAAAAATGTATACCCCTGTAAATCCCAGTTTTACTATATAACAGTAGGGTTTAATGGGGGTCAAAATTATATAGGCATGTTTTCGTGATGTCTTACGGCATCAATGGAGTATGTTGCGTACACCCCTAGCATATATATATGAAAAAAGCTCTAAGGTTGACTTCCTCTAAATTTCAGCTTACCATATGGATTCGTAAATGGTGTCTTTTCCCTGAATAACTAAATTTTCAGAATGCTTCATTTATCCTTGAGAACTTGAAATCAGGGAAAAAAACCGACTCCGATTCCTGCCTCCTATTTGGACTGTTTACTTGAATCGGACAGTCGATGAAAGCTTTGCTTGAAGCTATATATAACAACCGTGACCATTTCAATGTTTTTGTATAGTAAATGACTCGAAAACCGACGGCTCGTATACCGTGGCAGATTAAAACTCTTTTTTGGAGTCCCTATGAAGTTCTACCGATAGCTCAATAAAACATACATTTATGGATATTTTAGGGCGTTATCTATTTTATCATGAAATTAAATGTTGTGTACTCATTAGAACCGCCTCAATGAGGCGATTCTAATGAGTACATGCAACATATCATTTCTATGAAACATTGAAAAGGCACCCTCACCTATCCCCATTTGCCTCCTGACGGCATTATGACTAGTGCTCAGTGGCTCGAAATACCCATGTCTAGAAGTGTCCGTGGTCACAAAATGTTTCGACTGTAGTTAACTTTCTGTTTCTTTGTGGTAGTATTCCTGGGGTATTTGTTTCATATTTGATCCCTTATAAGCAAGTTTGTTCCTGTATCAAACATTTCTTCTCGAAAAAAAAACAACTGCTGACTATTGTTTTGTCTGCCTTATGAAATGGTTCTACTCTAAAAGGAAAGAATTTGCTCCCAAGGGGAAACCCGTTGGAAGCAAATTCTTTCCTTTTAGAGTAGACCCTTTTTCAGCAGAATTTTGGTGTGTAGGAATGCAAATAAGGTCGCAAAAGCTGTCTGCGTTGTAAAAAAATGTAAAAATCTATCAGCTGTATCCAGACCCCTTTAACTCTTTGCATGCTGGATAATTTTGCATGCTTTTTCTTTATCGTCTGTGGATTTTTTTTAATTAACTTTTTCAAACACAAAAACATCTTTCATGAATACTATCAGAGTGTCAAGCAGTTTGGTTCCTGGTCAGGCCTGATCTGGGTCTAAACTGTTTGCAAAGGTAATCAGCGGACAACAAAAGTCGCCATTAGCGAGGAAAGAGTTCAGCCTTAACTGGTGTCTGCGATAAAGAAGTTCTTTGCGATAGCGTGTCAGCAACTGCAAGGGTTAAGTTACATGAGGGGTTTATCAGTAAGGTTTTGACGCTAAATAACTTGTTGCGCTTTTCCTACCGCATTTCCACAGCCATTAAGTCTGTAAAATCACAACTGGTGTTGCTTGTAAGCTACAGACGTTACATTTTCAAGTTGGTCTCGCCTTCAGTTTATGGAGGTCCTTGATTTCCATGGTCTACTTTGTGCTGTACGTCTTTGTTTGTTTTCTCTTTCTCTTGGTTACTGTGCATTACGAGAACAAGCCTATTCAAATATACTGAAAATTTTACCACTAAAATCAGAAAGTTTTCAGATGAAAAATTCTAAAAATTTTCATATATCTGCTCAAAACATAGATTATGGGTACTCGTTCGAACCGCCTCGATGAGGCGGTTCTAACGAGTACCCACAGTCTATGTTTTTAGCAGAAATAAGAAAAATAATGTATACCCCTGTAAACCCCAGTTTTACTATATAAAAGTGGGGTTTAAGGGGGTCATAACTATATGGGTATGTTTTCGTGATGGGTCATTCTGTGATTGTGGCTCGTCCTGGACATCTTTTGTATTATTATGCCAGACCAGCCATTCATAAGTTTTAAATTTGACCTTAAGATTAGGCCTTCATTACGAAAACACGCCTATTCAAATATATAGAAAATTTCACATCCAAAACCCGAAATTTTTTAGGTAAAAAACTCAGATATTTTTCATATTTCTGCTCAAAAACATAGATTGTGGGTACTCGTTAGAACCGCCTCGGCAAGGCGGTTCTAACGAGTACCCACAATCTATGTTTTTGAGCAGAAATAAGAAAAATAATATATACCTCTGTAAACCCAAGTTTTACTATATAAAAGTGGGGTTTAAGGGGGTCAAAATCATATAGGCATGTTTTCGTGATGTGATTAGACTGCACGGATGCTCAAGCTGATCTGGACATCCGCTGGCTAGCACATACATTCTGAAATCAGAATCTTTGAACACATAATGAGGTCAGATTCGGTTTCTTTTTTGTCCATTTCACATCTCAAAATATACAGTACTTATGTAGGGTTTCGGTATAAAAATATCAGCCTTCTGTTTATCTCTGATTGAAAGTATTTGTACAGATGTTTCAACGTATGTATATTCCGTCAGGTGATCCTTTGGGTCGCCATTAAGATAAATGTAAGATATATTTATCATTTTTTACTGTTTTATGTATCATATAGAATATACGATATACTCTGAATATACCAGCCATTGAAAACCCACAGGCTTAACTCCATTCTTGTCACTGTACATTGTTAAAGGTGTGTCGGTTCAACAACATACATTCATATACGTTAATTCACGGACAGCACGTAATGTACAGTTGACTCTCGCTATCTCGAACTCGCTTATCTCGAATAACTGCTTATCTCGAAGTGAAAGTCTGATCCCTGTCTAAACATGGAAATCTAACAACATGTAGAAAAAATATTGTGGAAAAGAGGAGAAATTGCTCCAAAGGAGCAATTTCTCCTCTTTTCCACAATATTTTCAATATATCTCTATCTTCAATCCAATTTCACATATATTTGTTAAATGTGGTTAATCGAATTAGTCTTTTTTCATCAATTCTGCAAATCTGATATGTCGAAGTACGGATATCTCGAAGTATCTCAGAGAGTCTCTTGGAATTCGAGATAAGGAGAGTCGAATGTATTTAAAAAAAATATTGTCATCGGCCTAAGCATTTAATAATCAAACAGTAGATTCCATGTAGAAATTAATAACCATGGAAGAAATGTTTAAATGTTTAAACCCATTAGTGCGCAGTCTCATCAGGGCCATCGACTCTTGCTGACAGAATCACTAATCACTGTAAAACACATTTAGCAACAGAGAAAGGCCTGATTAGACTGCAGGGCTGTTGTGCTTTTGCTGTTCGCAAGTGGCATCATGTCATTTTCTTGCGTTACACATCATACGTGGCATACCCCCCCCCCCCCCCCCCCCCCCCCCCCCCCCCCCCCCAGAGTTTACATTTGCTATTCCGTACATAGTCTTAGACCCATCACCAACGAGTCAGCTGGACATCTAAATTTTAGGATACCGTAATACTATAAGTAATGGGACAGACAGGTCTGAACAAACAATGTAGACCCTGATCAGACGCCGTATGTTGCGGCGTCTGATCAGGTTCTACACTGTTTGCCACTCGTCCAGCAATTATAGACAGTATATATAGACATAATAGATAGTAGTGACATGGATTTGTTCAACTTTCAGGAGACTTATGATATGGGGTAGAGGTTATATGATTCGGCGCACAACAAAACCTACAATAAGACTTGTGCGACCAGCGAAGACTCAGATCAGCCTGCGCTTTCGCGCAGTTTGTTCAGAGTTTTCGCTGATCGCATGTTTTTTTTCTACAGCCTCAAAAGAGGGATAAATGGTAACCCTTGTCATACTAGGTTGATGTACAGGCTGATCTGAGACTTTGCTAGTTACACAGGTCATATTGTAGGTTCTGTCGTGCGCTGGCTCAAATGTTATTTAGAGATAGTACAGTTAATCACGATAAGCGGCTATGGTATCCGAATATTCGAGCCTCAATGTCGGAAAATGTACCTTATGACTTATGCGTCAAGTGATGTTTGCTCAATCTACTCTGTCCACCTGCAAAGCCTTGGAACTTTGGCTTCACACAGAGAACCGGGCGAAGTCGAAGCTGACTGCGGTAATGAGCAGGCTTGTTTGAGTTCGCCGGGCGCAAATTTCATATGGTACGTTTGATAGCGTTGCTATCAAGGTAATAAGGTAGTACGGTAGGGCATTAGTTGTTTTTGTTGTTGTTTTCTATAGCCAGCCTCATTTGTTCTTTATTTCATGATTTATTCATTTATTTCAGAATGATCTTGAATAACCTACCAACATGGATTCTATAGGACTTGAATGCGTTAACGGAACTACGGTTCATACAAATGTGCACACTTCCGGTACCATAGTAACGATAGTCGCCCTTGGCCTCATTAACATCGCTGTCGTTCTTGGTAACAGCCTGGTGATCGCCGCTGTGATAACAACGAGGAAGTTACGAACAGTCACAAATATATTCATTGTTTCACTTGCATGTGCGGATCTACTCTTAGGATTTTCGGTGCTACCATTTTCAATATCTGTGGAAGTGTTGGATATTTGGATATGGGGCACCATCTGGTGTAATATTTGGCTTGCAGTTGATGTATGGCTTTGTACGGCCTCAATCATTAGTTTATGTGCAATAAGTTTAGATAGATATATAGCAGTGACCCATCCTATACGCTACCCGAGTATAATGTCGCCTTTTCGGGGCAAGGTTTTGGTATCTTCCGTTTGGATTTTATCATTTGTGATATGCTTACCTCCTTTATTGGGCTGGAATGATCAAAACCAGACATACTCTGGACATAAAGATGAGCTCATGAATAGCTCGGTTACAAATTCTTCTGAATGGTTCGAGTCAACTACACAGAATTCTCTGAGTGTTATTGATGATTATAACGGGTCATTTGATGAACTATTCAACGACGGGTTTATATCTAATCTGAGTGTATTCTTTCTGAATTCTACGCACACGTGCAATCTAGATTTACCTACTTGCGAATTAACGTCAACAAGAGGTTACAGGATATACGCTGCAATGGGATCATTCTACATACCTATGCTTGTCATGGTCTTTTTCTACTTCCGCATTTACATGGCGGCTGTGAAAACTGCTGAATCACTAAGAAAGGGTGTACTTACAACAAAAACGAGTAATGATATGTCTCAAACAAACGGCCACACCGATGAACAGATTCATCTTCGGGTCCACAGAGGTGGTAGTACAAATAGATTTCCTAATACGCCGACTGAGAGACGTAAATTCCAAAGTACCCATATTGGAGGGCATGATTCTCCAGTGGTTGAGAAACGTGATTTACCCAAGGAGTATATTGTACATGACAGAAACAAGAATGACACCGCTACTGCTGACTGTAATTCTCATTCCATAGTATTTATTCGTCCATTTGGAACCAGATGGCGGAGGAAATGTCTTAGTAAACCTATTAAACTTGTGCAATCAAATAATTGTGATAAAAAGTTTGAAAAAGGAGTAAAAGGAACCCCAAGTGCAAGCACTGTTAACGCAGCTGAAAACAGCAAATCACCTTTACTCAATGTCACAAAATATGTTCCAAATACTTCCAATTCTCCAGCCTCGCCGAAACGATTTAGACTCTTTATTAGAGATCCAAAAACACTAAGTGCAAAAGGACACGCTCGAAAGTTCCGGAGAGAAGCAAAAGCTGCAAAAACGCTTGCAATAATAGTTGGAGCGTTCATTGTGTGTTGGTTGCCATTTTTTACTATTTATTTAATAGGCGCATTTTGTGAAGATTGTGTGAATTCACTTGTATTTTCTGTCTTCTTTTGGCTGGGATACTGTAATTCTGCCTTGAATCCGTGCATATATGCTCTATTTGCTCGCGACTTCCGGTCTGCTTTCCAGCGCCTTGTCTCTTGTCGAAGACGAGGCTTTGACCATGCGTCACGTGCTGATTATGTAACTGGGTCAAAGAAACATCAATCAGCAATACAACTTGAGAGTGACAGTATTTCGGATTACTGACTAGCAAATATTAGTAATTTTATTAAAACCAAATTTTGGAGACCTGCATAACGCTTCGCATGCTAGGTAAAGATTTCAGTAGACGACAATTGTTATTATCATTTCCAGAAAATTGGCTTCGACATTTCATGCAAAATTGTGGAGACAATTTCCATGCAATGTTAAAGCCTCTTTTCTAGGAAAAAAAAAGAAAAATATATTGAAATTCTCGTCTGCTGAATTTGCCCTGAGACTGGTAAAGGTAAATGACACAAAACGCAAACACCTATAGGCCCCTCTTATATTCCACAAGCAGATATTTGGACGTATCCAAATCGTTCCGATGGATAATAATTCATAGACGAACAATGTTTAGAGCCATTTCAGTAGTTGTTGCGACAGATAATTTATGGACATACACCCTTCAATTGTTTCTTGAGGCAATTTTGTGAAAATAAAGCTCATATCATGAGCAACGCCGAAAAGAACCCTTATGTCAAATATTGCTAACTATTACCCAGGTTAGCCTGAGCATTCGCACAGTCTGACCAGGAAATTCGTTGTCCAATTGCAGACTAAGTTGACATTGCAGAACAGATCGGTGAATAACTAAAAAGCCTTCATCACATTACGAAAACAAGCCTATTCAAATATATAGAAAATTTTACCACCAAAAAAATGAAAATTTTCAGATAAAAATTCTGATATTTTTTATATTTCTGCTCAAAACATACATTGTTGTACTCGTTAGAACCGCCTCGGCGAGGCGGTTCTAACGAGTACCCACAATCTATGTTTTTAGAAGAAATAAGAAAAAATAATGCATACTCCTGTAAACCCCCGTTTTACTGTATAAAAGTGGGGTTAAAGGGGGTCAACATAATCTAGGCATGTTTTCGTGATGAGATGGACATGGACACACAGTGTGATCTGGGCCTTCGCTCGGATTCTGGCATTGCCATAAGGGTCATTTTTGTTTTTATCCAATATTAAGTGACGACATTCTTAATGGAGAAAATGGAACTAGTTTTCCTCCAGCGATATCACATTGACCAAACCAAGCGAAAAAGAGCTTACATTATATTGGCATCCATGAGTAGTTCCTTAACGCCAGCACTCTGGGTAGAATTTTCAGCAGACGACATATTTGAAATAGTTTTCTTATTTTCCAAGAAAACAGTTTTGACATATCATGCAAATTGTCTCCAAATGAGATGTCAAATCCTGTTTTCTGAGAAAAATACTTGTAAGAAAAATAACCATTTTTCTAGTCTGTTTAATTACCCCTGAGATTGGTAACGGTTAATTATGCTTTTGTGATTTGAAAAATCTACTGCTGAACAAAAAAGACCTGGATAAGACTATTTTGCTGCGCTGGCTTATCTAGGTCAGTGCAGAAATGAAGTCCTGGACAGATTTCGAAGGTGCACGTGCTGGGTTGGGATTGTTCATATACACGTAAGAGCAAAATCACAGTATTACCTACAAAATTCCATGTGCGCCCAGTGAAAACTCAGATCAGCAAGCGCAGATGCGCAGTCTGATCAGTTTTAGCATGGTACTCTGATGGTAGCCAGGTATCCAAAACGACTTCCCAATATGGGTCTATGTAAAAACAAGTGACCCCCTGGCGCAGGGCTAATTTTGACCCCAGGGCAATAATTTGAACAACTTTGGTAGAAGTTGAATAAGTGAAGACTCTGATCAGACTTCGACAGCGAAGATTCTGATCAGACTGTGCGGATGCGCAGGCTGATCTGTATCTTCACCCTGCGCACATTAAATCTTGTAGGAAATGCGGTGTCCCGGCTTATAAGCTAAATGACTCATTATTTGCTTAGCGCCTCGGAAAATGTCATTAGACAAGTTGATTTTCACCTTTCAGTTAATTGAATTTGTATTCAAATGCTTTTACCACTGGGCAATCGAATGCTACTTCCCTGTTTTTGTCAATTTGTCAATTATTATAGAACGGCTTCAAGCGAAAGGTTGTCTTGGAGAAACGGTCCCCAAAGTCAGGAAACGTACCTTCGAACATGTGCACCCAGCGAAGATTCCGATCAGACTGCGCATTCGCGCAGTCTGATCAGAGTCGTCTCTGGGCACATCTTTGATAGCCAATGACGCAGAGTTCCTTCACGCGGAGAACGAAGACTCTTATTCGACTGCTCGATTTACAGGCTGATTTCAGTCTTCGTTGAGCACAAATGGGTTTGTTTTGTTTGTTTTATTCGGGATTACGTCGCTTTCAACATTCTTACAGTCATATTGCGACGGTAGGTGGACGTGACAGGGAGCTCATTGCTCACTTTTAGAGTGCTGCCTCACTGAAATATCTCGCCCACGACATTTGACAAGATATTAAACCCAGTCACATTATATTGACACTGAGCTGACCAGTTCTGATTCCTAGCTCTACTTTCTTAATGCGGAGCACCAAGCGAAAGAGCAGCTACACTGTAGTACCATTTTAAAGTCTTTGGTATGACTCGGCCGGGGATCGAACCCGCAACCTCCCGATCACAAAGCGGGCGCTCTACCAATTGAGCCACTGGGGCACACATGTGAGATGGTACGTTTTCTCATGTTACGGCACGGATCATGTTGCACATCGACATCGTCTGGTTAAAGGGCCTGGATACAGGCGGTTAAAGTTCAGCCATTTTTACATGGGAGACAACTTTCGTGAGTTCTTGTTTGCTTTCCTGCATACCATGTCCCTCCGGTAGAGGTGTTTTCTCAAAATGTAAAATCTTTGCTCCCCGTAAGAGCAATTTTTTCCTTATAGAGAAGACCCCTTTTCAGAAGGGAAGTAAAGTAATTTTGACCCAGTTACTTCCTCTTGAGTTGTGTCTTTTTCCTTAATGTATTTTCCCTCGATCGATACAACAGCAAATGGTTATATAAAATATCGCGTATGAGAATGCGATTCCGAACATTCGGTTATAGTCTATAATATATCTACCCTAAATATTCTGACTACTTAAAAGTATACTATATGAGCAAGTGCGCATGACAAAACCTACAATAAGACCTGTGTGACCAGCAAAGACTCAGATCAGCCTGTACATCCACCCAGTATGGCAAGGGTTTTCAGTTATCATTCTTTGGATAGCCCGGAGGCCGTAGTAGGCACATGCGATCAGCGAAGACTCTGACTAGACTGCCATGATGCGCCGGCTGGTCTGAGTCTTCGCTGGTTGGTTTTGTCATACGCTGCCTCATTTGTCTTACACTTTGAATAAGTCCATTTGGCTTCATGATGGCGTGTCTAAAATTAATGGATAGTTGACAATGGTGTAGACTAGACTAGACGCCGTGTTCGGTTGCGTTTGATCTGGGTTATACTGTTTGCTAAGGCCTGTTTGTGCGAACACTTAACTCTTTCACTGCCACAGGCGATAACAATAGGCTTTTGCAAACAGCATAGATCCAGATGAGACGGCTCAATGAGCCGTCTCATCTGGATCTACGCTGTTTGACATTCAATCTTTCAACTTTACATATAAACGTTTGTTAAAATAAAAAAAAAAGCAGGCGACAAATGTTGTCTGAAATTTGGCGCCGCAAGAGTTAAGTGTAAAAAAGGTATAGCATAGTTTTGACTTGTTTTAAACAAAACTCTAATGATAATGACTTGTTTTAAACAAAACTCTGAATGCTACAGCTGATAGTCTTTCAGGGGAGACAATTCCGTCAACACTGTATTCCATTTGGGAGCAAATTCTTTCCCGTTTAAGTTAACACTTTTCCCAAAACAGCTATGATGTGCAGGAAAGTAAGCAGGCCCCGCTGTTATAAAACTTTTTTTTTCATGTTCAACTCAGCTGAGCATGATTTTTTTCCTGCTAATAAATATGAAAATGCTCACAATAGGTGGCATTTTCATATTTATTACCAGAGAAAAGTTCACGCTCAATTATGTTTTTAGCAAGTTGCAGTTGTTAGTAACTGGAGATTTAGCAGGACAAATTATATGCTCAGCTGAGTTGAGCACGAAAAAAAGTTTTATAACCTCTGGGCCAGAAAGTCACAAAAGTTGTCTATCTTGTGGAAAAATGGCCGGAAAATCTACAAGTGTATCAAGTTTCCTATTACTCAAGTTATCATTGTCTACGCCCACAGTCTTAGATTTGTAATTGGGCCTCGCCAAGCGAAAATGTGTCTTCACGCATGCGCAAAATGCGCAGATTCAGTTCATCGCACGCATATGCAAAGTCTCATCCGGACATTTGCTGTCCATTGATACATTCTATAATGTCCAAGCGCAGACTGGTCTTGCCTTTGTTGTCAGCATATGCTTGAAGACGTTTTCGCATGGGGCGGCCGTATTGCTTTGGAAGAACTTTATTAAAGGTCGTGGACTGGTCCAGTACTATATTCCATGGACTCCTCAACGCTACAACCAAGTATTAGCTTTCACATAAAGGCTTGGTCGTAGACCAAGCTTTTATGTCAAAGCTAATACTTGTACTGGTTATAGTGTGGAAGACAGTTAGGAAATTATTTGAGAACGAAGCTGTTATGGTATAAGTAAATGAGCCGTGCCATGAAGAAACCTGTGTTATGTCATATACGACCAACGAATGCCTGAATTACAGACTGTAGCCTGCGCATCTGCGCTGTCTGTTTAGGGCCATTACTTTTTGTCGATATCCAATAAATATACAATGTCGTAACAACGTCGCTAAGACATCGCCCGTCATAATTCCAGTAAATACAACGTCACAAAAATGTCGTTTCAACGTTTTCTGCGACGTTTAAGTATCCAGTTAACACACAACATCGCAACAGTATGGAATTGCACATGTTTTTTCATGCATTGACATTTTGGGGGGCGGGGGGGGGGGGGGGCTCGAGGAAGTTGTTTGAACACAAGACCGCAAACATATGCGATAGCTGTTCTAACATTTTTGTACTATTGTATTTAAAAGTCTCAGCGAAAAGCCCTAAACGCATAAACATAGTTGCATTTGGTGCATTGATGACGGACGTTTACATTTAGTTTACATTATGTTAGGACTAAATGCGTATTCCAGTGTGACAACGTTTTGTTTTTATAACATTACATAAACAAACGGCGGCCCATTTTGAAGATTTTTAAACAAAAAACATGTTCAAACAGCATGTTCAAAACAGATATATGCATCAGCGTTTTATACTATTTATGCAAGAAATGACGTTCTTGCGATGTTGTATGTTACATGTACTGGGTTTATCTGTCATGACGTTGCTTGGCATTGATGCGACGTTGTGTAAACGTCATGTGCCCGCTGGAATCCCACAGCATTACGAAAACACGCCTATTCAAATATATGGAAAATTTCACCTCCAAAAATTGAAAATTTTTAGATAAAAAAAAACTCTGATATTTTTCATATTTCTGCTCCAAACATAGATTATGAGTATTCGTTAGAACCGCCTCAGCGAGGCGGTTCTAACGAGTACTCACAATCTATGTTATTGAGCAGAACTAATAAAAATAATGTATACCCTGTAAACCCCAGTTTTTTCTATATAAAAGTGGCGTTTAAGGGGGTCAAAATTATATAGGCATGTTTTCGTGATGGTATCGAATAACTTAGTAAGCGGTAAAAAAAAGGATGTTGATCAATTTGCATTGGGCTCTGGGCCATCATTATCCAAATAATTTCATGGAATAAGACTACTTTCTCATGACATGGCTCCAGTAAGTTTTAGTTCATTGTAGTAGATCTCAAAGCACACAAATTCATTATTGTATTTAGATCCTCTTCCATGATCTTAACTTTTCATGTTGATTGTTATGGAAATAATACAAAATATTTCTTGTAAAATACGTTTTCACTTATCCTTTATCAGTGCATGGTCTTATACATGAAGATAATGGGAAACAGCAACGCACTGCATATTTAATTCCATGCGTGCGTGTGCGTATGTGTCTGTGCCTGCGCGAGTGCATGCATGTTTTGTGTGTGCTTCCAAACAATGTGCAGAAATTGTATTATATTCAACAGATAATGAGAGTACGATTGTACTTTTCACGCTTATTTCCGTTTCTAATTGTTATTATATCCTTATTATTATCCCCACGCTTTTGAAAAAAAGGCGACGGGGATATTGTGAATACCTCCATCCGTCCGTCCCTCCGACCGTCTGTCTGTCCGTTATGCTATCTCCTCCTAAACCACTGGGCGGAATTCTACCAAACTTGCCACATCAATTCCTCTCATGGTAAGGGTGTGCGAGTGCAACATTATTTATTTTTCGTATGTCCGTTCGTCCTGCGTCCGTCGTCTATCCATTGTCTATCAACCATTGTCTAAACCACTGGGCGGAATTCAGCCAAACTTACTACATCACTTCCCCTCATAGTAAGTCTGTCCTTCCGCGCGTCCGTCGTCCGTCCATCTGTCCGTCAAGCTCTCCTCCTAAACCACTGGGCGGAATTCAATCAAACTTGCTACATCGCTTACCCTCATAGCCAGGGTGTGCGTGAGCTACATTATTTTTCTGCGCGACCGTCCGTCTGTGCGTTCGTCCATCTGTCCGTCACGCTCTTCTCCTAAACCACTGGGCGGAATTCAACCTAACTTGCTACATCACTTCCCCTTATGGTAAGGTTGTGCGTGAGTAACATCATTTTTCCGTTTGTCCGTCGTCCGTCCATCTGTCCGTCACGCTATCTCCTATTAAACCACCGGGCGGAATTCAACCAAACTTGCTACATCACTAACCTTCATGGTAAGGGTGTGTGAAAGCAACACTATTTTTCTGTGCGTCAGTCATCCATTAAACTGTCCGTCACGGAATCTCCACCTAAATCACTGGGTGTAATTTTACCAAACTTATTACCTGACCTTCTCTCATGGTAAGGATGTGCAAGAGCAAGTCCGTCCGTCCGTCCGTCGGTCACATTACGAGAACACGCCTATTTAAATATATAGAAAATTTCATCTCCAGAAAATGAAAATTTTCAGATAAAAAAAACTATGATAATTTTCATATTTCTGTTCAAAACATAGATTGTGGGTACTCGTTAGAACCGTCTCGTCGAGGCGGTTCTAACGAGTACCTACAATCTATGTTTTGAGCAGAAATATGAAAAATATCAGAATTTTTATATCTGAAAATTTTCATTTTTTGGTGGTAAAGGTTTCAGTATATTTGAATAGGCGTGTTTTCGTAATGGTATTTCACTTCAGTCTTGTCATTATCATGCGTATACAAACAAATTTAAATGAACGTCAAGACGCTGTTTAAAAGTCATGTGCCCGTTTGGATAATTTGCTCTAATCCATACTGAAGAATACAGTTGAACCTCGATGGCTCGAACACCGATGGCTCGTTTACCATGCCTAATTCGAACTCGTTTTTGAGTCCCTACTAAATTCTTCCGATAGCTCAAGAAAACAAATATTTAAGGAATTTTCTTATTTTATCGTGAAATTGTATGTTGTGTGTACTCATTAGAATCAACTCATCGAGGCGATTCTAATGAGTACACTCAACATACAATCACTGTGTAGAAAATTGAAAAGATTTCCCTAAATTATCGCTATTTGCTTCCTGAACTGGTGCCATGATTAACCCTCAGTGGCTCGAACTACCCCTGTCTCGAACGATGTTCCATGGTCCCAAAGATGTTCGAGCCATCGAGGTTTGACTGTATGTGTTTTTTACCCTACAAAATAAATTTGTGGATTGCAAACGGCTGATCTAAAGCACAAACAACCTTAAATTACGTAAATGCAGATACGTACAAATCGCGAAATATTGCCTAACATCTAGATCTTATACATTCTAGTTTTCACTATATATTATAGGAGAACACCGGCATGTGCACTATGAAGAGTTGACAACGTATTAGAAATAACGCTGAAAGTAAAGGAGATATTGCAGTAAGGCGAGGAATATCCCCACATGTAACTGGCTCAAGTGTTGAAGACCAGATTTCAGAAATTACAATATTCAAATTTTATTACATGTACATATTCCGGTAGCCTGATGTCTGAATCATAGCGGAAAGAAACTCCTATGTTCAAAACGATGCGAATTATATTTAGTTACCTTTCTCTTTAACATTTCTTGCATCAAGAACACAACACCGACTGGATGAATATAGTCTGTGTGCGTATCTTTATAACATATCTTTATAGCAATTTTTTTAACACATTCAGTTTTGCATTTAACCGGAAATGAAAAAGAAAATTCAAGAGAATTCAAGCCAGATGCACTGTTTGTATTCACTTAACCATAATTTCCAATCAGTGTTGTGTTCTCGTCATTCTCATGTAAGAAATATTTCCCAAATGGAAAAGTAACTATATGTAACCACCATGGTTTTGAACATGGTATTAATTTAGGAGTTTTTCGGGTGGGATAAACAGGATTGAATTATCTCCCCGTAATAATAAGCGAGATGCATAAATTTTCCTTTCCGCTATAATTCAGACATCAGGCCACCGTAATATGCAGTAGAAATTTGAATATTGTAATTTCTGAAATCTGGTCTTCAACACCTGAGCCAATTAGGGAAACTCCTCGCCTTACTGCAATATCTCCTTAGCCGGGGCACAGCATTTCCTACAAGATTGAATGTGTTCCCAGTGAAGACTCAGATCAGCCTGCGCATCCGCGCAGTCTGATCAGTCTTCGCTCTGCGCCTGAAGACGCTTCGGACCATTGTCTTTCTACAGAGTGCCCTGTAAAATTCTGGTCAAACTTCATTGATGCGCAGGCTGGTCTGAATCTTCGCTGGGCGCACATGCAATCTTATAGGAAATGCTATAATCCGACTAAAATTACAAAATAGACGGGAAGTTTTAAATTAACCCTTAAAGCGCCAAGAAAACCTGCATCTGAAAATGTTGTCTGTTTATGCCGTCTGCTGAATATTCTTGCAAACTTTTCAAACTTATTTTTGCATACGTGCAAACAGTGTGGACCCAGATCGGACTGAGGAGTCTGATCTGGGTCCACACAGTTTGCAGAAATGACTTTTAAAATCACAAGCAGATGACAAAGCAGACGACAATTGTTGTGATTGGCGCTTTAAGGGTTAATTCCCCGCATATGTAGGCTTTATTTATGCCCAGTGGATTCTTCTATTTTAACACTTTGGACAGGTTCATTTTATATATAAGGGGTGTCTGGTTATTTATTATTATCGTCATGTTTTATAGAAAGATCTGAACTCAATGCAAACAGTGTAGTTCAAGATCAGACGCCGCGTTCTGCGGCGTCTGCTCTGGGTCTGTACTGTTTGCCAATGTTCCTTTTATGGGACGCTAGGCATAAATGGGTTAATATCAACAAAACACATATCAAGAAACTTAGTGTTCGCAGTGACTATCTGGCCTATTTCTGCATGACTCGAACATCTAATCAGAGTATACAATGTACTAAGTTGCTTTAAGGGGTATGACTACACTATCAAGGGAGGAAACACTGTCAAATTGTTTTGCCTCCCTTCTGAAAACGGGTTTACTCTAAAAGACAGAATTTACTCCCCTTGGGACAAATTCTTTCCTTGTAGGTAAACCCCTTTTTAGAAGGGTCTAGGTGCTCTCAAACAAAACGAGGAAGTCTCAAACGTATCTCCCTTGTACAAAATGGTGGAAAATACAAAGTGCATTAATTCCTTTTAAATGTCACCATTTGTATATTTGTAATGACCATATTACCTGTATAAATATAAACCCATTAAATAAGAACTCCTTTGAGACAACCCCCCCTGCATTTAATGATCAATATTTGAGTGGGAGTACTCAATTCCAGTTTGGCAAGAATGTCACGTACACCTTATTTATCCCAAATACTCGGACTCCTTAATTCCATACCATTTTTGTTCTCAAAAAAGAACAATCCTATTTTTGATGTTTCCAAAACTGCTAAATAGCTGTCAAACAGCTGATCAGTGAAATATCAGTGAAATTACTTTGAGAAAATACATGTAACAATGGACCTTAACGAAAGATTAAACGTGCTATCTAATATAACTATTTTAAGCATATTGCCTTGATATTGAGGCCAGGGATGGCTGTTACTATGAAAAGACGTCCTTTGCTACTTAAGTAGAATGTCCACTATATTGTAACAAGAATTAGATTTCATAAAAAAAAGCTTGGTCTACGCTTAGCACACATTGTGCAAACTAATACTTCATTATAATAGTCCATGAAAAATAGCACTGGACCTGTCCATGACATTTGATAAAGTGCTTGGGGAGCAATGACAAACTCTAAAATCTAAAACTTCAATATATAGGTAAATGACTATTGACTGCCTATCCTTTACTATGAAGTAACAGCTGAGGAATTATAAGATTGTAACACTGAGCTAAGAAAACGTCAAAAGTAGTGATGAAGATAGCAAATAAAATACAAAATATAGAGGTTCAGTATTGAAAGGACACTCTGAAACTTTGAAACTTCGAAAATACTGACAATATAACAAATAGTGCCCTATGAATGACAGAAACAATATACAGTCGACTCTCGTTATCTCGAACTCGCTTATCTCGAATAACCGCTTATCTCGAAGCGAAAATCTGGTCCCTGTTTTAACACAGAGATCTATTAAAAGGCAACAAAATATTGTGGAAAAGAGGAGAAATTGCTCCTTAGGAGCAATTTCTCCTCTTTTCCACACTATTTTCAATATATCTCTAACTTAGGAGTCAAATTACATATTCATTCTGTTAAAAGTGGTTGCTCGATTAATTGTTTTCCTCAATTCCGCAAATCTGATATGTCGACTATACGGATATCTCGAAGTGTTTAATAGAGTCCCTTGGAGTTCGAGATAACGAGAGTCGACTGTATACGAATTCAACTGTGGAATGTTTGTAAACAAATCATTCCTATAGCAAACTAACTGTTAAGTTCCAGCAAAGATTGTAGAAGATAGAAAAACAAGACGGAATAGCTCCTATTAGTCGGTAAACAGAGACGAAAATGAAAAAAAAAACATCACGAAAACACGCCTATATAATTTTGACCCCCTTAAACCTCACTTTTATATAGTAAAACTGGTGTTTACAGAGGTACACATTATTTTTCTTATTTTGCTAAAAAAACATAGATTGTGGGTATGCGTTAGAACCGCCTCGTCGAGGCGGTTCTAACAAGTACCCACTATTTATGTTCTGAGCAGAAATATAAAAACTATCAGAATTTTTCATCGGAAAATTTTCCTTTTTTGGTTGTAAAATATTCAATATATTTGAAGAGGCGTGTTTTCGTAATGAAAAGTTGGTTGAATAATCATAAAAAAAAAACGAGAGGTTGTGCTTTAAACACTATAAACTCACAAGGAGAACAGCTTCAATATATTACGAAAACACGCCTATTCAAATATACTGAACATTTTACCACCAGAAAATGAAAATTTTCAGATAAAAAAATCTGATATTTTTCATATTTCTGCACAAAACATAGATTGTGGGTACTCGTTAGAACCGCCTCGGCGAGGCGGTTCTAACGAGTACCCACAATCTATGTTTTTGAGCAGAAATAAGAAAAATAATGTATACCCCTGTTTACCCCAGTTTTACTATATAAAAGTGGGGTTTCAGGGGGTCAAAATTATATAGGTATGTTTTCGTGATGTTAAATAGTTTGCCAATTCAAACCTTTGACGACAAGCACAATACATGAAAAGCTACAAATAAACAGATGCAATTGTTGGGATGGAAATAGTCAAGTTTAGACAAATTACATATATCAGTATTTAGCTAAATAACTTGGACTGGCTGGACCCTTTGTAATAACGAAATAGTTGATGGCTCACCTTGATTTATACATATTGTACAGACGAAAGGCACTTGCGTTTCTTCCTTTGAAGATATCCATTCTATTACGAAAAATATTGAATTTTACACAAAACCGTCCTAAAAGCATATCAAGCATTTAATAGACATGTCACCGGTTCTTAAATTACATGAAACTTCACATATCAAGAGAGGACATATAGGCCACATTCATCACGAAAACATACCTATATAATTTTGACCCCCCTTAAACCCCACTTTTATATAGTAAAACTGGGGTTTACAGGGGTATACACTATCTTTCTTATTTCTGCTAAAAACATAGATTGTGGGTACTCGTTAGAACTGCCTCGGCTGCTCAAAAACATAGATTGTGGGTACTCGTTAGAACCGCCTCGCCGAGGCGGTTCTAACGAGTACCCACAATCTATGTTTTTGAGCAGAAATATGAAAAAATATTAAGAATTTTTATCTAAAAATTTTCATTTTTTTTTGTGGTAAAATTTTCAGTATATTTGAATAGGCTTGTTTTCATAATTATAGGTAAAAACATAGGCTGACAAGAACTAGAACATGCATAAAGATGAATTTCTTATTATCATCATTATCATTATTGTTATTGTTATTGTTATTGTTATTGTTATTATTTTCAGCTAAAACTTCATCAGTTTTTGATTTTCAAATATTCGATATAAATATTACAGCAATGTATATAAATCTTTTTATGGGAGTAAAATATTCCCTATGAAGTTTCTTCGCTACAACAATGGACATTATTGGAAATCATGTTGCATTGTTGATTTTATACTGATAGGTTTTGAAACAGGTATACCTTTAAGCCGGGTGTAAATCAGGGAGCTCTCCTGAGACCTAAAGATCTTTGATCTAGAAAACAAAGTTATATTTATAGTTGTTGGGCCTTTCGCAAATAACGTGCAAAGTTTGAAGGAAATCCATGCGTGGGCAGATTTGGAACTCGGCATTTTATTCTTTAAAATAAAATGTCGGTCCGCAACTTTGGTTTAAATAATTGATTGAGGCATACGAAGCGCTACCATCTGAGGGCTAGACCATTTCAGTAAGTATAATAAGCATTAGCTTTCACAAAAAGCTTGGCCTACGCTAAACACAGTATGTGACCAAGACGTTATGTTACCGCTGAGCAGTCCATGGGAAAGAGCATTGGACCAGACCATTATCTTTCATAAAGTTCTTCTGGAGCTATATCAAGCTCTGATTGTCTACGCCCCATAGATGTGGACAATGAACCTTGGTCCTGCCTAAAGTACGCTGATATATCAGGAAAATGTCCTATTACTAACTTGTTCCGTCCGTTAGCAAAGCCAACATAAAGTTTTCTGTTGAGATTGTCCGTTCTCTTTTCATGCAATAGGAAATAGTTTCCCCAAAAATTAGAGATTATTTCCTACAAAACTCAGAGGTTAGGAACAGAATGTAAACACAGAAATTCAACATTCAATAAAACCGCGGTTGATATTCCAAGTACAGTATAACCTCAATGGCTCGAACACGGCTGGCTCGGTTACCGTGGATGATTCGAAATCTTTTTTCAGTCCCTACAAAATTCTTCCAATAGCTCAAGAAAACAAATATGTAAGATTTTTTTTCTTATTTTATCATGGAATTGTATGTTGTGTGTACTCATTAGAATCGCCTCATCGAGACGATTCCAATAAATACACTCAACATACAATCGCTGTTTAGAAAATTGAAAAGATTTCCCTAAATTATCGCTATTTGCTTCCTGAAATGGTGCCATGATTAACCCTCAGTGGCTCGAACCTACCAGGTCTCGAACGAATTTCCATGGTCCCAAAGATGTTCGAGCCATTGAGGTTCGACTGTATTTACTTTATATAATTTATACATCTGTATGTTCCATGATTCCAAAGGAACACCATATGTAAATAATGATCCTAGCATCGTTTGAGACCAACTGAAGATTTTTACACGGAGTCAGAATGCGCTGAACGATCCCAAATACCAGACAATCAATTACCCGATGGTTAACCACACTCGCCCTTTATCGAGTATAATCTTGGAATTTCAACATGGGTTCAATGTCTAAATTCCTTTTTTCTATGTCAGTTTTAGTTATATTAACTTAGAAGTTTTTCTACAAATCATATACTACAGTTTGCTTCACGGTACTTATCAAGCTTACAGATGACGTCCGCACAACATAGATAAAACGTTACCGCGACGTTACGACGTCGCGACGACGTCGAAGTGACGTTGCTACGACAATGTGTTTTTACTCGGTAGGCATCGCTGAAATATGTTTCTCCGCAAACATCACGAAAACATGCCTGCTTAATTTTGACCCCCTTAAACCCCACTTTTATATAGTAAAACTGGGGTTTACCCATTTGGTGGTAAAATGTTCAGTATATTTGAGTAGGCATGTTTTCGTAATGTCACTTACTGTTTTTATCTAAAATTACCTTTGTTCATAAAAATATATCTAGTTTTCGAGCAGGCTACTTCAGTACAATTGGAATAAAATACATAAAATACGTAAAAGGTGGCAAGGGGCCTTGAAAGGTAAACCAAACGGGTATTTCTTGGTGTCAATATTCTCTGATGCTCTGTCAATATGTTTCAACATTTTTGATTCCAGATTTTGCATGTCTATTACAGTCCAAATGAAAAGGCATTCAAACTTGTCGTGTTATGCGTCGTTTGTATATTCATGGTCAAGAATGTTCTTCTAAAAAGTCATAAAAGTGTAAAATATGCCAGTACACGTACATCGTCCATTCCCACGTGTTCTCGACTGATTTTATACCATGTTCACCACGCGGAAAAGAAATAGGAAATAATACAAGAATGTTTCTCGTTTCATATTTACTCCAAAACATTGCTCGCCATTTGCTGTTGCTAGGCATTCTCCGAGTTTTCTTTAAGTTCCTAAGAATGAAGATCTTGCTTCCGAAAGTGAAAAAGTACACGATGTGTTTACATTTTTGAGCTGGATGTCGCTCAAATAGTTTTGCTTCTTAAACCGGCATTGACGAATGAGCTCATTTGGATTGTAAAAGGAAAGAATTCGCAGTCATTACGAAAACACGCCTATTCAAATATATTAAAAAGTTCACTACCAAAAACTGACAGTTTTCAGATAAACATTCTGATACTTTTCATATTTCTGTTCAAATAGATTTTGGGTACTAGTTAGAACCGCCTGGCCGAGGCGGTTCTAACGAGTACCCACAATCTATTTTTTTAGAAATAAGAAAAATAATGTATACCCCTGTAAACCCCAGTTTTACAATATAAAAGTGGGGTTAAAGGGGGTTAAAATTATATAGGTATGTTTTCGTGATGCGTGAGCAAGCTCTCTTCTTTTAGAGTAGAACCCTTTTCAGAAGGGAGGCAAAACATTTTACATGTAACAGAGTTGCCCTTGAAAGAGTATCTAATTGCTTCAACAGTTTAGCTTTCATTAAACCTTTCGTACGGTTTATTATTGCAAATATGTGTTTAGCCAAAACAATAGATGAAATAGATATCAAGATAAACGTTTTAATCCGGAACGTCAGAAAACGTACCTTCAGACATGCGTGCCCAGTAAAGTTTCAAATAAGTCTGCACATTCGAGCAGTCTGATTAGAAGCTTCTCTAGGCTCATTTTGGATAACCAAGCGTGCAAAGTGTTTTCATGCGGACAACGTAGATGCATTTCTAACAATGAATTATTTATTTTTTTCTCTGAAAGAAAACGCGGTAATCGCTCACCAGTGAATTATTGGATTGTTTTCACGCCCTTATTAGTGACGTAATTCTGTGACTAATCCGTTTATTAGAGGAGTGTGCGAAATTTTCACTTTCAACGGTTTAAACGCGTCCAATACAAATAAAAATGTTTGAAAATATGATTATAATTTGAGATCTTTATCTATTATCTCTCAATTAGAACTGAAATCCGATGGCACTAGATCTATTTTTTTTTCAGCAGTTCAAAGCCGGGCATCTCTCATTAGCATATGAAATTCCCACGCGTCACAAAAGTACAACATCCAACTAAAACACATTGTATGTGGGGTGGCGGTGGGGCTTGGGACTGGGGTAAGAAATGTGATAAACCTTGTATTCGATTGTTTTGATCAATTACGGAGAAATAATTCACGCGTGTTCAAAGGCTTTCGTGTAAAAAAAAAAAAAAACTCGTTCGCTATCGCTCACTCGATTTTTACACGGAAGCCTTAGAATACTATTGAATTATTTCTCAGTAATCGGTGAAAACAAACAAATAAACTCTATGACGTCATCAAGTAAAGCGATTTGACATTTACAGTGTTGTGTTAGGACAGGACGCTGTGCTTTAGACGTTCTAAGGATGTTAAACATATGTTGTGCATACTCATTAGAAACACTGAGGCGCTTCTAATGAGTACGCACAGCAGATGCTTTTTACGGAGAACTGAAGAAAATTATCCCAGAATGATTCTCAAATACGCCTCCTTGATAAGTTCTCTGATATACATGTAATATAGTGTAACTCTTTCATGAAAACTGCCAAGAGGTCTGTATTCGAAAAATAAAGTGAAACATACATATACCAGTTCATCGGTTTTACATTTTCTCTGGAAAAAAATTATGGCATATACATGAAAATAAAATTATCTTATCAAACATCACATATCATACTTGTAAAACTTCGCCAGCTATTTTAGAAATATCTCATAAGGTTTCAATGATGTATCTCTTTAAGGACTGTCTGCCAGTTCAGAAACCTGGCTCCATGGCCTATTACTCTATCATGCGAAATGTGTGTGTGTGTGTGTGTGTGTGTGTGTGTGTGTGTGTGTGTGTGTGTGTGTGTGTGTGTGTGTGTGTGTGTGTGTGTGTGTTCCAAACGTTGCTGTGGTTGTAAGTATATTCATATTTACCCTAAATATTGGGACAGGCAGGCCTGAGCAAACAGTGTAGTCCAAGATCAGATCACTGCAGGTCCACTGTCTGCCACCCATCCAGCAGGTTTTCGACACATTTATACATGTAGATAATACATGTAAATATTGAACTGTTCTAATTTAATAAGTACATGTAGGCCCAGTCAGCATTCTACGTAAATCTATATCGGGCCGTCATCGGCCCGTCAGGGTAGCTGACGGGCCGATGACGGCCCGATGTAGATTTACGTAGAATGCTAGCTGGGGGGTAAGTCGTTATAGTGTCCGCATATTTAGTATAAATGAAGGAGTTCATACATGACGCACCCTTGTCTAAGTATAACACTGACAAGTACAGTACTTCAGGCGCTTGATGAAGTACAGTACTGTAGACGCTTGGTAACAGACCTCGACGCAAAATGTACAGAAATACTTGAAAGGAACTATGAAAAGCAAGGCTGCACGAAAGAAGGAACTCACAAACAGAGACAATTGGCAATCTTTTTTTCTTTTTTTTTTTTTTTTTTTCTTTATTTATTTATTTTTTTTTTTCAGAGAAATTAAAGCTTGACATTTCATGTAAAATGTCTGCTAGGTAGATGTTTTGCATCAAAGATAGCCGCCATGCCTACTCTATGAGGAAAGGCTTTGCTTCCTCTGAGAGCAAAGTCTTATAGAGCAGTCCCCATTTTAGAAAGGGCTTGGTGTGCAGTAAAGCAAACAGGAAGTCACAAACGTTGTCTCTCCTGGTGGAAATGGCGAAAACTCTACCAAGTGTGTCCATGCCGCTAATAAGACCTCCAAAATTGCAAGACGAGTTGCATATGGATAATACGGACCATAACGTCAGAAAACGTACCTTCGGGCATGTGCGCCCTGCGACTAATCAGATCAGACTGCGCACGCGCAGTCTGATCTTAATAGTCGAATGGCACATTTTGGACAGCCAAGGATTTAAGTTTCTTCATGCGGACAAGAAAGACACTCATGCAGCTATGCAGGCTGATTTGAGTCTTCGTTGGGCGCATATGTCAGAAGGTACGTTGTCTCATGTTGTGACGCTTATGGTTCAAATTTTCGATCATTACTGTGAAGCATAGCGAGTTGTTGTGATCATTTTTTGTGTTGTTGTTGTTTTTTTGTTTGCCATTATTCATTAAAATGACTTCTGAAATTTGTTTTGTTAACTGAAACCAAACTGATTATCGAAAATCCCTTGGGCAAGCATTTTCAAATCTGTGAAAATTATTGGAGAACCGATGTCGGTCCACGATTGTCTCCATGAAAATGTACAGTAAAACGTTTAAACGACTTCATCCCTAAAAACTGAGTGCTAACTGATCTTAGTTTGCCGAAACTGAGTGCTAACTGATCATAGTTTGCCGAAACTGAGTGCTAACTGATCATAGTTTGCCGAAACTGAGTGCTAACTGATCTTAGTTTGCCGAAACTGAATGCTAACTGATCATAGTTTGCCGAAACTGAGTGCTAACTGATCTCAGTTTGCCGAAACTGAATGCTAACTGATCTCAGTTTGCCGAAACTGAGTGCTGATTGATCTCAGTTTACTGAAACTGAGTGCTAACTGATCTTAGTTCGCCGAAACTGGGTGCTAACTGATCATAGTTTGCCGAAACTGAGTGCTAACTGATCTTAGTTTGCCGAAACTGAGTGCTAACTGATCTTAGTTTGCCGAAACTGAATGCTAACTTATCTTAGTTTGCCGAAACTGAGTGCTAACTGATCTTAGTTTGCCGAAACTGAATGCTAACTTATCTTAGTTTGCCGAAACTGAGTGCTAACTGATCTTAGTTTGCCGAAACTGAATGCTAACTGATCATAGTTTGCCGAAACTGAGTGCTAACTGATCTCAGTTTGCCGAAACTGAATGCTAATTGATCTCAGTTTGCCGAAATTGAGTGCTGATTGATCTCAGTTTACTGAAACTGAGTGCTTACTGATCTTAGTTCGCCGAAACTGGGTGCTAACTGATCATAGTTTGCCGAAACTGAGTGCTAACTGATCTTAGTTTGCCGAAACTGAGTGCTAACTGATCTTAGTTTGCCGAAACTGAATGCTAACTTATCTTAGTTTGCCGAAACTGAATGCTAACTTAGTTTGCCTGTATTTTACAATATCCAAACTTCCCATTTTTTGATACGGCGCCCGTCATTACAAATATGAAGAAAAACTACATACGTATATATCATTACTCCTATAACAATAAGTGCTATTTTTGTCGCATCTGCGATAGCACGGACGACATAAACGTGCAAGTTTCCGCCCGTCCGTCCGTTCTATCATGTTCTTACGACCACCCTGAATGAAGTCTACAAACTGTTAAATTTTATATAGAAATTTCTCTTCCCTGATTATTTTCTCACTGAGCTAAACAAGGATGACAAGTCCCCCTCTTCTGGTGCTTGTTTTTACATTGTAGTACGCAGGTGCGGCATAAACTTCAACGAAGTCCTATTCTCTTATAATACACTAAACTCTACAGAAGATTCTCCACCATGTTTTTCATACATAACCTGTAACTATTTATGAACATATGAGCCGGGGCCTGCAAGATTGCTTGTCCGACCAGCGAAGACTCAGATCAGCCTACTCATCTACACATTCTAAACACAACCCCTGTCGTCCATCTGATGAAAGCTTGGACGTTTGGCTACCCATTGAGAGCATAGCAGTGACTCGGATTAGCCTGTATATTTGCGCAGGCTGATCTAAGCCATTGCTTGACGGACATGCGATCTTCTAGGAAATGCTGTGACCCGGTTCATAAAATGTGTGCATTTTGATTCTAGTTATTTATAAACAGAAAGGTATTTAAGTCTGTCCACATCATATTTATTTTATTAAATGATAATATGATAATAAATTTATAATTATTATTATTCTTATATTATTATTATTATTATTTGTATTTTTTTTTTTTTTTTTTTTTTTTTATTAATGACACGCAAGTTTACAAAAGAGAAGAAATGTTTTGTAATGATTTTGGGGTTTGGGCGAAGATTAATTTTATTCGGAATAAAACACTAAGGACCCGTGTGACCTTGGAAAATCAAGATCAGCATGCGCAAATGGCACTGTTCATCATCTTTGAGTGGGTTTCTTTTTTTCCTTTTTTTTTTGTTTGTTTGTTTGCTGTTTGTTTATTTATTTATTTTTTTTTTTTGTTTGTTTTTTGTTTGTTTGTTGTTGTTGTTTTTTTTTTCAATTTTTTTTTTTTTTTTTTTTTTTTGTTTTTTTTTGTTGTTGTTTTTTTTTTTTTTTTTTTTTTTTTTTTTTTTCTTTTGTTTTGTTTTGTTTTTTGCTGTTTTATTTTTTGTTTTTTTTTTTTTTTTCAAATATAGAGGTGTTTTTGCCTTATACGAATATGGTGTGAGTCTTCGTTGCCTACATACTGATATACACCCAGTCGACATAATTTTTCGCCACTTTGTGACGTTGCTGTTTCTTGTTTTTTGTTGTTGTTTTTTTTTTTTTTTGTTGTTGTTGTTTTTTTAATCAATGTACATGTATTTCCATAGTTTTCGTAAAAAAAATACTTCACTGAAATTAGAAAGGCTACAATAAAAATATTCCAAAAGAGGGGAAATTGATAAAAACAATAAACATAATTTCAAGAGGTCTGTAAACAGTTTACTTTACATAAAGTTTATTTGGCTATTGCGTTTTTTTGTTGTTTTTTTTTTTTTTTTTTTTTTTTTTTTTTTTTTTTGTTTTTTGTTGTTTTTTTGTTTTTTGTTGTTGTTGTTTGTTTGTTTTTTATTGTTGTTGTTGTTGTTGTTTTGTTGTTGTTTTTTTTGGGGGGGGGTTGTTTGTTTGTTTTTTTGTTGTTTTTTTGTTTTGTTTTCTTTGTTTTTTGGGTTTTTTTTTTTTTAGCTTTAATCTCGTCTGTTTCTCATGAAATTTACTTCTGCGTGGTGATATGCATTCTGTTTTAAAGAAAATATAGATACAAATTGAACGGCGACGTCACAAAGTGGCAAATAATTATGTCCAGTGACTCTAGAAACGGTTGTACCATCACTATAGAGGTGTAAAGGGTCTTATGCAAATGTCATGCGAGTGATGGTAACGTGGAGTTCTCGGATGAAAAAAACAACAACAAAAAAAAACGGCATGATCGCACCACAGGAAAAGGGTCGCACAGTCTGATAAGGGACTTCGCTGTCCGCTTGGGGAATCCTAACTGGAAGATCTGTGGACCTGTGCTTTTCGTATAACCACATGGCGCGGACAATTGTAACAAGTAACCTCACATGATAAGTTCTTGAAATAAACTGCGCCATAAGGAAGGGCCCTTATTGCAAATGCGTACACTGAAGGGCCTTCCAGTAAGCATACAATGTCACAACAACGGCGTTTTCACGTCACACCAAAGAGTATCCTTAGACTTATCTGGGTCTTCGTTGTCTGCACACGTGATGAAGATCATTGTCTACAAGAAATGACCCAAAACATCACGAAAACACACCTTTATAATTTTGACCCCCTTAAACCCCACTTTTATATAGTAAAACTGGGGTTTACAGGGGTATACATTATTTTCTTATTTCTGCTCAAAAACATAGATTGTGGGTACTCGTTAGAACCGCCTCGCCGAGGCGGTTCTAACGAGTACCCACAATCTATGTTTTTGAGCAGAAATATGAAAAATATCGGAATTTTTTATCTGAAAATTTTCCGGTTTTGGTTGTATAATTTTCAATATATTTGAATAGGCGTGTTTTCGTAATGTCCATAATAGCCCTAAGTATTTGGAAAGGCAGACCTGAGCGAACGATGAAGATCCAGATCAGACGCCGCAGAATGATCAGGGTCTACACTGTTTTTCACCCTCGTAGCCGTTTTTAGACACATCAATAGGTACTAAAATGGACATACATATTTAATGAAATGCATTGTGTCCCAATATCTAGGGTAAATACGGTATATATTTTGCTGCTTCTCTCAACGGAAATATGGTCCGCAACATGCGAAAATGTACCGTCGGACACGTATGCCCACCGAAATCCAAAGCCTACACATCCGCGCTGTCTTATCAGTCTTAACTGGACGGTATTTGGATAGCGTACACCAATTTTCTTCTGGTGGACAGGCAGGACTCGGATCAGAATAGACGGGTGCGCTGGCTGATCTGAGTCTTCTTTGGACGCATATATCGGAAGGTCCATTTTCTCTCGTTGCGGGCCTTCTTGTTGCATATGGGGCTTTCTGGTAAATGTTGGAATAGAGTAGGCCCGGACGAACAAGCGCATTCACAGTCTGTTCAGAGACTTTACAATCGACAAGAGAGAGATGGATTATTGTAAATTCGAAAAGCAGCGCCTCTGATCAGAGTCATTGCTTAGCGCTCTATGGCTAGCTTCACATCCAAGCTTTCTTTAGACAAACAGCAGAGGTTCCACTTAGAATGCGTGGATGCGCAGGCTGATCTGAATCTTCGCTGGGCGTACAAACAAACTTGCAGGAAATGCTGTGCCGCAGCTCATGTATGCCAAGATCCCATTTTTTTTGACACAGCCCAAACGGTAAATTTTTGGGTCATTAATGTGCCAAGTTTGGTGAACCGTGCCAATTTTCATTTAGACACAGACAGAGGTCCTGAGAGGTTTCGTTTCCATTAACAGTGAGAAATTGAGCAGCATCTTAGTGTAAAAAGGTTATTAACATCGTTCACGTTGGTATGAGATAATAAAAGAAAAATGCATATTTATGTTTATAACTGGCAAAGGAATACATTGATAGGACCCAAAATCGGGCATGTAAATTGTATCAAAATTTCAAAATAACTGAAGCTTACTTTTAACTCATTTATGCCTAGTGGACTCTTCTACCTAAAGTCTTTGGATTGGTCCATTTCCTATATAAGGGGTGTCCGGTTAGATTTTATTATTATCATGTTTTTAAGAAATTTCTGAACCTATCACAAACATTGTTTGCCAATGTCCCTTTTATTGGACTAGGCTTAAATGGATTAAGGTTTGCTTAGTTTTTGGCGTGAACTGTTTGTTGTTCTGCTTTCATAACTACGTACGAGGGTCCTGCAAAAAGTTCTGTCACTGGGTTTGGATTACTTCAGTGCTACGTTTCATCAAGCATATTTTTATTACAAACCTTTAAAGTATTCCCCCTTTACTGAAACACATTTTTGTAACCTTTTTACCCAGTCGCGAAAAGCAGATAAATAGTCTTCTTTTGGTATTTGTTGGAGACACTAATAAATAGCGCTGCCAAGAGAACTTCTAGACGTATTTCCAGAAAGCATTTTCTTAAGCCTTGGAAATAAAAAAAAGTCACAGGGACTCAGGTCAGGTGAATAAGGTGAATGGTTTAAAACGTTCACCATTTCAGAAGCAAAAAAAAAGACTTAACAACCTCACACTTATGAGAGGAGGCGTTGCCATGTAAAAGGTGGACTCCTGACCATCCTTTGCTTGGTCGTTTCTTATTGTAACAAGTAAATTGGTCAGTGTATATGACTGCATCTATTTCATTTTGAAATAACTCGGTCAGTTGGAAAGCAATTTGAACGAAATAAACGGGTATCGTTAGCTATTGAACACACCATTCAAGTCCAGTGAAGCATTTTAAAATATACCTGGGATGAAACCAAGGAAGCCTATTAGTGACAGAACTTTTTGCATGACCCTCGTAAGATACATAAACGTGCCGGTGCGCAGCATTTCCTGCAAGATTGCACGTGCGCCCATCTATGACTAAAATTATCCTGTACACCCATGCAGTCTGACTATACTCTTAACAGGGCACCCTGTGGGTAGCCAAGGAACCAAAGCGTCTTCAGGCGGACAGCGAAGACCCGGGGCATTCGCTTTTTGAAAATGCTGTGCCCGGTTCAAATATATTTCTATTCAGTACATAAGTATTTTATTAGAGGTGCGGAGTCCTGTATTAACCCATTTATGCCTGAATATTCCCAATAAACTCTCCCATCATGAACTTTGGAAGGGTCCGTTGTATAGTCAAAGGGGCGTTATATAGAAATCGTCACAGTTGCTTTTATTATTGAAACTTTCTGCAAACAGTGTAGTCCCTGATCAGATGCCACGTTCATAACAGTCCATCCAAAATTTCTAAAACAACAAAATAAGTTGAACATACGAGGGATGATAAAGATGTTCTCGGCCTCTATGTCATTTCTCAATAAAATCTCCCTTGGCCTCGATGTACTTTCTCCAATGCTCTTTCAACTTGCTTATCATTTCGAAATAGAAGCCTTCTTCCTGGTCCCCTAAGTACCCAACAACAGCATCTTTGCTTCCAAAATTGCTACCACGAAAGTTAGCTTTTAGATTTGGAAACGGATAGAAGTTCAAAGGGGCTAAATCTGGAGAATACATGGGGTGAGGAAGGACCATAGCAACCTGAGAGGTGTGGCCTGGTGCATTATCATGCAAGAGCAGAACACATCGACTCAAGTTTCCTCTTCTTTTCTTCATAATCTCCTGGCGCAGGCGCCTTAGTTCTTATGCATAATATCGTACGACCTTCTTCAAGATAATCCATCATATTTACATTTTCGATTTAAGACTCTTAGAGAAACCTACAGAACCCAGTGTAATTCATTCCTCCATGAACGCAACGGATCACGCGAATTGACGTGACGTCAAAACAACTGACGCTTTCGGAGATTTGATTGGACGCAGCTACTGTTGTGATGACGTCGCCGCTCTTAAGCTATCCAAATATAATCTGCCTGCCCTTAATACAACCTGTAATGTGAAGTTCTCTCCAAAGTACGCCAGAAAAATAATGTAAATATAAGTAATGAACTTGATTTTTTCCAAAATATATTGAATTATGACCGCAGTGGGTCGCGTGCAAAGTGAATGAACCCCTTCGGGGTTCATTCACTTTGCACGCGACCCGCTGCGGCCATACCTAAATGAACTTCGAAAAAAATAAAATTCATTTCTTAAATGATAACGCCCTGACTATCTGAAATGATACAGGTGATCACCTTTCCTACTGTAGTAACTCTCTTAAATTTCTTTGCAGGGATGAGCCAGGATAGTTCCATTGCATACTTTGCTTTTTGGCCTCAGGATCAAAGTGATGGACTCAAGTCTGACTTTGGGTCACAACTCGACGCATGAATCCTCAGGGACATCTTCATAGAGAGAAGGAGATACTTAGAAATATCAAGCCTGCTCTTCTTCTGATCTTTGGTCAACGCTCTGGAGACCAGTCTAGCTGAATTCTTGGACATCCATAAGTTATCGGTCAAGATAGACTGAACTGCCCCAAAACGTCTGCCTATTTATCTAGCCATATCACACAGGCTTCTTCTCCTGTCACACATGATCAGGCTGTGCTCAAACTCAATGTTTTCGTCTGTAGTAGCCTCTCTAGGGCGCTCAGACTATTCATAATCCGCCACGCTCTCCCTCCCTCGCCTTCACTGTGCAGTAAAAACGAGACTCATCCCCATTTTGTTGTTGTTGTTTTTTTTTTTGTTTTTTTTTTTTTTTTTTTTGTTTTTTTTTTGTTGTTGTTGTTAATTTGTTGTTGTTTTTATGATTCAAGAAGCGAAAAAATCACTCAGTTTGTACACTATCATTTTTTGCGAACACATGCTCGTTTTGTACTTTAAGTTTCCATATGCATATTATTTTTGTCATATCGTAGTTTTCTTTAGTTCTTCGGTCCTAGCTTCCATTCAATGACTTTAGATTTCAGTTCCGTTGAGAAATTGAAGAAGAAATTTCTCTTACGTCATGAAAATAAATGAAGAGATAAAGATCATTTTGAAATATAATTGAGCGTCAACGTGAGAAAATGTACCACCTGACATGTGCATCTAACTAAGACTCAAACCAGCCTGCGCATCCGCGCAGTCTAACCAGCGTCTTCAGTTTCTGTATGAACAAACTTTTCATCCTTGGCTATTCAAAATTCTCCCATTTAAGATTCTTATCAGATTGGGCGAGTGCGCAGGCTGATTTGAATCTTCACTGTATGCACATGTCCGATGGTACGCTTTTTGACGTTGCGACTCAATTACAATCGTTTTGTGATAGTGTGAATATTAATTTTACATTATTATTAATGCTATTTTAGTTTCCTTCCCATATGCCCTGGTACATGTATTGATTAGACTCAATATTAATCTGTGAATGAACTGCAAAATCCCAAAGAGCGGGGAGGAGCGAGGGACCAGATCAGCTTGCGCAATAGCGCAAGCTGATCTGGTCCCTCGCTCCTGGCTTACCTGATCATTGGATACTTTGCAACTAATTGGCGAAAAACGAAAACGTTAAACAAACTGCGCTGATGTTGAGCAGGCACTAATGATTACGGCGTATCATGTACGTACGCGTTACATCACGAAAACATGCCTATATAATTTTGACCCCCTTAAACCCCACTTTTATACAGTAAAACTGGGGTTTGCAGGGGTAGACATTAATTTTCTTATTACTGCTGAGCAGAAATATGAAAAATATCATGAATTTTTTTATCTGATTTTTTTTAGTTTTTGGAGGTGAAATTTCCTATATAGTTGAACAGGCGTGTTTTCGTAATGAAATGTGACGTGGAATCAATTTAGTTTCGAATTTTTTACTATATACAGCATAAATATGGACAGTTTATACAAATGTGATTGTTTTTTTGTTTTGTTTTTTGTTGTTGTTTTTTTTTCTGTTTCTTTCTGTCTGTCTGTCTCTCTCTCTCTCTCTCTCTCTCTCTGTCTGTCTGTCTGTCTGTCTCTCTCTCTCTCTCTCTCTCTCTCTCTCTCTCTTCGAACAAGTCACCCCAAAAACATCATTTTTTGGAAATTTTCAACCTCCGTGGCCTACAGACAACTAATGCAACATCTATCATACATAGCAGTATGACTGATTTATTATGATTTAGTGAGTAGAATGTAATTTCACACTGGTGGGTAATATTTTTGCCGGTACAGATTAGTACAATCTAATCTCCCTTAACTTATAGGTACCTTATTCGGTCCAAAATTTAGATAATGCTCCTCTGTAACATCCAGAAATAAGATTAATTCTGCTCTTTTTGAAGAAAAAAAATGAAAATCTTTTTTTAGCATGCGGGATGTTCTTAACTTATTATAACCATTATTATTGTTAACACTTCTATCAGAAAATAATTTCCCATTTCAATTTTGTTTATAACTATAAAGCCCGCATCCTGTGATTTTTAATGGCATTATTCCCTAGTTTGCTAATAAAAAAATAAGCCGAGACACAGCATATCGTGCAAGGTTACATCAGCGCCCAGCAAAGACTCAGATCAGTCTGCACATCTCCTTAAACCCCATTTTTATATACATGTAGTAAATCTGGTGTTTACAGGGGTATACATTATTTTTCTTATTTCTGCTCAAAAACATAGATAGTGGGTACTCGTTAGAACCGCCTCCCACAATCTATGTTTTGAGCAGAAATATGAAAAATATCAGAATTTTTTATCTGAAAATTTTCAGTTTTTGGTGATCGAATTTTCAGTATATTTGAACAGGCATGTTTTCGTAATGTGCTTGGAGACACTTTGGATCCTTGGCTACCCAGTGTCCTGCGAAGACTCTGAATATACTGCGCGGATGCGCAGGCTGATCTTAGTCATCACTGGGTTCACACGCATTCTTGTAGGAAATGCTGTACCCCGGCTCAAAGGCAACCTTGCGTACCGAATTCACCTGTATATTCAAGCAGACAGACCAAAGCCAATATTTTAGACCCAGATCAGCCACCGCGGCATATGATCAGAGCTGACACTATTGCCACTCATGCAGCTGTTTTAAGATGCATTTGCAAGCAGGAAAATGGACTTGTACAAATTTTAGGTTAATAATGGTAAGAAAGAAAGGTGTCCGAATATTTAGGGTGAATACGGTAGTGAATTTTCAGGTTGAATCAAGTTTATAAATTGACCCGCGACGTCAGGAAACGTAGCTTTGGATATGTGCGCAGAGCGAAGATTCAGATAGACTGTGCATTCGCGCAAACTGATCAGCATCTTCAATGTGCGCATTTTGGATAGCTAAGGATGCAAAGTTTCTTCATGCAGACAATGAAGATTTTGATCGGGGCCCGAGGTTATAAAACTTTTTTCATGCTCAACTCAACTGAGCATGCCTCGGTGGCTCAGTTGGCTGCGCCGTCCGACTGGAGACCAGGAGGTCGCGGGTTCAACCCCCGCCGAGGTCGGCAACATTCTTTCGTGGAGATTGATCATGAAATATTTACTACGGTCATTCTCTCCCTTCCGCTGATTCAAGAAGGGCAGTTGTCAGTTTCTGGCGGAAGAATGTGCACAATACTGGTTAACCGCTTAGAGGACTAAGCCTGCCCATTAAACGTGTGGTTAGGTAAACTGACCGCGCTTGACATGACCCCATTGGGTTGACTGGGCCGTAAAACCTCAACACAAACAAACAAACAACTGAGCATGAAATTTCACTTGGTCATAAAAATAAAAATACCAAACATTTAAAACTTTTTTCATGCTCAACTCAGCTGAGCTTGCTCAGCTGAGTTGAGCATGAAAGAAGTTTCAAAATTTTGTCAGTAATTTAAGACTTATAAACAAAACAAATTTCATGCTCAGCTGAATTGAGCATGAAAAAAGTTTTATAACCTCTGAGGCCAGGCTGCGCGGATGCCCAGACTGATTTGTTAGACTGTAGGCGTTTCCCCCGTTGCGTTTGAATTGATTAAGTGTTGGAAAACAGCAGTGCTATGAGGTCCTGCAAAAAGTTCTGTCACTAATATGCTTCTTTAGTTTTATCCCAAGTGTATTTTAAAATGCTTCACTGCACTTGAATGGTGTGTTGAATATCTAACGATACCCGTTTATTTCGTCCAAATTGCTTTCCAACTGACCGAGTTATTTCAAATTGAAATAGATGCAGTCATATACACTGACCAATTTACTTGTTACATTGGAACATGGACCAGAAGAGGATGGTCAGGAGTCCACCTTTTACATGACAACGCCTCCTCTCATAAGTGTGAGGTTGTTAAGTCTTTTTTTTTTGGCTTCTGAAAAGGCGAAAGTTTTAAACCATCCACCTTATTCACCTTACCTGAGTCCCTGTGACTTCTTTTTATTTCCAAGGCTTAAGAAAATGCTTTCTGGAAATAAGTATACGTCTAGAAGTTCTCTTGGCAGCGCTATTTATCTGTGTCTCCAACAGATACCAAAGGAAGACTATTTACATGTATCTGCTTTTCGCGACTGGGTAAAAAGACTACAAAAATGTGTTTCAGTAAAGGGGGAATACTTTGAAGGTTTGTAATTAAAAAAATGTTTGATAAAACGTAGCACTGAAGTAATCCTCAGTGACAAAACTTTTTGCAGGACCCTCGTATACGTTCGCAGTGGAGAAAATCGCCCTGGGTTCCTATATCGGAGGCCATCAGGAGCAGGAATCTAGCGGAAAATGTTCTCTTCTAAACGCAGCCCAGAACATAAGGCTTATATGATGTCATTAAAATGTCTTCCAGTTGTACAACGCTGAAAATGTCATTCAAAAATAGTTTTGCGATTTTTCTCCTGTCACCAGGAAAGTGTGGAGAAAGGAAAGTGTGGAGAAAAGTTAATTCCAAATATTTTTTTTCTTCTATTTATAAGTGGTAATTTTGTTATTCAGATCCGCATACTTTGCACATTAACCCTTGCCTTGCTGAATAAATAAGGATGCCACGCCCACTTCTAATTTCCAGCCAGTCAGATTACTTGATCCGGGATTTTGATAGAAATTCACATATTTAATGACAAACAGTGCAGATCCAGATCTGTTTATTAAGACAGGGCATGACGTGTTCAGCATGAGAAGGGTTAAGCTGAAATGCATGTCCAAAAAAATGCACTTTCTGAGGGGTAATTCAGCTGTATCGAGCAGTTTTCACGAAGAAGAGGTTTAAAGGTTTAAACCAGATATGGTCGTGATGAATTTCAAGAGATCCATCACGAAACCATACCTATATAATTTTGACCAGCTTAAACCCCACTTTTTTATACAGTAAAACTGGGGTTTACAGGGGTATACATTTTTTTACATAGATTGTGGGTAATCTTTAGAACCGTCTCCGCCTCGGCGAGGCGGTTCTAACGAGTACCACAATATATGTTTTTGAGCAGAAATATAAAAAAAATATCAGAATTTGTATCTGAAAACTTTCAGTTTTTGGTGGTGAAATTTTCAATAAATTTGAATACGCGTGTTTTTGTATGTCTTGCTCTAAGAATACTCAATGTGCGATTCGAGCTCCACGGGACTTACAGCTAAAGAAACTTCTTTTAAAGGGTTTTCAAAATATGTAGTCATGGTCATCTTGGATATAAGTTTCTAAAACGAAAAAGGTTAAACTGAAAGATCTTGTTGCAAGGGTCTTCCAAATGCAATTCCAACGGCATTCATTACGAAAACACGCCTATTCAAATATATAAGAAATTTCATCTCCGAAAAAAAAAACAAATAGAAGCATAGACTAAAAGGCACAAACGGTCAAAAATCTTTTGGAAAAAATCCTGAAGCAGTAAAATGGATTTCAGGTAAGTGAACGACAGTATATTGTCGTTGTACCTGTCACTGGCATACACTAATTTTCGATATTCGGAAAGTATGGCCCCCTCTCCCATCGGGGGCCGCAAAATGGGCTGCCTAAAGCCTCCGTGGCAGAGCTGCTAGTAACTAAGAAGGACCTGAAATCATGTGATCGGGTCGGTTAAAAGTCCAACAAATTTGGAGGCAATGTCTCTAAACGACTGAACTATTATTAATGTTATATCGCAATTCATGCAGTGGATTCAAAAATCAAGTGTGGTCTGAAATCAAATTCAGTTAAGATCTGGGCCCAGTTGTTCAAAGCTAATGATGTCGTTAGTTAACGATTCGTTAAAATTTACATCGAGTGACACGCAAATATGCTGAAATTATTTGCTGAAAAAATGTGCAGCTACTCCCATTTTTTTCAGCAAAAAATATCAGAATATAGTGTATTGAATCCGCTAAAACAGTTAACGAAAAGATCCTTAACGAGCTCGTCAAGCTAATGACGCTTTGAATTACCGGGCCCAGATTGCATTATTGAGAATCTAAACTGACAACACTGAATTGTTGGGTGATAAGGCCAAATAAAAATATGTGTGTTTAGAGTAACATGTCAGAAAAACATTACGAAAACACGCCTATTCAAATATACTGAAAATTTTACCACCAAAAAAAATGAAAATTTTCAGATAAAAAATTCTGATATTTTTTATATTTCTGCTCAAAACATAGATTGTAGGTACTTGTTAGAACCGCCTCGCCGAGGTGGTTCTAACGAGTACCCACAATCTATATTTTTGAGCAGAAATAAGAAAAATAATGTATACCCCTGTAAACCCCAGTTTTACTATATAAAAGTGGGGTTTAATGGGGTCAAAATTATATAGGCATGTTTTCGTGATGTATAGGTAGTATCGATATGGATTCTTTTCTTTATCATTTTTATTTTTTTTTATTTATAATTATACCATAATTACCAAATATATTTGGACTTTGCATAGGCTTTCAAGCGGGCCATACTTTTCCTACTATTTTGTGTTCCAACTTTTCCCTACTTTTTTTCTAAAAATGCCCTATTAGCCCTACTTTTTAGTCCAAAAATATTTGAAGTGACCAAAAATTGTATATGTTTTTTTCTTCGCTCGCTCGGAAAGTTTTAGAAATCAGATCAACTTAATCTGAGTAGCCGCGATGCAAAAGTTCATAAAATATTTTTACTTCAGTTGTAACTCCTTTTTTTGAAACATTTAGTTTGGCATTTCCTTTCCACGGTAATGCGGTATTTTTGTTCACTGTTGCTTATTAAATCTTTTTCTAGGCCTGAAAACACTCAGAACGTCCTTACTATCTCTATTTTGCATGATTGAAATGCCTTCTTTTGTCTTGCTTTTTCACAGTTTTGAGCCCTACTTTACTGCTGCTTTTTCACTGGAGGGCACTTGAAAGTTATTTTGCACATAAAATTTTACCAAATTGGTTTGCCTATCCTAAGATGTGTCTAAAAATACTGACAGAATGACAAACAGTTTACCTATAGGAGCAGTTTGATCTGGGTCTACACTGTTTGCTCAAACCTTCTTGTCAGAATATTTAGTAGATATATTTTATCTCAGTACCACGTACTTGTTTTTGAGAAAATATGAAGAAAATGATAGATTTCACCAAGAAAATTAGGTAGGGTAGTGTTACCCGAAATACACTTTTTTGAGGGGGCTTAATGTAGTAGTGAAATGTATATGACAAAATTGTATTGCCTTGCAATATAAGCCAGCTCTTTTAGAGGTGGAACGTTTGGATAGCTGAGTGGTTAGTTCACCGATCACAAGATCCCAGTTTTAAAACCCGGAATTCAGCACTTGACTGTAGGGCGCCTCATTGCACAGCGCTTTTCATTATATGGCTCCTATCAATGGACGTATCCCTAAGATTAATGATCCGATCTAACCAGTTTTCAAATTCATCCCCAGATTTTATCCATGTCCATCTTATCTGCAAGTTCCAGGAAGATCCGACAAAAACTAAAGGAGTTATGCTGATGCATTTTCCCATTGTAACTCTATGGGACCTTGTGGTTGCCATAGCATTCTATTTCCTTGCATTTCCATGAAAAGCTAATGTTATCAATCCCCCACCAGAGGCATGCTACAGGTGAGAAATGATTAACATCAGCCTGCATTTTGCGGGGACATAACTCGTCAAAGGTGCTGCCGGACGAAAGTCAAATAAAGGCTTTTTCAGCAATCAGGAGAACGTACCTCCAAGATAAATGATCTATCTAGCCATGCTTCAAAAGTATCCGAGATTTCTTCCATGTCCGCCTTGTCTGCAAGTTTCAGGAAGATCCGATCAACATTGAACGAGTCATAGTGACGACAAAGTCAAATAGAGGCTTTTTTAGCAATCAATGGACGTACCCCTAAGATTAATGATCCGATCTAACCAGTTTTCAAATTCATCCCTAGATTTTATCCATGCCCATCCTATCTGCAAGTTTCAGGAAGATCCGACAAAAACTAAAGGAGTTATGCTGATGCATTTTCCCATTGTAACTCTGTTATCAATCCCGCACCAGAGGCATGCTACAGGTGAGAAATGATTAAGATCGGTCAGCTTTTTGCGGGGAAATAACTCGTCAAAGGTGCTGACGGACGAACGAATTACGGACGACAGATAGCCTACCATCATATAAGCTCCCCTGAAGCCTTCGGTCCAGGTGAGCTAAACATAATACCTTGTCCGGTGACCAGAGGCATTTAATTCCCAGCTGTATTGCATCACATAGTAAACTGAAACCAGAAGTCACAGGTCACCAGACAAGGTTATATTTTATACTAGACTGGCTCCAGTCTCGAGTTACTAAATAGTTATTCTTATAATCTTTTTTGATAATCCACTGAAATAAAACCAAAGCAATATCAAGACTGGTTACTAGACTAGTGACCAGCCTTAATAGTTATGATTTTGGTTTTATTTTAGTGGCTTATCAAAGAGGATTTTAAGAATAAATATTCAGTCACTGGAGAATGAAGCCATTCTATATTTATACCTATGCTAACGCAAATATGTTAGGCAATATTTGGAAATATGAATTTAAGATTCAGAATTACAGAAGACAAACAAACCAAACCAGGTACATAAAAGGGGCAGTAAGATGGAAAAATAACTACCGGAAAAAATATGATAAGTCCAAATACTAATGTAAGTCCCATGCCTGACAACAGACCCAATACTTATGCCAGTACGAGGGTGAGTCAATAAGTAACCAGCCTAACTTATTTCCGGTTGAGATCCACCTCTTCTTTTTCAATGTAATTGCCCTTTAGTGTGATGCACTTAGACCAACAGTGTTCAAGTGCCATCAGCCCAGAACTGAAAAAGTCAGGATCCTTTCCATTGACCCACTCCTCAACTGCCGTTATGACGTCTTCATCGGAAATGAAGTCCACGGATATCCTTTTTCAAGTTTGGGAACAGGAAGAAGTCGCTAGGAGCTAGGTCAGGCGAATAGGCAGGATGTGGTATTAATTCATACCCGTTTCGCTCTACAGTATCCATTGCAACTTTGCAAGTGTGGATTCTCGCGTTGTCCTGTTGCAGCAAAACCCCTTTAGAGAGTTTACCTCGGCGTCTTTCACGGATGGCGGTTCTCAGCTGGTCTAACAAGTTTGCATAGTACACTCCCGTTATTGTACTTCTCTTGGGTAAAAAGTCCAACATAATAACGCCTTTTGCGTCCCAAAATACTGTGGCCATCACCTTGCCAGCAGATGGTTGCGTCTTGAACTTCTTTGGCCTGGGACCCAGGCCCTACCCACTGACGACTCTGAGCTTTATTCTCTGGCTCATAATAATGAACCCAAGGCTCATCTATAGTCACCAAACGCAAAAGAAAATCATCTTTTGACCTAAAACGCTTCAACAAGGCGCTGCATACTGATGCTCTGGTTGCCATTTGCTCATCGCTAAGGGATTTGGGGACCCAACGGGCGGTTAGCTTGCGCATACCTAAACGATCATGTAAGATTGTTGAAACGCTACCATGTGAAATGTCTACATGTAATGCCTGCGCTATTTCTTCCACCTGAATTCGCCTATCAGAGTATACCAGATCCCGAACTTTCTTACACATTTCTTCGTCGGTGGCATCCAGTGGGCGTCCAGACCTGGCTTCATCTTCTATAGACGTTCTACCGCGTTTGAATTCCCCTACCCAGAATTTAACCTGAGCATAAGATTGATTTCCTTGCCTGTTTTACCTTTTAAATACAAGTACCGAATTACAGCACAGTACTCAACTTTAGATGAAAAGCATGCCTTTGCATCACTAGCCATGTTTGACATTCAATATCTTATTAAAGAATGACTCGATTCGTGTGCAATTTTGTACCCATGTATAAAATATATATTGAAACAAAGCATGAAAATTGTGACCGTCTCGGTCCATCGGAAATTGGATAGGCTGGTTATTTATTGACACGCCCTCGTAGTATCAGTCATTCAAGACACTTTAACCCATTTATGCCGAGTGGACTTCTCTACCTGAACTCTTTGGACCAGTCCATTTTCAGTTTAAGGGGTGTCTGGTCAGTTTTGATTAATACCATGTTTTATTGAAATGCCTGTAGTTAATGCAAACAGTGTAGACCCTGATCAGACGCCGCGATCTGTGGCGTCTGATCTGGGTCTACATTGTGTGCCAATGTCCAATTTATGGGACGCTAGGCACAAATGGGTTAACCTTTAAAATGCTGATTTGCAGAAGATGACATTCTAAAACTGATTTTGTTATTTTTCAGAGAAAAATAAAAGCATTCACATTTCAAAGTGTCGTCTGCTGCAGTTTTGATTCGAGCGTTAAAAGTTAATACTAGTGTAGATCCTAAATGGAAGTTTGATAATATATAGTTACACAGAAGCAGCATCACGAAAACATGCCTATATAAGTTTGACCCCCTTTAACCCCACTTTTATACAGTAAAACTGGGGTTTACAGGGGTATGCATTATTTTTCTTACTTCTGCTCAAAAACATAGATTGTGAGTACTCGTTAGAACCGCCTCAGCGAGGCGGTTCTAGCGAGGCGGTTCTAACGAGTAACCACAATCTATGTTTTTGAGCAGAAATACGAAAAATATCGGATTTTCTTTTCTGAAAATTTTCATTTTGTGGTCGTAAAATTTTCAGTATATTTGAATAGGCGTGTTTTCGTAATGGTATTTGATGTTTTAAGCAGACTATTCATGACAAGAGTTCCCCAGCGAACAATTCCGTCTCTAGGCCTTAGGTTTTCCTAATATGTAACGAAGTTTGTTATGTATGAAGTAGTAATCCTTTGACAGGAAAGTGCACCAAATGAACCGCAACATCAGAAAAAGTACCTTCTGACACGTGCGCCCAACGCATACACGCAGTCTGATCAGAGTATTCGTTGTCTGCATGATGAAACTGTATATCCCATAAGGAAAGAAAGGTAACTCTGGTGTTTCTAGACGATCAGATTCGCCTAGGTTTAAGTTCTTCTTCTTGTAAAATGGTGTGGGGTGGTCGGATATGGTGAAGCCTGCTATCCTTATGTACAGGTAGAGGGGAATGTTTTTATTTCTTCTGTTTCTTCCCTTTCATTCCTGTTCCTCTCTTTTCCCCTGTCTCTCATTTTCATCTCCTCTACCATCTCTTTTATCTCTTTTCTCCGTTTCCTGGGAGACGACACAAAATGATCCACAATAGTTGACGTGTCGTTAAACCCCAGCACAATCAATGTAAAATGGTGTAATTCAGACAATTCAGACAAAACGTACTCTTAAAGCCTCCTTAGAGCACAAACCTCATGCTATTATTGTGTGTGTGTGTGTGTGTGTGTGTGTGTGTGTGTGTGTGTGTGTGTGTGTGTGTGTGTGTGTTTAAGCTGTTGAATATATTATTACTACTTCCCCGCAGGTACATGGTGTTTATACAACGCAGCATTAACGTCGACGCAACGTCATTCACAATAGACACTTGTTCAGAAGGGGTTTAGTGTGCATGAAAGCAGACAGGAAGTTGCAAAAGTTATCTCCCTGACAAAAATGGCGGAAAATCTACCAAGTGTATCCAGTCCTCTTAATATATCTACCGTGTTTACCCTAAGTATTGGGTCAGCTTATCTGCTTACCATACATGTCCTAAAATTTGAAATAGTACTTTCTGTTACCTCTTCAGTTAAATTTTGCTGTGTGCATGGCCAAGGGTAAAGGCCTTGATCAGACGCCACATTCTGCGGCATCTGATCTGAGTCTACCCCAAGTAAACATTCTTTATAAATCTATAGCAGGCCGTTATCGGCCCGTCAGGGTAGCTGACGGGCCGATAACGGCCCGCTATAGATTTATAAAGAATGCTAGCTGGGGTGTACTGTCTGCAAAGGCCTATCTGCCCCAATACTTAGGGTTAATACGGTAATGATTATGCAACGCTTAGCATGCTGGGTAAATTTGCAGCAGACGACAAATTAAAATACGGTATGTTTCTTTATTTTTTTCAGAAAATAGTTTGACATTTCACGCAAATTGTCTCCATTGGATTTGCATGAAATGTCAAACCCTGTTTTCTGTGGAAAATAAGAAAAAAAATATCATCAGTTTGTAGTCTGATAAATTTTTCCAGAAAGTGGTAAAGGTTACGACTGCATGGATGCGCAAGCTCATGTAGCCCCTCGTTGTGTGCATTGAAGAAAAGCATTTTTTTTTCTAATGCTGCGCAGATTAATATTATTATTAGTAGTAGTAGTAGTATTTCCTAAAAAATGACATTTCATGCGCATAGTCATCCTAGCATTTCATTGGAATGTTCTCAGCTCTTTTATTCTGAAAAAAAAAAAACAGAGAGAAAAATTTCGACAGTTTCTTGTCTGTTCATAGAGGGCTAAAGATTTTTTTGCTGAAAATAAAGTTTGCCGTTTCACATTACGAGAACACGCCTATTCAAATATATTGAAAATTTCAGCTCAAAAAACTGAAAATTTTCAGATAAAAAAACTCTGATATTTTTCTTATTTCTGCATAAAACATAGATTGTGGGTACTCGTTAGAACCGCCTCGCCGAGGCGGTTCTAACGAGTACGCACATCTATGTTTTATGCAGAAATGAAAAATAATGTATACCCCTGTAAACCCCAGTTTTACTATATAAAAGTGGGGTTTCAGGGGGGTCAAAATTATATAGGCGTGTTTTCGTGATGATTTACGTAAAGGTATGACCATTATTAACTTTTTGCACTCTCTGGACAAGTTCAACCGATTTGTTCCTTTACTTTTCGCGTATGAATTGTTAACCCTTTTCAATTAGTGTGGCTCTTTTGTCGTCCTTCTGTAGCAGTCGTAAGGGATATACAGGGAAGATTTTACGAGGGAGAAATTTTGTGACTACTTGTTTGTTTCCTGTACATAGGCATCTTCTGAAAATGTTCTACTCTAAATGGGAAGGTAAACTCTAAAAGGAAAGAATTTGCTCCCACGGGGAGCAAATTCTTTCCTTTTTGAGTTTAGCCTTCTCCAGAAGAGAGACAAAACAATTTGGACATATTGCATGATTTTCCTTCCCTGAAATTTTATCGATTTGCTTAACCTTTACACTCTCAGGGACGACACATTGATGATATTTTTCTTATTTTTCCCCCAGAAAACAGGATTCTACATTCCATGCAAAGAAAACGGGGTTCTACATTCCATGCAACACAATTTGCATGAAATGTCAAAACCTGATTACGGGGAAAAATAAGGAAAAATGTTTTAATTTGTCGTCTGCTGAAAAAAAAATCCCAGAGTGCTAAACGTTAAGGACAGAATCCACTGTCATCGAACATTGTATGAGGGTTTCACAGTTTCAAACGCGTCTAGTCCTCCCCACACAGGCAGCGGGATCAAAACCTTGCAAATTGGACAAGGAAACAGGCCATTGCGGCAGTATGTCTTTACGTGTTCTTTCAAACAGTCCATGCAAAACATATGATAGCAGTTCAATATCTTCGGCTCTTTGAATCGCACTCGGCAGATCGTGCACAGAAAATTTGAAGGCCCGCGGGGGCCCTCGCCAAAAGCCCTGTGGGCCATCAGGTAGTTATCTGAAACATAAACAGATTCAGTCTTTATTTGAGGAGCTACGTGAGAAAATGTACCTTCTGACGTGTATGCCCAGCAAAGACTCAAATCAGCCTGCGCATGCGCAGAGACTGTTCAGTCTTCGTTCTTTGCATGAAAACATAATGCATTCTTCGGTATTCAAAATGAGCCTGGTGAAAATTATGATCCAATGCGCGGGCTGATCTGAATCTTCGCTGGGTGCTCATGTCTGAAGGTATGTTTTCTCACGTTTCGGCTGATTTAATATCTTACATAAGTACATGTAAACAACATATCCTAGAAAACCAGATAAATTGATTAAGTTCATGGACAAGATATATGTACATATACCGTATTTACCGTATGTATTCGTACATACAGGTCTGAGCAAACAGTGTAGACCCAGATGAGACGCCGCAGAACGCGGCGTCTCATCAGGGTCTACACTGTTTGCCACTTATTCAGCAATTTTTGGACACAACATCGAGTAGTAAATTCTACTTGTTCAAATTTTAGAACAAGTATGGTAAGGTGTTGAGGTGTTCGAATACTTAGGGTAAATGCGGTATATGTAATATCTTCAGATATGACACTTATTTTAACTGAAGAGTATTGATATTTGTTTCATTTCTCCACAAAAACATATATTGTGGGTACTCGCGGAGGCACTTCTAAAGATTTTGCGGACGAAAATAAAAGTATTCTTTGGCTGGCGTTGTGATGTTATGAAAGTAATTGATTTACAGGAAAAAAAGGTATGTCATCATCCATATTATTTTGGTTACTATTATTACAGTATTGTTGTTGTTGTTATTTTGTTGTTGTTGTTGTTGAGGAGTGCTCATTACGAAAACACGCCTATTCAAATATATAGACAATTTCACCTCCAGAAACTGAAAAATTTCAGATAAAAAACTCTGATATTTTTCATATTTCTGCTCAAAACATAGATTGTGGGTACTCGTTAGAACCGCTTCGGCAAGGCGGTTCTAATAGGTACCCACAATCTTATGTTTTGAGCAGAAATAAGGAAAATAATGTATACCCCTGTAAACCCCAGTTTTACTTTATAAAAGTGGGGTTTAAGGGGGTCAAAATTATATAGGCATGTTTTCGTGATGGTTATCACTTCTGCGGTTTGACTGAAATTATATTTTTAAGTTCTTAACCCATTTGTGCCTAGCGTCCCATAAATGAATCGTTGGCAAACAGTTTAGACTCTGATCAGACGCCGTGTTCTGTGGCGTGTGATCAGGGTCTACACTGTTTGCATTGACTGCAGGCATTTCAATAAAACATGATTATTTTTATCATAATAATCAAAACTGACCAGACATCCTTTAAGCTGGAAATGGACTGATCCAAAGAGTTCAGGTAGAAGAGTCCACCCGGCATAAATGGATTAATATGGGTGATGATTTCAAGTTCAGCTGTGTGCTATCCCTGAGTACGTGGCTGGCATTCAGGGCAATGCACTGAAATATGTCATTATGAAAACACGCCTATATAAATATTCATAAAATTTCACGACAAAAACTGAAAATTTTCAGAAAAAAAAACCCTGATATTTTTCAATTATCTGCTCAAAACATAGATTGTGGGTACTCGTAGAACCTACTCTATGTTTTCGAGCAAATATATGAAAAATAATCTATACCCCTGTAAACCCCAATTTTACTGTATAAAAGTGGGGTTTAAGGGGGTCAAAATTATATAGGCATGTTTTCGTGATGCCGACAGGCTATTTCCTCCTATAATTTGCATAAAGTAGAAGATACAGAACAATACATGCATTCACTCAGCTCTATTACAATTCCTTTCCCCCTAGTGTTACCCGTGAATGTCACAAGAAACGCGTGATGCAAAGACTAAAGTAAGTAAGTTGAAAATAAATTAAATAAAAATAGTATCAAAGCACCCACGTATTACATGTATTTCTATGGCAAGAGAAAAGAACAAATATACCATACTAGACTCAGAATAAACTGTAGTTCTCTGAAATAGGATTAGTATTCTAAAAATATCATCAATAGTCTTTTATGCCGATGTGGAGTTATTGAAGATACAATTCATTACTTATTGCATTGTACACCATTTCAGAACCATAGGCACGAAATGATGGATAGCAAACCCAACTAAAAGAAAAGCCTACTGTATAGAAATCTGACCTTAACAAATCTTCAATGTTGTTTATTTCCTATATTACAAGAACGAAACCCTTCCATGTACAGTTATAACTACATGTATGTGCATGTAACAATACAAAATTAAGTATAACTGCCTTGTAGAGCAAATTTCGTTAATGACCAAACACCCTGCGTTAGTTGCCCTCCTGGCTTAGAATTTGACATAATAGTTCTTTGTAAATTTAACTGCCTATCGACCTTCCTAAACTAATTTATTTTGCATACGGACCGAATACCCCGTGATTCCTCATTTCTTATTCTTCTATCACTATGTTGCTGTAGGCTTCCGCTGTTCCTGATGTCATCACGAAAACATGCCTATATAATTTTGACCCCCTTAAACCCCACTTTTATATAGTAAAACTGGGGTTTACAGGGGTATACATTATTTTTCTTATTTCTGCTCAAAAACATAGATTGTGGGTACTCGTTAGAACCGCCTCGCTGAGGCGGTTCTAACGAGTACCCACAACCTATGTTTTTAGCAGAAATATGAAAAATATCAGAATTTTTATCTGAAAATTTTCAGTTTTTTTGGTGGTGAAATTTTGAATATATTTGAATAGGCGTGTTTTCGTAATAACTGCAACGACTGACATGAGTTAACTCCAATTACGGGAAGCTGGCGTCTACAGTTACTATTTAACCGTCAATAACTATTTATTTTCATCTCCTCTTCTTACGTACCTAATTGTGTATTTTCTGTTTCATTGTGACTTCCTTACATATTTTCTGACTTCCATACTTTCACTAAAAAGCAATATTTTTAAGACTGACCTAGCAGACTGACATGAGTTAACTCCAATTACGGGAAGCTGGCGTCTACAGTTACTATTTAACCGTTATTGATATCTTCATTCCTTTTGTATATCTTTGTCTTGGTTACCAAATCTCAAACTGTGTATGTCAGTTTATACAAATAAAATAATGTTAAAACCAATATACCGACAGTCAATGAAAAAGAAAACACCTGAGATCATATTCGTGTCTCGAATTTTCGTTTTTGTAAAAATATTGCAATTACCATACCTTAAAGCATTGCCGATGGTGTTTCATGATTTTTCTATGACAAAATGCAGAATGTGTTCGAAAGGCTTAAAAATTAGAATTGTGGATACGTGTCTTGTGTATCACAAATGCATAAAAGCACAGCCCATCCGAGGCACCAAAAGCATCAGAGACCAAGAACAAACAATGACAAAACAAACGCCACATATAAAGCGATCAACACACGAACAAAGAAGAACTGTAACAGAGTAAACCGCTTGGAACGGTAGAAAAAATAGAAAAAAAAAATACTGGGGCTTCAACCAGTTTTACTCGCGAGAAAAGTTGCAAATTGAAGCCATAGTATTGTTTAGCAAAATGCCATGTAGAGAAGAATAAACTCACGTCAGATGAACGTCAACGAGTCACAGGCAAAATAGAAACATGGATGTTCTGGATATAGCACGAAGTTTGGCTGTATTTATATGATAAGAATGAGGTTAGATCTGCGCCGGCATCGGCATGCCATAGGTAGCGTAAGTAGGCTAATGCATAAGCTTGTAACGCAAATGTAGCAAGGACCATTACATCATCATGAATAATACGCATAATAGATTTCCGTGCGCCTTCACTACAGCACGGGAGACGCCGGGTAGACATGGCCCGAGAATAACCAGCCCAATATTATACGACGTCTACTTGAATCAGGGAATTATTGACGACAGCATGAAGTCCATTCCGGAGCAACATTTGATGTCCATCGGAATCGTAAACATGTTAGACCGTATCATTACGAAAACTTGCCTATTCAAATATACTGAAAATTTTACCATCAAAAAATGAAAATTTTCAGTTAAAAATTATGTTGTTGTTTTTTTTTTTTTTTTTTTTCATATTCCTGCTCAAAAACATAGATTGTGGGTACCCGTTAGAACCGCCTCAACGAGGCGGTTCTAACGAGTACCGTTGAGGCGGTTCTAACGAGTACCCACAATCTATGTTTTTGAGCAGAAATAAGAAAACTACTGTATACCCCTGTAAACCCCAGTTTTACTATATTAAAATGGGGTTTAAGGGGGTCAAAATTATATTGGCATGTCTTCGTAAAGCAACATCTCCGATTGACGTACAGCCAGTGGAGGGCGGTCATATTCACAGACGAGATAAATTTACTTTCACAGGGCGGACGGACGTGAGAAAGTATGACAATGGATTGGGGGTGGGGTTGGGCGCTGTGCAGCATAGAGTGTTCGTCAAAATCGTTGAGGCTGCCTAATGGGCACATGACGTTTACACAGCGTCGCATTAATTTGGATGCAATAGCTATTGCTAAGAAGTATAAACTTTACATACATGCGTTAACATATACTCGTAGATTAACTCAACTGCATTTTAATGCAAGAGACATTTTTGTAGAGAGAAAATTAAACAAATATACATACATGTACTTACCGTTTGTGTGAATAAGACTAATCAAGCAAAATGGTGGTCTCAAATTTATCACCAGAATAAATCAGTGATTGACAGATCCGCTGTGTTTTCGGCCTGTAAAAGCAGTGAGAAAATAACTATGCCATGAGTTTTATCTTGCAGCAAAGTGCATTCATATCAATCTTTATTGCTGTTTATATAGATCTATTTACCTGTCTTTTAAATTGCTTATCACATGCGCGATAATTTTATACAAACAATAGCATTTTATAATACATGTAGATTATTTATTGGGATTACAATTCTAAATAGAGTGTAGAAAGTTGTGATCGATTCACTAATTCTTTTCAGTGTGTAACTTGATCGCCATTCGAAATGTTTTATTGAATATAAGGAGTTAAAAAATACTGGTGTAAATATCCACTACAGTTTTCCATTAGCATGGTAGTTGTTGCGACTTAAATTAAACAAAAGAAGAAAGTTAAGGTGACTAGACCCGAATGAACCGCAACGCGTGAAATTTTCTCCCAGCGAAGATTTAGACCAGCAAAAGAAGAAAGTTAAGGTGAATGGACAAGAATGAACCGCAATATCTGACATTTGCACCCAGCGAAGATTCAGTTCAGCCTGCGCATTCGCGCAGTCTGATCAGAATCTTCACTGAGCGAATTTGAATAGCCAAGGATACAAATATCTTCACGAGGACAGCTAAGACTCTGACTAGACTGTGCAGAGGTGCAGGCTGATTTGAGTTTTTCGATGAGTGCACGTGTAAGAAGGTCCGTTTTCTTACTTTACGGATCAAATGATACTTTTTCTGACATATTTTAACAAGGGAGATAATTTTATACCCACACGTTTTTGAGCAGAAATAAGAAAATCAATTTATATCCCATTAAACCCCAGTTTTACTGTATAATAGTGGAGTTTAAAGGGGGGTCAAAACTGTATAGGTGTGTTTTCGTGATGGAAAGTCATTTAGTCCTCTCCAAGTATTGCTGTTTGTATGCGTCCAGCTAAAATGCTATTTATTACGAAAACACGCCTGTTCAAATACATTGTATGTAGAAAAATTCATCTCCAAAAACTGAAAATTTTCAGATAAAAAATCTGATATTTTTTTATATTTCTGCTCAAAACATAGATTGTGGGTACTCGTTCGAACCGCCTCGGCGAGGCGGTTCTAACGAGTACCCACAATCTATGTATTTGAGCAGAAATAAGAAAAATAATGTATACCCCTGTAAACCCCAGTTTTACTATATAAAAGTGGGGTTTAAGGGGGTCAAAATTATATAGGCATGTTTTCGTGATGTATTTCCTATAAATGTTATATACTGCACAATGTACATGTAATAAGATTTATTGTTGGTCCTCCCGGCCTATCGATGATATAGTCATCATTATAATTGATTAAATAAGTACAATAATGGGCGGGTCGGACGGAAACTGTGCCTTAAGGCTCTTCAGAAATGCAGCGGATCTGTCAATCACTTTTATACAAATGACTCGCAACAAATTGATCCACAACGTGAAAAAAAGCGAGTTTTGAGCATGTGAGCGCATCTAAGAGTCGGAAGAGCTCGTTTATCCTTGGATCAGGCACAGGTTGACCCAAGAATTCGCTGAGCAAATATATTGTACGGTATATTTTCTCACGTTTGATTCATCAATTAAAGGTACAGATAGTAATCCGCATACATTCTGCAAGACCCATGCCGTATCATCACGAAAACATGCCTATATAATGTTGACCCCCTTAAACCCCACTTTTATATAGTAAAACTGGGGTTTCCAGGGGTATACATTATTGTTCTTATTTCTTCTCATAAACATAGATTGTGGGTACTCGTTAGAACCGCCTCGCCGAGGCGGTTCTAACGAGTACACACAATCTATGTTTTAAGCAGGAATATGGAAAATATCCGAATTTTTATCTGAAAATTTTCATTTTTTGGTGGTAAATTTTTCAATTTTTTATTTTAAATAGGGTTGTTTTCGTAATGCAAAAAGAGGCGCCATTGAAAAAATACGTTTTGATAATGTTAGGACTGGGAAGGCCCAGATCAACCTGCGTATCTGCGCAGGCTGATCAGGGCATTCGCTGTCCGCCCACAGAATCATGCAGGAGGAGGTAGTAATCCGTATACAATCTGTAAGGATCATGCAAAACAAATAAGATTCTCCATGGAAAAGGGCATGATACATCGGTGTATAGAAAAAACCCTTATGGAATTGAAGAAATTCGCTGGCTGATCTGCATCTTTACTGTTCGCATATGTCCCGAAGAAACCTTTTACACATGACGCAGCTCCAATGAAAATTTCTCCAACCCAGATTGTACTGCGCATGCGCCGGCCCATATTGAAGAAATCTAATAATGGCCAGCGTCCGGGTAGACACAAATTTTAACATTAAATGATATTGGAAAATTTTACTTCATCCACAATAACTTTTTCTCTATAAGCACTATATGGTTAGATATCACTATTGTGTATAAACAGTAATTAAGACCACTCTTTGGAAAACATGCCTATAATTTTGACCCCCTTAAATCCCACTTTGATTTAATCTGGGGTTTACAGAGGTATACATTGATTTTGATTGATTGATTGCGTTGGGGTTTAACGACACGTCAACCCTTGTGGGTCATTTTTTGTCGTCTCCCAGAGAAAGGGAGAAGAGAGATAGAAGAGATAGTAGAGGAGATGAAAGAGAGGGACACGGGAGAAATATCGAGGGAAATGAATGAAAGTGAAGAAACAGAAGAAATAAAAACATTCCCCCTCTACCCCTACCTGCTGAAAGGGTAGCAGACCCTGCCCAGCTGTAAGCCAATATCAGTTGGACGCCCCGGTGACTCAAAATACATGACGCCTTTGCCTCACCCAACCATCCCCATTACAGAGGTATACATTATTTTTCTTATTTCTGCTCAGAAAATAGATTGTGGCTACATAAGATATCATATTAAAGTGTGAATAAGCTTATGATAAGGAGCAATAAATTTGTGTTGAGGTTTTACGGCCCAGTCAACCCAATGGGGTCATGTCGAGTGCCGTCACTTAAACTAACCACACTTTTACTGGACAGGCTTAGTCCTGTAAGCGGTTAACCAGTACTGTGCACACACTTTCGCCAAAAGCTGACAACTGCCCTTCTTGAATCAGCGGAAGGGAGCGAATGACCTTAGAAAATATTTCATGATCAATCTCCACGAAAGAATGTTGCCGATCTCAGCGGGGGTTGAATCCGCGACCTCCTGTTATCCAGTCGGACGCGCATCCAACTGAGCCACCGAGGCCGGCAGGAGCAATAAAACATGACATCAAGGTCCAGAAGCTAGTCTACTGGGCCCAGTTGTTCAAAGCTAACGATGTCGTTAGTTAACGATTCGTTAAAATTTATGTCGAGTGATACGCAGATATTCTGAAATTTTTTGCTGAAAAAATGTGAGTAGCTTTTGCACTGCAAAAGCTACTCACATTTTTTCAGCAAAAAATATCAGAATATTGTGTATTGAATCTGCTAGAACAGTTAACGAAATGACCCTTAACGAGCTCGTTAAGCTAACGACGCTTTGAACAACTGGGCCCTGATTCACAAAAGTCTCGTACTAAGTAGGAAAGTTGCCTTATGATACAGGAAAGGGTCGAAGACCTAGCCAAGACGTATTAACTAATATAGTTCTTTTATCTGAACAGTAAACTGCTAAATTGTAATATAGAAAGCTAGAGCCAGAGTGGGAGGATATAGAATGGTCAGAAGTCGCTGAATGGATATGATGACTGATATATACCACAATCTGAGAAAACGTACCTCTGACATGAGTGTCCAATGAAGATCAAATCACCAACCGCATCCGCGCAGTCTGATCGTTGATCGCATGAAGAAACTTTGCATCACTGGCTACATCACGAAAAATTACCTATATATTTTTTTACCCCCTAAAACCCCACATTTATATAGTAAAACTGGGGTTTACAGGGGTATACATTATTTTTCTTATTTCTGCTTAAAACATAAATTGTGGGTACTCGTTAGAATCGCCTCGTAAATTTGTAAAAAAATGTCAGAATATTTGTCGGAAATCTTTCAGTTTTTTGGATGGTAAGATATTCAGTATATTTTAATAGGCATGTTTTCGTAATGATCAAAACTGCGCCCAGTGAAGATTCTGATCAGACTGCACGAATGTTCGAAGGTAGGTTTTCTGACGTGTCGGTTTATGTACGACTTGACTGGGCATACTTGTCAAAAAGTACGTTTTCTCGCGTCACGGTACGAACGTTTTATCCTACTTAATGGTTGTAACACTTACATGGATAAAATCAAGAGGAAGCTGTTTAAATTCAGATATTGGTCTTGATCAAGTGTTTGATTCATAACACGTTTTGTTCATATCAACGGTAGCAGAAGATAAATTAGCCTTTTTTTTTTTTTTTTTTTTTTTTTTTTTTTTTTGCTTTTTTCAGGGTGTTGTTTCATTACGAAAACACGCCTATTCAAATATATTGAAAATTTTACAACCAAAACAATTCTGATCTTTTTTCATATTCCTGCTCAAAACATACATTTCGGGTATTCGTTAGAACAGCCTCGCCGATGCGGTTCTAACGAGTACCCATAATCTATGTTTTTTAGCAAAATAAGAAAAATAATGTATACCCCTGTAAACCCCAGTTTTACTATATAAAAGAGGGGTTTAAGGGGGTAAATATTATATAGGGGCGTGTTTTCGTGACGTTCGTTTGCTTTCGTAAAATTGTGTTTGACATTTCATTGAGACAAATTTGTACGACACGTCAATCTCTATTTTCAAGGTAACTTAAGAAAACTTGTTTTAATTTATATTTATATTTCGCGTATATATACTACGGGCTCGAAGGATACATTGTTACAACTTTTGGAATACTACTTCAGGAATATTATTCCATAAAGCAGCGACAGAAAAATCAGTATGCTTTTCATAAACCTTAATTTACAGTAACAGCCGACGGCATTTGTTATTATTATTATAATTATTATTTAGCAAGAAAATAAGGCCTGTCATTACATGTGAATCGTCTGCCAAGCAGACGATTCACATGAAATGTCTAGCCTTAATAAGGCCCGTCATTACATGTGAATCGTCTGCTTGGCAGACGATTCACATGAAATGTCTAGCCTTATTTTCTCGGACACTAAGACAATTTTAGAATGTCGTCAGCTGTAATCTTGAATGGTTATTTAAAGGTTTAATTTTAAAAAGAAAAGAACTGTGTATACATTTAACGACATCGGCTGTGCAGAATGGTAGCCGGCTTGAACCAGACGTTTACCTGTGAAGGTAATAAACACGAACCGTCGGCAGCAGATATAGTGAAAACATTAATAATTATTGTTATTATGATTCTCATAATACTAGGCAATGTTTGCTGCTTGATCGTGTTCAATATGCCAAAAACGAGGAAACATTTTATGAAGCGAGTCAGATACACTATGAACTCGCTTTGTTGCACGGACCTTAGCATGGGACTTCTGATGTGCCCCTCAACAATATATCCAGCCCTCTATCAGTGCTGGCCCTTTGGAGAAGGATTTTGCAAAATAGAAGCCCTACTGTTATCGGCGCTGTTTCATGAATCAACATTGAACATGGTTTTGATTGCCGTGGACAGATATTTCGTAATTCATTATCCAGTTAAATATAACAAAATTATGACAACAAGACGTTATCTGATAGTCATTCTTAGTACTTGGATAGTTGTCTTTTCTACGTACGCTATTGTGATATTTGCTGGTGAACAGTTCTATTATGACAGAATAGGAATCAACTGCGAACCGTACTATGAAAATGCTGACGTCACACTCTCCGTCATCAGTATATTCTATTTTGTTCCTGCATTAATATTTGTCTTCTGCTACGGATCTATTTACAGAAAAGCAACACAAAGACGAGTTTTGACCATTTCCGCTGATGACAAGGTAAAGTGTTTGTTTATAATGCAGTTGTAAATGAAACACGAGAGCGTTTGTGAGAGGGAGAAGTTGAAATGTCAGTCCGTCCGCGCAATATTGTAGGCCTATCTAAGCAATCCCTCTTAACCCACCCAGGGAAACCCGATATCGGGATATCAGAGGTTGCGAGATTTCGGAGGTAAACAAATGCTATCATCCAGCGACAGTGTATGTACTTATCCTCTTTTAATGATAAAAAATGCTTCTGGAGAATAAGCAACGTAACCTATATTTTCTCAGTTGAATAGTTTAATATATGAAAATGGCATTTCAATATAAAGTATCCTCCTATTTATTCAAAATCACGTTTGAAAAGGAAATTTTCTTCCAAATTCCATTTTCAATTGTTTATAGCTTTTATACTGTAAAGCTTCTTCATTGAGTATATATGTCTGTATAATCTAGAACCTTTCTATAAATCATACAAGAAATAGCAGATATGAAAACATTACTAAAGTGGCAGATTTTTTACATTTCTTTAGGGTTGTTGTCATATTTATTGGTAACAGGACGTCGGAGGTATGATGCAGGGATGTCGGAGGACAGATTTATATTGGTTAACGGGATATCGGAGGAAAGGCAATTTTGTGTTCTTCTAAAACGGCTACATCTTTTCTGAAACGTGATCTTGCCTGGTTTAATATGTTGAAGACGATTACCTGAATCGTCAGGAGTGGCATGTAGCAAGCGAACAAAGCGTTTATACTGACTGGCAAAGAATAAATGAAATAATGTGCCATAGACTTATCAAGATAAAACATCAAGATAACCAGCCTTCGTGATGAAAACCGGTAACAAACACGACTTCACATAGAAAAAAAGTGGGGATTGCAGGGCTATAAATCTTCTTTTTTTTCTCCTTGTTTCTGCTCTAAAATATGTATTGAGGTACTCTTAAGAACCACGTCGTTTCTGCTCTAAAACATAGGTTGCGGGTTATCGTTAGAGCCGCCTCGATGAAAAAAAAATAATAATACGAAAATTAACAGTTTTCTTTCTGAAAAGTTTGTATTTTTAAGGTATGAAAATTTCATTCTGCATGTTTTCATATTTGTTCATCAAAACGTTTTGTGCCTTTAGTGAGTTTCCAGGCCTATACACAGACTTTTGAAATGGAAGGTGCGGGTGTGTGAATTCTTGGTTATTCTCAAAGGGGACACAGATGCCAATAAAATGCCGATGGGGGATGCAAAATTAAGGAATGTAAAGTGATTTTATGGCCAAACCTGCATGATTTTTCAAATAATTGGCCCGAAAGGGTACAGATCTCGTTTCATCATTCGGTCGGTCAGACACTCCATGGATTTTTTTCTTACATTTAATTTAGGCTTAAAAACCCAGGCCCGTGGGTTTTGAAATGGGGATGGTGTGACCGTATGGAGGCGTGCAAATGCTCAGAAAATGTCGATTTAGAGGCGAAAATTACGGTTGTAACCTGTGTTTTCGATTAAAATCTGCTTGATTTTTTTAAATAATTTGTCCACAATGGAGGCTACGTTCGCCAACTCCCCCACCCCGCCCCCATCTGCTTGATTTAGAATAAATTTGTCCACCCCCCCCCCACACACACACACACACACACGCACACGCACACACACACACACGCAAGCGCGCGCGCACACAGCGCGTATGGAAGAACACGTTACAAAATTTGCAATGTTTTCTATTGATAGCAAATGAAAATGACAAAGGTCTCCTCGATACAACTCGATACAACTCATATAATTATTATATCACGATAGCAAATTTATGCGGTGAAGACCCTTTGCAAATCTCACTTATGTTAGGAAAATGGGATTACAGGGGAATGTGTAATTTTTCTGGCTGCTGCTTAAAAACCTAGATAAGCGGACTGTCCGTAAAGATTTGTAGACAACAGAGGAGTTGAATGCCCGTATGATAAAGACTGAGACTCAGAGGTATGCTTCTTAACATATTGTAAACATTTTTAAAGAGCTAATCGTGTGATTATTATTATTATTATTATTATTATTGTTGTTGTTGTTGTTGTTGCTAAATTCTAACTTAAGCGACCCACCTAACACAGGTAATGGTCAAATATGAACGACTCAGCATAAGAAAATAGATAGATTCTTGTAATTATATATACAAATGTCAGCCCGATGGACGAATAAGCACCTGTTGTTAACTTTATTATAGAGATTTTGTACTGATATTGGTGGATATTGTGCCGAGTTGGGATATTACTATAAATAATTGATATACGTATCATAGCTTTACGTTACGTTTATTATTTCTGATCTGATGGCACTCGTTGGCACCACATCGGCGCTGCGGTTCTTACGAGTTTCCAAAATCAACATTTCAATCGAAACTTAGGTAAGAAAATATCACGTTTCACATACAGAACATCGTTTTGTTTGCAGCGAAAAGCTGTTTAATTGCATATCAATTCTTAAACGTAATGGCATTGGTTCTAGTAATATTATTACATTAAACTCTCCTTCAAACCAATCAAACCCTATTAAAATTGCTACCAAAAGAGACACTAGTATTTGCACACAGGCTTAGCACCATATTGTGCGATTAGGGTTTTAATTTATATTTCTTTTTTAGACAGAACTCACTCCGTCAATTTTCAGTGCCTCCGAAATCCAGCAACAGTCCCTCCGAGATCCACAACATCATGTGTCAATGTTCCTCCGAATATTCTGTTATCCAAAAATTCGCTAGTACTTGCTTTAAATTTCATCCGGAGGCGTTATTTTTGTTGATAAACTGAAACAACTATAAAGACAGTCGAAGAAAAGATTAGTCCATCCTTGGGCAATAATAAACCAACATGTCATTTACCATGATCGGGCTGGTAGCCGTCGAAAAGGCAAAAAATGAGATGAAAAATAGATCATCTTGGTTCAAATGCCGTTTTCACCTCCACAAAGTAGCTGAGAAAGGAAACATTTGCTTTAACATATTCATTATTATGTCTCTAGAACGAGCAACTGAGCTTTTTTATCAAATGATTAAAATATAAGCTATCAAAAATGGATAAGTACATACCCTGTCGCTGGATGATGTCATTTGTTTACCTCCGAATCTCGCAACCTCTGATATCCCGATATCGGGTTTCCCTGGGTGTAGCCCCGCGGACACGTAACGTTTATTCAGTTAAGAAAAATGTCAGCTCTAGCAGTGACTTGTTGAGTAATAATTTACTGTTTTGAGGTCAGTTGTTGAGTAGATCAAATCACGAGGCGTGTTTTCGTAGTGAAGACCTCTGTGACCATCAAAGACTAAGACCAGCCTGAACGCCCACCAGGTATGGCAAGGCTTCTCATTAATCCTTCTTTGAATAGCCTTGAGGCTGTAGGAGGCACTTGTGATCAGCGAGTCTTTGCTTCTCGCAAAAGTCTTATTGTTGGTTTAGCCATGCGCTGGCTCATTAATGATCTATTGTACCCGTATTTTCAAAGTTAGAATTATAAGAAATGGCATGGTTGTGGATTTTATCATGTGTAAACACTGGTGAATCACATCACGAAAACACGCCTATATAATTTTGACCCCCTTAAACCCTACTTTTATATAGTAAAACTGGGGTTTACTGTGGTATACATTATTTTTCTAACGAGTACCCACAATCTATGTTTTGAGCAAAAATATGAAAAATTTCAGATTTTTTTTTTATCTGAAAATTTTCCTTTTTTGGTTGTAAAATTTTCAATATATTTGAATAGGCGTGTTTTCGTAATGACTCAAAAACTTAATAATAACATTTCGGGCTTTATTCGGTTTGTGAGTGATTCGCCGGCGTTCACATATCGATAAAATCCACACAAAAAAAAAATCATTCCTACAATGAACCTTGCGCTTTCTGAAAATGGGTCTACTCTAAACGGAAAGACTGCTTCTAAGGAGAGCAAAGTCTTCCCAAGCGGGCACATACAACGTCGACATCGTCGATGCAACGTCATGACGTTGCATCTACGTTGAGACGACACTGTATTAACGTCATGTGCCTGATGGGTTTCGTTTTAGAGGGGACCAGTTTTAGAAGGGGAGGGGGAGGGTAAACAACGGAGTTGTCTCCCCTGAAATTTTGGGGGAAGGGTTTCCTAATGCTGGTACATTTTGTATCAATCATGTTAAAATGCAGCAGTACAATGATCAGAATTTTCACTCGGCGCATTTTGGATAGTCAAGGACGCAAAGTTTCTTCATGCGATATTCTGATCAGACTGAGCGGATGCGCAGTCTGAATCGAGTCTTCGTTAGGCGGACTTCATTATGAAAACACGCCAATTCAAATATACTGAAAATATTACCACCAAAAACTGAAAGTTTTCAGATGAAAATTCTGATATTTTTATATTTCTGCTCAAATTATAGATTGTGGGTACTCGTTAGAACCGCCTCACCGAGGCGGTTGTAACGAGTACCCACAATCTATGTTTCTGAGCAGAAATAATAAAAATTATGTAGACACCTGTAAACCCCAGTTTTTCTATATGAAATTGGGGTTTAAGGGTGTCAAAATTATATAGGCATGTTTTTGTGATGTGTCTGAAGGTATGGTTTCTCACTTTGCGGCTAAAATAAGAATCCAATCTGAGAAATTCCCTAGTGTCGGGGTATGTGGTGTAACGTCCCCATCCATATCACATGGTAGATTTCTATTCAAACCTGTTTCATGGCAATGTGGCTAGGCCCTTCGAGGTCCACAGAACAGTGTTGGAAATACTGTAGTGCCTAACCATACTAAGCGGGTGTGCGGGTGTTCTACGATTTTTTCTAGTCACCTACGGTATAAGTATCTCGCGCTGTGCTTGTTCATTTTTCTAGACGTATCCGGATTTTCTCAATTAGTGAAGCACTTCAATACATCCGCATGATCTAATCTCGATATCTTGTGTGGACTGCCACTGATAGATCCCGGAAGTAGACAACATTATATCTGTACATCTATATTTCACGCCAACCAAGCGAATGAATGCGTAACCACCGGTTAAGATCGTGAAACAATTAGATCGACATCCAGTTAGGGATAAGATGACTCAAAAAGGTAAACAAACTTTGCATTATCTGTGTTTCATGAGCGATATAAATGTTTTGAGAAAATTATTTTAAAAAAAACGGGGAATTACATTCAACTGCCCATTGACATTGGCGTCTGTGGAGTAAGACCACCTACTTCAAGCATATTGGCTGAATTATTTTTAGCGTGCTGAAGGTGTACCGAAAGGCACTGAAAACACGTAGTAATACGTGGTATTGTTTGTCCTTTATTTAATTTTGCGGTTTGCTAGAAGTTCAACATATCATCACGCACACGCGATAGACACATGTGGTTATTTGTGTTATGGATATTTTGGTTGTTAATGCAGCATTGTCGAAAAATCGCCACGTGAAGGGACGAAAATGGCTGGTTACGCATAAGATCTATATAAATAATAACAAAACGTACAGCTATAAAGCGGATCTGATTTCACCTCCACGTCTCCAGGAACACACGAAGCTTGTTCTACGGAACCATTTTTAGCCAACCTGATAAGCAGTGCACTGTTGATTCGGAAATAACATAGTATTTAATGCAAACATCTTCACTCTCCAGAATCATAGTGTATAATGACTTTGTTTGTGTTTTCACACCAGTTCAGTAGCTCTGCAATTGTCTGAAATGAAATTAAACGTTTTGGATTTTTTGTTTCCTGTGAAGAAGTGCTGATTTGCCTATTTTTGCTGATTAAGCATTAGATTGTCCGGTTAAGAATTCGATGACCAAAGACACACCGTTTGTCTCCTGTGTAAATGCCAGCGATTAACTACAATAACAGATGGTCTACCTATGAGTTGTAAGTTGTCTTGAAATCATCAGATTCAGAAAATCATGGTGAAAAGAAGGTTTTCTGGACAAGGCCATTGGAATACTGGATTTCAAGCTTATTTGTCTGAATGGAGCATCAATTCATATATCAGAGGTCATTATTTGCTTCTGTAGTAAATAAAAAGGCCAGTACGCGTTTCATAATGGCGCATAACCTTATATCGTTTATCTATGGTTAAGCATTAGAGAACCCGGTTAAGCATTACATGTAGAAACTCGATGAATGTGTAGAAATGCGGCAAAGTGAAGTACAAATGATAATATATTTGCAAGATCATAGCGTGCCTGTTGACAAGTCTAGCTTGTTCTGACATTTTGGCATGTGATGAAGATGTCAGATTTGAGGTCCAAGGGTTTTTGGTTCGATCGCCGGTCAGGGCAATCGACGGGAATACTTTCTTAGAAGGTCTAAGTCACTCCATACTACACTTGAAAATATATTATTTGTATCGCTGTCTGTAAAAGTGACGGTTTATTTAGCATCAGATGTTGTAATTCGTTTGATCTGTGCATATTATGATTATTTTGTACCGAGTTCAGGCTTATTGTAATTTGTTGCCTATTACAGTTAGTTGATGAGCTAGAAGACTTTCAAACAAACTCAACAACTAATTAAGAACTATTTGATCCATTATGAGTTTGCTTTGGGTTCCCGCAATTGCAATGTTGTTGTTCACTGTTACATACATATGTTCGTTTGTTTGTTTGTTTTTTGTTTGTTTTTTGGTTGTTTGTTTTTTTGGGGGTTTTTTGGGGTTTTTTTTTCTTTTTGTTGTTTTTTGTTTGTTTGTTTTTGTTTTTTGTTGTTGTTGTTTTTGTTTGTTTTTGTTGTTGTTTTTTATCTATATTCATCTCTCCAGATTGTTGTTCGAGGGCAGAACTAAGATGGTATCTGCTCATTGTTTTGTTGTTTTGTTTTTTTTACGAATCACATTTGAAGTTTTATTGACCTAATTATCTAGGGGCGGGGATGGGATTATCTGAATTTGCCGGCTGAAGAGGCTGGAGGCTAGCGTTTAGTGTTCACGCCACCTAAAAACAAGCGATACAAATAATTTGTTTTCAAGTGTAGTATGGAGTAACTTGGACCTTCTAAGAAAGTATTCCCGTCAATTGCCCTGACCGGCGATCGAACCAGAAGTCCTTGGACCTCAAATCTAGCAACTTCATCACATGCCAAAATGCCAGAACAAGCTAGGCTTGTCAAACAGTCTAGCTTGTTCTGGCATTTTGATCTTGCACATATATTGTCATTTGTATTTCACATTGCCGCATTTCTACACATACATCGAGTTTCTAATGTTTAACAGGGTTCTCCAATGCTTAACCGTAGAAAATGACATAAGGTTATGCACCATTATGAAACGCAAACTGGCCTTTTTGTTTTCTACAGAAGCAAATAATGACCTCTGATATATGAATTGAAGCTCCATTCGGTCAAAAAAGCTTGAAATCCAGTATTTCAATGGCCTTTTGCCAGAAAACTTTTTTTATCACCATGGCCTTCTGCAGCTGATGATTTCACAACTTACAAATCATAGGTAGACCATCTATTATTGTATTTAATCGCTGGCATTTACAAAGGGAACAAACGGTGTGTTTTTCTCATTTGGTCATCGAATTCTAAACCGGACAATCTAATGCTTAACCAGCAAAAATAGGCAGATCAGCACTTCTTCGCAGGAAAAAAATCCAAAACCTGTTAAATTTCATTTCAGACAATTGCAGGGCCATTGAATTGGTGTGAAAACTATGATTCTGGAGATTGAAGATGCATTAAATTGTATACTGAAAGGAAAAAGAAACGCAGGGTAAATTTTATTCCTAAATTTCATTCAAGTTTGAAAAAGTTTGTTAAATATTTTACTCTGATTACAAAACGGTACATGTATGGAACAAAAGTTCCAAATTTCATTGGTTTGTGATCAACAAGTCTTGAGTTATTTAAGTTCATTGGTAGCTACCCCCCAAATCTTGAAATCAAAATCAAACTGAAAATCAATATCGGGTGTGCCCCCCTCTTGCTGCCGTTGCTGCCCTAATTCTCCTTTGGATGGAGTTAACCAAAGCATTGACAGTTCGCATCGGGATGTTATTCCATTCATCGATCAACGCATTCTTTAGTTGTGCGAGAGTTGCGGGGGGATTTCGGCGCTTCCTAACCCTTCTGTCCAGCTCATCCCACATGTGCTCTATTGAGGTCAAATCTGGACTGTACGGTGGCCATGCTAGTGGTGCGATGTTATTGTTTGCCAGGAAATCCTGACAAACTCGGGCAACATGTGGTCGGGCATTGTCCTGCTGCAGAATCAGATTACGTTGTTGCACAAGCGGGACTGCAACAAGACGCAAGATCTCATCCCTATACCTTACTGCGGTCATATTGCCCGCAACAATAATCAACTGTGATTTTATCCCGTGAGCAATGCCTCCCCAGACCATAACGGAGCCACCCCCAAACCGATCCCGTTCGACAACACAGGCGTCGGCAAAGCGTTATCCGCGACGTCGGTACACACGACGTCGACCATCTGCGCGATAGAGAGTGAACCTAGACTCGTCCGTAAAAAGAACTCGTCTCCACTGCCTCATCGGAAATAGCCTGGGCGCATGCGCCGTCAACCACGCCATACGACGCAACCTACGTGCCTGGGTCAGAGGCAGACCAACGTATGGACGACGAGCTCGAAGACCAATCTCACGCAATCGACTTCCAACAGTCTTCGGAGAAATTTGTCGATTATGCGTACCTACTGTATTAAGGGCAGTTTCGGTAGCAGTGAGATGACGATTCCGCAAATGTGCCAGACGGATTGTCCGGTTTTGACGTCGCGACGTCACGCGTGGACGCCCAGACCGCGGTCGGTCTGCTAAATGCCCTGTCTCCCTTAAACGTCTAACAAGACGTTTAATTGTTGAGACGTTAACCCCAAAATGATTGGCAACTTGCTGTTGCCTCTGACCCTGCATCAGCAACGCAATTGCCCTACCCCTCTGAACATCAGTCAATCGTAACATGATTGAAAAAAAGATCAAAGTAGCGTAAAAATGAAAAGAAAAATCGGTAAAAGAATCGAAGAGCGTTGTGTATCGTTGAAGTGTACCAAATGGTGTGAGGAAATCTTGTGCTGAAGGTTTAAACATGCTTGTTTTGCACGAAATTTTGGCTTTCCGTATTGTCCGTGCAATGCACTGTGTAGTGCACGGTTGAATGATTTCACACACTGGGTAGATAGCACATCGACCAAAGACTCGTATACCCGCGGTTCACATTCACAGGACAATCTGTAAAAGTGTATGGCTATAGTAAACACCGTAAAAAATGGTTAAAATAAGAAGGAAAAAACTCGTTTCTTTTTCCTTTCAGTATATGTTATTTCCGAATCAACAGTGCACTGTTTATTAGGTTGGATAAAATGGTTCCATCAGATCCGCTTTATAGCTGTAAGTTTTGTGTTATTATTTATATAGATCTTATGCGTAACCAGTCATTTTCGACCCTTCCCGTGGCGATTTTTCGACAATGCTGCATTAACAACCAACCATCCATAACACAAATAACCATATGTGTCAATCGCGTGTGCGTGATGAAATGTTGAACTTCTAGCAAAGCGCAAAATTAAATAAAGGACAAACAACACCACGAATTACCACATGTTTTCTATGCCTTTCGGTACACCTTCAGCACGCGAAAAATAATTCAGCCAATATGCGTGAGGTAGGTGGTCTGAGATTTACTCCACAGACGCCAATGTCAATGGGCAGTTGAATGTAATTCCCCGTTTTTTAAATAATTTCCTCAAAACATTTAGATCGCTCATGAAACACAGACAATGCAAAGTTTTTTTACTTTTTGAGTCATCTTATCCCTAACCGGATGTCGATCTAATTGTTTCACGTTCTTAACCGGTGGTTACGCATTCATTCGTTTGGTAGGCGTGTATTTGGCTTCAATTTGTTTAGTGTGTTTAGGTAGTAATCGCTTAGCAAAATGAAGCCAAATGATTCATTTTAACCTTTCGAACTTCTTGGCAAACTCATACACGGTTGACCGTTGATACATCTCACAGTATCCGGTGAAACTGTATGTGGTCAGTAAAGGCCCTGAACATACTGTGCTGTCCGCATATGCCTAAAGACATGTTATCCGATTGAACAATGTTATCAGATTGGATAACATATAGGCGATCAATATTTACATTGGTTCCATGATTTTTATCTGCTTTCAGAATGCCCGTTTGATAAACGCCAACATACGTACAGCAAAATATTTGGCGGCCATTACCCTCGGATTTTTTACGGCCGTGTCACCATGGACGCTTTGTACATTGATAATAGTGGCTGCTAAGATTCATCTGAACGAAACAGTTGACTACAGTGTCACGTGGATAGCCATCAGCAACAGTTTCTGGAATTGTCTGATCTATGGCGTAATGAACCGGAAGTTTCGAATGGCAGCTGCGCGATTCGCATGCGGCAGATGATTTGCTTCCCTTAAAGAATCTGCCACATCGAAGAGCGAAGACAGCAAGGATTTCAGTGAAGATTCTTCGCGCGCATCAGCATATTCTAAATATATCTTAAGACAATCTCAAAGAAAATCGAATAGAAACGTTAATCATCATAATTTAACAATCTCCACTTCAAACGCAAGTACGCCGAGAGGCACACCAACCAATACACCCAGCCAAACACCAAAAATTGCCAAAAGGCCCGTTGAACGGCAAGAAACCGACATTTGATAAAGTAAAGTCGAACTTCAATGGCTCGAACATCTTCCCAGCTAGCATTCTCCGTAAATCTACATCGGGCCGTCATCGGCCCGTCAGCTACCCTGACGGGCCGATGACGGCCCGATATAGATTTATGTAGAATGCTGACTGGGTTTAGGACCGAGGAAATTTGTTTAAGGCATGGGTAGTTCGAGCCACGGAGGGTTACTCAAAGCGCCAGATCAAAGGGCAAACGGGAATATATGTAATGTAGACATTACGAAAACACGCCTATTCATATTGAAAATTTTACAACTAAAAAAGGAAAATTTTTAGATAAAAAAATTCTGATATTTTTCAAATTTCTGCTCAAAACATAAATTGTTGGTACTCGTTAGAACCGCCTCGGCAAGGTGGTTCTAACGAGTATCCACAACATATTTTTAGCAAAATAAGAAAAAAATAATGTATACCCCTGTAAACCCCAGTTTTACTATATAAAAGAGGGATTTAAGGGGTTAAAAATTATATAGACGTGTTTTCGTTATGATGTCTTTTCTATCAGCTTTACAATAATGATATGTTGTGTACTCATTTGAATCGCCTCGATGAGGCGATTCTAACGTGTACACACAACCTACATTTTCATGATACAATAAGAAAATTACCTTTCCCTAAAATATCCCTAAATATTTGTTTCTTGAGCCGTCGGAAGAAGTCTTTGGGAGTCAAAACCAAGTTCGAATTACGAGAGGTAAATGAGCCATCGGTATTCGAGCCATTGAAGTTTTACTGTTAAGGGAATGGATACACCTCCGAGGGAAATAAGTCTAACATGGAAACATTTGCCTCCCTTGTCTTTCAGAGGTTGCTCGGAAGGGAATTATGCTCTACCTCGGAAACAAATTCTTTCCGTTAACCCATTTTAGACTACTAGACTACCCACACTATATATTGGAAGAGTCGAATTTCAATTTTTGCTATGTTCGGCTATGTGATTTAGATATTTTTAGAGAAAAAAGCTAAATAATTGAGACCCTGATCAGATTAAAATCGATTAAGCGTAGCTACTGTTTTTAACCCATTGTAGACTGGACCCCTAAACGGGTAATTGGCAAACAATGCAGACCCAGATCAGACGACGCAGCACGCGGTGTCTGATCAGGGTCTCCACTGTTTGCAAATTGATTGTGTTGGGGTTTAACGACACGTCAATCCTTGTGGGTCATTTTGTGTCGTCTCCCAGGGAAAGGCCCAGTAAGCATTCTTTATAAATGTATAGCGGGCCGTTATCGGCCCGTCAGGGTAGCTGGCGGGCCGATAACGGCCCGCTATACATTTATAAACAATGCTAGCTGGGGGGAGAAAAGAGATAGAAGAGATAGTAGATGAGATGAAAGAGAGGAACAGGGAAGAAGGAGGAACAGGAATGAAAATGAAGAAACAGAAGAAATAAAAACATCCCCCCTCTACCCTTACCTGCTACAAGGATAGAAGGCCTTGCCCAACTGTAAGCCAATATCAGTTGGACGCCCCGGTGACGTAAGATACACAACACCTTCGCACTACCCGACCACCCCCTCTGTTTGCAAATAGTTCAACCATTTTTCTCTCTGAATATCTAAATCACATAGCCGACATACCTAAAATCGAAATTAGAATCTTATAATATATAGTGTGAGTAGTATAGGGTGTCGCTTTGGGGTCCCCAAAGCGACACCCTATACTACTAGTGTGGGAGAGGTCATTCAGTTTACAATGGGTTAGAGACTTCAAATAAACAGGAGGCAAATTTTGAGAGATAGCAGTAGTTTTCCTATTATCTTACTAGGTCCTTCTAATTGGAAAACTCTGATTTTTTTTTCATGGGTCTTCAGTTGAATATAAATAATTTTTAACTATTTTTTCCATATCAACACAAAGATATTGATATTATATATTTTATTGCACAAAAAGATGTTTCTTTTTGATATTTTGGGAGCTTTACTGGCAAATGACCATAATTAAATTAGATTTCTCCACACACAGGAAGCTATACTTAATTGAGATGCTAATGATAAAAACAGAGGAAACCACATCACGACCTGGTTGTTTACAGATAGTACTCTGGGGAGTTAACTGACTACTATCTCCCATTATCTACAACAGTTGTAAGCTTTCGGAAAATGGCGACTTTTTTTCGGGTATATCCATTCGCCTTTACCCATTCTAGACGGCGGCGTCTGATCTGGGTCTGCACTGTTTGCCAATTACCCTTTTAGGGGTCTCAAAACTACAATGGGTTAATGAAGCTCTACAAAAACATGAATGAGCATTTCGTCAGTCAATTAGCAAATGAAAATGGAGGTCTTTTGATATGAGCATTTCGCCAGTCAATAAGCAAATGAAAAAAAGGGGGTCTTTTGATGTGTCTGTTTCTACATATATAACAAAGAACTGACGCAAAACATACTTGGGCAGCGGAAACGATTTCTCGGTTATAGAGCAAACATTTATCATTATCAAGCTATGATATATGCAAGTAATTTCAATGAACAGACTTACACTTAGAATAATTTGAATGATTGACAGCAACTTCAAAATGACCTTTACGCTTCGATAAACCCTCTGCGTAGACTTTAAGAACTACAGTTGACTCTCGTTATCTCGTAGTCCAAGGGACTCTTTGAAACACTTCGAGATATCCGTACCTCGACCTATCAGATTTGCGGAATTGAGGAAAACAATAAATCGAACTTCATTTAATAAATGAATATGCAATTTGACTCCTGAAGTTAGAGATATAATGAAAATATTGTGGAAAAGAGGAGGAACTGTTCCATAAGAGCAATTTCTCCTCTTTTCCACAATATTTTGTTACCTGTTGTTAGATGTCCATGTTAAGAGATAGGCGGTTATTCGAGATAAGCGAGGTCGAGATAACGAGAGTCGACTGTATTATCTTTGCGTAGAATTATAAAATAATCTATATTACTCATATTTGCGAAGTAAACATGACCGAAATGGAATTATGAGAAATTAATGTCATTTTTTGTGGGTTTTATCGATATGTAAGCGCTGGAGAATCGCTGACAAATTGAATAAAGCCATTTGCGTTTTTTGATTCGCCGGCGATTACATATCGATAGAAGCCACAAAAATAAAAATGCATGCCAATGATGTATCTTCGGTTTATATGCGGGCAAAGGAGAGAATGATTAGTCTACACATCCACACTGCCTGCTCAGGGGTATAGCTCTATATTTCATGTACATGAAGGCTCCACTCAGACTGTGTCGTTTGCACAGTAATTACCAAACTAAAAATATTTGGTCAGATAGGCTTGAAGAAACAAGGCAGGTTATGCTCTGTTTGGCACTCCGGCATCTAGCAGTGGGTGGGTAGTGAAAGGGACTGATAAAAATTTAAGACAATAATGGTAAGGAGTAAGGTATCCGTGTATTTCGGGTAAATACTACAGAAACCTAGATATTGCTTTTGCAGGACGCGCTCCATATTTAACCCTTACCACTGTGGGCTGATTCAGCAGACGGCAGATTCATGATATTTCCTGTAATATGTAAATAGGCTTAGCCTAAATGCGAGCACAGCACAGACCCTATCTGTAGTCGCTTCAAAAGTCCTTCACAGCATCATTAAAGAATGACTATCAGTATATAAAAAATATAAATATATGTAAGTCAATAACAAATAATAAAAATAATCAGCAATATATGTTCGTGACACTTATTGACACTCGTTTCTTGTCACTTCGTGACGCTTATAAGTATCAAGTTCGCTCCAGTCCTGTCAACTTCCGGTGACAACTTCCGGGAAGAAAACGGGAAGAAAATTTGTCAAAGCGATTTCTGCTGAAAGTATAGATCGTTGTATGTTACTTTTCTTTGATCATATTCTCTACCGTAGAGCTCACTTCGTTCGCGACGCGCTTCGTGAGCTGTGCTTGCTATTATTTCCCAGAAAACATTATTTGACATTTCATGTAAATTGTCTCCAATGGAGACAATTAGCATGAAATGTCAAAATAATGTTTTATGGGAAAATTAAAAAACAAATATTTTGATATGTCGTCTGCTAAAAAAATACCCAGAGTGCTAAGCGTTAAAACTGAACTACATCATGAGAAAAAGGAGTCTTTTGGGAATACGTGGACACTAAATTTCCAGATCTGCCAACAGAGCCGAACAATCTGATAATGTCCTTGCCTAGGATTGCCCTAATCCTTGACCTTTCCTGACCACAAATTGTCCTAAGGCCCGTTTTCACATGACGAGGCTTCCATTGTTATAGCTAACCCGAGCTGAAAGTTAAATATGAATCATAGATCATTTACCATCGAGCGTTTTTTTCTTAGTCGTCTACACATTCAAGCCCGCTTGGTCTGCCCATTGTTTGGGAATGAAAACTTTAGACTGACACTTGTATACTATTAACTCTTAAAGCGCCAATCACAAATGCAACGGGCAACATTTAGAAATATTTTATTTGTTTCAAAGAAAATATTTCTTGACATTTCATGTGAATCCTCTGCTTGGCAGACGATACACACGAAATGTCAAATACTAATTTTTCTCTGAGAAAAAAAAAGAAAGAAAAGAAAAAATTAGAATGTCGTATCCTATAATTATGTTAGCAAATACAATGTCCTTTCAACGTTTAGTTTACTGGGTAAAAAAGATCATTAGACGACATTTTTTAAATATTTTATTTCTCCCAGAAAACAGGAGTTGATACAAGTGGCATGAAATGTCGAGTCCAGTTTTTTTTTTTTGAAAAATATAAGTTTATCGTCTGCTGAAATTGCCGATAGAGTGTTTAAAGGGTATCCATAATCTGCGGACTGACAAGTGTGGTTATCTTCTCAGTCAAAGATGGCGCGAACGTCACTACCCAGCTAGCATTCTGCTTAAATCTATATCGGACCGTTATCGGCCCGACAGCAATGCTGTCGGGCCGATAACGGTCCGATACAGATTAAAGCAAAATGCAAGCTGGGTAGTATCAAATGTTACATTGTACGGACAACGAAGACTCTTATCAGACTGCGTAGGTGCATAAGCTGATCTGAGTCTTCTTTGGGCGCATATTTCAAAACATATGTTTTCTTATGTCGCGGTTCAGCTTCTCTTCGGGATCAAACCTTTATTACAAAGCTGAACAAGCTGGACTTGAGGACTTTAAGAACTATAAGACAAGAAGGTAAACCTGACTTTTCTTCCCAAAATGAATACTCCAAATTAATATCAGCAAAGTAAATAGGTAAGCTGAAAGACACTAAAGAAATTATGACCAAATCCTCGCAACATCATATATAGACACACAGAGCCTTTTTCCAAGCAAAAAAAAAAAAAAATAGACATCGGTCGCAAGGTCGTCTCGGGATAGAGTAGTTGAATCGACCAATCATGTCCCATTCTGTCGGTTTTCTATCACAAAATCAGGATACGAAAAGCAAAATATAAAGGCGCTAATCTATGGAACGCCGTAACTGTCTTACGAGCATAAATTAATTATTTTGGATGCTGTCCTCTAATATTCTGTGGTCTAAGCATTATATAGAGTGGTTTATCCGATACATGTAGTAGAAAATTCGTTTGCTTCTGTAGCGAAATGGTTATATGCTGTCGTATTTTATTATATGCTGTGGTCTAAGTGTTATATGCTGTGCTTTTTCTATTATATGCTGTGGTCTACGCGTTACATGGAGCGGTTAATCCGATATTTGTAGTATATTCTGTTCTATTTCGTTATATTCTGTCGTGAAATGGTTATACACCGTAGTATTTTCATGATATGCTGTTTTCTCAGTGTTATATGCTGTGCTTTTCCATTATATGCGGTAGATAGATTTTTATATTTGGTGCAAATTTTATCATATATAATGCTTAGACCACAGCATATAATGGCATATAACGCTGGGACCACAGCATAAAATAAAAATACTACAGCGTATAATCATTTCACCACAGCATATAACAAAAGTTATACAAAACACACACACACATACACACACACACACACACACTCTCTCTCTCTCTCTCTCTCTCTCTATATATATATATATATATATATATATATATATATATATATATATATATATATATATATATATATATATATATATATATATATATATATATATATATATATATACCGGATTAACCACTATATATAATGCTCAGACCAAAGCATATAATAGGAAAGCACCAAACATAATCAATTTCATGCTCGTAAGACAGTTATGGTGTTCTATCTGCATGCAATTAGACAACCGGTGATCCTGTAGTCAGCCAATATTTATGACGCATTCCAAGCTGGAACATGGCATTTATACAACGTCACATCAATATCGGTGCAACTTCAAGACGTTGTATTGACGTTGATGCGATGTTGTCTCAACGCAGCATAACCGCTGGGTAGAAACTTCAATATCTTTTCCTTGACAAGTTTCATCATTTACGTGTATTTCTTTAAAACCATTTCCGAACATTTCTTGCTATTGCATATATATATATATATACATATATAAAAGTTAAAACCCATTTATTTTAAATCCCTTCGCCATGGTGTGAAGTCCATATCTTCAAACATATTACAGGTGACCATCGGATTCCTGCAAGGAGAAAAGAAAACATTTATACTTTTATAAGTGAGTGGCATCATCGACACAGAAGCCATAACGTGTATGTAAACAGTGAAGGCCAGATAAGTCGGTAATCCGCTCAATCCGATTAAAGCCTTTGCTTTCTGATAGTAAACTAAACCCTCCTTTCAAAGACAGCATTTGTTCCCAAAGATGTTGGCGTTTAAATGAATTTGCTGCAGTAAAGAATGCTTAAACGTAGCAGAATGACATATAAGAAAGTGTTTGTTTTATTCGCATTACTTCACAGAACATATGATTCGGATATTTGTTAGAATCGCCTCACTGAGGCGATTCTAACAATTATCCAAATCATATGTTTCTTGAATTATTAAATACATGGTTCTTACATAAAATCTGATTAATTGTCACCTTTTGAGTGAAGGTTTCGTGTCCGTTAAAATTTCATCAAAATGAATTTTGTCGGTGTATCGAGTATCGGTTTAAAGAGGGTTGACTGTAGCTAATACAGTGAACCCTTTTTACAAAGACAGTATCTGTTCCCAAAGATGTTGCCATGAAAATGAATTTGCTGCTGAAAGGAATTCTTAATGAGCAAAATTATATGTAAGAAACGCCTTATTTTACATGTATTCTAATATATACTTCAAGGAACATATGTTTGGATGTTTGTTAGAATTGCCTCACTGAGGCGATACTAACAAATATCCAAAACATATGTTATATTAGCAAATATAGAACATGCGAATCGCTCACAAACTGACTGAAGAAGGGCTTTATGTTTTTATGTTAAGTTTGTGAGTGATTCACCAGCGTTTACACATCGATAACTGCCGCAAAAATTCTAAGGCTGATACAATTAATCGGATAATCGATTAATTGATCGATAAATTAAAAAACAGGATTATCATTACAAATTTGCTAATAACCGATCATTTGATTTCTGTGCCTGTTACTTTACCGTATTTATCCTTAGTATTCAGACACCTAAACTCCTTACAATACTTTATCTAAAATTTGAATAAGTACAATTTACTACCCAATGTTGTGTCTAAAAATGGCTGGACGGGTTGCAAACAGCGTAGACCCTGACGAGACGTCTCACCTGGGTCTACAATGTTTGCTCACGCTTGTCTTACCAAATGCATACAGTAAAGTATAACATATGGTAAGAGTCATGCTCAATCAGATAGGTAAAATTATTTCCAAATCTTCAGTGATTACTAATCGATTATTTGTTTGTGTTGAAGTTTTACGGCCCAGTCAACCCAGTGGGGTCATGTCCAGCGCGGTCAGTTTACCTAACCACACGTTTACTGGGCAGGCTTAGTCCTCTAAGCGGTTAACCAGTATTGTGCACATTCTTTCGCCAGAAACTGACAACTGCCCTTCTTGAATCAGCGGAAGGGAGAGAATGACCGTAGAAAATATTTCATGATCAATCTCCACGAAAGAATGTTGCCGACCTCGGCGGAGGTTGAACCCATGACCTCCTGGTCTCCAGTCGGACGGCGCATCCAACTGGGCTACCGAGGCCGGATACTAATCGATTATCGATCACAATGGCAAGACTGATAATCGATCATCTGCTCAGATCCGATCAGCCAGACTTAAAAATTCTATTCGTTTCTTTTAATTCCGAACAGATCATGTTTGCTTTGGTAAGATTCATAAAGTAAGAGTGACAAGCTAAAAACTACTTTTTTTTGCAAAGTTACTGTTTAATTAAAATGAAAAGTCACAGCTTACCAGCAACTGCCTTTCGCTCTCTGTACCCATTATACTAGGTCATCTTATGGGGTATACGAACTATGAGGCCTTAATTGCTCTGAGCATAGGCACTTCAAATATACGATACGACAGAGGCAGTTTGCTTTGTAAAATGATTGTACGTCTAATGAATATTTGGTGAGGTACTGAAAAAAATCTAATGGTTCCGCTTAAAGTTAAAGGATACACGGAAAGATGTTGATGCCACTTTGCAAAGGAACACTGTTTTAGGGGCAGACATTTGCTTCCCTGGTATTTCAAACATTAAAAAATCAGGCTTCTCCTAAAGGAGAGAAATAGTTTCTAGAGGGATATAGTCGCCCAGTGGATATGGACGAAAATGCTTTACGTGTTACTTCCCAGCAGGCACACAATGTTGCAACAACGTTGATTCAACGTTGATCGTCTCTATTTTAACCCATTTAAATCGAGTGGACTCTTCTCGCACAACTGTTTGGACCGGTCTGTTTCCAACAGTAAGAGTGTCTGGTTAGTTTTTATTATTACTGTGTTTTGTAAAAAATCTTTTATTTAATGTTCACAGTGTAAACCATAAGCAGACGCCGCGTTCGGCGGTGTCTGATCTGATTCTGCACTGTTTACCAATTTACCCTATTGGGTGTTTCCCGACTAAAATGAGTTAAAAGGGAGCTTCTCTACAAGGAAAATTATTTATGTCCAAAGGAGCCAATTATCTCCTTTTCGGGTAAAATCCTTTTGCAGAAGAGGATTGTTTTTTTGTTTTTTTTATTGAATTGAGGTCTTACGGCCCATCAACCCATTAGGGTCATGTCGACCGCAGTCAGTTATCCTAACTACACTTTTCTTGGACAGGAAAACAGAAAGTCACAAAACTTGTCTTCCTTGCATAAGTGGGGGGAAACTATCAAGTGGGCCGAGCCATCCGAAAATATGTCTTCGGACATATGCGGACAGCGAATGCCCAGATCAGACTGCGCATCCGCGCAGTCTGATCAGGGCCTTCACTGTCCGCTAACATTCATTGGATACTACAGAATGTATGAAAGGAGCTCAAGGCCCGGATGATACCGCATGTGCAGGATTATCTGAATATGCAGATTGTTTGAAGGCACTTTTCGCTTGATGGGCCCAAGTGCATTCAGTCCACTTAAACTAGAGCGATGAAATTGTATGAGCCGCACTGCAAGAAAACGTACCTTCTGCTATGTGCGCCTTACGAAGATTCAAATCAGCCTGCGAATCCGCGCATTCCGATCAGTCATAGTTGACCGCATGAAGAAACTTTGCATCATCGGTAATCCAAAATATGCCCAGTGAATATATGTCCGCATGTACGTTTTCATGCGTGGTAGCTCATGTTCTTATATGGTTACGAAAGAGAAAATATTTTGTTTCATGTTTGTGAAAACATCGCAAAAACATGCATATATAACTTTGGCCCCCTTAAACCCCAATTTTAAAACTGGGGTTTACAGGGGTGTACATTATTCTTCTTATTTCTGCTCAAAAACATAAGACTGTGGGTACTCGTTAGAACCGCCTCATCGAGACGGTTCTAAAGAGTACCCACAATCGATGTACTCCTTAAACCGCCTAATCGTGGCGGTTTTGACGAATACCCACAATCTCTGTATTCCTTAAAACCGCCTCATCGAGGCGGTTCTAGCGAGTACCCACAATCTATGTTTTAAGAAGAAAAATAAAAAATATCAGAATTTTTTTTCTGATTTTTTTTTGGTGGTGGTAAAACTTTCAGTTTATTTGAATAGGCATGATTTCGTTATAGAAAGTAATGCTCTTACCCTGTACCCGGCATTCTGAACGGGTCCATCTGAATATGTGGCAGATGAAAGTGAAGGCACATAAGTTTGGCTAAAGTTATCTTCTTAATCGAAGCCAGCTGTGCTGCAAAGAGTAAAAATCTGATGGCGTTAACAATTTAATCCCTGTAGACCAAAGCAAATACCTTTGCAAACAGTGCAGATCCAGATAAGACGGTTGGTAAGGATCCGTCTCATCTGGATCTACATTGTATGCCATTCTGTTATGCCCATGTATACGCCAGAGGGCGCAGAGGTTTGCTCATGTATACGCTATAGGGCGTAAGCAGTGTTGCAAGCTTCATTACTGCTTAGGAAGAGTCTCGATATGGCCAAGACTCCCATTTTCTATCTGTAATGTGTTCTTTGTTTTCAAAGGCAATCTTTTAGACTTTTATTGATTTTTGACAGAAACTCTTATTTTCAACTAGAAAAAAGCGTCCATAGGACACAGATGCCCCAGCCAAAATGCCATTCAGAAAAAGGTTACATATGTAATTGTGACATGTACAGCATGGATTTATTATTAAGGTTGATATGGCCCACACACGGTTTACTATATGGAACTTAGTCAAGGGCAGATAATTCATAAACCAAATAAGCGAGATTTGTCGTCCATGTTCATTACACATCGCCTCAATGTCATGCATGCACCTGTAAATTTTCATAAATATATTCCATATGGTTTAGGATTTATGGCCTACACACGGTTTACTATATGGAACTAAGTCAAGGGCAGATAATTCAAAAACCAAACAAGCAAGAGTTGTCTTCCTTTTTCACGACATATCGTCTCAATGTCATGCATGCACCTGTAAAGTTTCATAAATATATTCCATACGGTTTAGGAGATATGGCCCGGACACGGTTTACTATATGGAACTAAGTCAAGGGCAGATAATTCAAAAACCAAACAAGCAAGAGTTGTCCTCATTTTTCCCGATACATCGTCTCAATGTCATGCATGCACCTGTAAAGTTTTATATATTCCGTACGGTTAAGGAGTTATGGCCCGGACACGGTTTACTATATGGAACTAAGTCAAGGGCAGACAATTAAAAAACTTAACAAGCAAGAATTGTCTTCCTTGTTCATAACACATCGTGTTAATGTCATGCATGCGCCTGTGAAGTTTCATGAATATATTCCGTACGGTTTAGGAGTGATGGCCCGGACACGGTTTACTATATGGAACTAAGTCAAGGTCAGATAATTCAAAAACCAAACAAGCAAGGTTGTCTTCCGTGTTCATGACACATCGTCTCAATGTCATGCATGCACCTGTAAAGTTTCATATATATATTCCATACGGTTTAGGAGTTATGGCCTAAACATGGTTTACTATATGGAACTAAGTCAAGGGCAGATAATTCAAAAACCAAACAAGCAAGAGTTGTCTTCCTTGTTCATGACACATTGCCTCAATGTCATGCATGCACCTGTAAAGTTTCATAAATATATTCCATACGGTTTAGGAGTTATGGCCCGGACACGAAATGGGAAGGACGTACGTACGTACGGGACGAAATATGGAACTAAGTCAAGGGCAGAAAATTCAAAAACCAAGCAAGCAAGAGTTTTCTATCTTGTTCAAGACACATCGTCTCAATGTCATGCATGCACCTGTAAAGTTTCATAAATATTTTCCATACGGTTTAGGAGTTATGGCCTAGACACGTTTTACTATATGGAACTAAGTCAAGGGCAGATAATTCAAAAAATAACCAAGCAAGAGCTGTCTTCCTTGGCGCAATAGGGAAGGGGGTCTAAAGCCACATGCCATAGTTGAGGAGTATTTGGTGATAATTGGGATGCTAATTCATATTTCTCCGTTAAAACATATGTTGTGGGACTACACATTAGAAATGCCATGTCGTGTCGCTTCAAATGAGTACCCAACAGATGCATTGCCTTCCTGAGCCACCAGAATAAGGAAAGATGAAAAATAAATGTGAAACCACAGACGCACAAAGTAGGGCTGCAACAGAGGAACCCTCTTAAAACAGTCAGCAGGAAAACTTGGGGGCGGATACTTAAACCAGTTTTATTCGTGCGAAACTTCGCCCTAATTCTAATGCAGCTCCAAGTTAAAACATACGGTCGACTCTCGTTATCTCGAATTCCAAGGGACTCTCTGAAATCAAGATATCCGTACTTCGACATATCAGATTTGCCGAATTGAGGAAAAACTAATTCGATTAACCACATTTAACAAATATATGTGTAATTGGACTCTTGAAATTCGAGATATATTGAAAATATTGTGGAAAATAGGAGAAATTGATCCCCTCTTTTCCACAATATTTTGTTACCTATTGTTAGCTTTTCATCTTTAGGCAGGGACCAGATTTTCACTTCGAGATAAGCGGTTATTCGAGATAAGCGAGGTCGAGATAACGAGAGTCAACTGTATATTCGGTCCACATAGGGGTCATCCTACTCAACTGTCAAACATCATAGTGAAACCCATATCATCATAAACACTGTGATGAAACAATGCAAAAAGCTCAAATGCGATCTGAAGCCAGAACACAAGAAAACCACAAACAGGACCACAATGGGTTCGACCACAGATATTGATAAACCCATCCACGTCAGGTCATCTGTGTTAATTATCGTATTTGCTAAGAATATTGCCCGGGACAACTTAATATCTCACCATACTTGTCTAAAAATTAAACAACACCAGTTTACTACTTATTATTGCATAAAAAGTTATTAACAGCCGTGCATTAACCAGCGAAAAGCCATGTATTAACAAGGCAATTTACGCGCTGTTAATGCAGGGCTACGCAAATTTTAATAAAGGGATCAAACATGGTTTTTCGTGCATTAACATTCGCCAGGTCCCGTGAGAGGTGTTGAAAACCGAGGCCGAAGGCCGCGGTTTTTAACACCTCCCAAGGGACCTGGCGAATGTTAAAACATTGAAAAATCATGTTCGATCGCTATTATTGCATAAAAATTGAAAACATTTGCTACATTTTGCGTTATATCTTGCACTATTTTGTTTCGCCTTTTCACTGATGTCTCGCGAACGTAATTTCCACGGACTATGGTCGTTCTAGGGCCGGGCAGTACACATCTCGTAACGGCAGCAAATCTGTGGCCCCGGTACGATCATGTTGAAAGTTGCGTAGCTGTGCATTAACAGCGCCTGAATTGCCTTGTTAATACATGGCTTTTCGCCGGTTAATGCACGGCTGTTGATAACGTGCGGCACTGCTTTTTATGCAATAATATGATCGTACCAGGGCCACAGATTTGTTGCCGTTACGAAATGTGTACTGCCCGGCCCTGGAACGAGCATAGTCAGTGGAAATTAGGTTCGCGAGACATCAACAATAACGCAAAATGTAGCAAATGTTTTCAGTTTTTATGCAATAATAGCGATCGAACACATGGTTTTTCAATGCATTAACATTCGCCAGGTCCCTTGGGCCTCGGTTCTCAACACCTCTCACAGGACCTGGCGAATGTTAATGCATGAAAAACCATGTTTGGTCCCTATATTGACGTGTCTAATCAAAGCGCTGACAGCCCTGGTAGGTCGATTGTCTCTAAGTGTAGGCTGGGAAAATGGTCTTGAATGGGAACTGCACTGTTTTATTTAACCCTTAACATCCTGTAATTTAACCAACAGTGCAGACCCTGATCAGTCGCCGCGTTCTGTGGCATCTGATCTGGGTCTGCACTGTCTGCCAATGTCGGAAGACCTGGTTTTTACAGATAACTCTCTTTACAATACACTCTGTTCGCTCATGCCTGTTTTTTTCTCCATACCGGCACTTAATAATGTAACCAAGCGAGCACATGACGTTAATACAACATCGCATTGACGTTGATGCGACGTTGTCTCAAAGTGCAAGTCTGTCATAGCCTTTGGATGTCTGTCATGGATAACTAACCTTCGTTTAATCCCGTGTTCTCATCCGGGTTTTCGTAGTAGAATCTGTCCCCTCTCTTGAGGTTTTGGAACTGATGACCTACTATACAGGTAAACAAGGGGCCAAGAACTCCACCTTCAACTGGTATTTCCGACATGCCACCAGCAAAAATATCAATATCGTCAGGATGTCTGAAAAAGGCGTTTTTTAAGTATGTTTATCGTTTAAAGATAATGATTATTTCAACCTTATTATATTATATATACATGAGAAAACGTACCTTCTGACGTGCGCCCAACGGAGATTCAGATCAGCCTGCGCATTCGCGCAGTCTGATCAGAGTCCGTTGTCCGCATGAAGAATCTGCATCATTCTATCCGAAATGCGCCCAGCTAAGATTATGATCGGACTGAGCGAACACGCAGGCTGATCTGAAACTCCACTGGGCTCAATTGTTTGTGTTGAGGTTTTACGGCCCAGTCAACCCAATAGGATCATGTCGAGCGCGGTCAGTTTACCTAACCACACGTTTACTGGGCAGGCTTAGTCCTCTAAGCGGTTAACCAGTATTGTGCACATTCTTTCGCCAGAAACTGACAACTGCCCTTCTTGAATCAGCGGAAGGGAGAGAATGACTAGAAAATATTTCATGATCAATCTCCACGAAAGAATGTTGCCGACCTCGGTGGAGGTTGAACCCGCGACCTCCTGGTCTCCAGTCAGACGATGCATCCAACTGAGCCACCGAGGCCGGCCCTGGGCACATTTGTACTAAAGGTATGTTTCCTAACATTGACATTCATATATATATATATATATATATATATATATATGTATATATATATATTTATATATATATATATATATATATATATATATATATATATATATATATATATATATATATATATATATATATATATATATATATATATATATATATATTCGGTATTCGGTGACCAGACGTTTAGATGATACTGTTTTTAACAATGGGTAAGTTGCTAGGTAATTCATTTATTAATAAGGCAAATGGGTCCAACTTACGAACTTACGTTGTGATACCGGAAAATCACATGAACATAACGTTCCACATAAACTATCGCATACCCTGACTAAGGAATGGTGATTCCCTCTACTGGTCGCCTTTGTTGATACCATATGGGCGTAGAGTGTTCAGACGTCGGATCCAATAGCTCTCTCGAGCAGACGTGTTCTGCGACAGGAGGCCTCTCGAACCGCTTGTGCTTCCAATCATTCCGTGACCGTTTATCCGTTGGTTCACATGATCACCGGTTTCACCAACATGTTTTCCACACTCGGTGCATGTTATAAGGTAGGCAACATTGGTCGTCTTACAACTAGTGTTGCACCTAAGCTTGATTGTTGCCCCAGATGCTGACTTCGCGATTTGTGTGGCCAAATGGCCACCCCACTAAAAGGATATGAGATATTGTTGATTTGCATCTGAAACCTCATGGTCAAAATTTGCCGTCCTACTTAAAGGAGTATTCCACTATTGCTAAGGTTGACTGCACATTACATTTTCTTGAAACCCGGTTTGTAAAGACTGATCGCTCATTTACCCATGTAATAACATCTCCCATACCACTAGTGCAATATTTACTTGCTAGGAAGATAAACTCGTAACTGTATAAATCTCGCCTCACCGACTTCAAAAGGCTTAATAGTCAGGTTTGTCAGCTCACCTGAGCCTTTAGGCACATAGGTGAGCTTATAGTATAGGCCAGCTGACGTCGTCGTCATCAAAATTTTCAAACTTCATCTTCGGAGCTACTGAACCGACTGAAGCCAAATTGCACATGTAGCCCCCATGGGTCGGGGGAACGAAATGTTATTCACGGGATCTAGGTCATATGACCAAGATGGCCGCCCCGCTCTTATATGGTAAAATCCTCAATAACCGATGGGCCAATGACCATAGGACTTGGTACGCAGCTTTGAGGACGGCTCATCATAGTTTGTTCATATTATGACCCTGGGTTGACCTTCACCTATTTTATGGCAAAATCTAATTTGACCCCATTTCCTTTATGTGGGAAAAAGTGAAAAAACGGATTTTTTTTCAGGAACAATCATAGACTTTGTTATGAAACTTGCATCAATGGGCCATAATGACAAAAGGTATCTGTTGATATCAAAATTCTACCCTAGGGATTATTCGCCTCTGCCCCGGGGCTCCGTCCGTCCTTCCGCTGTCTCCACTCTTCAAACGTCTTCGTCTCTGAAGCTTACTTGCATATGGATCCTCCATGAGTCGGGGAAACAAAATTTGTGTACGTGATGTGGGTCACTAGACCAAGCTGGCTGCCATGCCCATATAGGGTAAACCCTTTAAAAATTTTCTTCTCCGGAACCAATGAGCCAACGGCCATGGGACTTGGTATGCATCATTTGGGACATGGGCCCATCGTACTTTGATCACTTGAGGACTCTGGGTTGACCCTGGCCTATTTTATGGCAAGGTTAAATTTGGACCCTTATGCTTATGTATGGGAAAAAGTAAAATCATTCGATTTTTCAGGAATCATTGACTTTGTTATGAAACTTGCATAAATGGGCCACAATGACATAAGGTATCTGTTGACATCAAAGTATGCTCCTCCGAGGGGTTATTTACCCCTGCCCCGGGGCTATATATATATGTATAAATCTTGAAAAAAAAATCACAGTTCAAATAGATTTTTAAACTTGCACTAGTGACAAAAGGTTTCATTTGACATAAAAACTCTGTTACCAGGGATTATCTGCCCCTGCCCCAGGGATATCTGCATGTATGAAATCATGAGAAAAATTGTATAAAATCACAGTTCAAAGACATTTTTATGAAACTATACCAGGTTGCCATAGTGACAAAACGTTTTATTTGATTTTAAACTTCGTTTCCCTAGGGTTATCTGCCCCTGCCCCAGGGCTATGAACATGTATGAAATCATGAGAAAAAAAAACTATATTAAATCACAGTTCAAAGAGATTTTTTGAAACTTGCACCAGTTAGCCATAGTGGCAAATGGTTTCACTGACATCAAAACTCTGCCCCGAGGGGTATCTGCCCATGCCACGAGGGTATGTATATGTAAGAAATCATGAAAAAAAAAATCATATAAAAAGAAAGTTCTAGCGACAAAATGTTTAATTTGACATCAAAACTCTGCCCCTAGGGGTGATCTGCCTCTGCCCCTGTCCCTGCCCCACGGCTATCTACATGTATGAAATCATGAGAAAAGTGTGTATAAAATCAAAGTTAAGAGATGTCTTTGAAAGTTGGCCTTAGTGACAAATTGTTTCATTTGACATAAAAATTTTGTTCCCTTTGTACGTGTATAAAATCATGAAAAATGTATAAAATCACAGTTCAAAGGGGTTATTTGAAACTTATATCAGCTGGCCATAGTGGCAAAAGATTTCTATCGACTCAATATTCTGTCACCCATAGATGTCTGTCCCTGGTTAGGACCGAAGGTCTAAGGTGAGCTACAGTATGTATATGTTATTATTCTGGTAAGGTATTTTGAACATTGTCCGTATTGTCTATTTAAATTCATACAGGTGTGACCGCCATTATTTAGTGAATACTCAACTCGAAAGTGTCAACAGTCTTTAAAATTCGGGAAAGACCTTTACCTGTCTGCTTATTTATTGTGTGTTTTGGAAAACACTACCTGTGTCTAAAACATTAACTACAAGCAGGCCATTCTGGACACTAACTATAAGAAACGCCTTTTTTCACACAGTTTTCAAAATATTTGGCGCAGGTAAAATCGAGAAAGTAGCGTATATAATTACCTTTACAACTTTTCTAATGTATTTTTATATTTCTTCAAAGGAACACAAAATGTACGTGCAAACTAAAGGCATGCAAAATTATTTTAAAGTTTGAGTATAGTTTAAAACTATGCATATCTATATCAATTAGACTGTTTAAAAAATAACAAAAAAAAAACAAAAGCAAGAATAATAAAATAACATTAAATATTTTGAATTTCAGTAATTCTCGTACATGTATCGCTTGATGAACAAGGGAGAACCATTTTTTGTTATATGATGGGTGACGTGGGAACGGTTAACAAAGTGTTTGAGTACTGGAAAAGATTGATTACATTAACTGTAAAACTGAAACTTATATATAGACTGCAAAGCTCTGGATAAGAGAACTGTCATGCTAAATACTTTCTTTCTTCTAAATACTTTCTTATTTATTTGGGTCTCATACAATGTACAGGGACTATGGGTACAAAATTATATATCTATATGTTTCATCAAGTATGATCCTAGAATTTTAATGTACATTTTTGGTAATATCAGTCAAATAAAATTACGAGTTTAAATGAAAAATGAAAGATATAAATTATATGTACGTGCCTCATAGGAAACATGCACAGTAAGCTGTGGGTTATTTTGTGCAAAGCACTTTATTTACAATGTAAAATAATATCAACTCAGAATATCTGCATAATCTGTACGTTCTGTATATATGTTACCTGCGAAGTTTATAATCAGCGTACGTATTCAGGAATAAATACGGTACATGTATGCTGGATATCCATTACGAAAACACGCCTATTCAAATATATTGAAAATTTCACCACCAAAAACTGAAAGCGGTTCTAACGAGTACCCACAATCTATGTTTTGAGCAGAAATAAGAAAAATAATGTATACCCCTGTAAACCCCAGTTTTACTATATAAAAGTGGGGTTTAAGGGGGTCAATATTATATATACTGAAAGGAAAAAGAAACGCAGGGTAGAGTTTTTTCCTTCTTATTTTAACCATTTTTACGGTGTTTACTATAGCCATACACTTTTACAGATTGTCCTGTGAATGTGAGCCGCGGGTATACAAGTCTTTGGTCGATGTGCTATCTACTCAGTGTGTGAAATCATTCAACCGTGCACTACACAGTGCATTGCACGGACAATACGGAAAGCCAAAATTTCGTGCAAAACAAGCATGTTTAAACCTTCAGCACAAGATTTCCTCACACCATTTGGTACACTTCAACGATACACAACGCTCTTCGATTCTTTTACCGATTTTTCTTTTCATTTTTACGCTACTTTGAACTTTTTTTCAATCATGGTACGACTGACTGATGTTCAGAGGGGTAGGGCAATTGCGTTGCTGATGCAGGGTCAGAGACAACAGCAATTTGCCAATCATTTTGGGGTTAACGTCTCAACAATTGAACGTCTTGTTAGACGTTTAAGGGAGACAGGGCATTTAGCAGACCGACCGCGGTCTGGGCGTCCACGCGTGACGTCGCGACGTCAAGACAGGACAATCCGTCTGGCACATTTTCGGAATCGTCATCTCACTGCTACCGAAACTGCCCTTAATACAGTAGGTACGCATAATCGACAAATTTCTCCGAAGACTGTTGGAAGTCGATTGCGTGAGATTGGTCTTCGAGCTCGTCGTCTATACGTTGGTCTGCCTCTGACCCAGGCATGTAGGTTGCGTCGTATGGCGTGGTTGACGGCGCATGCGCCCAGGCTATTTCCGATGAGGCAGTGGAGACGAGTTCTTTTTACGGACGAGTCTAGGTTCACTCTCTATCGCGCAGATGGTCGACGTCGTGTGTACCGACGTCGCGGAGAACGCTTTGCCGACGCCTGTGTTGTCGAACGGGATCGGTTTGGGGGGTGGCTCCGTTATGGTCTGGGGAGGCATTGCTCAAGGGATAACATCACAGTTGATTATTGTTGCGGGCAATATGACCGCAGTAAGGTATAGGGATGAGATCTTGCGTCCTGTTGCAGTCCCGCTTGTGCAACAACGTAATCTGATTCTGCAGCAGGACAATGCCCGACCACATGTTGCCCGAGTTTGTCAGGATTTCCTGGCAAACAATAACATCGCACCACTAGCATGGCCACCGTACAGTCCAGATTTGACCCCAATAGCGCACATGTGGGATGAGCTGGACAGAAGGGTTAGGAAGCGCCGAAATCCCCCCGCAACTCTCGCACAACTAAGGAATGCGTTGATCGATGAATGGAATACATGTAACATCCCGATGCGAACTGTCAATGCTTTGGTTAACTCTATCCAAAGGAGAATTAGGGCAGCAACGGCAGCAAGAGTGGGGGGTGGGGGGCACACCCGATATTGATTTTCAGTTTGATTTTGATTTCAAGATTTGGGGGGTAGCTACCAATGAACTTCAATAACTCGAGACTTGTTGATCACAAACCAATGAAATTTGTAACTTTTGTTCCATACATGTACCGTTTTGTAATCATAGTAAAATATTTAACAAACTTTTTCAAACTTGAATGAAATTTAGGAATAAAATTTACCCTGCGTTTCTTTTTCCTTTCAGTATAGGTATGTTTTCGTGATGACTGCTCTACTGGAACATAAGTACAGTTTGCTTACACCCGAACACTATTTTTGGCAAGATTAGTTTCATCCTCGGAACATCTTCGGCAATTTCCGTCATCACGGAATAGGTCGATGAGTTCGGAGGGGACTTGACACACCTTAACCCTTTCAACCATTTAGACCCCAGTGGCTACATTTGCAATGCGCCGTCTCATCAGGATCTACAGTGTTTGCCATTCTGTAAATACTTTTTGACTGAATCCCCTAATTGCAAAAATGGGTGAGTCCAAATTTAGAGATGGAAGAGCTCACTCCAGAAGATCAAGGGTGAAAGGGTTAATCATACCTACCTGTATACTGAGAAAAGTTTCATAGCATCCTCTGGTGAATGATGGATCAGCCCGCCGGGACCAGTACCAAAGTGCATCGCATATGGAAGTCCACAGAACATTCGCCATGCGTTATATCTAGAAAAGTAAGAATATGCGTTAAAAGTTAACCATTAAAGCACCAATCAAAACTGCATCCTGACGATACTTGTGTGTGTATTTTTTTTTTTTTTTTTTTTTTTGATTGATTTTTTTTTCCTGAGTAAACGGACCCAGCATTATTGTGTTTCACTGCGATGTTTTACAGATAAGGGCCGACTTCGTTTCGGGCTATTGCTTAAGTAATTGCTGCTATAGCCCCAACCGAACACGAGTCACACGACCTCTAGCCACGACTACGCTTTGAGCATGGTCAGAGCTATAGCTCGAAAATACCCGGATATAAGCATTTGACCAATCAGTATTGATGAAACTAAACTCGGGGGAAACGTTAGATAAATTTTGATTGGATGATAATTTTAGTGGAGTAAACTAGTTAGACAGAACAGCAGAAATGGCTTGGCAATTGCCCGAAACGAAGTCGCTCAAGGTAGAGGTAAATGCGGTAGAAGTGTAAATTGGAGCTGCATCAGAATTAAAGGTGAGGTTTCGCGCGAGTAGAACTGATTAAAACCCTTCCCCGCCACCGCCACTCTCCGCACCCAGTTCTTCTTTATTCGTGTGTCAGTGGTTTCATTTGTGGCAATTGTTTTGTCATTATTTATTCCTCAACTCTTCGTCTTTCTATGCTTCGTGACTGTTACTAGGCCTGGGTATCTTCATTTATATTGCTGAATGAAAAGCAAACAATACTAGCAAACGGGTAGTTTGAAAACGCCGTATACAAGGTCTCCTCGTAATGTAAAAGAGATGGAACTTACCATTACGAAAACACGCCTATTCAAATATATAGAAAATTTCACTTGCAAAAACTGAAATTTTTCAGATAAAAAATTCTGATATTTTTCATATTTCTGCTCAAAAACATAGATTGTGGGTACTCGTTAGAACCGCCTCGGGGAGGGAGGCGGTTCTAACGAGTACCCACAGTCTATGTTTTTGAACAGAAATAAGTAAAATAATGTATACCCCTGTAAACCCAATTTTACTATATAAAAGTGGGGTTTAAGGTGGTCAAAATCATATAGGCATGTTTTCGTGATGTGCTAAATGACCCTGTGTGATTTGTGATTGTATGAGTATTATTATGCACTCATTGCACATATGCACACTTGGCAAGTTTGTTTCAAATAGTTTATAGCGTTCTAAGCGTCTGTGGTCAAATGTTCAGCGCACACATTTCAGAAACAGTTGTTTTCACCATGTAAACAGTCATCATACTTAGGCTGATACAAGATCAGAACGAGGACAGTTATGAATCTACTTGTACCTATTCGCTCACACATGGTCTATGCCCTGCATCGCGAAAAATAGCTTGCTTGCTAAATTTGCAATTAATATGTAAGTCAAAGTCTTCAGCACATTTGAATTATAATAAAAAATTTAAAAATGTTGCCTTTTGAAACAAACAAAGGACACACAAAAGAACGAAAGACCTTTTACTGGATATTTCGACCTGTTTATTACCGGCGAATATAGTAAACCCTGTTTAGTCAGACTGAACTATGTGCAAAATAATTAGAACCCATTTAAATATTTCATTAAAATGATATTTTTTTAAGTATTAATCACCGTTTCTGATTTGAGTTTTTTTGTTAGATTTTTTTTGTTTTTTGTTGTTGTTTTTTTTTTTTTTTTTTTTTTTTTTTTTTTTCAAATTTTTCAATAAAGAAATTTTATGAATTCCCCTCCTTGCGGACGCATAATTTCATTTAAGGGCGAAATAAGCTGCGTCTTAAATAATAAATGAAATTTCCTGCTACGAATTTGGGCCCAGTTGTTCAAAGCTAATGACGTCGTTAGTTAACGATTCGTTAAAATTTACATCGAGTGATACGCAAATATGCTGAAATTTTTTGCTGTAAAAATGCACAGGCGCTTGAAGTCTGGTCCATCGAACGTACTTAAAATGTCCATATATATACATATATATAAATTCGGAAGCAATTTCAAAGAAATGGCTTACCGTCAATTTTGAATTTGGACATTATTAATTATTTATGGACAGAACTTCAAGCTCCTGTGAAAAAGCAGTGCAAAAGCTACTCACATTTTTTCAGCAAAAAATATCAGAATATTGTATATTGAATCCGCTAAAACAGTTAACGAAATGACCCTTAACGAGCTCGTTAAGCTAACGATGCTTTGAACAACTGGGCCCTGGTTGCGCGCTTTTAACGCTTTCCAGTTCTTCGATGCTGACTACTACTTGGAGTCCCAAACCGAACATCCATACTCCAGGACTGGACGCACACATCCTTTATAAACCGCTTCTTTAACGTCCTAGTGATTTTTTGTACTTGTGAAAGCATAATTTCATTTCAGGGCAAAATAAGGTGCTTATTTAACATCTTGATCAATTCTTGTACTTGCAGAAGCATAATTTCATTTGAGGGTGAAATCGGTATGAAAGCGAAAGATCTTGTGCAGATGTCATTAAAGACGAACTAAAATGTTATAAATACCTAAATCAGCCTTACATATGTTAACTGTCTGTGTGTATATATCATTTGTATTGAGTACATTGCCTTTAACCGTACTTGTATTAAGGTAATTTTGAGCAATAAACTATATTCTATTTTATTCTGTTCATTACCAGATGCACGATTGGTATGCCAAAAGTCTTCGTACATACGTCGTTTTAGTTGGGTTAGGTATAATTCGCGTATTTAATGTGTGAGTAGCCTGACTTTATAATATGCTGCCAGCAGAGCTACCCGCAACTACGAAGCATGCAATCTTACCCAGGCACTGCATGGTCTCGCCCTCTTTGAATATTCAATGAGATGAGGTCAAAACTCCGCCCATTCATGTCTAAAAATAGATTGTTTCTTACACTGTCAACTATCTTGCCATCCGCTTTACTAGATGGATGCAGTGACAAGCCAAGTGCGACGAAGGTGCAGCCCTGAAAATAGTTTAATCACATACCGTATTTTACCTATGTGTTCCTACAGACAAGTCTGAAGCAAGAACAGGCGTTTGAGCAAGGGCTACACAATTTGCCATTTAACCCTTGTCCTGCTGAATAAATTACCACGCCCTTTTCAAATTTTGAGCCAATCAGATTACTTGATCCAGATTGTTAATATAAATTCACATACTGAATGACGAACAGTGTAGATCCAGATCAGTTGGCTTCTGAGAAGCCAACTGATCTGGATCTACACTGTTTGCAAAGGCAGGGTACATCCTAGTTCAGCAGGACAAGGGTTAACAAACAGTTATAGACACATCAACATGGTCAGTCGACTTGTTTAAATTTAAGGACAAGTATGGTTAGGAGTTAAGGTGTTCGAATGTTTAGGGTACTAATTCTAGCCAGAACTCATCAAGTATGGGTCAAGACAAAATATTCAGAAGTACGGATCTTTTGAAAATATAAAATAAATAATAATAATAATAATAAAACAGAAAATAGCAGACTCAATTCAACGAGACTATTCATGGGAAATAATGAAAAATGCAACATCCCTCACGCCCAAGCAGCTTTGAGCAGAACTCGATCTTCACATAAATATATGAGTACAGCAATCTCAAGCAACCAGAAAAATAATATCAGGCTCCATAAGGACATTCTAGCGACAATCATCAAGAATGCTTGTTTTTCAATTCACAAAAAAGATAGCTGACTGAATAAATTATGGCAACAAAGGTTTTATTGGTAACCGACCATTTGTATTTTATAATACAAACAAAAAGGCTGTGTTTCGCAACAAGATATATTTGATCGTTATATTAGATTATAATTTGTGTTCAGAAAGACAATATTCATCTTGTTACAACATTTTTCATGTGCAGATTCTTATCGCAGTTTGTTTTACTTCTAAAGACAATAAAAAGATTAGTCATTCGAAAGACACATGCTCACAGCATTAAGACATAAATACGATTATAAATTCCAGGGCCCAGTTGTTCAAAGCTAACGACGTCATTAGTTAACGATTCGTTAAAAATTACATCGAGTGATACGCAAATATGCTGAAATTTTTTGCTGAAAAAATGTGAGAAGCTTTTGCAGTGCAAAAGCTACTCACATTTTTTCAGCAAAAAATATCAGAATATTGTGTATTGAATCCGCTAAAACAGTTAACGAAATGACCCTTAACGAGCTCGTTAAGCTAACGACGCTTTGAACAACCAGGCCCAGATACAATGTATGACTATAAAGTAACATAATCTAAACTGATTAATTTATCCAACTGAAAACTTTTTTTCACTTTGATGACAATTTAATTAAATATTGTGAAAAACAATGGTACTTTTATAATTCATATTTCAAAGTATTTGGTCCTTCCCTGGGCATATAAACACTTTTCTTGCACTGTGACTAATTTACCTGTGATTGGTCTGAGAAAATCATGCCCGGTCTATTAAAGGCCATCTCATTTCTGATTTGTCGCCCTGTCTCTTTCATATACAGAACCGTATTCTGTAATAAGGTATGTCCAAATCTAAAAGCAGATACTCCGAAAACGTTTGAAATTGTGGCGTCTACTTGTGGATCATACGACTGAACATGACCGTTTGGTGAAGGCAACAACCCCATCCTCATAGCGTACATAGGTCCAATGACGCGAGGAAGCCAGTGGGCAAACGTAATATGCTGATACTGGGCAATGATGATTTTTCTGGTTTCCTGATAAATGTCCTCATCACACCAACTAGGATTAAGCATTTCGAGTATCCTGGCAACACGATTGTGTTCTCGAAGAAACATCACTTGAATTGCAGTAAGACCAGGCATCACATGGATGCGGAAGTCACCTGGTTAGACAAAAAAGAAAGATATATTACACATTATATTACCAGTGTCAGTTCAGACTAGTGTGACGAACAATTACAGTCAAACAACTTTTTGGGACCATGGAAATTTGTTCTTGACATGGGTAGTTAGAGACACTGAGGGTTAATCATAGCGCCAGGTCAGGAGGCAAATGCGATAATTGAATTAATATTTGTTTTCTTCAGCTATCGGAGGAATTTTCTCGGGACTCGAAAACGAGTTCGAATCCTCATCGAAGCCTCATCGAGGTGATTCCTGAATTACCTCCATTTGCTTGCTGAACTGGAGTTATGATTAACCCTCCGTGTCTCCAACCCCAAATGTTTGTAAGTCCATTATCTAGATTTATCGTATCAATCAGTACGTGAAAAATTATCAAAATATCCCATACGGTTCAAGATGTATGACCATTTTCTTATGTTCTCATGTTTCGCTTCGGCTTAGCCCCTGTCAATTGAAGACTCACATTTGACAAGTTTAAAGGCTAGATATTGTCGGTATCTATCAGTCTGCAATAACAATATATCAAAATGTTCAAACCTAAACGGTTTAAGCGCTATGGCCATTGTTTTGCTAACTGACCACAGTCATATAGATGGACTCACAAAGTGATTACAGGTTACTGTTTTAATGTCAACCTTTCAGTAGGTCGACTTTTCAGCGGATCGTACAATACTGTATTGGCACTGCGCGCAGACTGATCAGGAATTTAGCTTTCCATCCACAGTACGGAATATATACACATCATTCCTGTAGTAACAGTATCACGTCGAGTGGGTGAGCTGATACCATCGGATCATACGAGACGCGCTCGTGTCGGTGATACGATGATATTAGTTCATCCATGAGACGTGATACAGTATACCAGATCAAGTTACTATAGTAATGATGTTTTTTTATATATACTTTATCTCTCGTTTTTGTTCATAATTTTACTACTATTACGCTGAAACGCGCGAACTACAGACTTTACGCTTCGAGAATTGACGTCATTAGTGGCCGATGTCATATTTTTGTTTTTATTGCATCACCTTGCTATTAGTAGCCCAGCGGGCACACAATGTTAAAAAACGCCGATTCAACGTTGATTCAACGTCTTGACGTTGAATTGACATTGTTTCAACGCTGTGTGCCTGATGGAAGTGTACATGTACCTGATTTCATGCAATAGTCTCCTTGATTCTCCAGCTCACAGTGAGTCAGGTCTACTTGACCAGCAGGAAACAATCCGTCATCCGTCATCTTTAGTCGACCTAAACGTCACAGAGAAACATATTTTAGATTTGTTAAACTAGAGAAAGATATTTATTTATCTGTTCCACTCTCTGGGCAAACTTATATTCTTATATTTTCGAGAAAGAATTTGATATTCTACGCAAACTGTCTACCTTCGGAGACAATTGCAACTAGTATCTTTTTTTTTTTTTTTTTTTTTTTTTTTTTTTTTGTTGTTGTTGTTGTTGTTGTTGTTAGCAAGTGTTTATTTGATAACCCTCGCTCAGAAACCAAACTGTAACGGACGGACAGACAGACGGACGAACAACGTGAAAACAGTATAACCCCCACACAAAAACACAGTGTGCGGGGGTGGGGGTATAGTTTGTGTAAACCTACGTAAGAGCCGTAATTCTTTACCAGTTCTCTAAGAAGAAGTCGTGGTCATGATGCCAAAGCCATAATCCAAACTCATAAATCCGTACACGAATGACGAATCAGAATGTTCAGACCAACAGACATGGACCCCTGAGTAAAGGGTGTAATCAAGCGTCTGCGGATAGTAAGCTTTGCCCACCATGCCCATAGGCCTGCACGAAAGAAATGTAGTAGAAGCGTACATGTATGTCCGTGATTTTGGAAGTCTACTTATTGCGCGTCATTGACAAAAACATCACAAACAATTCTGGAAACTACCACATTGTAGGGATTGACCAGATCATGATGTCACCCATAGAACTTCTTAAGTGTTACCTGTTTGAATTTTTGATACCCCTGGCTCAACAGCCTTGTAGTGAGCACTTTCCACGAAGTCCTGATAATTTGAACAGGCTCTGGCATAACGGATTAACTGAAACGTAAACGCCGTATGTTGGTGCATACTGCGCAGGAATGGTAAGTTAACAATAGGAAAATTGCAGCTACCCCGTTTGTCGTAAAGCCTAGTAGTAAGCTTTCCATTGTCAATGTAGAGATAACAATCCAAGTATGAGGAGGCTGCAGTCTCTATTGTTTCCTTTATTTCAAGTTCACGTAGATAGATGAATTCCAAATACTCTACAAAGTTTGTGTTTTTCAGAGACAATACATCATCTATATATCTGTAGGTGAAATTGAATTGTTGTGCAAGGTGTTTCTTGCCTGCTTTGAGGAGACTTTGTAGAAACCTCACCTCATACCAGTATACAAACAAGTCGGCAATTAAGGCTGCACTGTTAGTACCCATTGGTATGTGGATTGTTTGCTGAAATATCCGTCCGCCGAACTCCTCAAAAATATTGTCGATTAGATATACCAGCATCTTTATGAAATCTGCATCCGAGTATTTTTGTGATGCATCAGAATGATCCCGAACGAAGTATGTGTCTTTGTAGCCAATGACACCATACTAAAAGCGACGGTTACCATTCTTATGGAAGAAACACTGTTTGATAGTTCCTTTAATTTAGATTTCAATTTATCATGAGGAATAGTTGTGTAAAGAGTAGAAAAATCTACAGACTTTATGCTTTTGACTGAATGAAGAGACTGTGTGCCTACATGTTTTCTAAAAGCTCTTTGGAGTTTTGCAGGATCCACATCTGATTAACACCACTCCTGGCATATGCACTGTCACAATACTTCTGAAGGCCTTATTTAACTTCGGTTAGGATCCGTGTTAGAATCTGAGAAAGAGGCTTGGTTGAGCACTTTGCCGAACCCGCAATATATCTCTGCTTGTACGGATTTGTGTGAAGTTTAAGAATCCAGTACAATTTGGGAAGGTCAATATCTTCCTCTGGGAGGGAAATTCCGAATGTCAGCATCACCAAATGGTGGTTTTGTAGAATTTCGTTCTTGGACATTGCAGTAAGATTATATGTAGGGTTTCCAGTCATGGTACTCATACTAAGTTCTTCCATTAAGCAGTTTATATACTGTGTTTTGCAAACAAACACACTGTTGTTAGATACCTTGTCGGCTGGCATTACGAAAACATGCCTATTCAAATATATAGAAAATTTCACCTCCAAAAACTGAAAATTCTCAGATAAAAATCATTGATATTTTTCATGTTTCTGCTCAAAACATAGATTGTGGGTACTCGTTAGAACCGCCTCGGCGGTTCTAACGAGTACCCACAATATATGTTTTTGAGCAGAAATAAGAAAAATAATGTATACCCCTGTAAACCCCAGTTTTACTATATAAAAGTGGGGTTTAAGGTGGTCAGAATTATATAGGTATGTTTCCGTGATGGGAACAAGGACAAACTTTTCATGGATTTCAGCTAACTCAGCAGCCACATCTGGATCATCAAACACCGATTCATGTCGGCGAGACATGGTTCTGCTGAGTACTGAGACACGTCATTACCGATTTAACCCATTCAGAGAAATTATCAATCAACCTCTCCGTACTCTTTCTTGGCCCAGCGTCGTGCATACTCTTCAAAAGAATCAAAGATTAATTTGGAATTCTATTTCTAAGTAAAATACCTAGGTTGCCTGTATTTAGGGTCTTTGGAAAGGATGTCCATGAGTTTGCCAATCCTGACAACATTGAGGTTTCCTGTGATGATGTGACCGGCTGGATTATAGCAGAATCCGAGGCTTTTCAGGAACACGCTGAGGGCTTTTGAGTTATGTTCTCAGTATTTAGACCTTGAAGCACGTTTTTGTAATTGAAAATTTTAGGTGCAATGGGAGACGAATAACTGTAGATAATTGTTGGGCTCTGGTTTTTGAAGTAAGCGGATATGGCTAAAGTCACTTTCTTATGGTTCAGAATCAGAATATTGCTAGTGTTAACGGCATCAAGACCTTTGTTTCTGAAATCAAGTTTCAGAAAATCACGAGTGGGAGTCTCTTCTGGAGAAATTGTTTGAACAGGCTTATACAACCTAAACTTAGCAACATAAAATAAATCCAAAATGATAGCAACCAGCTTATATTCAGAATAATTTGGAACGTACTTTTTTTGTATCCACAGCTTCCTTCTGCAAAGAGCGAAGTTTAGTTACCGGCACCTGATACAGTTTGGTACGAATATGATGAAGTCCTAATGGCTGCTGTACATGTGGAAGGAGAGTGTCAAATGCGACAACTGAAAATCAGCATGAAAATTAGGACCATTATAGCGCCGATGTCCACGAACTCACATGTCTTTGAACGCTGCCAATGAGTCTCATCTCATTGACCAAGCTGCATCTTGGGCTGGTAAGATTCCCTACTAAATCTATTTTGTCATTGCAACTGTATGGTACTGCAGTGCATAATTCTCTTATCCAGATTTCCTCATGCTGTCTACCAAGTGGCGTGCTCAGACTAGGATTGTTAGTAGGGTGGTATATTTTTGCTAGTATTCTTACTTTGAAGGACAAAATAGAATGATCTTGTAGATTGAAATGTTGATAAAGCAATTGAATGCTCCCATGATTTATCTCATATCTATGACCAGACATTCTATTACCCAGCTGTCCGTTCGTCTCACCTACGTATCTCAATCCACAGAGTGAACACTCCACACCATAGACAACATTACAGGACTTACAACTGAGATCGTCCAAGCTGCGTGTATGGTATGCTTTATTAGTGAGTCCACTCGTAAACTGAGTTTCTTTGATCAAAATTTTGCAGGTTTTATAATTCTGTGAATCGCATGATGTTATACTGCAATGTGGCTCAATGCCATAAAATTCCAAAATATTACGTAATTTAACACTACAGTTTCTGATCTGTTTACAAACATCACCGTCCATATACCATACAATTGTAATCAGATTGGAAGTACAGTCGACTCTCGTTATCTCGAACTCGCTTATCTCGAATAACCGCTTATCTCGAAGTGAAAATGTGGTCCCTGTTATAACACAGAGATCTACCAACAGGCAACAAAATATTGTGGAAAAGAGGAGAAATTGCTCCTTCCTTAGGAGCAATTTCTCCTCTTTTCCACAATATTTTCAATATATCTCTAACTTGTAGGAGTCAAATTACATATTCATTCTGTTAAAGGTGGTTGTTCGATCAAATGTTTTCCTCAGTTCCGCAAATCTGATATGTCGAAGTTCGGATACCTCGAGGTGTTTCATAGAATCCCTTGGAGTTCGAGATAACGAGAGTCGACTGTATGTCATTTCATGTAAATCTTTCTAAAATGTTCTAGGGGCACCACCTGTTTGGGCTGCAGATCCCGTGTCTTTGGAAATTGCAGGAATTGTATGTACGAGCTGACTTGTCGCGGAAGAAACCTGTGATAATCGGGAACAGTTATATGTTAGCATGTAAAAACTTAACAATTCAGTAATCAAGTTCTGTTTACTACAAAAGGATGTAAAAACAAATACCTCCAATGTACGAGCGTAATTCGTTGGCATCTTCCTCGTTATGACCATATAGAAAAGAGGCGTCAATGTAAGAAGTGGCCTGATTTAACTGGTTACGTCGACCTGCAATAGACAACAAGAGCTATGTCCAATAGTATGTTATTTTTTAAGTGGGGTACGCTTTAATTGGGATAGATACGTTTACAGAAAATACTCCATCGCAATTATCTAATCTCCCTTTTACAAAAGGACAGAATGTGCTCCCCCTCATAAGCAAACTCTTTCAGTTTAGAGTAGTCCCCGTTCCCGAAGGGACTTTACGTGCAAGGCGGCAATCGGAAAAACATTGAAGTTGTCTCCATTGTAAAAAATGACAGAAAATCCTCCAAGTTAATCCAGTTAACTTCAGTAAAACGGTGGTATAATTTACAAAACACAAATGTATACTGTACGCGTATATGGACTGAGCAAATTATTTTTTTTCAACTTTACAGCAGAAAAAAAAAATGCAAACAGTGCAGATCCAGATGAGACAGCTCATACGAGCCGTATCATCAGTAACTACAATGTTTGCTTTTTTCTATTTTGTCACTTCTCTGTTTTCTATTTTGTTTTCTATTTTTGCCTATGTGACATCCCTTATTGAGAAGTTTAGAAACTCAGGGATGAAAGGGTTAATCTTTAAGCGGTCTATGCAAACAGCAATTCTCTTAGCGTTAGTATTCAGCTTAGTTTCGTTGGGCTGACTGGCTGGGCCATTGCCATGACAAACAGGATTTGTATGATATATTCAAAGCAATGTACTTCAATACACAGTTAAGCCAGTCATTGTGTAAAAGACACGGAAACATGCACGGCGAGTCTTCATGGAGGAAGCCTAAAGATAACACAGAAATGCTGTTAACAAACCATGATTGTCCGTTTGCAAATATATATGGTAACTGTTTCTGGCTGACTCATATTTCAACGCATCAGTCTTCTGATTCTTGGACATATATGTATACTTCAGAAGTGATTTGTAATCTCTTATTTCCTTCTACTAAAAACTGATTTACAACCTCTTATTTAACATTCGATTTTTTGTTTCCGTCATGCCTTTAGATAACAGAGCATTCACGACTCTACAAACTGCATTGTCAACATATATGTTAAATACATTATTAGAAGCAAAGAAAATAGAAGAGCGACCCCTCAATTCAAATTACCATTAATATGCCATAAACATTCTAGCTCTTCATTAACCCACTTATGCCAAGTGGACTCTCCTACCTTAACTTTTTGGAGAGGTCCATTTCAAACAAAAAGGATTTCTTGGTAGATCGTATTATTACCACGTGTTTAAGAAATCCCTTTACTTAATGCAAATCATGCAGACCCTGATCAGACGCCACAATCCGTGGATCTGATCTGGGTCTGCATCATTTGCTAATGCCCCTTTTATAGGACGCTAAGCATAAATGGGTTACTAGCCCCAAAAACGTATTTGTGTCAGTTGAAAAGTTCTGTTTTTATAAAGTTTACAATTCATCTAGCAGTTTGAGATACATCTAAATTTCATCAAATGAACTTGTTCAAAGTTTGGGGAAATACAGGTAAAGACTTGACCCTTGTCCTGCTGAATAAATGAAGATGCCATGCCCACTTCTAATTTTCAGCCAATCAGATTACTTTATTCTGGATTTAGAAATAAATTCACATACTAAATGATAAACAGTGCAGATACAGATCAGTTGGCTTCAGAAGCCAACTTATCTGGATCTACACTGTTGGCAAAGGTAGGGTATATCCGGGTTCAGCAGGACAAGGGTTAAGGTGTACCAATATCAAGTTGCTTCATGAAATAGAAATAAGAGTCCTTTCCAAAGATTTATCACACAAAACTCATAAAACAAATCACGGAAACACCATTTTTGTCCTTGAAGTTATCCATTTGCATAAAATGGTCATTAAAGTTACACGAGTCGTGTTTTTCCCCTCATATCTTTTACTTTGAAATGGTCGTCCGTCTTAGCTATGGCTAGGGCAACTTTCAGCCTTTATCCAATTTATATGTTCAGCTATAGATACAGCAAACATTAAAACTAAAAGATAATTGCTGAAATCGCATGAGTTGTCATTCTCGGAATTGAAGGTACCGCGGGGCTTGGCAAATATGAACTCTTAAAACAGCCACGTTAAAAAATAATAGCGTCAAACTTACAAAACCTAAATAAAGAGATACCAAGGAAAGGCCACACGCACGGATCACAGCCTTCTCAATGCAGTAGAGAGGGTTTTAATTACAAGAAGCAAAACACAAAACATCACTACATCAAAATAACATAATGTTTGATCATCGTAAAAGGAAAGAACAGATGAAGATCTGACAAACAAATGAACGTATTCTTCAACAGAAACACCGTCTTGTATACATTGCGTATTTGGGCACATTGGTGTTGACAGGAAAATACGCGTTTTACTTTTTGCACGCTGTGTTTATGGCGCAATGTTTGCATTTCACATATATCCAAACAGGCTCAATTATCAAGTCGCAGCGGGCTAGATAACATGGGCCCGAAAATGGCATATCTATTTTCCAACTATTTTAAACTCATGTTACTTTTGTTTATAAATCTTACACGTTTATTTCCTTTTTTATATATCTCTATGTAAATATAAAACAGAAAACCTCTAAAGAAGGCGAAATATTGCATAGAATCATATAATCAAACAGCAATACATCGATCGCCGATCGCGTACTGGAAGCATCACGGTTTGGCACCTGCAGAATCATAAGTCGTCTTCTCCTGGTATGGCTACCTGACTATATCATAACACTAAAAATTTACCTCTGTAGTCATGTAAAAAAGGTAAGAGAAAAGTCCAGGGAGTGCCAGTATCACAAATCGCAGTCCTTCCCAGACCCCAAGAGGAAGAGGAAACCGACAAATCTAAACAAGCACAAACCGATCAAACGTACGAAAAGCACTAAGATTAGCTCTCTCTTCCCCAAGCGAGGTAATCGCAATACTAAAAGGACTGAAAAACAGAAGAACAAAATGACACACGGAAAGACATACAACAAATCGCCTCGTAGAATAAACCACAAAGCAACAAAGAGTAAGACTAACACCGGGACCACCGCCTTAGAACGGTCGGTAGAGCAAACCACCGGGGGGTTTAAAGCACTTTTACAGCTACATGTAGCTAACTTCGCCCTGGGTCCCGATGTTACTCTTAATACAGAAATACATAAAAATTTGGTTCGCATAAAGGCTCCAAACTCAGTCAATGCATCAAAGCGAAAACATAAAAATCAAATTAATCACTATAATAAATAAAGACGAGTACTCATGGCTAATTCTATTGTATGCCAGAGTAAATGAAAACCAATAGTTGAACCACGGCGGGCCTAGCTAAAGTCGTCCTCATACATGACTCAAACTGTACCAATTTAATAAAAACCCTTACCAAAGTCACAGGAATCGTCGTGTCCTGCTATGGATCTGACAAAATTCATGCAGGGTTCCGTAAAACGCATGTCTCCTTGTTGTATAGGGATAGGGAAACACTCTGACCTAAAACGAAAGCAATAAGAATATTGCATGTCTTACGTTCTGTGCATAATCAATTCCCTTAGTACTAGCAGGTTTCATAGGGACAGCGCAGGCACAGACTGCGCATCTGTGGAGTCTGATCAAGGCCTTCGCTATATGCGTACAGAAGTACTAGATACTACAGAATATGCATGTATCGTATTTACCATATGTATTCGGACAGACAGGCCTGAGCAAATAGTTTAGACCCAGATGAGACGCCGCAGAACGCGGCGTCTCATCTGGGTCTACACTGTTTGCCACTCATCCAGCAATTTTTAGACACAACATCGGGTAGTGAATTGTACTGGTTCAAATTTTAGAACATATATGGTAAGGAGTTGAGGAGTCCGAATACTTAGGGTAAATACGGTATTGGTGTATATGAAAGGTCCTTATCAGATTCTATGGCTTTGTTGGCAGATTCAGATCTTTGCTATTTGTAACTAGGAAGTCCCTATTTCATAAACAGCAGCACATTCCTATTTAAATAAACCATTTTGGCAACAAACTGCATTTCGAAATTTCAAATTGCAATGCCAAATAAAACATTTAATTAAGTTTGAATAAAGGGGAAAAACTGATAATTCTAAAACAACAACAACAACCAAAACACATGATAAGAACACATCTGTGTAAGCTGACTACTTCTTTTAAGCCGATGCATTTCCACCGTATAATATGGGGAATATAGACAAATTTGTTTCATAAACACATTAAGACAGATTTATGCAGTGAAAAGGGCTGCTGAAAGCAAAAAAAAATAAAATAAAAAAAAACTGATTTAGAAAACAAATTCTTAAAATCTCCCTTAGAATATAGAAATCAAACACTTTGTTCACTATACATTAGGAAGTAACATGATGGTAAACATCATATAGACTTGTTAATGTAATAGGAACACTTCTAGAGACTATACATTAGGACGTAACATGATGGTAAACATCATATAGACTTGTTAATGTAATAGGAACACTTTTAGAGACTATACGTTAGGAAGTAACATGATGGTAAACATCATATAGACTTGTTAATGTAATAGGAACACTTTTAGAGGAAGAAACTATCTCAAAAGTGTGCTGTATCCCTTCCGAAAAGGCGTCCACTCCAAAACTAAAGAATTGCTCTCCATAGGGTTTTTTTTATTTCCTTTTAGATTAGACCCCTTTTCAGAAGGAATCCAGTGTGCAGGAAACCAAATGGGAAGTAATAAAAGTTTTCCTCCCTGTAAAAGATCGTGATAATCCATTCCACTTCCGAAAATTCCCGATGAGCCGCAACCTCAGAAATCGTACCTTCAGACATGTGCGCCCAGCAAAGATTCAGATCAGCCTGCGCGTTCGCACAGTCTGATCAGAATCTTCTCTGGGCGCATTTTGTACAGCCAAGGATGCAAACTTTCTCCATATCGACAACGAAGACTCTTATCAGACTGCGCGGATGCATCCGCGCAGTCTGATTTGCGTCTTCGTTGGGCGCACATGTCAGAAAGTACGTTTTCTGACGTTGCGGCTCGGATAATTTGAATACTTAAAGTACGATTCGTGAACATTTTTACTGTACCTTCTCATTAAGACTTCCTGTGAAATGTTGCAGCACATAATGTTAGCATCGTTTGCACCTGAAAATATAAACAGAAATATGGTAAACATTCTGTCTTAATGATGTACTAAGCACTTCGAAGAGACGGGATATATGACTGTTTCATTGATCCCAGGCCCGTTTGCAGGGGGTGGGGTTGGGTCTACTTTTGGCAAATTACTTCAAAATCATGCACTTGTTTTACCCCAAACTCACGTAACACTCCTAATTCTGACCCCCAAATCAGCATTGTTTTAGCATTTGCACCCCCTTTTCAGAATAGCTAAAATTTTGCACCCCCTATTTCAAAAATCTGCGTATGGGCCTGAATCCAAGACTTCATGTAAGCAAACAGGGCAGACCCTGATCAGACATTGACGTCTCAGCAACAAGAATAGCGCGGCTATAAATAACCGTTACTTGGATTTCGTACAAACGCGCGGTTTGATTTCATTGGTTAATGAAAATCACGTGGACAACAACCAGAAGGATATTTTGATGTTTGGATCCTTATTTTCGATTACAACGATCGACCCAATGATGCCGTTTTGTGACTTTTCCCTTTTTGTTAACATTTTCTGTGTCCAGAATTGTACCTTAAATATAATTTGTACTTTTAATCTGTTTAAGATCCCTTTGTTTTATTGCAATAAACTAGGTTCCATCTAACATCTAAAACCCATTTAAAAAGCCAGGTAAAACAGTTTTGATTGAGTTGTCTCCTCTGAAGGCGCATTTCCCCCCGCCCTGACTTTGTGTGAAGAGAGACTACTTTTGCGATTTCCTGTAAGCTTTCCTGCGGACTGAGCACATTCTGACAGGGGTCTAATCTAAAAGAAAATAAATTGCTCTCAGGGGAACAAAATGTTTTGGTTAGGCGTTTTGTGACACATGTTTTACTGTTTGGTTCTTCTGGGGCTTAACCCTTGCCCTGCTGAACAAATTAAGATGCCACGCCTTTCTAATTTCCAGCCAATCAGATTATTTGATCAAGGTTGTTGATACAAATTTACATACTAAATGACAAACAGTGTAGATCAATATCAGTTGGCTTCCGCTTCAGAAGCCAAGTGATCTGGATCTGCACTGTTTGCAAAGGAAGGGCTTATCCCTGTTCAGCAGGACCAAGGTTAAAAATATTTACCGAGAGTGTAAGCTCATACCTTTAGCTATAGCGGTATCTGTAATATCATGATCCATCATCTGACCCCACTGCATCACGTACAAACTGAGATCACTCTCTTTGAGGGGACAGCACGGGTCCTGGCTGTGTACTGCATTACTGACTGTCCGTGGGCTGGGCAGAAACTCTCCAGTCACACCCACTTGTCGGGGCATGCTTATATCTGAAAGACAGACAGACAAATATACATGTGGCGTAGTCAGAACGGATTATTTTTTCGCACTCTAAATCATCTAGGACAATTTACCCAACCATCGCTTTCAAAATAAGGGCTACTTTCAAAGGAAAGAATTTGTTTCCCGTAGGGAACAAATTCTTCTCTTTAAGAGCAGTCCTTATGATAAAGGAGGAACATATTTTATGTTAGGTGATCTATCTTTATGCAAATATCTGTTAAGTTACGCATATGTAATTTGCATAATGTCCGTCACGCCTATGCAAACAACAATAATTCCAACTCAACAGGCATACAAGTATTTAGCGCAATTCGAGTCGCCGAGAAAAATTTGAAAACGGGATTTATACTTCGAAAAATCCAGCGAGCGGGAATCCCGGATCAATTTTCTTCATGCAAAGTTTTAAAATGAGCTGTTTTACCAATATTTTCGACGTAAATATGAGTCGGAATTATAAGAAATGCCTTTTTTGTGGATTTTGTCATGTGTAAAGGCCAGCGAACATCACGGGAACATACCTATTTAATTTTGACCCCCCCCCCCCCCCCACACACACACACTCACTCCACTTTTATATAGTAAAACTGGGGTTTACAGGGGTATACAGTATTTTCCTTATTTCAGCTCATAAACATAGATTGTGGATACTCGTTTGCACCGCCTCGCCGAGGCGGTTCTAACGAGTCTCCACAATCTATGTTTTGAGCAGAAATATGAAAAAATATCAGAACTTTTATCTGAATTTTTTTTTCATTTTTGATGGCAAAATTTTCAGTATATTTGAATTGGCATGCTTTCGTAATGTCACATAAAATTTAACATAAAGCCCCTGGGGATTTATTCAGTTTATGAGTGATTTACCGGAGTTTACACGTCGATAAAATCCACAAAAATAAAATCCATTGCTATAGTAAAACATGAAAAGTTCGTCAATATTAACCCATTTATGCCTAGTGGATTTTTTCTACCTCAACTGTTTGGACAGGTTTATTTTCTATACAGGGGGGGGGGGGGGGGGGTTGGGATGTCTCGTTAGTTTTTATTACAACCATGTTTTGAAGTAATTTCTGAACATATCACTAACAATGTAGACCATGATCAGATCTGGGTCTAAGCTGTTTGCCTATGCCCCATTTATTGGACGCTAGGCGTAAATGGGTTAAAAATCGATAAAAGTCTTTAACCATCAGATGCAACAGAACTGCCCAAGTTCACCATACTCGATTGAGATTAGAATGTAGATCTTTAAGGTCAAATGTATTCAAGAAAAAAACTTAATTGATACTTCTTTATGATCGTATGTTCAGCCTGAAACTGTAAAACATCTTTTGTTAGACAATGTAAACTACCCTCAACTTCGCGATGAAGTTCTATCCAATGTTCACCACCACCACTTTTTTTTTTTTAGCAAAAGTTCTAATCTGCGGAAGTGGAGACTTTTCAGCACAAGAAAACGAGCGTATATTTGATGTAGTTCAGAGTAACATCATTCCTTCCGGACAATTTCTCTAGTCGTATACATAATGTTAGAATGTTTGCATATTAAATGAAATCCATCTTCTTGTATCTCCACAATACTGGTTGTCGGCGGGGATGGGATCCATGTCGAAACATACTGATTCGCTTAACAAATCTATTACTACATATACAGACTATTTACTTCTGTCTTTCTGTTTCAGTCTATTGTAATTCACTACCAAATTCATCTACATGCGTCAATCGCCAATACAATCTTTAGGTTGCTTATGTTTGAGATTCCTGGAGAATATATACGATGGGTGTTCGAAAAGAATTGCTTATTTGAACGGGATCGTTCAAAACGTGAGTAGTCACATTTTTTTTTTTTTTTTTTTTTTTTTTTCTTTTCTTGCATGTTCTCAAAGTAGTCTCCATGACTAGAAATATTCTCCTTTTGCAAATAATTTGTAATGTATGGGCGTGGAAGTCGGACATGTTTGAAACCCGTGAGTGGGCGCCGTTCGCTGACTGTATTTTTTTTTTTTTTTTTTTTTTTTTTTTTTACAATTTTTTTTTTTTACAATTTCTTTAATACCATATCTTTTATAGTATGTTCCAGTAACGCTTTCGTCCTTTTACACTGGCACCTGTATTGCAACGCTTCAGCAGAAAAGAAGACCGTTTATACCCTAAGTATTGGGACACTTTAACTCTTTATCATACTTGTTCTAAAATTTGAACAAGTCCATTTCACTACCTGTTGATGTGTCTAAAATACCGCTGTATGAGTTGCAAACAGTGTAGACCTTGATCAGATGCCGCGTTCTGCGGCGTCTGATCTAGGTCTACACTGTTTGCCAAGGTCTGTCTGTCCCAAAACTTAGGGTTACTACAGTAATCATAAAACATTAACCATTCATACATAGGATGCGACATTACAAAAATACGCCTATTCAAATATATAGAAAATTTTATCTCCAACAACCGAAACTTTTCAGATTAAAAGCTCTAATATTTTTCATATTTCTGCTCAAAACATAGATTGTGGGTATTTATTAGAACCGCCTCGGCGAGGCGGTTCTAACGAGTACCCACAATCTATGTTTTGAACAGAAATAAGGAAAATAATGTATACCCCTGTAAACCCCAGTTTTCCTATATAAAAGTGGGGTGTAAGGGGATCAAAATTATATAGGCATGTTTTCGTGATGAACACCACAAAACGTACCTTCGGAATTTTCGCCCAGCGAAGATTCAGAAAGTCCTGCACAGTCTGATCAGAATCTTCATTGAACGCATTTTGAATAACCAAGGATGCTGTTTATTTGTGTGGAAAACGAAGACTCTGAGCAGACTGCGCACGAATGCGCACTTTTCGGAAGGTACGTTTTTTGACGTTCCGCATTATAGAATTAAACAATAGGCAATCCACAAACCATCCATGTAAACTGGTTTCAGGAAACGTCGATGAGGTCGATTAGATCGTCCCCATAGTGGATTATTTAAATTGTTACAAGATCCGTCGATTGTTCTGTAGGGGCTTGTTGCGTTACATATAGCTGCCCGACGCCGACAGTACGGCGAGATCATCTCATGCCAGAGAGGAACAACATCCGGACATCGGTATAAATCATCTGTATTTATTCCCAGTCTGAAATATATTGTACAGAAATATGTGGTAATTAGCCAGAAACGAGAAAAAAAAGTTATAATCTCATTGGCAGATTATGAGTCAGGATTTATGGTTGTGTTGTGCTGAGTCTGTGATATGTTCAGAACTTTGGATAGACTGGCTCCAGTCTCCCGTGACTAAATATTTTTCTCATAATCCTGTTTGATAATCCACTAAAATAAAACAAAAAACAAAATATCATGACTATAAAGGCTGGTCACTTGTGACTAGCCTTTATAGTCATGATAATACTTTGGTTTTATTTTAGTGGCTTATTAACAGATTTATAAGAAAAAAATATTTTGTCCCAGTCTAAACTTTGGACTGCTCTGTGAGAGCTTAACAAGTGATGCAGTACAGTGGCGCAGCCAGAATGGAATTATTTTTACGCACATCCCTAGTATCGCTTCCAAAATAGGAGCTACTCTTAAAGGAAAGAATTTGCTCCCAGAGGGAGCAAATTCTTTTCTTTAAGAGTAGCTCGTATATTGAAAGGGATAAAGTATTTCCTTTAAGAAAAGCCTCTATGGTAAAAAAGCAATTTATTTGACGGTAGTTAATGTCACTTTAAAAAGAATATTATTTTGTACGCATGTTACGCACATGCGTAATGTGCGTAGTGAGCTCTACGCCTGTGCAGTGAGAACTAAATTTTGGTGCTGGGAGACTGGACATTCCACTTCATTTTCAAAGTGAATTCTGCAACTACAAATGGATAGATGGTTGCTGCTTGTAAAGTGATTGTTGTAAATTTGTAAACGAATAAAGATAACGCGTTCCGGTCTGTGCGTATATGTTGTTCGTTGTTTATTTATTGCTTGTTCAAGAGGAAAAGTATACATGGATATTACATAGTATGGGGAATGCTGAGTACTCGGTGTTTAACAAAGAAATGTTGTGTTGCGTCATATTCAGTAAACAGTCGACGATTTATACCTTGCTTTCCAAATTATCAAGTTTAGATAATCATGTTATGTCTGAATAAAAACATAAGTACACCTTTTGATCCAATAATGGTCGGAACACTTGCTGTTTGTTTTTTTCATCAGACAAATGGCCTCCGAAAAAAGTGTTGTTTTGTTTGTTGTTGTTTTTTTTTTTGTTGTTTTTTTTTTTTTGTGAGGGAGCGGGGTGGTTATTGGCGAAAACCGGAGAAAAAACACCTGTCCGAGCAGGCTCGAACCAAGCGATGATAAAAACCTAATAGATTAAGAGTCAGCCCTCCTATCCACTAGGCAACGGGGGCCCGCAAAAAAAAAAAAAAAAGGTTACGGTTCAAGCAAAGATATGTAACCACCTCTGCATCACGACATGGCTGATCATTATAAATGTCGAGAGGCGTCTGGCCTGTTTGTCTGAATGCTTAGGATAAATATACGGTAGTAAGTAGAGCTTACGTCTGTGAGATTTGTCTTGTAGCATAGTTGACAATGAATCCTGAGTCCACCTGTAGAGCTGCAGCAAGGTTCAAGTGAGAGAAAGCTGCATAATGTTGGTGGTACGTCTTTGGAGTGTAGCCGGTCGGATTCATGGCCTCATCAAAACCTACAACAAAAAAAGCTGTATTTGCAGTGCTGTCAGCGAATTCTGTGCACAAGCTGCTGGACAGGACATAATTTCAGTACAGACAGACAAATAAAATGCATTTTAGCGATCCATGAGAGCCGTTACAATGACTAATTGGACTTCATTATTCCTTGTCACTGTCTGCCATCAAACGCCGCTATCGTTGTGTGTTTGAGACGTTAAAATTATTTTATGATATATGCTATGAGTTGGCTCTTTATTGAGTAGACCAGGACAGTTTATGAAATGTGAATAATAAAGTTTATGTTCTCTTGCCACAGTCTTGTTGTAAATTATAAATTGCGAGCTTTATGCAGCCGTGTGTTATTTTCCAGCTTTTCTTCATTATTTTTATTAGATATAGTTTGATTTTTGCAATTTAAAAATTAGCATTATACTTTCAATCTGTTTATCAAAGTGCTGTACTAAAGTGATTTTTTTATGTTTAACCCTTCTCTTGCTGAACACGACATACCCTGTCTTAGCAAACAGAGTAGATCCAGATCAGTTGACTTCTAAAGATGCCAACTGATCTGGATCTGCACTGTTTGTCATTAAATATGTAAATTTCTATTTAAAAAAAAAGCAGATCAAGTAATTTTATTGGCTAGAAATTAGAAGTGGGTGTGGCATCTTAATTTATTAGGCATGACAAGGGTTAAAAGAGCAAGATTAACAGATGCGCAGAGGTAACCCATATGACTGTTGATATTTGGACAACCCATTTATGCAGAATGGACTCTTCTACCTCTAGTCTTTGGACACGTCCATTTTAAATAGAAGAGGTGTCTGATTACTTTTTTTTATCGTTGCCCTGTTTTATAGAAATTCTTGTATGTAATGCAAACAGTGAAGACCCTGCTCAGACACTGCGTTCTGCGGCGTCAGATCTGGCTTTATTTGCCAATGTTCCTTTTATGTGACACTAAGCATGAATGGGTTAACTCCTTACTTGTTCTAAAATTTTAAAGATTCATTTTACTGCTTATTGGCATGCCTAAATCTACTGGGAAAATGGTAAATACAGATCAGACGTATCGTCCTACGATGTCTGATCATGGTCTAAACTGTTTCTTAGGTCTGTCTGTCTGACATTGTCTGGTAATTACGGTACAACAACGTTAGTATAACAAATTGCTTGATTATCGGAATTGTAAGAAGTCTATCCTAATTTGAATTTTCGAGAAATTCAGACATGATTCGTATCACTAATCACACCACCACCACACACTCATGACAAGGGAGTCGATATTGTAGTCGCCTTTTTTCCTCCGAAAAATGGGGTTTGGTAATTTATCCAAAATGTCTCCTGTGGAGATATCAACATGAACTGTCAACCCTGTGGTCTGAATACTAAAATATGCAGTCTGAGTATTTTCGGTGTTAACTTTTGCACATTATAGTTCTACTCAAAGGTCAGAAGGTACGTTTTCTCTCGTTAAGTGTATCAGGCCCCCTTAAATCTCGAGGGGGGATAAGGTAAATTATTACCTATTCTACTCATATACTCGTTCAACTGCTTCTGTTGCTCAAGAGCGTTGCGGGCGTTGGCGATTGCCTTGGCGGTAACCATTCGAACCTGCATCATGTTAAGGCCTCCGCATGCCTCGGGTATGGTTTGTGAGACCACTGACCGGGCCAGGGCCAGAAGCAACAGAAAACACCATCCGGATGGTACCATGCTGTAAGAAAGAACAGATACAACATCAAACTTTGATCATAAGAATATAAGTCATGTGAAATATGTCACTTTACTTTTCATGCTTCACAGTTCATACTTACCATCACGAAAACATGCCTATATAATTTTGACCCCCTTAAACCCCACTTTTATATAGTAAAACTGGGGTTTACAGGGGTGTACGTTATTTTTCTTATTTCTGCTAAAAACATAGATTGTGGGTATTCGTTAGAACCGCCTCGGCGAAGCGGTTCTAACGAGTACCCACAATCTATGTTTTGAGCAGAAATATGAAAAAATATCAGATTTTTTCATCGGAAAATTTTCAGTTTTTGGAGGTGAAATTTTCTATATATTTGAATAGGTGTGTTTTCGTAACATTTACATTTCCACTTTACTTGTGCGAAACTTAAAACGCAAAGTTCGCATTTCACACGGTTAATACAGTAAACATCAGCTATTACGACCACTCGAAATTAAGACCACTCAACTTTTAAGACCTGTTTTTTGTTAGTCCGACTGTTCCTTTAGGAGCAGTCTGATCAGGGTCTGCACTGTTTGCCATCCCACTAAATATTTTAAGAAACAACTGCATAAAAGTAAAAACTTTCTCGAAAAAGTATGAAATAAAGTGTTTGAAATTTTAGGACATTTACTGCATTCTGTATTTAATATTAGGACCACCCACTAAAAAGACCACTAGTAGATAATCCTAAAAGTGATCTTAACCCGTCTCTCGCTGAACACGGCATGCCCTGTCTTAGCAAACAGTGTAGATCCAGATCAGTTGGCTTCTGAAGAAGCCAACTGATCTGGATCTGCACTGTTTGTCATTAAATATGTGAATTTCTATCAAAAACCCGGATCAAGTAATCTGATTGGCTGGAAATTAGAAGTAGGCGTGGCTTCTTAATTTATTCGGCACGGCCAGGGTCAATAGCGGAATTTTACCGTATTTTACATTTCATGCTTTATATTTCATATTGATGTATGGGGAAGTGATAGACTTGCAGGGGAGGCAGCTCTGTCAGATGAGGCCAGTCCCCTTAAAATTAAGAATATCGTATTTACCCTAAGTATTGGGGCACCTTATCTCTTTACCATTCTTGTCCTAAAATTTGAAATAATCCCTTCTCCCTTCTACTACACGTTGATATGTCTAAAACATTGCTGCGTGTATGGCAAACAGTGTACACCCTGATCAGAAGCCGCGTTTACACTGTTTTCAAAGGACAATCCGTTCAAATACTTAGGGTACTTTAAGTTTAGATTTCAGCTATACCACGAAAAAAAGATGCGGGAGCCGGTCTATCATAGAAGACGTAATTATTTCGCCTCTGACATTCCTGGAAAATAACTATGGATAACAAGACATGTGGACATGACCAATCCAACCCCTCACCCCACGCCCTTCACGCCGAGGGATACTTTTCACATGAGTAAAATTAAGGTGAAATGTACAAAGGTAAATCCAAATTGAGAACAAATCTGCAAAATTATTGTGTCGATTCTGTATGTACGCAAAGCAGAGTTACTGCAGTTCTTGTAAACTGGTTTGCCTCTTGGTGGCATGGATAAGAAGATCCAAACATTATTAAAATTACAAAGATACATTGTTTGACTAGGATGAGGGGCGTATGCAAACAGTCAACAGTCCAGATAACCCACCATATTCACTCCAGTCTAATCATGCTTTTGCAGTTGTTCAAAATACGTTCGTTGCTAACACGTGGCCAGCAAGCGCAGCGGTCATCGTGCATAGAAGCATCGACGTACAGACTGAGTTAAGTATTTGCAGTCTGCATATATGGAAAATACAACTTCGATATTGTGAGTCAATTCCACGTGATTATCACTGACCAATGATATCAAACCGCGCGTTTGTAAGAAATTCAGGTAACGGTTATTTATAGCCGCTCTATTCTTGTCGTTGTGACGTCAGCGTGCAGTCAAAAGAGAGTTATCTGTAAATACTTGGTCATTGCTTGGACCCAATATTAGGTCCGAGGTCATTGGCAAAGAGTGCAAACCCATATCAGACGCCGCAGGATTTGCACTGTTAGCTTAAATTAAAGGAAGTTAAGTGAAACAGTCTTAAGTCCCCGTTCAGGACCAGTTTCCCTGCCTACACTCAGAGACAATCGACCCACCAGTACAGTTAGTGCTTTGATTTCCAATAATACGATGAATTTCATATTTCACATTTCATAGTTTTCTCAATGGACATAATAATTGATGCACAACATGGAAAAAAGGTCCTTATGTCATATGCGAACAGCGAAGGTCCAGATCTGCATGTTCATCCTTGAATTCTGCTCCGCGCATTATCAGTTCGTCGACATATACAGTAGAACCTATAAATTCCGTGAGCGGGCAACGAAGGCCCTAATCAGCCTGCGCGAAAGCGCAGGCTGATCAGAGCCTTTGCTGTCCGCAAATTGCATAAGGGTCCTTTTCGTGCGTATGATGACTTACGTGTCTCGGTATGTTACATTTATGTATATAATATAATTCGGCCAGTTATCGGCATACATTTATAGACAGCTTTCTTCCAGGTAAAAACACACTCTTTTAACAAGTTTTGAATTCTGTGGAGACAGGTAGCTGCTTAATGTAGGCTGAAAGTAATGCAGAAAGCTCCCAGAGGAACTGCCTGTATTATTCCCATCCTGCATTAAGCAGCCACCTGTCTTTAAGACTGCATGAAATCATTTTTGAGTGGCCGCTATAGAGAGATGTTTTATTGTACGTAGAAAACTGCAGTCCTCCAATAGACCTCTATACAAGCTTACATTAATTTAAAAATTTTCGAACTCGAAGTTGATTTTGCTCTGAAACCCCTACATATATTACGCTATTTCAGATTTAATGATATGATTTATCTTTTTAGCCGTTTCCATCACGACAACATACCTATATAATTCTGAGCCCCTTAAACCCCATTTTTATATAGTAAAACTGGGGTTTATAGGGGTATACATTATTTTTCTTATTTCTGCTCAAAAACATAGATTGTGGATACTCGTTAGAACCGCCTCGTCGAGGCGGTTCTAACGAGTATCCACAATCAATGTTTTGAGCAGAAATATGAAAAATATCAGAATTTTTTATCTTAAAATTTTCATTTTTTGGTGGTGAAGCTTTCAATATATTTAAATAGGCGTGGTTTCGTAATGAGTACCAAAGTAAATATATTATTTTGACGCAAATGACTTTCATGGGTTGACGCATCGTTAAACCTGAACTCATCATCATCATAATCATCATCAGCAGCAATCTGAATCAATACTGAGAAAACCTTTGCGGAGTTTAGGGTGGATAGATGGAGACGAGTCTGCGACTCGAGGCCTGCGACCATGTGGAGAAGATGATAGATCAGATGAAAGCTGCAGATTTCGACACTGAGGAGCAAGGTGAACATTTTGTGACCTGCATGTACGTGACGGGCTCTGATGACAGCGGCACTCACACAGCTGAAAAAGGCAGTAGCACCGACACAGTGAGTGAATCAGAGGCGGTTCGCTGAATCGATTGTATTGTTTTAACCCTTGTCTTGCTGAATAAATTAAGATGCCATGCCCACTTCTAATTTTCTGCCAATCAGATTACTTGATCCAGATTGTTGCTATAAATTCACAAACTTGATGACAAACAGTGCAGATCCAGATCAGTTGGCTTCTTCAGAAGCCAACTGATCTGGATCTACACTGTTTGCAAAACAGGGTATATCCGGGTACAGCAGGACAAGGGTTAAATTGTCAACTGTTTTAAAATGTATGTAATAACTTGGACCCAATATACATTCTTAGGTATTATTAGGTCCGAGGTTATAAGGATGGAGAAAGAAAAAAAAAAATAATAATAATAATAATAATATACTGAAATAAAACAGAATCTTTAACATAAAACGTCTCTTTTGTCGCGAAGCGAACCACGGACACCGAGTTTACAAAAAGGTAGATCTCACCATTACACTATAGACTGGCTTGATTATCGCCGTTTATAACGGAAACCTTCGAAGACCTTGTCGGAAACTAATTGTCTCAGTTTATTTTTGCCGTACTAAATTATTATTATTATTACTATTATTATTATTATTATTATTAATGTATTTATAACTTTTGTTATTATTATCATTATTGCTGTTGTTGTTGTGTTGGTGTTGTTGTTGTTGCTGCTGCTGGTGGTGTTCTTGTTGGTATAATAGTAATAATAATAATAATTATTATTATTATTATTATTATTATCAGTGTTATTGTCGCAATAAGCTATTATGAAATGTGATATACTTGATTAAATAGATGATCGGTGTACACTGTTGTCAGTCACATTATGGAGATATCTGTGAGATATGGTCATAACGATTAATGCGACAAATTGTTTCTTGCATAATTTTAAATTTCTCGAATGACGGCCCGAATTTAAAACTATGCAATAACCTATACTTATTATTATTATTATTATTATTATTATTATCATCATTATTATTATTATGTTGTTGTTGTTGTTTTGTTGTTGTTGTTGTTGTTGTCGTCGTTGTTGTTGTTGTTATTGTTACATGTCTTATTGCTGCTATCTTGTTTTCTAATATATAATAGTATTGCTGCTATCGTGTTTTCTAATATATAATAGTACAAAAGCGCATTTCTACCTCTCAGTCTTTTTCTAGCAAAAACTGTTCGACTATTTGTCTTGTCGAGTCACGAACATTTCCGACATGTTTGTGCGTGAGAAGGAAACAGAAAAATCAAAGGCCTAAGACGTGTTAGTTCAAGCCCAGCGTGTACACAGCTATGTTTTATCACGTTTCCGCAAAATTACATCGTGCAAATAAATTCAGTTGATGTTGGTTTAGTCGACTTACGAAACAATGCCGTACTAGTAAGACAGAAAATGGGACTAGATATAGGCGAGCCACAACGTCAGAAAACGTACCTTCTGACATATGCGCCCAACAAACACTCAGATAAGCTTGCGCATCCGCACAGTCTGATCACAGGCTTTGCTGTCCGCATGAAGAAACCTTGCAGCCTTGGATATCCAAAATGCGTCCAGAGAAGATTCTGATGAGCCTGCGCGAATGCGCAGGCTCATCTGAATGTTCGCTGGGCGCAGACGTCCGACGGTCCGTTTTCTGACATGATGGCTTATTTATATGCGGCGAGTAACGCAAGTAGTAACCGTAAGGGGAATTAATACTCATTCAAGTGATATAACTTTTGACTAAATTAATTTTGTCGCCTACTGAAAACAACCTACTCTAAATACAAAGAATTTGCTTTCCCTACCGAAAAGGGGCCTACTCAAAATGGAAAGAATTTGCTTCCCCAACTGAAAAAGGGCCAACTCTAAAGGGAAAGAATTTGCTTCCCTTCTAAAAAGAAGCCTACTCTAAATGGAAAGAATTTGCTTCCCCTACTGAAAAGGGGCCACTTTAAAAGAAAAGAATTTGCTCGCTTGGGAGCATATTCTTTCTTTTAGAGTAGACCCCTTTTCAGAAAGGGTTTGGTATGCAGGGAATCATTAAAGTTGGCCGCAGTCTGACAAAAGGGACCATACAGCAAATTTTGATAATTTGTTACTTTTGTATATTCTGACAAACCCATCCATACAAGAACCATTTCTAAAAAGTTCAAAGATCTGTCATAAAACATGACGGAGACATGTACTTTTCAGTTGTTTTATCGTATAGGGTGTCAAGTCTGAGATTCCCATTTAAAAGCGTCAGCAAACCTGATGACGTCATAGTATATTCCCAAACTTGGCATGTTTCAAGACGAAAGAAACGACTTTACTGTACAGTCATAACTTTAACCCATTTAAGCAAGGGACAATAGCTCGAACACCGATGGCTCGTTTACCATGGCTAATTCGAACTCGTTTTTGAGTCCCTGCAAAATTCTTCCGGTAGCTCAAGAAAACAAATATTTAGGGAATTTTCGTATTTCATCATGAAATTGTATGGTGTGTGAATACACTCAACATATCATTATTGTATAGAATATCAAAAATGTCCCTAAATTGTCACCATTTGCTTCCTGACCTGGTGCCATGATTAACCGACAGAGGATCGAACTACACATCTCTTGAATAAATTTCCATGAGTAGCTTTCGCACATGCAAAAGCTACTCACATTTTTTCAGTAAAATATTAATTTATATGCCATATTTAATGATCAAAGCTTTAACGACACGTTAACTAACGACATCGTTAGTTTTGAACAACTAGGTCCAGAACTTTTACTGTTCTACTAAGGAGACAATTTATATGAAATGTGAAATCCTATTTTCTGGGATAAAATATTTCAAGATTTCGCATGATGAAAATTTTCCCAGTATGCAGAGCGTAACAGTTCACGTGCGACACAAAAAAGTTTATGCTATATGTATTAAAAAGCACAGATCAACCTGCGCTGTCGCTGTCCACTTGCGGCGGTTTGATGGGACTGCAAAGATGACAGGCTGATCTGTACATTCACTGATCGCATATTACATTATGGTCACGTGTTAGCGTTTGCGTTTAATAGTCTGCTTTCAAATAAAATGTGTGTATACGAATTTTCAACAATGGCACTTGAAAAACAAATGAAAAACCTTATCCGAAAAAGGTTATCGGACAGCTAGACAGACAAACAGATGAATAGAAACCAATTAAACACCTGCTATGGTGACAGTGAAACTATTTTTTTTTATGTCCGCTACTGATTCAACAGACATTCTATAAACAATTTCCACTGTCTGGGCTAAATCAGTAGATGACGAAGATATTTTTCTTATTTTTTCCCAGAAAACAGGGGTTGGCGTTTCATGCAAATTGTCTCCAAAAAAGACAATTTGCATCAAATGCCAAAGCCTATTTTCTGGGAAAAAAAAGATATGTAAAATTATTTCAAAATGTCGTCTGCTGAAATTTTACCCAGCATGCTAAGCTTTCATGTCACTGGCCCTCCTTGTTTCGAAAACATGTAGAATCTTTTGATGGAGATGCAAGTTACACATACTTTCAGAGGTGTACATGAAAAAAAATGTTTTCGCTCGATTGTGATCAAGGTATTAATGGGTTAATTGACCTCATCGTAGATAATTGATCCGCAACATATGATAACGTACCTTATGACATGTACGCCCACTGCAGCAATGTGCATAAAGTATAAGTACAGTGAACCCTCGTTTCAACGACAACATTTGTTTCCCAAGATGTTGCCATTAAAATTAATTTTCTGTTATAAAGAATCCTTAATGGACAAAATGATATGTAGGAAAGACCTTGTTTTATTATTTTTCCTCATAGAGCGTATGTTCTGGATATTTGATAGAATCGCCTCAGTGAGGCGATTCTAACAAATATCTGAAACACATGTTGCTTGAAGTTTTAATGCAATATTCTTACATAATTTCTCATTAACTGTCACCTGCTGAGCGAAGGTTTCGTGACATTCAAATTGTCATTATAATGAATGTTTTTGTTATATAGGGTGTCGGTATATAGAGGGTTGACTGTACCTTTTGTTTTAACATTTACCATTTAAATTATGCACACAGAAAAGGATTATCTTTAAAAATGATAACCCAGACAGCATTCTACGTAAATCTATATCGGGCCGTCATCGGCCCGTCAGGGTAGCTGACGGGCCGATGACGGCCCGATGTAGATTTACGTAGAATGCTAGCTGGGAATCGGCTTAGAGTAAATGAAATATGTGATACACGTCTATATGTTAAAAATTACCTTTAAAAAATCAATAGAGTCGTAAACACGCGTCGGAAATTTCCGATAAGTGTTTGGCTGAATTTAGATCGTTATTCTGTTATTGATGTTTTTTTACATAATCGATACTGTGCACGTATGTTCAGAAATAACAAAATGGGAATAATTGGAAAGGTCCGATGAGTCTTTACTGTCCGCTTTAAGAATCTTCCGATCGTTGGTAAACCGTATTTAACGTAACTATCCGGACAGTTCTCTCTCTCTCTCTCTCTCTCTCTCTCTCTCTCTCTCTCTCTCTCTCTCTCTCTCTCTCTCTCTCTCTCTCTGAGAAAATATGCCTTGATAAGATTCATATGAATCTTAGCCGAACAGACGTTTTACATGACTCTTATCAAGACATATTTTCAAGCCTTATCAAGTTTTCTATGAAAAGTACGAAAATATTTCAAAACATCAGCTAACATTTTGCAAGCGTTGAACTGTCGAGCTGTTTTGAAATCCAGCAGACTAACGGTTAAGAACGTCTCTCATCCCTTCAGACTAAAACAAATACCTTTGCAACAGTGTCCAGTTGAGGCGGTTTCTAACGAGCCGTTTCCTCGGTATCTACAATATTTGCCATGTTTTTTTTGTTTGTTTGTTTTTGTTTTTTTTTGTTTTTTTTTTTTTTTTGTTTTTTTTTTTGTTGGGGGGGGGGTTAATTTTGTCCCAGCGGACGCATGTCGTTTATATAAAGTCGTTTTAACGTCGATGCAACTTCATCGACGTTGATGCGACGTTGTATAAATGTTGTATAAATGTATAAATGTTGGGTTACTGGAATACTTATTTGCTAAAATAGCCATGTCTAAATTTATAGGCAGATGAGTCCACTTCAGAAACTCTGGGTATAACCTGCGATCATACAAAAATGAAGTTTCCTTTTTTTCTCAGTGGCCTTCAAAATGCCGCAAAACTTGAACTGCATAAGAAGCAGATAATTATGTAATATGCGAACAGCGAAGGCCGAGATCAGTTGGCTGCGGGCACATGCGGACAGCGTAGGCCCAGATCAGACAACTAAGGCAAAAAAGTGGTCTTCGCATCCGTGTCGGCCTCCAGGTTATAAAACTTTTTTCATGCTCAGCTATGTTCAGCAAGAACGTATTTGGAATTTATTTGAGATTTATTAGTAAGACAAATTTCATGCTCAGCTGAGTTGAGCATGAAAAAAGTTTTATAACCTGGAGGCCGACACGGATGCGAAGACCACTTTTTTGCCTTAGTTGTCTTTATATACCCGAAAGCATACTTTCGCTCCGTCCATGAGTTTGCCATGACATATAAATCTCAAGAATTTGTAAATGAGATTTTACAACTACATGTATATCATCATATAAACGAATAGCAACATTAGCGCTTAGTATGCCGCGTAAAATTTTCAGCAGATAACATTTTGAAATAGTATTCATATTTTTCCTAAAATTGTTGCCTTTGCATGAAATGCTAAAGCCTAGTTACTGGCAGAAATAAGAAAAATATTTCAAAATGGCGTCAGCATGCTTAATGTCAATGTCCAAAGGGGAAAATATCATCAATTTGCCGTCTGCTGGATAAGCTCAGAAAGTTGTAACGGTTAACTGTTTTTGTACTATCCCATTCCTAAACTGAGGCAAAAACATTTGGACAGAGTTGCTCCCGCTGAAAGTGAATCCGTTCCCCACAAATCGTTAATATCTCCACATCTTTATTCATTTCATCCTACACTCCCATTGAAATTATTTTTGTACCTTTTTTAACTTTATTTTTGTTTGTGCGCAGGAAAGTTTCAGAAGAATAGCTCGAATATATATATATATATATATATATATATATATATATATATATATATATATATATATATATATATATATATATATATATATATATATATATATATATATATTCCACGAAACCTCATGAGCATAATAAGCATTTTAGATAGTCATCCATTTCGTACCCGACCAGCACCACAATGCCAACCACATGAAAGACAAACTTCTACATCTCTCTTCTGATGACGTATTAGGTACAGTACTGGCGAGGAACACGTGAAGCCCCCGATAGTGCCACAGTTAAGCAGTTAAAAGACAAGTTTCAATCTCTTAATTCTCTGATGAATCCTATATTAGAAAGGTAAATTCCAGTCTGTTCTCATTTATAGCATTGGGGAGGTACACGCAAACTCTGCCAGAGCATTTGAAAGACACGTTTAAATCTCTTCTCAGATATTGTACAGGAGGGGTACACGTGAAGTTTCGCCAGAGCATGTGAAATACACGTTTTAATCTCTTCTTTGATAGTGCACTGGCAGGGCACACACGAAGCTCTGCCAGAGCACGTGAAATACACGTTTGAATATCTTCTTGGATATAACACTGTTGGGTGCACTTGACGTTTTGAAAGAGCAAATGAAAGACGTTTTAATCACTTCTTAGATATTGCACTGGCGGGTACACAGGTTGTTTCGAACGAGCAACTGAAATACGCTATAATCCCTTCTTAGATATTGCTCTGGCGGGTACACGTGACGTTTTGAAAGAGCAACTGAAAGACGTTTTAATCACTTCTTAGATATTGCACTGGCGGGTACACGTGACGTTTCGAAAGAGCATTTGAAAGACACGTTTTAATCACTTCTTAGATATTGCACTGGTGTGTACACGGGACGTTTCGGAAGAATATTTGAAAGACACGTTTTAATCTCTTAGATATTGTACTGACGGGGTAAACGAAAATTTTCGCCTGCGCCAAGTAATATGTAAGGTATATGCAATTTCGATATCCTCTGGCTGGATCCGGTACTACAACTGTAGCAGGGGAGTACACATTATGTGCTTCCTACTGGCCGTAGTTATACGTCTACTATGTATATAAAGGTGGAGATTTTCACAAGGGAGACAACTTCTCTGACTTCCTGCTTGTTTTACTGCACGCTAAGACCCTTCTGAAAAGGGGTCTACTTTATAAGGAAAGAATTTGCTCCCTCTGGGAGCAATTTCCTTTAGAATAGACCCCTTCTGAGAAGGGGACAAAGCAAGTTTAACAGAGTTGCTCCCCTGAAAGTGCAGCTAGCCCCCATAAATAACTAATTTATGTAACCATTTTTGTCGGAAGTTACATGTTATGCAGTTTGATCAGTGCCTTTACATTTCCACGCCCTATACGAACATATTTATTATAAGGTGCCCGCATGGGATATGCGAGTACTTAACATAAAAAAAAAAACAACAAAAAAAACAATGAAATATTTACCTTTTTTATCCGATAAATCGTGAAAGATAAAAGCAAGTAAATGGTTCTGGTTAGTCCATATGCACAATTTTATGTCTCTTACCTTTCTCGGCATCTGTTCCATGAACTAACACTCAGAGGCTGACTGCGCATGCGTAACTTTTATAGCTCATTTTCAGCCTTGTTCAACATGTACTTAAACATTCTAGAACATCGTTTTTGGTCTATTATTATTTTATGAGGCCGTTTGATAATGACCTTCCTATATGAGGCATAAAAGGACTTTAACGCTCAGCACTCTACATAAAATTTTCAGCAGACGATAAACTGGTGTTATTTTTCTTATTTTTCCCAGAAAACAGGATTTGACATTTCATGCAAATTGTTTCCAGTGGAGACAATTTGCATTCAAATGCCAAATCCTGTTTCCTGAGAAAAAGAAGAAAAACATTTCAAAATGTGGTCTGCTGAAAAATTCACCCAAAGTGCTAAGCGTTTAAAATATCACATCCACACAGTGACAGCGCAATTTTCACGTTTTTCAGTAACAGGAGAAATGAGAGCATGGGACCAGTTTGCACGTCGTTGCATACGCAGATGTTGACCTTGACCTCTCTTTAAGTATTTTAATTCCCTAAATATTCGGACAACGTAACTGCTTACCGTACTTATTCTAAAATGTGAAAACAAAATGTCCTTAATCCTTTAAGCACCAATCACAACTGCAGTATACGACATTTTTTTTATTATTATCATCTTTTCGTTTTTATGAGAAACACAGTCACTTTTCATGTCAAGACTTGTTTTCTCTAAAAATAATATAAAAAACATAAGAATGTAATTTCCTACAAATTTTGGTTGGTTTGCACCACCTCATGACAAAACCAACAAAATGGCATGTGCGCCCAGCGTAGACTAAGGTCAGCCTGGGCATTGGTCCAGTCTTATTAGAGTCTTCGCTTGCGCTCAACGGGTAGCTAAGGACCCAAACTTCCTTCATGCGGACAGCAAAATATATGATCAGACGGGACGGATACCCAGGCCGATCTGAGTCTTCGCTTGGCGCACATTGTTGGTTTTGTCATAAGGTCATTTCGAGGGTTGAGCGCAAGACTGGCGTAAGTCAGATGGTTGTTTTTCCCCAAACCTTATCTCCTCACCATGAAGGCGTTATGAAGATTACAACATTTCTTTCTGTAAACAATGAAAATTTAGGTGCCATTGCTCGTATGAGCAATGGCACCTAAATTTGCATTGTTTACAAAGAGGTCCAAGTTGCCCCTAAACAAGGGTTTCAAAACTATGTTTGAGTTACTATAGCCTTGCGCTCAACCCTCGATTTGATCTCGGCCGACTTTTTAAGCCTATCCTAATTACCTGCAAGTTTGAACAAGTTGGCTTCCTTCAAAAAAGTGGGCTTGCAATTGTTTAAAAAAATATTTGATTTATCTATAAATAAACAAGGCCGACAATTCGTCTATGCTTTATTTCTTAAAAAAAATCTACAAACTAGTACAAAAATCTACAAACAACTAGTAAAGCAAAAACAAGGCGACTGTATACTACACAGAACAGCGCTTGTCTTGGAAAATTGAGTTTTGCACTTACACTTGAAAAAGCTTTCTACAATGGATGATACATCACGAAAACATGCCTAAATAATTTTGACCCCCTTAAACCCCACTTTTATATAGTAAAACTGGGGTTAACAGGGGTATACATTATTTTTCTTATTTCTGCTCAAAAACATATATTGTGGGTACTCGTTAGAACCGCCTCGACGAGGCGGTTCTAACGAGTACTCACAATATATGTTTTGAGTAGAAATATGAAAAATATCAGAGATTTTTATCTGAAAATTTTCGGTTTTTGGAGGTAAAATTTTCAATATATTTGAATAGGCATGTTTTCGTAATGAAAGAATTAAGCATTGCTCTTCACGAACATATTTTTTTTCAGATTGCGCGTACAACTACATGTTATTTATAGGTCTATTCTTTCATAACATGAAAGCCTTAGAGTTGTTTATATATTTTGTTTATTTATTCATTTTTGAATAATTATATGACACGCTTATTATGTTCAAGGTTTGTTTGTTTGTTTGTGTTGAGGTTTTATGGCCCAGTCATATAGGGTCATGTCGAGCGCGGTCAGTTTACCTAACCACACGTTTACTGGGCAGGCTTAATCCTCTAAGCGGTTAACCAGTACTGTGCACATTCTTTCGCAAGAAACTGACAACTGCCCTTCTTGAATCAGCGGGAGGGAGGGAATGACCGTAGAAAATATTTCATGATCAATCTCCACGAAAGAATGTTGCCGACCTCGGCAGGGGTTGAACGCGCGACCTCCTGGTCTCCAGTCGGATAGCGCATCCAACTGAGCCACCTATATACAGTGGCACCTCTACTAAAGTTCACCTCTCAACAACTGAGCCACCTCCCTAAAAATAGCAATTTTTCTGGTACTCTAAAGTGCAATTTTCTATTTATTAAATAGATTAAATATTTAAGCAAACTTTACACTTTCCAAGTGATGACCAGAATATATTACGAGGAACTTGCTGAGTAACGTATCTATACTACTATCAATACTACTAAAAGAACGAATTAACCTCAAAAACTAGAAAACGGTAAAAAACTGCTGCGGTTGGGTGGTTTAAATTAATAACGATATTGTTCTTATTGATAAATTTTATATTTAATTTCCGGAATTTTAATGAGTTTTCCAGTTTTTTTGTGGGGAAACAGACAGTACTTTATTCAAATTTTCCCAAAGTAGCTTCTTGAGTTTACCACCTATAACACGCGTAGGAAACTTCATAATCGGATCCAGTGGCTCTGATAAGCAAATGTTGTGTGCGTCTTCCGGAGCACGTGCGGCTCTGAATATAGCGGCTGAAAAAAGTAAACGAAAGCGGTAGGTCAGTCACTCGTCGAAATGATCTGTTTTTGTGGGGTAGTTTTTTCTCAAAAAGGAGAATTACATGCTGCTCTTAAGTCTTTTAACAGTTTTCTTACCTAATAGATAGTTTGTAAATGTGTACGATCTCGTCTGAATTACTTGTGGCGTGGGCTGATCGATGCTGAATAAACTGATCGTCGAAGTTCAGCGACGCTATTCCCGGTTATTTTTTCATAAAATGCATATGCGCCTGGATTGTTTGGCATTTTTTATGTGTGAAACGATTGTTTGACCTGTCTCACTTACCGAAAAATAAAAATTGACAACAAACTAAAGGAAACGGAGGGCAAATAAACAATGGCTCCGATGGTGTAGGGCGGCTCTGAATATATCGGTCGGCTCTGATAGCTGAGGGCTAATGTTTGCAGAACTATTATTATTAAAGACAGCCTCTGTCCAGTTGCGAGTATTGAAGCCTTGCAGCAACGTTTGTCTCTTCTGATCTTTGGACATCTATTCTGTGCTGTAACAGTTGATTTTTGCTCTAAAATGTCTTGACGGGGACGTACAACCTTATCAAAACAAGCACAGAAACTGATTATGGCCTCTGGTAGTGGATTTACGTGGAATTTTTCTGTTTCAAGATATGCGATGAAATCGATCACGTCAGGATCTGCACTGTTTGCCATTACGTATGTGAATCTATAAAAAAAATCTGGATCAAGTAATCTGATTTGTTGAAAATTAGAAATGGGCGTGGCATCTTAATTTCTTCAGCATGACAAAAGTTAAACGTCTTTAACTTCCTCAGTGTTTATCCATTACGAAAACACGCCTATTCAAATATAAGGAAAATTTCACCACCAAAAACTGAAAGTTTACAGATAAAAATTCTGATATTTTTCATATTTCTGCTCAAAACCTAGATTGTGGGTACCCGTTAGAACCGCCTCACCGAGCCGGTTCTGAGTACCCACAATCTATGGTTTTGAGCAGAAATAAGAAAAATAATATATACCCCTGTAAACCACAGTTTTACTATATAAGCATTGGGTTTCAGGGGGTCAAAATTATATAGGTATATTTTCGTGATGCAATTATCAAAAATTATATAAAAATGCATGATTTACGAAGATCATTCATGTCAGATACATTTTTCACAAACCTTGCGTTTTAAACTAACGTAAATGTTCTTGCAGATCACGATATTGTATTTGTATCTACACAAGATAAGCAGTACCAGAGGGACAAATCTTTGTAACAAAGCTGCCTGGTCCACTTTCAGGCCCAAAATGCTGACTAAGCAACTAACTAACCAATGTTAAACCCTATCTAAGCAGACAGACAAGGCTGTTGACCAGTTATGGACAGCCTCACTGAATTATTGGAAAGATCACAAATGAATGTATACCATCGAAGACGACGAACGGTAAACTTTCATTATCTTGGATATAGCATGTAGTCAAGCGCATGAAACAAAGGCAAGACGTTCTACAAAGTTTACCCCACCTTCGTCCCTCGTCAGGATTATAATCAGAAGTTGTTCAATACAACTCTTGATTTAAATCCTGACAGTTAGCCATGAAGCAAACGTCGAAGGGATACCAGGCTTGGATGAAAACAGATACTTTGTGGCGGTGCAGGCTAAACAGACCGCAAGAATCCCAGCGGACACATGACGTTTAAGCAACGTCGCATTAACGTCGATGCAACGTCATGACGTTGCATCGACGTTGATGCAACGTTGTCTCAACGTTTTGTGCCCGCTGGGACCACTTTTAGTTTCTGCAAAATTGAAGAGCTGACCAACAAGGAATTCCACCCTGGAGAATAATGACCTCTACCCAGACACTAGGGATAGACAATGCTGATATTTTAAATAAACAATATTATTCCGTATTTACGATTATCCTCAGTTTCATTAACAAGAGGACCAATGGTCTTGTAGCTCTTCTGAGTATTTGATCTGAGCAAGCTTATGGTAACATTTTTAAAGAATGAAAGATATGGGTATGGTAACCGGTACAGTTTGAAAACCCGTTGATCTCTGTATCTTTGTATAGAATTTAGCTTTAATTAATTTGGGGAAACAGATACTTCACATAAAATACGGCATTGATAAAGTGACACACCAAATATCAAAGGCATGTGCCTTTTAATTTAACACAAGAAGATTTTTAAATAAGTGACCCTTGGACGGGGCTATTTTTGACCCTAGGGCTATAATGTGAACAATCTTGGTAAAGGACCACAAGATAAAACTTAGTACCAAATGTCAAAGGCCTTGGCCTTCTAGCTTCACACAAGAATTGTTTAAAGTTTTCCCCAAACGAGTCTATGTAAGATAAGAGACCTCCGTGACGAAGCCATTTTGACCTCAGGGCCATAATTTGAACAATCTTGGTAAATGCCCTCTAGCTAAAGCTATATACCAAATATCAAAGGCCTAGGCGTTTTAGTATCAGACAAGAAGATTTTTAAAGTTTTTCCCTATATGTTTCTCTGTAAAACAAGTGACCTCCGGGACGGGGCCATTTTTTACCATAGTGCTATAATTTTTACAATCTTAGTAAAAGCCTATAGATGGTTATATATCAAATATCAAAGGCTTGGGCCTTCTAGTTTCAGAGAAGGAGCTTTTTAAAGTTTTCCCTAGACGAGTCTATGTAAACTAGTGACCCCTGGGGCATTTTTTATTCTAGGGCTATAGTTTGAAAAACCTTGGTAGAGGTCTGCAAGATAATGCTACATTTTAAATATCACAGGCCTGGGTCTTCTAGTTTCAGACAAGGATATATTTAAAGTTATGCTTATAAGTGTCTATGTAAAAAAGGCAAGGTCAACCCAAGGTTATTATTTTTTCAAACTTTATTAGGCCCTACAATAGTTTTGGGAAAATGCATAGTTTTTATCTTTTTCCCATTCAAAACCCTAAGGAACCAAATTTGTCCTTGCCATAAAATAGGTCCAGGTTAACACAGTCATCATTTGAACAAACTTGGTACTCAGTCACCTGATGCAACATACCAAGTTTCAAGGCACTCAGGAGGCTTCATATGAAATCTAATTGAAACTGACCCAGCCGTTTCAGAGAAGAAGTTGTTTGAAAATGGTGGACAGACGAACGACGGGGGCCTACCAGCCTTTGGCTCAGGGGAGCTAAAAGCTCCTCGTATGAATGCCCTCGTGGATAATATCGTTATAGACCCTGAAATTGTAACTGAGGATTTTAAAATCCTTTCTGGTAATGCTAGATATCAAAACTGTGGAGGCTGGGATATTGAAACTACTGAAAAAGTTAACTGCTCACAAAAGGCCCAGATAAGATCAACTTTCTTATATAACAGGAACAGTTTATGACCGACCTGTTGACATCGGAACAGTCCTGTATCTATGAACATTCCCAATTTGCCTTAAAGGACAAATACTGCCGAAATGGCTGACACTAATTACATAAGCAACGAACTAATATGAAACTGGACCTATGTACCAATACAGCCAATAATAACTGAAACATAAATGTTTCGAAATTAAATTACAGTTGACTCTCGTTATCTTGATCTTGCTTATCTCGAATAACCGCTTATCTCGAAGTGAAAACCTTGTCCCTGCCTAAACATGAAAATCTAACAACATGTAGAAAATATTGTGGAAAAGAGGAGAAATCGCTCCTAAAGAGCAATTTCTCCTCTTTTCCACAATATTTTCAATATATCCCTAACTTCAAGAGTCCGATTACACATATATTTGTTAAATGTGGTTAATCGAATTAGTTTTTCCTCAATTCTGTAAATCTGATATGTCGAAGCACGGATATCTCGAAGTATTACATCGAGTCCCTTGGAATTCGAGATAACGAGAGTCGACTGTAAATGACCGAAAAGTAAAGAAATATCTGTCTAAGTGAAGAAGTGATTTGAAACTAACGCAGCGTACAAAAATTACCCAGCTAGTATTCTTTATAAATCTATAGCGGGCCGTTATCGGCCCGTCAGCTACCCTGACGGGCCGATATCGACCCGCTATAGATTTATAAAGAATGCTTACTGGGTACCAAAAGGTCAAGACATTAATGCTCTGAATTTACTTAAAGGAAAATTCTGCCAAACTGGACTGAAAGAAAATACATGTGCATAAAGTGAAGCAGACCAAATGTACCAAAACCATCACAAATGACCAGAAAACTTAATACATTATTTCAAACTTAGATAAAAGGACATATACTGTCTTAGACGATCAGTATCGTAGGCAGCAAGATATGTATGCGGCGAGAATTGTCACTGCAAAGACAATCAAAGCACTGGAAGCACTCGTCTCTGAGTGTATGTCCGGTGAAAATGGTCCGGAACGGAGAATTAAGACTGTTTCATTCAACCCTTAACTACTTGTAATATAAGCAAACAGTGCAAACCCTGATCAGACGCCGCATTCTGCGCCGTCTGATCTGGGTCTGCACTTTGCCTATCTCCTTGTCCAGGTTTTACAGATAACCCTCTTTACACAACACCCTGACGTCACAGCGACAAGAATACCGCAGCTATATAAATAACAGATACCTGTATTTCGTCTAACGTGCGGTTTGATTACATTGGTCAATGATAATCACGTTGACAACCACCTTAAGGAAATTTAGGGGTTTGCTTACTATAGATAGATTGTAAACAATCGACCCAAAAACGGGTTTGCTGCATTGGGTTTTCCAATTATATAGCTATGGGACCTTTCTGTGGATATGACAATTGAATAAAATAGCCAACTCGAATTATTTTAGCAACTCTGAAGTCTTACTGCCCAAACATTATTTCAATCAAGTTATTCCAATCCATTTCAGCTGTTTAGGAGAAAACCCCATTTAACGCCTAGCACTGTGGGTAAAATGTTCAGCAGATAAACATTTTAAAATATGTTTTCTTATTTTCCCAGGAAACAGGATTTGATATTTTATGCAAATTGTCTAGGTCTGACTTTTTGTACAAATTTATGAAATGTCAACTCCTATTGTCTGAGGAAAATAAGAAAAATATCACTAATTTGGCGTCTGCTGAATTAGCCCAGAGACTGGTAAAGCATAAACTGTACGATAGACGAAAAGGATAACTAAGCTCATCCCAAGCAAAGTCCAAGACAGCGAAACTATGGAAATGCTCTTTATTAAAAATGAAAAAAAAAAAATGCATAAATGATTATAAACTCTGTACAGAGTTGTATTTATAGCAATAAAATATTATATGATGAAAATTGACCAGTCTAAAACAGTCTAAACAAACCCAGTCCATATAGTAGAGTGTGGATAGTCATCAAAACGCAGATGTGTCTGTCGAGCATTGCCAAAATCAACCACCTCTGATGAGGGATTGTGATGGGCTGAAGCCCATCACAATCCCTCATCAGAGGTGGTTGATTTCGGGCCCAAACAGCACCTTCTATTGCGGCATATACAATGCCCGACAGACAGACCTTTAAGGGACTGAAAACATTCGGTATAAAGACAACTTTTGTAAGTTCCTGTTACTTCACAGTTTGCCAAGCCCCTTTTAAAAAGGTTCTATTGAAAAAGGAACGAACGTTCTCATCTTGGAAGCATTTTATTTCCTTTAAAAGTAGATCCTTTTTCAGAAGGAAGGCAAAACATTTTTGACAGAGTTGCCTCCCCGCACCCCCTCCCACCCCGCACCACCACGAAAGTGTATACAATCATCTGAATATACAGATACAAAGATGCCGTTTTACTTCAGAATTTACAAAAACGAGGTTACCAGGGACTACCTTATGGGGAGTCAAGGGGTCCTTTGATAATAATTAGGGGTTCATTGTTTTAAAGAGGTTAAGCCTTAAAGCGCTAATAACAGCTACAACCAGACGACCCTTTGAAGCATTTGTTGTTATTTTTCAGGGAAAATAAGTCTTGACATTTCATATAGATTGTCTGCCTAGCAGACAATTTACATGAAATGTAAAGTCTAATTTTCTCTAAAAAATAAAATCAATTTTAGAATGTCATATTCTATAATTTGTTTAGTGCTTTAAGGGTTAACCACTGCCCATTGATAATGCTTGCCTTTTAGATCAAACATAGATTAAAATACAAAGCTATAGATAAACAAAATAAATTTTTGACTGATCATATACCCTTGCCTCTGACTTCTGAGGGTCCAGAACAAGGTTTTAGGGGTAAAAACTGCCACAATGCGAGTCGGGGAAAGCCCTGTGTATTTTAATACATGTGTATCTGTGTATTATTGAAGACATCATCATAGACATCATACATAGTGTTAATAAAATCTTCTTGAAGTCGCTGGCAATGCTCCGAATGTTCATTACATTGAGGATCATATTCTAGAAGTTCATTAGAGTTCTCAGTGACGAACATAAGGTCCATTGTCTCCGCGGCCAATTTTAGCTTAAGATGTTGCATTTTCGGTCCGGCAAACCAGTTTTCAACCACCAGAGCGTTTGAGTTGTTGAACGGACAAAAACTAGTACTATTGTAGTAATCGCCTACGTAGATCATCAGGTTGGTCGAATTTTTTCTGAAAGCTAGTTCCTGTCGCTGATATTTCTTTATATCTATTAAGTCATCTGCCCTGTCTCTTGCGTAGTTTCGAATTATTTTTGAACCCCTAAGCATTGAGTTAATTACGTATGTGTCAGAACCTTCTCCTCCAACTATGACGTCAAAGCCGTCAAGTGGAATGATGATGTCATTGCCCTCTTTTCCATCTAGTAAATTGTTTCCTTGATCACCAACAAGGATATCGTCGAAAAATGTTCCGGTAACTCCTTCTACGCTTACGTAAATGTCTCCGGTTGCGTCGCCAGAATAACCTTGCCCATGAGACAAGTCAACATAAACTCCAGTTCTGTTGTATAAGTCGCCTGCAAATAGCACAATATCAAATCCTGGGCCACCAAGCACATAGTCAGAACCAGGTCCAGGGTAGATGACGTCATTTCCATAGCTTCCATCAATCCAATCATTTCCAGCTCCGCCAACCAGAATGTCATTTCCTAAAATGGGACTGGTATACTCAAATGCAATAATATACACCGGGACTAATATAGCATCACTCACCACTTACATTTGATGCTCAACGCACGAAAAGGGCCCTTATGCAATTAGTGGACAATGCAGGCCCAGATCAGGGCCTTCGCTGTGGGCTTATTGAATTAATGGGTACTGTAGTATTTGTCGTCGAACAGAGAATGCTCAGATCCGATTGCACTGATGCGCATGCTGATCTGAACCCACGTTGTCTGCAAATTGTTTAAGGGTCTTTTTCGTGCGTTGCGAATAACTAATGCTTTATTATTGTAAAGTCATTTTCACTATAAAGGCAGTCTTTTTTAGATTTTATTTTTTATAGGAATGAATTTCATTTTGGGGGATTTTATCGCTGTGTGAACACCGGCGAATCACTCAATAACTGAATAACGCCTGAAGGACTTTATGTTTATGAGTGGTTCGCCGGTTTGTAGACGTCGATAAAATCCACAAACTAAAAATACTTTTCTTATAACCCCAACTAGGTCATATTTACGTCGAAAATATGTAGTAAAATAGCTTATTTTAGAACTTTGCTCGAATAAAATAATTCTGTGGATTCCTGCTCACTGTAAGTATAAATCCAGTTTTGAAATTAATTTTGACTAATCAAATTGCGCTAAATAATTGTATGCCGCTTAGGTTGAAATTATACACACATCAATTATTGTAAACTGTAATTAACAAGTTTCAAGACGAGATGTAAAATCTTAAGAGCTAATGATAATTTTAGTAGATTTTCAAATTTTGTGATTTTCTGAATCATTTCCTGCACACTAATCCCCTTCTGAGAAATGGGGCTAATTTACAATGAAAGAATTTGTTCCAAAGGGGCCATTGTTGTCCGTTTACAGTATTAGCGGATTCAGTAGAATATATCAATGGACAAAGAAAGGACTGACTAGACTGTGTTAATGCCGTGATTTGCTATTATTTTATGGGTTTCGTATATCCCGATCATTTTTTCTTTTTTCGTGTTTAAACAGCAAACATACTTCAGAAAGAACTGTAAAAATGTTTGTTTTTTTTTTATCAATTTAACTAAACCTACCATTGCCACCATCAATAAAGTCATCTCCTTCTTGTCCTCTAATTATGTCATTTCCACTTTCACCGGAAATAGTGTCAGAAAATTCTCCTCCTGTTATGGTATTGTTTTTCGAATTTCCTGTGATGATATTGTTGTGGTGCTTCGACCCCAAAACTGAAATAAAGTACAGTATATTGTAGAAAGATTAATTTGTATTCGCAGAGACAAATTTTCATTCGCAGAGACAATATCATATTTTTTATCTGAAAACGTTTTCAATTTTTCGAGGTGAAATTTTCTATATATTTGAATAGACGTGTTTTCGTAATGAGAACGACTTAAAAAGGGGTGATAACATGAACATGTGAACTCACCATTAGGAGTTATCTACAAAACATTTCCATTAAATCACAACGAAAGCTTTAGCTGGCACTATTCCTGAGAAAACTTTGATGACTGTTTTTCTTATTGTACTAATGGAGAGATAGAAATGGATAAAACAGAAGAACAAGTAAAGTGAGCAAGACCAATTTTTTTTTCGCACAGAGACCCATTTCTAACTTTCGTGTGTAGTAAGTATACTAAGTTTGAACGTGTCATAACAGGCTTACGAATGTAGGAAGGAAGGATGGAAGGATAGACAGACGGAAGTATGTAAACCAGCGTATTCATCACTTTTCAAAACTGGGGTAGAAATTCTCTGCCAGTGGCCTATAGATTCATGTAAAACATGTATTGGGTAAAGATTTGCAATAAACTGCACCAAAAGCAAGGCGCGAAAGTTATTGTACAAACACGGTATTAGCGGTTGTAAAATAAAATTATGGCTACGAGTAAACTAACCTTCAATAACTGACTCCCATGTCTGGTTCTTGGACAGGTCTACAGCAAGGTTCGTATCAACTAGACTTTTGTCGAGAGTTATCGCTCTAGGTTTGAAGTCAGTCTCAGGAGGTAGGATGAAATGAACTCCGTCTTTTTCTGCTTTAAGGATCATGTGTCTTTTCTTAACATCCGTGACGTAACCTTTGAGTATGACGGAAACATTTGTGTGTACAGATGAAACAATTACATCAGAATCCTTCACTTTAGTTTGTATTTCCTCAAAATAATACGGCAGACTCACACTGTCCGTCAAACTATCAAATGCAAAGTTATCTATTTTGTTAGAACCGTTGTAGTTATCTAAGATTACATACTTATCATTTCCGTTAAGACCCATCATGAACGCACCACCAAACCCAGGTTCAATAATATTTGCAAGATCATTGCCGACCAAGAAGTCTGTCTTATTAGAGCCGACGATCCGTTGTACTGAATTATATGCCTGGGTATTTGTCGGTATATTTTGTCTTTTCTTCGCTTTTGATTTATTCACTTCAATTGGGCTCTTATGAATACTACTTGGTTTATCTGTATTGCCTTCGCTGTCAATTCTAAACGTGATACCATCATTGGAGCGTACTTGAATATGTCTATGCTCTTTGCCTAAAGACCAGTTTAAAAGCACGAAGTATTTGGAACAGCTTTGTACACAGACGTACACATGAGGTTCTCGAAAGTCTACAGAAATCTCATCGTATCCGTAATCCAAAAGAACAAGATCATCTTGCTGATCCTCTGCAAAGTTGTCTATCATATTCCTGTTATATTCTTTTCTAATGATATAAACGTCCCTTCCGTCACCCCCTACGAGAGTATTTTCTCCATTTCCTCCGTCTAAATAGTTATTTCTGTTGTTCCCTTTGATCGTGTCGTCAAAGCTACTACCTATTATTGTTGTCACTTCATTCAACATCTCCCTACTCGCATCAATAACTTGGCCTGCTTGTTCGCGGGAAGCGTCAATAATAATAGCGTGGATAAGACGTGTATTGTGTCTATTGTTATCTATCTTGAATATTATATCGTCTGAAGTTACAAAAAGCATATGTCTGAACTTTTCGTCGACAAACCAGTTCTCTAGTGTCAAATGTATATAGCATTGGGCAGTCCATTTAGTTCTCAAAAGAATGTCATTGTGGGTGACGTCTACAATTAAATCGTCGAAACGTGCGTCCACAATGACTTTGTCAATCTTGCAATTTTCGTCATAATTATTTATTGTATTGAAACTACGTTCTCCGCCGTTTGAAGAATCTATTATATATGTGTCGCTTCCACCTTTACCTCTCATGTAATTGATTCCTTTACCTCCGTTTATGTGATTATTGTTTCCGTTGCCTATTAGTGTGTCTTTGTATTTGGAACCTATTATCATTACAACTGATTTCCAAATAGTCGTCGATGCATCTATGTTTTGTCCCTCTGTTTCTTCCGCGAGGATAATAGCTAATGGGATCAAATGAACTTGATGATGTACTCCTAACGTAACGTTGTAAACTATCCCTTTGTTAGCTTTAAAAGTCATATGCCTTGCTCTTTCATTAGAGAACCAGTTTTGAATTATAACATGGTGGTCATCATTATATTTGAGATCCAAGTCATTGCCATGCTTTTCGGCGACAATATTCATAAAGTCCACTTCCAGATATAATACATCCATGTCTTCATCAGCAGAATAATTGTCGATGACTGTTTTACCTCCTGATGCGGGAATAATATATGTGTCACGACCATTCCCCCCTATCACCTTAGATCTTTGTGGACCAAGATAAAATACGTCATTACCATCTAACCCATGCAGTTCATAGAAATAATCAGATAATTTATAATCTAAGTCTGCTCCTTCCGGAAAAGACTGAATTGCAAAAAATTTGTTATCTTTTGAGTTACCATAATATGTTCCATGTAAGGTGTCATGTTTCCCTGTCACTTTATTTATCAAATATTCAGAATCAATCGGTATAAACCATAAAATTTTAGCTGATTCCTTTTTAAAGCTTACATCATGCGATTCTCCTACTCCAAGCACTATGTCAACAGTATTTTCTTCCATCTGTATGTGTTTTCGTATATCCTGCTTTTGCCCACTCGCATCCACAATTTGCATACTTATTTCCGCAGTATCATCTTCATTTAATATGAAAACGACACTTCCACCATTCCAAGATTCTTCACCGGCTGCAAAATTGATCAGTTTATTTGTTGATCCAGTTTCTTTTTGGACTTTAAAGTACTCATGGTAGTCTGAGAGTTTGTTTAGGAATTCGCGGTCTTTTGCGTGTTGTTCATGAATATTATTAGCCGTCTCAATAAAACTAAGAAGTCCTAAAGTTAAAAAGTCTGCTATATCCTTCAAAACGAGTACAAACCCTTTGAGTAATCCTGTGAGAACAGCGCCTATTTTTTGTAAGGCAGAAGCGTTATCTGGCAGACTAGCCAGCTCTTTTTCAATTGCATAATAGAAATCGTCTATAACTAATCTTACTATAGTGAGAGCAACGGCAACCACCTCTGCCTCTGGTCCTAATAATGCAGTGATAGTAATAGCAACGTCAAGACCAGCATCGATATATCCTATTGTAGTTCCACGTTTTAAATCTTGAAAGGTATTGTAAATTCCAAACACTGTTCCAAGAGCAGTCAAACTCCTTCCAACAGCTCCCGCAGCATCCATCGCCGTTCCAGCTACAGCTTTGCCTTCGTTTAAAGCTGTGCTCATTTCTGTCTTTGCAAGTGACACTACAGAATTTTCTAGAGTTTGCACTTCAGTCGTCATAAATTTTGAACAAACTTTTGCGGCATAGACCTGTGCTGTTTCACTTAGACTTACAACTCCATGCGCTGTTTGAGCCAGATTAACAATACCTTCAAATGTTTTACCATTTTCGAAATCATTTATTGCTCCTCGCATTCCCATCACAATACCATAAACTCCAAGAAATTTATTGACTCTAGTCATCGATTTAGATCCAACGTCTTCCTTTTGGATGGATTCAGTGATGTCAGAAACAGTGTCTTTCAATTCTGAACTCGACAATTTGGAGTCTTCAAAATGAATGGAGACAGTTTCCTCTACCTCAGGAATATCACTACATTTAATTTTGAAGGAAAATCCGTTTTCTTCATAACGTAATGTGTGTTTTACTATTTCATACTTTCGTCCGGTCTGAGTATTTTTTTCCAACAAAACTTGGTCTACGTGAGTTGCAATGTTGATTACATCAGTCGACAAAGAAATAGGCAATCTTAATGGTTCTATTTTCGTTCCAGTATTCTCAGAAAATTCAACGAGCTGCATCAGTTCACCTTCTGATGACCCTCCCAGAGGACCACTACGTGGCAAACTTAATTCTGATGCTTGCCGATAAAATGACGGTGATACTACATCTGGAAATGATGTTCTTAGAAGCGATCGCTCAATTGGTATTATTCGGTCACGTATTTGCGTATCTAATGTGAGAATGCCACTTTCAGTATAAAATGTGTAACTATTCACTCCAGACATTGGCCTGTTCGAAAATAATAGATACCCTCGGACGACATTCATTTCTCGCGGCCTAACAATACTCTCTGCTCGCAAACTTAATTGGTTCCTTTGGTTTCTTGGCCTTGTTCTTTTATTGATTGCATCAAATCCTGTTTCACTCACTAAACCCCATGAGTCTGCTCGTGTCATTGGATGAATGTCCATCATGTTCGCATAAGACATTCTAAAAGATGGATTCAGACTTAAGTCTATTAGGAATTCGTTAATTATGTGGGCGTTGAAGTTACGTACGGGCTCAGATAATCCTACTGCCAATACCAAAGACCCTTCAAGTATATGCGTAAATTTCGTTCTAATATTTTGGTGGTTTCCGTTCAAAAGTTCTTTCAGCAGCTGTAAAGGTTGATTTTGTGTGAAGTCCATTGTAACCCGTTGTGTTGTTTGGCCTTGTCTGATTTCGAAACTAATTTCATCATTACTAGAATGGACGCTTTTAAAATCGACCCAAGAATTAGTATCTCGCCCGTACTGCCGCATAAGGTGATATTCATAATTCTTCTTTAAATTAAAGTTAATGTCATTGTATGTTGTTTTATCAAAACCATAAGGAAACTCATTTCTTCCATATCTGTCTGTCCACATCCAACGTTTGAGTCGAAGTCTACTGTATTCATTTTGAGAAATCTGCGTATTAACATTCTCTAATGGTCTTAGATGAGAAGCAATCATACCTTCCCAATGAATATAGAAATTTGTTCTACATGTATAGATTACATCTCCAAATTGATAATAAAGAAAGTGTTCTGGAGTATTCCTTCTTACATCGACACCAAACAAACCTAGCGTATTGATTTCGTCAATCATCGCATTCCTGTTCTGTATAACTCTAACATCCCTTACATGCACTTGCAAATCATACAAGTTATCAAGCGTGGCGACATATTTTCTTTCTATATTTGCCCCAACATTTATATCAAGACCCATTTTTGTTTCAATTAAACAAATATTTGGATTCTTTGAATCACGCGTCAATTTGCCAGTCAACGTTTTCACTTCTTGCGTTTGTTTATTCTCATAATCAATTTTGATGTTTCCATTGTTGACAGAAATTCGTTTTAAATATGTGTCAGCATCTCCGCCAATGAATGCATCTGAAATTTTCCCAAGCAGGTCTTGTTCGTTTGGTAGCGTATCGCCTTTAATTTGCAGCCGAACATCTTTAAAAAGAGAGAGTTTTAATCCCCCTCCAATTAAATCCTGATGTAATTTAAAATTGTATTCTACCCTAGACCCATCTATTTTCTTAAACATTATCTTCCCATCGAAATAAGAATAGTCTGTTAACCAAGGATTTTGATTGTTTTGTATCTTTTGCTTTTTGATATTAACTGCTTCAACTTGATATACACTTCCATCGACAGGATTTAAAGACAGTAAACGAATTATGGTATCTTTGTTGACTGAAAACTTTTCTTTGATGAATTCTGCTGCTGACTTGAAGGTTCTCCTAGTCATTGAGTCTAAGTATAGGCTAAAGTCTTCAGAAGTCATTTGTCTAAGTGGCTGAGATGTTAGTGACCACTGCTGACTGCTTGTGCTTGGCCGTTCTATTTCGCCTAGATATATATTATCTTTATTGCCAACAGTGTCTACGTCTGTTATTTTTCCCAGCACCCCGCTTGAGTCATCAGGAAAACTGGCAATGCGCTCAAGGACTGGATTTTGCTCAGTGACAACGAAACCAAATTTATCAAATTTAAAAACAACCTTTTGGAAACGATCCTTAGAAAACCATTTGATTCCTTCCGGTGTAATTTCACCAGTCTCTTTTCGACCATCAGATGTCACGCTCACTAAAGCTTTTCTTGCACTTACAGACGTTTCAATGTTGTTTGAATATTTTACCTCTTTTAACAATGCTTTCGCAAAGGCCCTGTCTAAAAAGTTGTTTTTATCCATATCTTGTCCAAGATTGCAACCTACAAGACTTATTCGGTTTATTTCAGTGTCTACTATCGGGAGTTTATCGACGATCTTAGCAATTTCTCCTGGCGACTTAGTTGACAGAGTCATCTCGCCGCTCATTTTGAAACCATGGCCGACAATCTACAAACAGAATCATGTTGTAAAAGGTACAAACAAAACAAAACAAACCAAAAAATAAACAGAATTAACCATCATTTCTAAATAACATTTAAGACACAAATATTGAAAATGACAGGTTCCTGCTTAACAGATTCCAACTTCCAACGGCTTAGTTTTTTGTGTTTTTTTTTTTTTTTTTTTTTCTTCAAATACTTTGACTTAGTGTGGAAAATATTTATGGGAATTTAATTTTCGCTATATCTTACGGGGAAAATATCCGCGGATTCAAACACTGAATATATTAAAATGAGTGCAGTAATGCCACAACGAAAGCGAATTTTGTAACTGCCAAAAGGTCTGATAGTCAAGAAGATGTCATTTAACAGTGCTCCAGATAGTGTCCGTACAGCCGTAAATTACGGATCCTTTTGCACCAAATACGGGTCAGTTTGAAAAATAGCCAGTGCCGAATACGGATGCATTTTTACCGATACGGTGCGGCTTTTCCGGTAACCCGTAAGATTGCAAGGTCGTATCTGTTTTTAGATAAACTAGCCCGAGTCACAAGAGGTTCAGTGCCTTAGATAAGCAGCGTATTTTCCGTTAATACCCAAATATATTTAATGAAGAATACGCTTAATATCAATGTGTAGCATATCAAAACGAAAACAACTTCTGGTTGTATGCAAAACGATAATTTTTGTATGCGTATTCTCGACCGCAAAAGTTTCACCCTGATATACAGTGTGACAAATTCCCGGCTAAACGTCTGCGCATAATTTCTGCGCATAAGTGCGACTGATTCTCTGCGTCATTGTCTAGTTAAGTGTTAACGATTAAAAAAAGGTAAGAGAAAAGTCCAGGAGTGCCACAATCACAAACCGCAGCCCTTCCCAGACCCCAAGAGGAAGAGGAAACCGACAAATCCAAACAAGCACAAATCGAACAAACGTACGAAAAGCACTAAGATTAGCTCTCTCTTCCCCAAGCGAGGTAATCGAAATACTAAAAGGACTGAAAAACACAAGAACAAAATGACACATGGAAAGACATACAACAAATCGCCTCGTAGAATAAACCATAAAGCAACAAAGAGTAAGACTAACACCGGGACCACCGCCTTAGAACGGTCAGTAGAGTAAACCACCGGGGCGGTTTAAAGCATTTTTACAGCTAGCTAACTTCACCCTGGGTCCCGTTGCTACTCTTAATACAAAAACACATAAAAATTCGGTTCGCATAAAGGCTCCCAACTCAGTCAATGCATCAAAGCGAAAACACAAAAATCAAATTAATCACTATAATAAACAAAGACGAGTACTCATGGCTAATTCTACTGTATGCCAGAGTAAATGAAAATCAATAGTTGAACCACGGCGGGCCAAGCCAAAGACATATCGTCAAGCCCCAACCCACTGGTTAAAGTTTTACGAAGAGGCCGTCATTGGGTCTGACGCCCGAATCGCCGTCTTGCAATTAAAGAGTGAAGCATAGCCGATTAAGAATCGCAGGTAACCATTCCGCATTTGGGTTTTCCAAGACTGCAGAAACATGGCCTCCAGAAAACGAGGAATGAGGAAAGAGATTGCAAAACTGCGTCATATAAGATAATTGGGTATTTTAGCCAGTCACCGTCATTTGATTTACTGACTTTAGTGTCAACATAACTAATGAAGTCATCGATGCATGCGATGAATGCATACAGAATCGCATCTGCGATTGTGACCGATCTGTGTAAACTTTGTCCGAAGTGAAAGTAGCTCGCAACACACGGGTTTAAAAGTCAGTGATAAGACTTAGTACTAGAAAGCTAAGTACCTTTAATTGATCATTGCTAGAGTAGGTGATCAAAGAAAAAATCCAAAGAAGACCCAAATACTATGTAAGGTGATTGGTTCTGTCATTAAGAAAGAGGTTCTCTGAAGAAGGGGATGAGGCACATAGCACCCATTTCAGAACTTTTTTTGTTTAGTTATAAAAGAGATAAATACAGAACAAAAATGATCAGCTGTATTGTACATCGCAAAAAATAATGGAGAGGTACAAGAAGAGACACAAACAAAAATTTAAAGCAAATTCTTTAAACCACAGCACACCCATACCAACCAGTCCCTGGGCCAAGGAAAATAACTAAGAATGTCCGTAGCATGGATACTGATTCCAGAATCCCGGTTGTCTTCATTACCATTTGGCCTTAAATTTGATCAGTACGAGACTGGTTGGAAAAATAATTATCTGGAGCAGTGCTAAAGACGTGTCACTTCCACAGAATATAACCTACCAATGACACCATTAATTTCTAAATACCGCGACATAACACGTAAAATGCAATGTAAACTACCTACACAGAATCACTGAATTAGACTGATAAGAGAACAAGCACACATTGTGCATTTACGTACGATTAGAAGTGATTACATGTAGGCACTAAAACGACATTTTAATTTTTAATGTAATTCATCACGAACGGCAGATTTTAAATATAAGTTCACATGCCCCTTTTATTATCGTCGTGCTACTCACACACTTATACATTATTTTATTACTCAGCCAAACTCGCCAGCCTTTTAATAGTTATTTAAAACTGCTATCACTTCCAAACCTCCTTGGAGCATACTGATTTTTAGGGCACTTTTAAATTGTCGCCATTGTATTGTGCAGACATGTAGTACGTATGAACCTGCACACTTCTGTAGTACGGTGGAATTGCGTCATTTTAAAAGTTGCACCATTTTTAACTCAGCTGAACATGCGACATTTTTCATATACCAAAAAATATATGTAAAGATACACAGAAAATGCCATAAACATGAAACACAACCTTCTCGAGGCACCAAAAGAAGGAGGAATGAAGAACAAATAATGACAAAACAAACGCCACATATCAAAAAAGGTGAGAGAAAAGTCCAGTGAGTGCCACAATCACAAACCGCAACCCTTCCAAGACATCAAGAGGAAAAGGAAACTGACAAAACCAAACAAGCACAAATCGAACAAACGTACAAAAAGCACTAAAATTAGCCCTCACTTCCCCAAGCGAGGTAATCGCAATGCTAAAAGGACCACCGAAGCACAAATGGGTACAGTACAGTACAAAGAAGATATACAGCAGTGGGACCGCTTTGGAATGATCAATACAAAAAATAACTAACAGGAGTGGGACTGAATCAGTTTTATACGCGCGAAACCGCACCCTTAATTCTTACGCGGCTCCAAATTACAACCATTCGTTCGGTCCGCATAGGGATCCTCTGCTCAGCTAGCATTCTTCATAAATCTATGGCGGTCCGTTATCGGCCCGTCAGCTACCCCACGGGCCGTTTACGGCCCGCTATAGATTTATAAAGAATGCTTACTGGGTATCTCATCTGAGAAACATCACAACGAAAAGCATGTAATCACAAACACTGTGATGAAATAAAACAAGGGCTCAGTGGTGATCTAACGCCAGAAAACAAGAAAACTACATACAGGACCACGATGGGTCCGAACACAGACATTAGTAGTTAGGCGCCAACCATCTGAAACATATTAAGGAGGGGGGCTGTCATGTAGTCTAAGGACCGACCCACCGCCATGCAATTAAAGTTATCAACCATAACTGGATTAACAACCATCAATTTTAGTTTGCCGCAGTATATTCATGCTGTATCCTATATGTTTGTAACTTTTTAATTGTTCCGAAAACTTCGTTTTCATGATCTGATCAATCCCTACAATCTGGCAGTTTCCAGAATTGTTTCTGATGTTTTTGCCAGTGACGCGCCATAAGTAGACTTCCCAAATCCCGGACATACGCTTCTACCGATATTCCCTTCGTTCAGGCCTATGGGCATGGTGGGCGAAGCTTGCTTACCAAGTAATGCTTACTATCCGCGGACGCCTGATTACACCCTTTATTCTGGGGTCTATGTCTGTTGGTCTGAACATTCTGATTCGTCATTCGTTTATGGATTTATGAGTTTGAATTACGGCTTATGTACCATGACCTCAACTACTTTTGCCAGAAATCTTTCTGAATTAATAGGCTTAGTCGCCTTAAAAACCAAGTACGGACAAAACTTCTTGCAGAAGTATTTTCAAACCAACGTTATAGCTGGACATTATTCAGAATGACGGCGATAAAACATATCTGACGTACTTTATTATAGCGATACCATTGCTTAAGCAGTTAAAATTTAATTTCGATTATTAAAATCACTGACTTGACTAGATGTTCTAGCAAACCTAATTAACAAAGAAAATATACACATTATAGGACATACGTGTAGCACGAGGGACTTCGCCATTCCCCCCAAAAAAAGAAAATTTACATGATCAAAATCTGAGTCGTCCTGTCTGTCATAAAATTAATTAAAGATTATGCCATTACATATTGATAAATTTAACCGAGAAACGGTGTTTCGGTATCAGAGGTATTAGTTTTATTCAACTGTACTTCTTTTGGGTAAATTGGAGTGACCATTTGTTCAAAATATTCATTATTAGTATTTAGTAAAGTAAAAAAGTGAAAAGTGAACTCAGGAACTGACACAATCCGAAATACAATTCAACAGCCACAAAATGAACAGAAGGCAAGCAGAGTTGAAAACCCTTTCCCAAAAAGGTGGCAACTCTGTTACCAACCGAATATACCTTAAATTTAAATAATTGTTAAAAGAAAATCATTAATAAGTGAAACACTCAGCTTCCATAGTGGTAATTTTTTTTTCGGTCCTCATGGAGGCCTTAAATAAATCATAGATAAAGCCTATAATGAAACAACAAGAGGACCATGATGGTCCTATATCACCTGAGCAAACAGCTTTGCATACTTACTGCTGAAGTTTCAGCCAAGTTCACTGCTCTAAGAATTTTATAGCCCTGCTCCCCAGCGGCCATGTTTTTTTCAAGCATCATGATGGTTTGAACTGAATCTTGAAAGAGGGTCACCAAAGGAACAATTCTGCCAAGTTATATTGAAATCGGTCCAGTGGTTTCTAACAAAAAGATTTTTAAAATGTTTTATATAGCTATATATGGAAAATAAGCCCCACCCCCTAACGGCCATGTTTTTTGACGAATCATGACAGCTTGAACAAACTTTGTAGAGGGTCACCATAGGTACATCCCTGCCAAGTTATATCGAAATCGGTTCAGTGGTTTCTGACAAGAAGATTTTTAAAGTTTTCTACTTATATATATAGGGAAAATAAGCCCCACCCCTAGCAGACATGTTTTTTGACGAATGATGATTGCTTGAACAATCTTGGTAGAGGGTCACCAAGGAAACATTCCTGCCAAGTAATATTGAAGTCAGTCAGGTGGTTTCTGACAAGAAGAATTTTAAAGTTTTCTATACAGATATATAGGGAAAAAAGCCCCGCCCCCTGGCGGCCATGTTTTTTTATGTATCATGACGGCATGAACAATCTTGGTAGAGGGTCACCAAAGAAACATTCCTGCCAAGTGATATTGAAATCGGTCGAGTGATTTCTGACAAGAAGATTTTTAAACTTTTCTATATAGATATATAGGGAAAATAAGCCCCATCCCCTGGCGGACATGTTTTTTGACGAATCATGACAACTTGAACAATCCTGATAGAGGGTAAACAAGGGAACAGTTCTGCTAAGCTATAATGAAATCGGTCCAGTGGTTTCTGACAAGAAGATTTTTAAAGTTTACTATATATATATATATATATATATATATATATATATATATATATATATATATATATATAGGGAAATATAGCCCCACCCCCTGGCAGCCACGTTTTTTGATGAATCATGACGACTTGAACAATCTTGGTAGAGGGTTACAAAAGAAACATTCCTGCAATGTTCTACTGAAATCGGTCCAGTGGTTTCTGACAAGAAGATCATTAAAATTTTCTATATAGATATATAAGGAAAATAAGCCCCGCCCCCTAGCGGCCATGTTTTTTGACAAATCATGACGGCTTGAACAATCTTGGTAGAGGATCACCAAGGAAACATTTTTGCCAAGTTATATAGAAATCAGTCCAGTGGTTTCTGACAAGAAGATTTTTAAAGTTTTCTATATAGATATATAGGGAAAATAAGCCCCGCCCCGTGGCGGCCGTTGTTTTTGACGAATCCAAATGGCTTGAACAATCTTGGTAGACGATCACCAAAGGAACATTTCCGCAAAAATATATTAAAATCGGTCCAGTGGTTTCTGACAAGAAAATTTTTAAAGTTTTCTATATAGATATATAGGGAAAATAAGCCCCGCCCCCTGGCGGTCATGTTTTTAGACAAATCCAAATAGCTTGAACAATCTTGGTAGAGGATCACCAAAGGAACATTTCTGCAAAATTATATTGAAATCGGTACAGTTGTTTCTGACAAGAAGATTTTTTAAGTTTTCTAAATAGATATATAGGGAAAATAAGCCTCGCCCCCTGGCGGCCATGTTTTTTGACGAATCCAAATGGCTTGAACAATCTTGGTAAAGGATTACCAAAGGAACATTTCCGCAAAATTATATTGAAATTGGTCCAGTGGTTTCTGACAAGAAGATTCTTTAAGTTTTCTATATAGATATATAGGGAAAATAAGCCCCGCCGCCTGGCGGCCATGTTTTTTGACAAATCCAAATGGCTTGAACATTCTTGATAGAGGATCACCAAATGAACATTTCTGCAAAATTATATTGAAATCGGTCCAGTGGTTTCTGACAAGAAGATTTTTAAAGTTTTCTATATAGATATATAGGGAAAATAAGCCCCGCCCCCTGGCGGCCGTGTTTTCCGACGAATCTTAATGGCTTGAACAATCTTGGTAGAAGATCTCCAAAGGTACACTTCTGCAAAATTATATTGAAATTGATCCATTGGTTTCTGACAAAAAGATTTTTAAAATTTTCTATATAGATATATAGAGAAAATAAGCCCCGCCCCCTGGCGGCCATGTTTTTTGACAAATCCAAATGGCTTGAACAATCTTAGTAAAGGAGCATCAAAGCAAAGAAACATTTCTGCAAAATTATATTGAAATCGGTCCAGTGGTTTCTGACAAGAACATTTTTAAAGTTTTCTATATAGATATATAGCGAAAATATGCCCCGCCCCCTGGCGGCCATGTTTTTGACGAATCTAAATGGCTTGAGCAATCTTGGTAAAGGATTACCAAAGGAACATTTCTGCAAAATTATATTGAAATTGGTCAAGTGGTTTCTGACAAGAAGATTTTTAAAGTTTTCTATATAGATATATAGGGAAAATAAGCCCCGCCCCCTGGCGGCCATGTTTTTTGACAAATCCAAATGGCTTGAACATTCTTGGTAGAGGATCACCAAAGGAACATTTCTGCAAAATTATATCGAAATCGGTCCAGTGGTTTCTGACAAGAAGATTTTTAAAGTTTTCTATATAGATATATAGGGAAAATAAGCCCCACCCCTGGCGGCCGTGTTTTTTGACGAATCTAAATGGCTTGAACAATCTTGGTAGAGGATCACCAAAGGTACACTTCTGCAAAATTATATTGAAATTGGTCCATTGGTTTCTGACAAGAAGATTTTTAAAGTTTTCTATATAGATATATAGGGAAAATAAGCCCCGCCCCCTGGCGGCCATGTTTTTTGACAATTCCAAATGGCTTGAACAATCTTAGTAAAGGAGCATCAAAGGAACATTTCTGCAAAATTATATTGAAATCGGTCCAGTGGTTTCTGACAAGAAGATTTTTAAAGTTTTCCATATAGATATATAGGGAAAATAAACCCCGCCCCCTGGCAGTCGTGTTTTTGACGAATCCAAACGGCTTGAACAATCTTGGTAGAGCATCACCAAAGGAACATTTCTTCAAAATTATATTGAAATCGGTACAGTGGTTTTTGACAAGAAGATTTTTTAAGTTTCCTAAATCGATATATATGGAAAATAAGCCCCGCCTCCTGGCGGTCATGTTTTTTGACGAATCCAAATGGCTTGAATAATCTTGGTAGAGGATCACCAAAGGAACATTTCTTCAAAATTGCATTGAAATCGGTCCAGTGGTTTCTGACAAGAAGATTTATAAAGTTTTCTATATAGATATATAGGGAAAACAAGTCCCGCCCCCTGGTGGCCATGTTTTTTGACAAATCCAAATAGCTTGAACAATCTTGGTAGAGGATCACCAAAGGAACATTTCTGCAAAATTATATTGAAATCGGTACAGTGGTTTCTGACAAGAAGATTTTTTAAGTTTTCTAAATAGATATATAGGGAAAATAAGCCCCGCCCCCTGGCGGCCATGTTTTTTGACGAATCCAAATGGCTTGAACAATCTTGGTAGAGGATCACCAAAGGAACATTTCTGCAAAATTATATTGAAATCGGTCCACTGGTTTCAGACAAGAAGATTTTTAAAGTTTTCTATATAGATATATAGGGAAAATAAGCCACGCCCCCTGGCGGTCATGTTTTTTGACGAATCCAAATGGCTTGAACAATCTTGGTAGAGGATTACCAAAGGAACATTTCTGCAAAATTATATTGAAATCGGTCCAGTGGTTTCTGACAAGAAGATTTTTAAAGTTTTCTATATAGATATATAGGGAAAATAAGCCCCGCCCCCTGGCGGTCGTGTTTTTGACCAATCCAAACGGCTTGAACATTCTTGGTAGAGCATCACCAAAGGAACATTTCTTCAAAATTATATTGAAATCGGTCATGTGATTTCTGACAAGAAGATTTTTTAAGTTTTTAGTTAAAAAATCTATTTTTAGCTCCTGTGACCCAGATATGCAATGAACCGGAACCATTTGAACAACTCTGAAAGAGGACCAACCAAGGATCATTCCTGTGAAGTTTGGTCAAAATCCAATCAGTGGTTTAGGAGTAGATGTTTAAAGATTGTGGACGGACGGACAGACGGACGACGACGACGACGCCGACGACGACGACGACGGTGAATGATCACAATACCTCACCTTGAGCCTTCAGCTCAGGTAAGCTAAAAATGAAGACCCAAATATCTAAACGTTGAATTGAAAGCTTCAATAATACTGTCCTGATTTTCTTGAGAAAGGGACAACATAAAGACTCTTTCGTACCAAAACAGAAACAGATCTGCAACAAGTGTAGGTCACAATTTGTACCCATAGGTATACCAATAATAAAGTGATATAATTTTGTACCAGGCAGAATAAATATAATATCAAGAAGAGACAATCAAGCTTCACAAATATTTCTGTGCATACCACAAAATATAATGTTTATGATCCTCAGAAGTATATAAAAAAAAAGAGCACGTTTCTCATTACACGCAAGGTAAAGAGAATTTTCTCTTAAGAAGGTTACTTTATTTAAATCAAGAAGTTTATCTTGAATTAGTTTAAGCGGCAGTGGTGTATAAAGCACGGAAAATCAAATGTAGACAAACTAGACTGTTGGAAATACCTAGGTTTAAGTTTAAAACCACGCCGGAATTGGAATTTTGACAGCCCAGAAGAGATCTTTACCGGATCTTTCATATACTGTCTCACAGTATTTAACTGCATGCTTTTTGATAAAAGAACTTAATAATTTTTAGAGTTCGGTCGTAGTATATGAACTAGAGTTCGCAATAAAGCGTGCTTTATATGACCTTTTATGGAGCTTCGGTAACCAATACAACGAAGGAAGCATGTCCTGCCCCCTTTAATATTATCTGCAAACCTGACATACTGAATGTTTTGATTGCCAATAATAACTTCTCATATTGGGAAGTCTGCTTGTGTATTTTAGTACTCCAAGTTCCTTTTTTTTAAAGTATTGACATAGTGTAAACGTCACGCAGTGACAACTTTGTTTGCAGCTTTGTCAAAACATGTTTCTGTGGAAGTCCTGGATACCTTGCTTCAGATGCCGAAAGGAAAATTTAGGTCTACAAGGTAAAAGATTCGGTTTATTAGAGTAAGGTGAAATACGTAATTCTATTATTTTGAGAATACTATTTCCACTTATATATAGCATTAGACTCAGCATACTCTTGTTTGCACCAACGGTTGCAGAATTTCTGTAAAGCTTCTGCAATTTGTAAGCGACATTTATTAAAGTCAAGATGCAACTGAATCTATAT